>OZ025256.1:18919657-19191390 GCA_964019135.1 Arenicola marina | reverse complement strand
AGGCATCTGCAGATCATCCGCCATCTTTGTTTAACAACTGGGTTAATACATTTCTGATCAATATAGTAACGATAGAATTCCCTGGTTTTTGTACAACTTAATATCGGTCGCGACTGCAAGTCTTGGGTTAAGGGTAATACGCTATTTAATGCTCTCATATATGGTTTGAGTGCTTCCTTTACTTGTGCTTCGACTATATAGCGGTCTGATTTATCTCTCAAAATACTAAGAATTTTATGTATCTTAAAACACCTAAATAAACGGCGTTTCCTCTTGCGTGAGCGCTACGTGAGCTATGCTGTAATATTGTTATATTGCCAGGAGTGTTTTACACAAACTAAGATTGTCCAGATCTGTTGGTCGAGATCAGGTACGAGGAGGGGTTGGGGGGGGGGGGGGGATGTCGTGGTCTAAAAGTCCATAAATAAGAGTTCGAGTGAGCTCTGCCAAACCAGACAGCCTTGCAGATGTTCGGGCTTCAAGTCTATGTTTGTGCAGCATAAATATATCTGAAATGGTAATGGCTTCCACCGAAAGTACGCTCTGATTTGTCTTGTTTTGTGGGTGCTATGGACGCAATATGACCTTACATGTGAAGTGAGCTGCTCAAAGTAGTGAGAATCGAGGAGGTGGGGGGGGGGGGGGGGGGGCGGGCTCGTAGATCGCATCTCAATTGTGGGTTGGTGAAAGCGTCAAAGTGCTAAAGAGAACTGTCTTGGAGCAGGTCACATCCAATTCGAGCGTAGGAGCAGGTCGCAGCTTCAGCCAATCAGAACGCTTCATAGGAGCAGGTCGCAGATCGCAGCCAATCAGAACGCTGCATAGAAGCAAGTCGCAGATCGTAACCAATTGGAAACGCTGCAAAGTAACAGGTCGCAGATCGCAGCAATCAGAACGCTGCATAGGAGCAGGTCGCAGATAGCAGCCAATCGGAACGCTGCCTTGGACCAGGTCGTAAGCAATCAGAACGCTGCTTGGATGCATGCCGCAGCCGCAGCCATTCAGAACATTACTAAAGAAAGGTGATTTGACCACCCCCCACCTCCCCCCATGCGTAATTATCATAGAAGCGAAATTAGAACATCTTTAATTGTTTTTAGTAGGCACACAACACAGAGAAATAGTCTTATTTTCTAGGTTAGAATACATATGTGGATATTTTGGTCGTATTATCAAAGGGTCAATCGACGACCTTATCGAATCACAGACTGGTAGCAAGCGTTTCCAATTGCAAAATGAATTGATCATACATGAGACAACAATGGCGGAATTTAACATCTTGCGGGTAACCACGAACTTTGTTACTGCCCGTTATTTCCACTCAATTCTTAAATCAGATTTATTTACTGTCACACTTTTGTAGCGCCGTTTTTCCCCTAATTGGGTTGGTGGTCAACCGGGAGCCCATAGCAGGGCAGATCTAGGGGGGGGGGGGTCCGGACTCCCTGAACCCCCCTCCCTGGATCCGCCCTTGCAGAGGAATTGTTTTGGGTGGAAACTCACCCACTCTACCCCACCCCACTCCCACACCCCCAAACCCACCCCCACCTCACCCCTAACCCCCTCATCCTGTGATACGATTTTGGAGAAATGAACAGATTGGTTGCGGTTGCTAAACTGACTCGGTACTTCGGCATGACATTGCGGGTTTCCGGCACAGGGCGCTTACTCAACCCACACGGCAAGAGCATATATATATAGCCTATAGCCTAGGTGCAGGGAAGCTTCGGTTTCAGCTCAGTTGGGAAAAAAATATTGTAAATGGCGGGTTAAATTGCCGCTTCTAGCCTTTCTCCCGTCTTTCACGCCACGCCCGCTTCGCCTAAAGGGCTAAACATCATTAGACATACTGAGTGCATGTCACGGCGGCCTATCTGGTATCGACGAAAGCTTCATAGGGCTATCGACATATGTCTTTTGTCGGCATTGAGTTTTTTATCTTTGCCATTTCGAGTTATGTGTCACTGCAATTGCACTCCTAAGTGATTTAGCTGTAGATCTCTTTTTTGTATTCTGTTTGCCCTGCTCCTTACGACCTTAATTGTTGCCCCCCCCACCCCGCAACACCCCGCATGTTCTTCCAAAAGCTCCGCCCCGTAGCTCATTTCATCCCCTGGACCCCGCCCCCCCCCCACCCCCCACCCCCCGGTTGCCTTTTTTTTTTAAATAATGGACCCATCCTTAAAATACAATTTACTGATAACATAAATGTTCTATGCACTTATAACATTTTTCCATTCGTCTGCAATAGGATCATTTCATTTAAAGTTATGTACACACAAATTAAACAACAATAGGCCAAATAATATACAATTTTAGATTTAACTAATTACATGATTTTAAAATCTCGGAACACTTAAAGTTACATATCGAGTTGGTTTGCTATTTTTGAATGCTGATTTTGCCTATAAGAACACAACAACAATAAACATCTACCATATCCAGCGCCAATTATCTCCCAATGACCAAAACAATCCAGCTTCTTGAATTTCACCTCCACAAAATCAAAACTTTGGTGAAACGTCATGAACGTGTGCACATGTTGTTAACGGTCCCACCAACAGGCTGCGCAGTAGCTCAAGATTATATCTGACTACAGAAGCGTCCAGAGCGCCACTTCCCCTTGCCGGCAACTGACAGTGTGTGTGGAATGTTTAAACCTCTTATCAGCAGGTCTAAGGACAATCATGTCAAAATGGTTGTTTTCCCGCATCTCCCAATCATCTGACACATCGATCAACCTGTTACTTGCCACAAACACCCATTTAGACACTCAAGTAGAACAAGTTTATTTTGGTGCACCCATAGCAACGATCGCCTCGAGGGTGGGGGGAGTGGGGGGGGGGGTGTCGTGTTTCAAAATCACGAAGAACTAATTTCTTTATTCCCAGGTAACGATGAATTAAATGGAGAACTCCCCGCATAGAATGGCAGGGGAGGATGTGTGATATAAATTGGCAATTTCCCAATTCACGGTTATTTCATATTAAAATTCTCAGTTCTCGATTAATGACAATCCTTGACCACGACGGTCTGCTAGCTAACACCCCATTCCCAGTTCACGGAAAATTACTTTCCTCATCCCCGGTTCACGGTGAAATGAAAAGCCCATACCTCTTGTCGTTTTACGCACACGGGCGGATACCAACAAATTTAGAAAGATTACATTGTTATTTAAGATTTATTATGTCTACTGGGCCAACTACCCATACATGTCGGAAGCCTCAATTAAATACTCTTGCAGATGGACGACTATTTACATCCTGGGCGTTTACCCGGGGAACAGTTTAACATTGCACCCAATGTCACCATGACGCGGCTGCCATAGAGTTGTCGTTCCGCATGCATTGGTTTAGTGGCGAGCACAGACTATAAGTATAGGTTGTCTTACTCGACCGTCCGGTCCTCACCTCACAGTGACAGTGGCGTAGCTACCATTGACGCAGAATACGCAGTGCGTCCCTTTGTCAGGGTCAATTTTCGGCGTGAGCCCCACCCCCTCCCCCCCCCCCACCCCCCACCCCTCCGCCCCACCAAACCCTTATCTTTGTCGCTGCTGTCATGGTCAGCGTTCACTCTATTTTGAGGCTGGCTACGCCACTGTAAGGGGCCGATAATGTTCGGCGGACGGATCTTTTGGCGGACGGATCTTTCGGCCAACGGACCTTTCCGTCTACGATGATTCGGCCTAGGGTGTTTCCGCCAGGTAGTAGGGATCGCTGGCGAGGGAGGACGATTCACTATGTTCCCCGGCCATAGCGGCGTGCCTCACTCACAATGGTCAGTACTGTTGCCGGAGACACGGGTCGGCTACAGTACAGACGATGCATCACGATATACGCGTCAACGAGTAGACACTTTCGAGCTAGCCTTAAGTAGAGGGCCCCATAGGTTTTTTTTCGACACGGCGACTAATTTTTTAATTTTTAAAATCGACAACGCGACATTGGGGTTGTCTTAGAATCGACATGCGACATAAGACTTAGCGACACGCGACATGGAACTTTTCTTAAAATCGACACGCGACATGGACCTTTTCTTAAAATCGACGCGCGACATGGACCTTTTCTTAAAATCGACACGCGACATGGCTACTCCCCCTCAGGGGCCCTAAGTAGGCCTGGTCATCAACCGCGACGCTTCATATTATATTATATTCTTTCCGCTTCTTTTCTTAGCTGGGTTCAAGATGATGCGGTGGAATGGTTTTCTTTAGACCACTTGCCCTTAGTTTGTACTGTAGATCGCGGGTCTCAGGTGGAGGAAGTCGAACATCCGGGTATTCGGCTATAATTTAAACGTGCAGTTGAGTTTCATGGCGGTCACGTGGCCACGTATCTCGCGCGAATCCTCTGAAAAATGACTTCATCACGTGACAAACGCTCGTGCGCGAGACTAAGTCAGGTTATAGTCATGGATAGATCGTTCATAGGGTTGTCCACGTGGATCGCGTGGACGGAAACTGACGTTTGCTTTTTTTTGCAGACTGAGAGGGAGAGGGGGAGGGGGACGGGGAGAGAAAGAGAGAGAGGAGGGGGTGGGGGGAGAGAGAGAGGGGGAGGGGGACGGGGAGAGAGAGAGAGAGAGAGGAGGGGGTGGGGGGAGGGCGAAGGATATAATAAGTAGTTTATTGTACCCAATAATATACGGCGTTGAGCTTTTCATGCGGATGTTTTTCATCAGAGGAAACCTCCCAGCCTGCGGCAGCCATACATGGGCTTCACACGAAAGCACTAGCAAACGGCGTCAGACCCATTTTAGTCAATGCATGGACATTTTTCCCCTTAAGTTACCGGCCCATTCACTATGCCTAGCTCTATTATTGCGCATGTACGCTGCGCCGATTAGCACCCAGTGCAAATCTAGTGTGTAGCCTATATATGTATGCATAAAGAAACGTAAATCTACATAGCTATGGTTATACATAATGGTAACACCCTCCATGGAGCAGTCCGTAGCGGCACAATGCCACCTTTGTTCTCAGTGTCGTATTCATGGGTCGTGGCAGGATATAGTATATGACGTTGTCAGAAATGGTTTAGCATTTAAATGGCGTCTCTCCTAAACGACCTACGTGTAAGAAGCGTGCCTATACACAGGCTTATACATCCCGTGTGAGGAGCGTGCCTATACACAGGCTTATACATCCCGTGTGAGGAGCGTGTGGACAATTTCCTTCACGTCTGGGCCGAATTAGTGGGGCTACAACGCCCCCCCCCCCCACCCCCTCGGGAACTGGAGCGAACACTGTAAAAGTCGGGCTTTTCGACAACTTGTGAGGACCTCTAATAAACCATGGAATATGAGGTACTGCCCCCCCCCCCCCCCATCCGCACCCCCAGGTCTTCTTCTCCTGGAAACGTGACCTTGACCGAGCAGCACGTGGATGTATGCTGCTGATTATATCGCTTACCAGTATGTAGGTTCAATGTTAAATCACAGTTTTAGACCTATTTGTGCTTCTACTGAGGCACATATTTCATGTTTCAAGTGACGAGCTTGTGATGCTTCAGATCCATGCAATATGCAATTAATTTTGAGTTATGTGCGCCTCAGAAAGTACGCCCGACGGCTAAGGCCATTGATCATAGATATTATCATCCGCGTCTGACGTGTCTTTCTGTTCGCTTCAAAGAACCCCCCCCCCCCTCTCCCACTCCCTCCGCCCCAGCGGTATGTATTTGGACGGCCACAACTGTTTGACTGTGCTGGGTCGTAACCACGCCCTGTAAGGCTGGATATATCTAGGCCTGCCAACTTCACTGTATCAAGGTCACGGTCAAAGTAACAGATCGGCGTACTGGTAACAATTCGGTGTACCGAAGATATAT
Source organism: Arenicola marina (assembly GCA_964019135.1). Lineage (NCBI taxonomy): Eukaryota > Metazoa > Annelida > Polychaeta > Arenicolidae > Arenicola > Arenicola marina. The sequence goes on along the minus strand of OZ025256.1, from coordinate 19,185,559 downwards.
CGATGTACTGGTAACCGTTCGGCGTACCGGCAACGGCTAAAAAAGTGATCGTATAGAACGTTACATGCATGAACTGTGGTATGATTTGCTACCGCTATTTATGCCCCCCCCCCCTCCCCCACTCTCCATCATCGTGGTTTTACTTTAACAACAAAAAATGTGCAATTTGGTTTGAAACAACAACCTTTTTCAGATAATGAAATGAGAATGACGCAACATCGAATCATGCGCCCAACCCCGCCCCGTTTCATAATACCTGGACCCGCCCCTCGCAACCAAGATAAGTTTGTTTTATTACTTCCCCCAAATACACGCTCCGCCTTTAATTGTAAGAGCCCCCACACCCAAGAGGCATATACATAGATCACAATCTGCATGGTGGCTCGAGTGTATGAAAAACGTGGTAATTTTAAAGTCAACATCATGACGTAATGATATATATATATTTAGGACACTGTGTTTATGCGGCCCCGCCCAAAGCCCCACCCCTGAGCACCCTGGTTCCTGGCACGCAACCATTATATATGCCGGTCTCACATGTCTCTTGGTATCTTGTGGCTGGTTCCCTGACCCTCAAACAACCATTAGATATGCCGGTCTCACATGTCTCTTGGTATCTTGTGCTTGGTTCCCTGACCCTCAAACAACCATTATATATGCCGGTCTCACATGTCTCTTGGTATCTTGTGCCTGGTTCCCTGACCCTCAAACAACCATTATATATGCCGGTCTGACATGTCTCTTGGTATCTTGTGCCTGGTTCCCTGACCCTCAAACAACCATTATATATGCCGGTCTCGCATGTCTCTTGGTATCTTGTTCTTTCGAAGTTAATACATTGTGTTTTTGGTGCCGGAGCGGCGGCACCAGTGTATGCCCTTGCTTCGCTTGATTGCGCGATGTCAAAAATAGGCTGTGTGACAGAGCTTTCATAATATTTACCCATATCGCAAAATGAATGTTATTTCTTTGGCCGATGGGAATCCTGACATACAAATATTTTTTTCCCGGAAGCCGACATAGCATATGATACAATTAAGTCCCTCTCAAAAAACCTTTTTTCTCCAAATGTAACTTTTGTTGGCACAAACACGTATTCTGTCCGATTTTAGTAACAGAATATGCTTCTACTGATATAAAATGAACTTTTGTAGACCAGCACTATTTGGTCCCGGGCATTTTTTGTCGACAGAATAAATTTGATCAGGTTAAAAACTAATTGTGTCGACAAAATGAACGTCGACACAGAACGGCATTTCGTTTCGACAAAATGACTTTTTGAAGAACGGCATTTTGTCACCAGAAGATTACTCTTGTCGACGGAATGGAAGGGAAGCATCATGCCCCGTTGGGTCCGCCACTCCATAACACGAGGGTTTCAAATGCTAAGATGTCAGCTCGGTGAAGTGTGGACTGGGAGTGAGTTAGCAAGTCCCCTCCCCGGGCCCCACCAACCCTCTACGACCACTATACCACTACGCCCTCATTGACATGCTGGTCTCATTTCTATTGCCTTGGGTAGTCCCCAAATTAATGATGGATCTTACCCCCCTCCCCCCCCCCCCCCCTCGGGGGCCCTACAATGAATTCCAAAGTGTAGTTGTTCTGCTGGGCGATGAGGAGGCGGGGGGGGGGGGGGGAGGGGATAGGGTTTTTTATCAAGAGGACAGGAGTCTTTTCTTGCTTCAAGATTTATTGTCAGCAAAAATCGCCTGATAGTCTTTGTGCACCGAGGCGCGTTATCATAAAATCATCGGAATCATCACAATTACAATATATTAACCAAATCAGCCGGTCACTCTATATAGGCAGCGGCAGTATGGGGGTCATCAGACAGTGGCGAACCGATCGGTTCACCAGGTGCGGCTTCTATATCCAGGCAGGCTCTTTCAGTTACCATAAATCGAGCTATCGAGCGTCTTGGGACAAAAGATAGTAGCTGGAACTATAAATCGCGCGGGAACGGGGGCGGGGGTACCACGTGATGAACCAAACAGTGACCGGCACAATATATATACCCCCTCCTCCTTCACTCTTCTTTCTGTTCTAATCCCGGATCCGCCCCCATGATCTTTTACGCCGGAAGAAATCGCCTTGTTGTATGTAGTTCCATCGATCATAACCAGCTTATGACTTGATGCATAAAGGTCGAAGACCAAACATTTCCAACATGTTTTGCAGGACCAGGCATCTGCTGGGGGGGGGGGGGGGGGGTAGTGTGCGCTCTGAAAATGTGCGTTAAAGAGCGGGTTGCAGCGAAACAATACCCCTTCCGACCGAGCGGATTTGGGCGGTAAGACCCCGACCTAGTGGAATTTAGCGGTAAAAGGCCTCAACCGAGCAGATTTTGTCGGTGATAAAGTGGGGGAGGGCTTTACCGCCGACACACCCGCCTCCCCCGGGTCCATCTTCCATGTAAGCCGTCACGAAAATCGAGGGCACTCCTGCCAGTGACTCCTGCCAGTGAACAGGTATACAAAGTCTACAAACATGTACTCACAATCTGTACAGCGGCATACAGCACTGACATGTGTATGGACAGCACCTTAGTGTACAGATTGTGCAGTCACAGATGAACAGTACAAGAATGACAGCAGGCCAATGGTGGTTTGGTGTGAGGGGTGGATGGTTGGAGAGGGGTATGAGGGACAGTTGGAAAGCCAACCCTGGCAAGGAAGCGACATGACGTGACAGGTTGGAAGGCAACCCTGGCAAGGAAGCGACATGACATGACAGGTTGGAAGCCAACCTTTCCCTCCATCTGAAGCGACACGACATGACAGTTTGAAAGCCAACCCTGGCAAGGACACGACAGCTCGAAAGCCAACCCTGGCAAGGAAGCGACATGACGTGACAGGTCAGAAGCCAACCCTGGCAAGGCCTCCCCCGCAGCCCGTAAGCAATCTATATCTGGGACGTTGGCACCCAGCACACTAACACATCATAATGACGCCGTGCAGCGTTTGAGAGGTGCAGGTGGGGGGACCGGTGAGGGTGGGGGCGTGAGGGAGGTGAGTAGTTTGTGGTTGTGGTCAAATAAATGATTCTCAAAATAAATACACAGAGGCTATTAGCTCAAATGCATTGCCTATTATTCATTATAAACTTTTTATGACAGTTTTATCCTGCGGTTATTCAACGCCCTCGAGAGGGAGAACCGCGCAGTTTGTGGAAAAGTATCGGATTCCTCTGAAAACCTGCGCCCGGCAAAATCATTTTGGGTAATTCTACCAATCAGCAGTCACAAGACTTCCTTATGCCGTGGACTGTGTCAGCGGGTTATGTGACCCTAGCATAGTTTGTTGCTTCACGTAGTTGACAGTAGACTTTTAGGAGTGTACGCTGATTGGCTGAGACGTGAATGCCAAATGGATGGCCCAGTGGAGGAAGGAAAAGTTGAGGTATTATCCCGCACACTGAATTTGGATGAAGTCAATCAAGAAATTCATGCAACTTTCAGCGTTCGAACTGTCGAACTGCATCAGATAGTAGACAGCAACGCCCCCAACACGTTTACAGCACATGGTGACATGCTCTAAGATGTGTTGACATACAGTACTGTAATCTCAAAACAAGGCGTTACTGTACAATGGTGAACGCCCCCTAATAATCTTTTGCAGGGGCTGCTTCACAGACCCTGTTACAATCCAACAAAATTAGCTATAAAACAAGTAGGTGGGGTAGAGCTCTTAGTCTTACCTTGGCTTGAGTGCTCTGTTCACCTGAGTCCGAGAGCTTAACAGCATGTGGATCGATGGTTCAAGCCCCGCTGTGGCCATGTCTGTGTGGTTGCAGGATAAAGATCCCTATCCTTTTTCACGAGGAGTTATTCCGTGGATATGGCTTCAGTCCCTATCTTTTCCATTGACCTGATATGACCAACAGTGGTTAAAGCATCCTGAATATCTTACAACAAACTAAAATAATAATTGTTTAAAAGTAAGAGATTACAGTTTTAAAACAGAGTCACCATATATAAATATCTATATATGATTTAGTTAATTGTTAGTTATCATTTCTCAGATAAATTATAAAAATAATTTTGTTATTATTTGGTCTTTAAAAAAAATAAAATATGTTTAATTGTAATAATTATATACTTTCATTATCACCTCTAGTCAAGGTATATGGAAATCTTATATTGATATTTGTATTATTTATTTCTAGCCTGCCAGAGACAATGATAAAGAAGTAAAGGTCTGGGAGAAACCATGGACTGTGGCAGAGATAAGATCAGGGGCCAATCGCTGGTCACTGGCAGGGGATGCTGGGGTATGTTGTCACACACGTCTTATGATTGCTTCTACTATAGCCAAGCAAACAATATGTCTAAATCAGACGCATCAAATACTGTCACTCATGATATTCCTTTCATATCTTATAACTTGTACTGTTGTATGACAATTATTTGTAATAATAATTTACTCACTGTTACTCACTTTTGTGATTATTTACAATACATGTAATATAAATTTTAAGGACAAAAAATATAATGCCCAACATTTTGTTTTTATCAATTTAGTTTTATTTTCATCATCTATACAATGAAGAATAATATATAATTACATATAAATTTATAATAGAAAAGTTCTGTTTTTGTTTTGTCAAGATGCTGCAACATCTGCAGCAGTTTTCCCACCAGCTATTGGCCCAGACTCACTCCATTGAGGACAAGCTGAGCCACTTGGTCCACCAGACGAAGGTATGTTTGTGTCCTCTTGTAGGGGGCTGCCAAGGCTCAGGTCGTGCTACACTTTAGTCTATCAGTGTTTTAGTCACCTTGTTGAGGGGTCACCAAAGCTGAGATGGTGTCACACTTCAGTACATCAGACCCTTGTTCAATCCTCAAGTCAGTTATCTGAGATGATTCTTCTACGTTTGTTTGGCTCAAACCTTGACTTTGCATTTTGTGATTATCTTATTGGAGATATCTTATAACGTCCATGGAACAATGCCTCCAATTTATAGCACCTTGCCCAATGGCGTAAGATAAAATGCCTATTTCACTCATGATATTGTGTGTAAGTCCCTCTATTTTTTGTTGCAGCTTGCTAATGTGCAACTGGACAATGTGTTCAACGACTTCATCATGTTGGCTAATACGCAATTTGTGGAAAATGTAAGTCAATGAGTGAAGTGTATCAGACATTACCGGTAGTCAATTAGTGATACCTGGATTTTTGTTTGAAAAGTGTATCAATTTATTATAATAAAATCTGGGATTTCCTTTACATATTATTATCATAATGTTCATTGTTTATTACTGTTGCTCAGTAATAGGACATATTTTTTTTGGTGTTTCAAGAATATGTGCATTAAATTATTAGTACTGTAAATTACAGCTTGTGTATACCATTTAAAGACATGGCCTAGACAACGACATTACCCTATGTGTTATGCTGTGCTGGCTTTTCCCTTACGATTCTTTACCCCTGCCTTGATCGCCAGCGAGTCTATGATGACGATGTCACCGAAAATCCACTGCAAGAGTCCAGTCAGAAGGAGCAAAAGGTTAGTTACTCATATTTTGCATTCTGATATAAAAGCCATGACTACACAATGTAGGATACCGTATTTGAATCAGAGCACATATTGTTTTGGTTTGCCTGCCAGTTCACTTAGTTTGTGACGTTGCACCAGTGTATGGCTTCCCACACCTAGGCATCACCTGACATTTCCCGCCTGTGTCATATCAAGATATAATTAAATATCATAAGTGTAAATTGATGTGTATTTTGGAATTATTCATCTCTATATATATAACATTTACTGTATCCGATTTTATTTCGTGGCCATGAAAACTTTTGAGCGTCTCTTCCTTTGGGTACAGGAGAAGACGTCTGAGGAAAGGGAAGCTGAGTTGATTCCTAGAATCCAAGAAGCGCTTTCCCTTGGCCTCAATGTTATAGACAGCGCCTTCGAGAAGCTAGACATCAACGAGGCTAACTCGTCCGATGATGAGGATGACAGAGACACTCATCAGAGGACAGACCTCATACTGGAACCGAAGGTACGGCTTAGTGTGAATCCTCTATATCAGAGAACATAACTTATACTGTAACCGAAGGTACGGCTTAGTGTGAATCCTCTATATCAGAGAACATAACTTATACTGTAACCGAAGGTAAGGCTTAGTGTGAATCCTCTATATCAGAGAACATAACTTATACTGGAACCGAAGGTACGGCTTAGTGTGAATCATCAATATCAGAGAACATAACTTATACTGGAACCGAAGGTAAGGCTTAGTGTGAATCATCTATATCAGAGAACATAACTTATACTGGAACCGAAGGTACGGCTTAGTGTGAATCCTCTATATCAGAGAACATAACTTATACTGTAACCGAAGGTAAGGCTTAGTGTGAATCCTCTATATCAGAGAACATAACTTATACTGGAACCGAAGGTAAGGCTTAGTGTGAATCCTCTATATCAGAGAACATAACTTATACTGGAACCGAAGGTACGGCTTAGTGTGAATCATCAATATCAGAGAACATAACTTATACTGGAACCGAAGGTAAGGCTTAGTGTGAATCCTCTATATCAGAGAACATAACTTATACTGGAACCGAAGGTAAGGCTTAGTGTGAATCATCAATATCAGAGAACATAACTTATACTGGAACCGAAGGTACGGCTTAGTGTGAATCATCAATATCAGAGAACATAACTTATACTGGAACCGAAGGTACGGCTTAGTGTGAATCATCAATATCAGAGAACATAACTTATGCTGGAACCGAAGGTACGGCTTAGTGTGAATCCTCTATATCAGAGAACATAACTTATACTGGAACCGAAGGTAAGGCTTAGTGTGAATCATCTATATCAGAGAACATAACTTATACTGGAACCGAAGGTACGGCTTAGTGTGAATCATCTATATCAGAGAACATAACTTATACTGTAACCGAAGGTAAGGCTTAGTGTGAATCATCAATATCAGAGAACATAACTTATACTGGAACCGAAGGTACGGCTTAGTGTGAATCATCTATATCAGAGAACATAACTTATACTGTAACCGAAGGTAAGGCTTAGTGTGAATCATCAATATCCGAGAACATAACTTATACTGGAACCGAAGGTACGGCTTAGTGTGAATCCTCTATATCAGAGAACATAACTTATACTGTAACCGAAGGTAAGGCTTAGTGTGAATCATCAATATCAGAGAACATAACTTATACTGGAACCGAAGGTACGGCTTAGTGTGAATCATCTATATCAGAGAACATAACTTATACTGGAACCGAAGGTAAGGCTTAGTGTGAATCATCAATATCAGAGAACATAACTTATACTGGAACCGAAGGTACGGCTTAGTGTGAATCATCTATATCAGAGAACATAACTTATACTGGAACCGAAGGTAAGGCTTAGTGTGAATCCTCTATATCAGAGAACATAACTTATGCTGGAACCGAAGGTAAGGCTTAGTGTGAATCATCTATATCAGAGAACATAACTTATACTGGAACCGAAGGTAAGGCTTAGTGTGAATCATCTATATCAGAGAACATAACTTATACTGGAACCGAAGGTAAGGCTTAGTGTGAATCCTCTATATCAGAGAACATAACTTATACTGGAACCGAAGGTAATGCTTAGTGTGAATCATCAATATCAGAGAACATAACTTATACTGGAACCGAAGATACGGCTTAGTGTGAATCATCTATATCAGAGAACATAACTTATACTGTAACCGAAGGTAAGGCTTAGTGTGAATCATCTATATCAGAGAACAGAACTTACACCGGAACCGAAGATACGGCTTAGTGTGAATCATCAATATCAGAGAACATAACTTATACTGGAACCGAAGGTAAGGCTTAGTGTGAATCCTCTATATCAGAGAACATAACTTATACTGGAACCGAAGGTAAGGCTTAGTGTGAATCATCTATATCAGAGAACAGAACTTACACCGGAACCGAAGGTACGGCTTAGTGTGAATCATCAATATCAGAGAACATAACTTATACTGGAACCGAAGGTAAGGCTTAGTGTGAATCATCAATATCAGAGAACATAACTTATACTGGAACCGAAGGTAAGGCTTAGTGTGAATCATCAATATCAGAGAACATAACTTATACTGGAACCGAAGGTACGGCTTAGTGTGAATCCTCTATATCAGAGAACATAACTTATACTGGAACCGAAGGTACGGCTTAGTGTGAATCCTCTATATCAGAGAACATAACTTATACTGTAACCGAAGGTAAGGCTTAGTGTGAATCCTCTATATCAGAGAACATAACTTATACTGGAACCGAAGGTAAGGCTTAGTGTGAATCATCTATATCAGAGAAAATAACTTATACTGGAACCGAAGGTAATGCTTAGTGTGAATCATCTATATCAGAGAACATAACTTATACTGGAACCGAAGGTAAGGCTTAGTGTGAATCATCTATATCAGAGAAAATAACTTATACTGTAACCGAAGGTAAGGCTTAGTGTGAATCATCTATATCAGAGAACATAACTTATACTGGAACCGAAGGTACGGCTTAGTGTGAATCATCAATATCAGAGAACATAACTTATACTGTAACCGAAGGTAAGGCTTAGTGTGAATCATCTATATCAGAGAACATAACTTATACTGGAACCGAAGGTAAGGCTTAGTGTGAATCATCTATATCAGAGAACATAACTTATACTGGAACCGAAGGTAAGGCTTAGTGTGAATCCTCTATATCAGAGAACATAACTTATACTGGAACCGAAGGTAATGCTTAGTGTGAATCATCAATATCAGAGAACATAACTTATACTGGAACCGAAGGTAAGGCTTAGTGTGAATCATCTATATCAGAGAACATAACTTATACTGGAACCGAAGGTAAGGCTTAGTGTGAATCATCTATATCAGAGAACATAACTTATACTGGAACCGAAGGTAAGGCTTAGTGTGAATCATCTATATCAGAGAACATAACTTATACTGGAACCGAAGGTAAGGCTTAGTGTGAATCCTCTATATCAGAGAACATAACTTATACTGGAACCGAAGGTAATGCTTAGTGTGAATCATCAATATCAGAGAACATAACTTATACTGGAACCGAAGGTAAGGCTTAGTGTGAATCATCTATATCAGAGAACATAACTTATACTGTAACCGAAGGTAAGGCTTAGTGTGAATCATCTATATCAGAGAACAGAACTTACACCGGAACCGAAGATACGGCTTAGTGTGAATCATCAATATCAGAGAACATAACTTATACTGGAACCGAAGGTACGGCTTAGTGTGAATCCTCTATATCAGAGAACATAACTTATACTGGAACCGAAGGTACGGCTTAGTGTGAATCCTCTATATCAGAGAACATAACTTATACTGTAACCGAAGGTACGGCTTAGTGTGAATCCTCTATATCAGAGAACATAACTTATACTGGAACCGAAGGTACGGCTTAGTGTGAATCCTCTATATCAGAGAACATAACTTATACTGTAACCGAAGGTAAGGCTTAGTGTGAATCCTCTATATCAGAGAACATAACTTATACTGGAACCGAAGGTAAGGCTTAGTGTGAATCATCTATATCAGAGAAAATAACTTATACCGGAACCGAAGGTAAGGCTTAGTGTGAATCCTCTATATCAGAGAACATAACTTATACTGTAACCGAAGGTACGGCTTAGTGTGAATCATCAATATCAGAGAACATAACTTATACTGGAACCGAAGGTAAGGCTTAGTGTGAATCCTCTATATCAGAGAACATAACTTATACTGGAACCGAAGGTACGGCTTAGTGTGAATCCTCTATATCAGAGAACATAACTTATACTGGAACCGAAGGTACGGCTTAGTGTGAATCCTCTATATCAGAGAACATAACTTATACTGGAACCGAAGGTAAGGCTTAGTGTGAATCCTCTATATCAGAGAACATAACTTATACTGGAACCGAAGGTAAGGCTTAGTGTGAATCATCTATATCAGAGAACATAACTTATACTGGAACCGAAGGTAAGGCTTAGTGTGAATCATCTATATCAGAGAACATAACTTATACTGGAACCGAAGGTAAGGCTTAGTGTGAATCATCTATATCAGAGAACATAACTTATACTGGAACCGAAGGTAAGGCTTAGTGTGAATCCTCTATATCAGAGAACATAACTTATACTGGAACCGAAGGTACGGCTTAGTGTGAATCATCTATATCAGAGAACATAACTTATACTGGAACCGAAGGTACGGCTTAGTGTGAATCATCTATATCAGAGAACATAACTTATACTGGAACCGAAGGTAAGGCTTAGTGTTAATCCTCTATATCAGAGAACATAACTTATACTGGAACCGAAGGTAATGCTTAGTGTGAATCATCAATATCAGAGAACATAACTTATACTGGAACCGAAGGTATAACCTAGTGAAAATCATGCATATCAGAGAACATAACTTATACTGGAACCGAAGGTACAGCTCAGTTCGCATCATCTATATCAGAGAACATAATTTGTACTGCAACCGAAGGTGAACCTTTATACCACTTTTTGTTATTTATATCAATGATAAGTTAGCATTTGCATGCGTTTTAAGAGTTGACAATATCCAATGACGAAAATTATTATATGGGCGTAAAATGCAGTGTGGCTTTCAAGACGATTCCGTTGGTGTAAATTTCTTGATTTATTAACCAAGATTTGATTTCGATATTTAAAATGTGTGGTCAAATCAAACCTGTAAGCATGCTTGTTTATGTTTTCGCTACAGGATCCCTACTTGCATCGTCCCCTGCCTCATCTGATCGGATCCCTGGCCTTCCACCAGGACGACAACGTCGGACTGTCCGAGTTTCCATCTGGTAAGCCATTGCGAACTCCCGTGATCCATTGCAAGATCCGGTAAGTCATTATAAGATCCGGTAAGTCATTATAACATCCGGTAAGTCACTGTAAGATCCTGTATTTACAACTCTAACATGTATGGTTTTAGAATGTCTCCTGCTGTGTGCACACTCCTGAATCCTGTATATGTGTAGATCCCGATATGTGAATCCTTCCTTCCAGACGACGAGGCTGACGAGGTGAACGACGACGTGGAGGAGTCGGACGAGGACTCTGAATCCGAGAGTGACAGCGACGCCTCCTTCGACAAGGAGCCCGCGCATGCGCCGACCAAGCAACACGAGCAGTATGAGTGGCCTGGTTCCGAGTCTGAAGTAAGTGTCCGGGCACCACGTGACCAGGAAGTGAGATGTTGTCACCTTGTGTATTTAATGGTGTAGGATACATGTCTGTAATGTTTATATATTTGGTAGACATACGTTTATAGAATAGCATAATTAAAAAAAAAATAGGGTCATTATGCCTGTTTTTATTTCACATCGCTCTCAACATCAGGTGTAATCTAAAAATCCCATTGAAACACATGTTAAAAATATTGCGAAAAGTGACAAGGAGCCCCTCATTGAAATGGTTTTAGCTCTTTAACGAGCAAGGTATATTTTGGTGTATCAGACATCCTTAAGTTTACAAGCAGGCGCTATAATCTGTGATGTGGTATCGTAAAGGGGCCACGCGAAGGATCTAGCTTTGTGCAATGAGCTCTGCCGGACACGTATATGTGGGCCATGTTTTATCCGACCTCCATTGCTCATTATCACGTGACGTTGCTGGGCCCAGATTGTTTGTCTTTAATGACTGACGTTTTATATGGTCGAACCATAACTGATTGTGGTGAACCATTTCATCTCTGACGTAACTGTCTGTTATGGGCCGCCAGAGCTTTCCTGGAATCCAAATACTAAGGATAGCTTGCTAAAGACAATCGATACGAGTGATTCAACCAATGCTAACGTTAATTGAATGTGTAAGTAGCCATAATTTGATGTGTATTGCAGCGCAACGTTTGGGTCAAATCGATATACAATGTAGATTGTCGAATTACTGTTCCCATTTGTCCTGTTTGATTTTTTTTTTTTTTTTTTCCCGTGTTTTTTTTTTTTTTTTTTTTTTTTTTTTTTTTTTTTTTTTAGCAAATAAGCCTCGGCTTCTGCTCCTTGCCAACCTGTTCTTTATTATGTTGATTTATGTACTATCCATGGCAATAAAGATTCTTATATACCAAATAGATACCGAAAACTTATCTCCTGTGGTGATAATCTTTAAGGTCTTATATCTGAGTTGTATGTAACATGTTAGGTTCCATCGACAGCAGAATAGGTCAGACTATTGAATGGATTATTGTCGACAGAGTGGCAGTGACCTGTTTGAGGAGGATGGCGATGGGGAAGAGGAAGAGTTCGTCAAGGACCCCGACAGTGGCCGTAGTTCCCCAGTCGACCACCGCCACGGGGGGCGCCACCAAGACCGCGAGGCGCCGCCTGCACGGGTCGGTATTATAATGACGACTATCGTGACTCATATTGGATTGGCCCACATGAAAAATCATTTTTTACCCACATAGTGGGTTTCCTCTTGTATAAATTTGTATCATTATGTAATAACCATAATACATTTTATCATAAGGATTCCATGCTTGTATTGTCTTGTCTCCTTCCCCTGTCTCCGCTATTACCATTAACGTCTTCACGGGGAATTTATAAAAAATAAAATAATCACCGATACGCTTAACTTCAAGGTGGCAAAAGAACGGAATTTCAACGACGAGTTGTCCGCCAAGATAGGAGCGCCGCCTGGCGGGAAATCCCTGCCCTCTGTGAAGCGCGAGAAGAAGAAGAGCCACGTGCAGGGTGAGTGCTGGGGTCCCAAGGGAGTCCCCACTATGTCCTGATGATCTTATGTTTCAAAAAAAGTATAAAGCAGCACCTGAAGTTATTGTTTTGAATTTTAGAGACTTGTAGAGTGTATAATTATCCTTAACTAGTGCGTTCTGTAAGATAAGATGAGATAAGATAAAGTTTTATTTAACGTTGGTATGTAAAAGTCAACAATAAACATTAGCACACGTGCTATTGACCGACAATGATAAAATGACATGAGCGGATGAGATATATATACATATGACAATGAAAATATAACAACCTTTGCATCTCATAAAACCTTACCCATTAGCTATGTTACATAATGTGCACGAATTACAGTGACACAAGAACACATCCGAGGTTGACAGCGTTGTTTTAAATTTCTTGGCAGATTTGGCTAACTTCGTTTCCTTGTTGAGCATGTTTCATAGCTTGCTACCTTGATACTTCAATGAATTATGGCCATAAGCTGTTGTCTTAACGCGTGGCATACATATATTTGGCCCATTTTCTAAAATGTAATTGTTTCCCTTCACGTTATACATGTCATGAAGATAACTAGGCCCAATCTTGTGGATACTCTTGTAAACTTCTAATGATATGCAGCGCAATCGTTCAACATATAGCAATGGTCTACCCGCTCTCTTCCTCAACTCTGCGTATTCTGATCTAAAGTCATTAAACACATACCTCAATGCACGCTCCTGTATCTTTTCAATCTTACGCATATTCTTCATATCACAAAAATGTCATACAACGGGACAATAATTAAAATGTGAAAGAATAAAAGCATGAAATAACGTAAGTTTGCTATCAACATCCATTGATTTAGAAACTCTAGCTAAAACATTGAGACTTTTTCCAGCCTTCTTGCATAAACTTGATATATGGTTGCCGAAAGTTAGCCTAGCGTCCAGTTGAATACCTAGTAATGTTACTTCCTGTTGTGCTGCCAGTTCTGTTCCAGAAATCAAAAACGATCTGTGCTGACTTAATTCGTTCCTCTTTTCAAACACGATTGCCTGGTACTTAATTGGGTTCGCTTACATGTAATTGTCGACGAACCACCTTGTTATCTCCGATAACGCCTTCTCTAGAGTTACTTTAACCTTGTTAAACTCCTTACCTTGAGCCGCCACAGTATTATCATCAGCATAATTATACTTATCGGTTTCCCGTGCGGTGGATACTAGCAGGTCATTCGTAAATACATTATACAGATGTGGACCAAAAACAGATCCCTGTGGTGCTCCTTTCTTGAGGGTAAGCCACTCGCTCCGATTATGTCCTAGTTTTACCCTCTGTTCGCGGTTCGTAAGATAGCTTGCAACTAGCGTACATGATTGTTTACTTATGCCATAAGCGTTCATCTTGGTAATCAATAATCTGTGTGGAAGACAATCGAATGCTTTTGAGAGATCCATTAGTATAGCTCCCATAACTTGATTATTATCTAATGCATTTTTGGAGTCTTCAACTAAGCGCATCAGTAGGCTTTGACATCTGTGTCCCTTTCTATAGCCAGATAGTCTGGGTGATAACCTGGGTTCCATAAAGGACATAAGCTGGTCACACAATATTTTTTCATATATCTTGGAGATACAGGGGAGAACACTTACTGGCCTGTAGTTTTCCTTAGTAAGTTGTCCTTCTTCTTGAAAATTGGTGTGACTTCAGCGTATTTTAGTTCTTTTGGAAACGTATTAGAATTAATCGTCATATTTAACACATACCTTAATGGCTCACACAGGATGGCAGCTCCCAGCTTGATAAGCTTTGGAGGTATCTTGTCGTAGCCACTAGCCTTCGACACGTCAATGCCTTTAAGTGCATTGTATATTTACTTACTGCCCGAAAGTTAAAATTTTCCGTTATACCTTGGTTACCTTCCTTTATAGCCATAACGGATTTATGGTCTTTGTGATAAAGAAGGGTTTCGTCTATTGGTTGATCATCTGGTATGTCATCTTGTTGGCCTATGTCTTTGGCAACGTCTATGAAATATTGATTACATATGTCACTTACCTTTGATGGATCTGATATTATTTCTGATATTATTATATATTAACATGGGTGTATCTTTGCGGACATTGTAACCTGGTCCCTGCAATAGCGTATGTTTTTAATTTATAGAAGAAGACTTATTCCAAGAAGTTCAGGCCAAGGTTGACTCCGACGGAGAAATGGACGATGAATCGCCATTCTCTCAAAGCAGAGGGCGCTTTAGCAAGACGAGCGGTCTCTTTGACGAGGAGGAGGAGGTGAGGCGTGGATATATGTTCACTGATTGTTGCTTGATGCAAATGCCTTGCTCTATTAGTTAATAGATAGTAGATATATATAGATAGATGTATAGTGTATTGGTAACCTCAGAACACAAAAAATAACATAACTACAAACCTTGTTAATTTGAGAGAATTAGGCGAAACCTTTTATCAAACGTAGTGGACGCTGATATGATTAGTTGATAAGAATAATGGTTATGCTTGCTTAACTGCATTTGAAAGGGCAAACCGTATATCGGTGTTACTTGAAGAGAAGATGAACTGGTATTAATCATTATTAATTTGGCACTCCATGATAAACTGAGTGGACGGTCAGGTGAGCATTCACATGTTCTGTAGGTTGTTGAAAACCTGTAACGAATAAATGGATCATGGTATGGATGGCTCTTCTGAGTTTGAGTTTGACCTAATTACTAATAGACCGATCCAAGCTGTCAATCAGTCACTGACGTCACTGGTGCTTGTATCCAATCATGTGGTGAAAAAAGGTATTCCACGTGCGTTATGTCCGAGAAACAAGTCTGACAAACAAAGTTGCATGTTACTTTCTTGTCGGTTTCAGAGAGGAGTACTTCTCACTTGTACCTACCATCAGCTACGATTGTCAATTTCATACTCACGATTAGTGAAAAAGGACTCAAACGTGGGCGGGGCTTAGTGTCGGAGTGTGGATCGGTATATTAAGAAGCTGCCTGTTGCACTGATATACATGCCTTGTGTGACTGATCGGGAGCTGTGCTTATGTTGCAGGAAGGGGATTTATTCGCCGATTCGGCTCCGGCCACGACGCCCCAGAGTTCATCCCGAGGTCCCACAGGTCAGTCACAGGCAAAGTGTCGCCTGCATCATATGACGTCATGTCACGCGTCATACTACGCGTTCTGTCAAGTTACATCACGCTATGCCTTATGTCACGTCACATCGGGTCACGAGTTTTCACAATGTGTATATGTAGGTTGTTTTGGACATTTCTTTTTGATCTTTTAGATATGGTGCTGAAGTTCGTAATATCACACCTCACGTCATAATACACCTCACGTCATATCACACGTCACATGTCATATCACACGCCAAGCGTCACGTCATGTCACACGTCATATCACACGTTACACGTCATATAACTCATCACACGCCATATCACACGTTACACGTCCTATCACGTCACATGTCATACCCCGTCCCACGTCATATATCACGCGTCACATGTCATATCACACCTCATGTCATATCACACGTCACACGCCATATATCACACGTCACATGTCATATCATACCTCACGTCATATCACACCTCACGTCATATCACACGTCACACGCCATATATCACACGTCACATGTCATATGTCACACGTCACATGTCATATCACACGTCACACGTCAGGTCATCATATCTGACAATGTAGTTTGTGTGGAAGACTGCTTTTTGATCTATTAACTATGGTAATAAAGCAAGCATAAGCGGATACATCGGGATACTAGGTCTATGGCAAATACTCAGGGCACAGCGACCCTTCGTGTTTATTAACGTCTCAGGTAGTCATAGGGTACCGTGTGAAGGAATGCCCCGTTGTTTAACCCTCAGAGCGCAGAGAGACCCCCTCCCAGGCCCCGACCAGCCGCGCCCCGCCCCAGAAACCCCGCGTCGCCGACCTCTTTGACGAGGAGGAGGAAGAGGAGGATCTGTTCGCAGCGCCCTCTGCCGCCAAAGGTGCGTAAAAGTCCAAGGGCCCGGTGCATGCTTCCAATCCCAAATGTTTATGTTTGATCACATGACTTTTTTTGCGTAGATTAGAGGGTTACTCAATTCTGCACAATCCCACGATATTTTAAATGTCGTAGGAATAATAGCTGACCATGAAAATATAGGTGAGTACACCAAGAATGCCGCAGTAGCATGCTTGGTTGTGAAGATAGAGACCAAGCAGTTATTGTCAGTAATGGCGAAACAAAATGGCCACCGCCACGGCCGATATGGGCTGAATTCGCGATGGCTCCATGTCTGAAAATATTGACTCTAATGTCTTTATGCTGTATGCCAAATCTCATGCTTTTATGAAAAAAAATAATAATTCACTCAAAATACTGCACCAATTGCCCGGACTGTACTCCCTGAGACATAACTCTCCACCTTGATCTTTTCATTGTCACGATCTGACCTATAAACCTGTGGCATCTATTCTGCGATGGGTTATGAACGGGTGAATTCTATATTTTGTGAATCAAACTCTCGTGGACTCTCTCCCTGACCCCCACAGCCGGCGGGTCACGTGCCTCATCTAGACCCACCAGACCGGAGGCCGACATCTTCGCAGACGACACGAAGGATCTCTTCCCGCCAAACGACGCCAAGGTCAAGGACGAACAGCCAGAGGCGGCGGCACCTGTACCGAAGAAAAAGGTTGTGTTTTTTCCCTCCGATCAACTTGATAATGTGTGCGCAATTTGAATCAAGGCGATTCGTCTTTTGTAGTATGCGTGTACCCGAATACGTGAAACTAGTTATATGGACAAGACTTATATCGACGGTCGTTATAAAGTGTTGTGTTAATTTGAAAACGGAAAAGTTGCCAATACGGTACACTTTGCAATCCTTTTACTGTTGGCTGGTGGAACTCAGCCAATGGCGTGGTTATGGAGCCCTACGCAATTGTTTTACATGTATATTTTGAAAGTCTGTATTGAAGTATAAAATATGAAATTTATACCTTTACTTGTACCTGGCAAGAGCTCCATAAGTTTATTCTGTCTAATTTATTATTTTTATTTATTATTGTGGTTAGTTTGGTTACATTTTAGCGATTTTCTGATTATGGTATGCACAACGATATCTGTTATACAGTTTTTGACCTGAAATAAAAAAAATATGACCTGGGTAATATTAGTAAGAGCATAAAATCCCGAAACTGCCGTACTTGACGATGAAGTCTTACGGAAGACGGCAACGAAATGCAGCATTTAAACAAAATCTCTATTTTGGTATTTCAAGCGTGATAACCGTTCCACTGTGATATATAACATCTAATAAAATATGAATTGACGTTGCGTGTGTTTATAACAAAGTGTTACACCTTTTTACCCAGTTGCCGGCTGGTGCCGTGTCGATGTTTGGAGCAGCAGGGAACCCGATGTTGGCAGCCATGAAGCAGCGTCGGTCGGAGAGTGAATCAACAGAGGTAAGTGAGACGTCTGTCTGTGTGTCCAACAACCTGTTTTAAATGTGGGAAGGCCCCCCAAAATGAATTGCGCAATCTCCCCACTGTTGACGAGAAGGGCTGTTTCACGAGCTCGTTTTTATTTATTTGTTTATTTATGTTTTAAGTTTTTTTCACGAGCCCGTTTCCTTAATAATTGCCCTAGAAATTGATTAGTACATTGATGCATAGTAAATCTCCTTCTGTATTTGTACGAGGGGCCTGGTGCCTGAAGTTACCAATAAACTATCTATATCTCCTGCTGGTATCATAGTTCCATTATATTACGAGGAATGTGTTGAGATAAAGGAGACCGGCCGAACTCTCATTGCACGTGACTTGCACAATGAGTAATCGCGACGAAGCTATGTGGAAGCGACCGGTGCAGGATACAGATTTTATGTCTCTCTTCGCCAAGAATAGGGGATTACTCCCGAAGACATGGCTCCTTTCTACCTTTCCCCTTCCCATTTTTGACACGTGACCTGTACAATGGTTCATTATATTACTCCCTCCGTTATACGGGCTGGGGCGCCTCGATAGCTCAGTCGGTTAGAGCGCACCCCTTGAGTGCTCTGGCCACCTGAGAGCCTAACGGCGCGTGGATCGGTGGTTCGCGCCCCGCTGTGGCCATGTCTGTGTGGTCGCAGGATAAAGACCCCATGTCCTTCTTCACAAAGAGTAGGGGCTAACCCCGGGGGACATGGCTCCACTCTTCCTTCCTTCTCCCATTGACGCGGGGGCCTCCCTGGTGTAGTGGTTAGCGCACTAGACCGCAGATCAATAATCTGGGGCATGTTTCATTCCTTCATCCTTCATCGTCTCGGGAGGTTCCTTGGCCCAATTTAGCCTGTATGTGCACAAAAGTGGCCTAAAACACCAACATTCCATTCCCATTGACGCGATATGACCAAAGTGGTTAAAGCGTCCTGAATATACAACCAACCAACCGTTGTACGGGCTGCTCGGCGCAGGGACCACTGTGCAGCTTAAAGCCTCCTACTTTAACCAATCAATCTATCAATCCAGGGTGAGGGGGAGAGACGGAGCAGCAGCCCGGAGAGTGGGGCCTCTCGGGCCTCTGGCGTGGACAGATCCAGACAGATTCCGAAGGCCAGCAGGGAGCGATCCCTGGAGCCGGACGCCGCCGACAAGTTCATCGCCAAGACTCCCGCGCTAAAGGCTCAACCAAAGACGCAGACGACATTTGACAAGGCGCCTAATCGGGACCGCAAGGCCAAGACTGTGGCTCCCTCTGGCGGCCTGTTTGACGATGACGATGACTTGTTCGGTGACGTCAAACCGGCACCCGTTAGTCAAGGGACGAAAGCGAAGAAGATCGCGTAAGTAGACTTGATACTGTAGTTGTTTTCATAATATTCGCCAGGGGGTGCTGAAGTAGTATATCAAGGGATTTTCGATTGGTTTGGGGAGAAGTCTAGCTACTTTGGTATTTTCCATGAAACTTGTAGCGGTTAGGTAATGACATGAGCTTATCATCGTCAAGTTCTGAAGCGTCAAGGAGAAAACAGGGAATAGAGGGACGGGCATACATCACTATACTCTATCTACTTTACTATGCACTCTCTCCCATCGTCTTCAGCAGTCGGACGGAGGTCAACCAACTATCTCTATAAGTTCTGGTCGTTTCATCTCGTGGTCAAAACATCAAAGGCCTCAGACATGTAAGAAGGAAAACCAATCCGTCATCTCATTGTGTTTTACACTTTACTCTTTTGGGAATGTTGCAGGCCGGCAAAAGTGGCGCCATCTGGTGGGGGGCTTTTTGATGACGACGAAGAAGAAGAGGATTTGTTTGCGGCACTCAAACCCAAACCCACGGCCAATGACTCGGCACCGGTAAGACCGCCCCCCACCTCTACCCCCACCCACCAGTTAGAAATTTTCTCGAGCGATTTAGGTGTTCAGCCCACAGACTTGAAATCGAGCTTGGCAGACGCAATGGTACGTTATTAGCCGATAGAATTTGTGAATACTGTGAACAATCCGATATTACTGTTTTAGAGGATGAATATTTTATCATGTTATGATAACTTTATGACGTTAAATGTCTCGCACCGAACAAGTACTTCAACGGAATTCAGCCATTTTTGCATAAACTACTAGGACACTTATAAACGCCCCTTAAATTGAGTCCGAAATTTTTGGTGGCCAAGAAAACACAAAATGCAATGATTTATTGGTGTGTTACAGAAGGCAAACAAGCCATCCGGCGGGACGCTGTTGTTTGAAGAAGACGAAGACGATATCTTTGGCTCGCTGGGTGTCCCAGCCACCGAGAGGTGAGCTGTGATAGGCCAGTTTTACCAGATAGCAACCTCGTCCTTGTCACTGTAGCGATTGAGATGCCGATAAACAGGTCGAGTGTTCGTACTCTGGTACCAGCCTTTGGGGCATCATTTTTCACCTTAATTCATCATCCCAGGAGGGGGTGGGGGATCTAAAACACCAACAGTTCATTTGTCCCAACCACGAATGGCACTGTTAGATTTTTTACGCATGGCTATTGGTGGTAATGATGTATATAAGATATGTCCTGGAGCATCCCTGGCTCAGTTATTGGCGCGCTGGGCTCCAGGCCTGGGGACCCCCTCTTCCCTTCCTGCTGCCATGGACGCGATATGACCAGAATTGGTTAAATCGTCCTGAATATACACCCAACCAACCAATCAGACCTGGGGTTGAGCAGCAGTCATTGTCCGCTTCTGCATTTAAGGATAATTATGGGACCCTGTTTGGTTTGATATTTAACAAGTGATTTTCTGGTTCTTATATGTAGAACATGTCATACCCTGAAAATAATGTTTGTGTCCTTACACACAGTAAGATATACATTTTAAAGTTAGAAATGCCATCACCAATGTTATAATATGCATCGGTTGCTTCTGGGATGCCTGTTTCTGCTATGATTGGGAGATCTTCACTTCGACCTTATTGTTATTGTTACAAATTATCATATAATATTTCAGGAAACCTGTAACAAAGCAAGATCAAAGCGATGGGGAGGTTAACAAAGCCACGAAATCTACAAAGCCAACCCCAGAAGTCACGAAGGTAAAACTTCTGTCACTAAAGTAAATATATATTACGCAATGTATCGCATATAACTTAATCCGGGGAAGACTAGTTACGTCCGGTTTGAACGTTTTTAAAATCTAACAAAAACTCTTTAACAATTCAATCTATAAAGTACTGGTATTTCTGGTAAGTATGCTCGGGCGAGTAACGATATTTTTTAGGAGTAACCATTCTTATTATTGACGATGATTAACATAAACAAAGGCACTGCTATAGTAGCACAATGTACTAACGTACAATATTAGCGGGAGGGTCTATTTTTGTAACCTTAGTTATATATTTTTAGTTACCGCTCATGTTTGACTAATGTGGTCGGATTTTTGTTCTACGTTATTTATACTGTAAGCCTTATTTCCCTAGCATGCTACAACCATATTTTCCGCTACTGCCTGTTTAACTCCAGCAGGAAGCAAAGCCGGACGAAAGACCCCAGAAGAAGGTGATATCCCTGTTTGCCGACGAAGAAACGGATGAAGTAGATTTGTTTGCTGCGATCGGCACGGGCACCAACGCGGCAGTTAAGAGCGGAACCAGCTTAGCAAGTGACCGGGGAACCAGCCGTGGTGATAGCGTGGGGAGCAATGTCGTGAATGCGAAATCTAAACAGCCTGAACCAGTCAAAGTAAGTGTCTTATCTCACTTTGATTTAATAAATAATCTATAAAATGTATGTTGAAAAAATGCCCCAAAACTCATTTTGTTTTGTGACTTGAACGGAAGGGTCAGCACAGATTTAGACTACTTGGCTGGGTAGTTGAAGTTTAATTCATAAATTCAAGTACAATTGTTATAATTTTTTATCACTGTTGATTAATATGTTTGTAGTACATGTTGAATTTAAGAGGACTTTGAGGCCTGATTGCCTTCTTATCTTGGTTACTACTATGTCTTCGATTCAGTGTACAGATATCCAGCTGATATCAACCATACAATCTCTGTATAAAAGAGACGAAAAAGTTAAAATTGTGAGAACCACAGAATTCGTGTAAAAATTAGAAAAGTTAACGGTGTGTTTTTTCCCGTATGTTTGAAAGTAGATGTTTCCAGTTGTATAAATATTATCAGTAGTACCGTAGTATAGTAGAACCCCGTTGTCTGTGCTATCATGGGACCTTTAAAGCGGATGTCCAACCTAATTTAATCGCGATCTGCACCGAAAGTTTATATCTTAAAATTAAATTGGCGAGTGTTAACGCTTCGTTTCGGCCGACTGGTAAGGAGAAAAAAATTAAGGCATCCCGCCTCCATCAATGTCAAGCAGAGCGCCATTTTGCCGGGAGCAGTGACGCATATTGTGATTTCATATATCGCCGCCTTGCGTTATGACTCGCGGCGAGAGAGATCAGGGCCGCGATTTACAGATGAACAGCGGCAGTTCCAAGCCGCGCAGTAGCGCAAGATCTTAGTGTTTCATAGAAAAGTACCGTCCAAACAAATGGATATACGTCTTGCGACGATTGACTCCGCAACAATGCCATGATTGGAGTAGGCGTAATTTCCGGTTTGATTAAATGGAGTATCGCCGCCTGATTGGTCAATCGCGGACACGCCTCCAGAAAGGGCTGCCGCCTGGGTAGGCGGCGAAATCATCCCTGGCGGTCACTTCTAAATTTTATTTTGAACCACAGATAGAACAAGAAATTCTGTAATTTGGACGATAGACAATTGGGTATTATATGAATCGGTAAAGCAGCGTTAGAGGCCAGGCTGGCGGTTCCCTTTAAAGCTACCAAACAACCAAGGTCACCTTTCGCCTCCCGTTTCAGACGCCGAAGTCTCGTTCGCTGTTTGAGGACGATGCCCTGCTGTTCGGCGGTGAGGTCCAGAACCCGGATGTGGACCTGTTCGGCGCCGGAAGTCCCCTCCACTCGCCCACCAAACAGGTGGGTACGGTGTTTGGTTGACATTTAAAGCGGACTGATGACGTCACAAGTAGACGCTGCAAGGCTGTGGTGGCTACATGGCGCCGTGATAGCTCAGTGGGTCTGTGGGCTGAGGGGCAGGTCGTGGGTTCGAGCCCTGGGACCGGCTTCTGGGGCATGATTCACCTTACCCCCCCCCCCCCCATTCATTGTCCAGGCAGGTTCCTTGGACCAAATGTGGAGTCCAAAGCGGCTTAAAATTTCAACCTTTCATTTTGACTTGACTCTAGCTCAGCACTTTCTCGGGTTGGGCTCTATGCTGGTCATGGGTTTGCCACCCCTAGCCCTTGCATCGGCGGCTGGCGTTTTGGATGGGATCATTCTACTGTGCCCGCCATCACCACCACCGCTACCGCCACCAACATTTGCAGCTTCGCAATAAAAACTGAGATGACGTTATGCAGTTTGTTTTACGTGGCTGTCTTCTGAATTGGGAAAGTTACCTATAAAATGCGAAACCCTCGAACTGATCCCACGAAGATCTGGTAGAACGAAGAGGGTTGGGGTGGGGGGGGGGGGGGCTAGAAGATAAGGATTGACGACTACGCTACTGTACTACAGCGGGGCTGCCCCGATAACTCTAACGGCGGGTGGGTCGATGGTTCGAGCCCCGCTGTGGCCATATCTGTGTGGACGCTCAATCCCATGTCCTTCTTCGCAAAGAGTAGGGGGTTATCGCTGGGGACTTGGCTTCACTCTCCCTTCCCTCTCTCATTGACGAGATATGACCAAAAGTGGTTAAAGCGTCCTGAATATACAACCAATCAACCAAAGGGCTACACGCGTCTCCATCACTGAGGTGAGGTTGAGGCCGTTGTAACCATAACCTTCGCGTCTCATTCAGGTCCACAGATGGATGGTGAATAACTCTTGTCTCTTCACGCAGGACGTTCCGCGAGTAGCTGAGGAAAACCCGGATCCCCTGGCAATTAACATTCCTGTCGCCGAGGAGAGGGGAAAGCCAAGTCAGCCCACCAAGGCATCCAGTAGTCAAAAACAGGTACGAAACAAGGCACTTATTATCATAAATATGTGAGATATGTAAAGTGTCCCAATCTAGCGTCCATCTGCAAAGAGCGTCCTAAGCCACACAGATTTCTTTCTGTGAATTGTTAAAGCGGGTGTCCAGACTAATTTAATCGCGATCTGCACCGAAAGTATACATCTTTAAATTCAATTGGCGAGTGTTAACGCTTCTTTTCGGCCGACTGGTAAGGAGAAAAAAATTAAGGCAACCCGCCCCCAGCAATGTCAAGCAGAGCGCCATTTTGCCGGGAGCAGTGACGCGTATTGTGACTATTCATATGGCACCGCCTTACGTTATCACTCGCAGAGAGAGAGATCAGGGCCGCGATTTACAGATGAACAGCGGCAGTTCCAAGCCGCGCAGTAGAGCAAGATCTTAGTGTTTATATAGAAAAGTACCGTCCAAACAAATTGATATACGTCTTGCGACGATTGACTCCGCAACAATGCCATGATTGGAGTTAGAATCGCAGCTCTTTATATTAGCGATGATCACGCGCTCTTGTTTTGCTCACACAATAGGCGCAATTTCCGGTTTGAATAAATTAGAGTATCGTCTCCTGATTGGTCAAGCGCGGACACACCTCCAAAAAGGGCTGCCGCCTGGGTAGGCAGCGAAATCGTGCCCGGCGGTCACTTCTAAATTTTATTTTGAGCTATAGATAGGACGAAAAATTCTGTAATTTGGAGGATAGACAATTGGGTATTATATGAATCGGCAAAGCAGCGTTAGAGGCCAGGCTGGCGGTTCCCTTTAACAACGATGATTTTGAATCTTTTTAAAAATGAAAGCTTACATATTTTTAAATGTTGTTCAAAATGAGAGCATAGAGATTTTTGAATCTTTTTCAAAATGAGAGCATAGAGATTTTTGAATCTTTTTCAAAATGAGAGCATAGAAATTTAGCATTTGTGTAATATTCAGAGTGGATTAAGAGTGATAAAATAATTGCTTCAGTGCTGATGCCGGTTTACCGTTTACCATGAATGTGGTCGGTATGAAATCTTCTAATATGTTGTCGATGATGTCACTTGCCTCGCTCGAATGAAGATATAGGACAGTGTACTAAGCTGCTATACTGTATTATTTGAACCACCAGGTGACTGTGGAACATCTCTTCGGATCGCCAGGCGATGACGAAGACATTTTCTCGGTGTCGTCTGCTACGAAAACGACCGAGAAAAAAGCGCGGGAATCCTTTGGCGCGAAAGCGGCCACGACGCGGGGCGGAGCGGGGGGCGGAGCGGGGGGCGGCTTATTTCACGCAAATGAGAATGGCGATGACTTATTTGGCACCCTTGGCGGGGGCAAGGTCGAGAAGAAGAAGCAGAAGGAGAATTCTGTCGATTTCCTCACCTCCTCGTCCTCTTCCGCCTCCATTTCGTCCTCGTCTTCGTCTATGTTTTCTGCTCCCGCCGGGGAACCCTTCTCGGGTGCCATGGCGACGGCGGTGCCTTCGCTGGACCCCACGCCGGCCCCCAGCGCCGGTTCCAACTCTTTCTCAGCGGTGGGCGGCGGAGAGGTTGAGGGACCAGTCCCCGGGCTGGGCCCCCTGCCGACTGGCACGGATGGGACCGATTGGGGCTTCTCCAGCAAATCCAGCAAACCCGTGTTTGCTGCCACGGTGAGATTGGAGACTCTAATGACTCTCAGTCTGAATTTGTGTGTATTAAACATATATCAGGGGCGGATCCAGGGGGAGGCCGACCCGGCCCCGGGCCCCCTAAAATTTGTACATGAAAACCAAAGGCTGGGCCATCTCTTGAAACCCCCCCCCGCCTATCCAGCTCTGTATATAACCGATTCTGTTCATTTATACCAAATTTATCTATCTTTAATGCCCGGTACGTGTGCATATAATTCCGAGTTTTGCTAGATATACATGAATTCGACTACTGGCGTACCATATAGGGGTCTGGAAAGGGGGGGGGGGAGGTGTTCTCTGTCGAATGTCGATTTTTCACGACGTTCTGTGTCGCTTTTTGGCTAAATTCACTGTCGTCTTTTTTTTTTAATCCGTGTCGATGTCGCTTTTTCAGATCCTCTGTCGAATGTCGATTTTTCAAATATGCCTGTGTCGCGTGTCGCCATTTACCCCTTCCAGCCCCTCCAGATCCCTCATTCGTCTTGTGTGGTTACAGGTGAAGCCTAGACACCCGAAGCCGAAGCCGACACCGTCGCTCGCAGCAACGGAATCTCCGTTAGGTGGCGCGGCCGTAGGCTCGAACGGCCCCGGCACATCAGTGGGCAGTATAAAGGTATGGGCGGGCCGCGGGTAGTCTATGTGTGCAGAAAGGTGGCACGAAACACCAGTTCACCCATTCACTCCATCGATGGCTTTGGGCCGTGCGCAAAAGAGGCAATTATTTGCCGCGCGTCGTGGTCAAGAAATCGACATCGTTTTGATCGTGTATCATGGTATATACCGAAATAATCTGCAGCCGCTGTGCAGGGCCTGAACATGTTCGCTATATACCGAAATGATCTGTAGCCACTGTACAGGACCTGAACATGTTTGCTGTATACCGAAATAATCTGCCGCCGCTATGCAGGAGCTGAACATGTTTGCTATATACCGAAATAATCTTCATCCGTTGTGAAGGACCTGAACATGTTTGCTATTTACCGAAATAATCGGCAGCCACTGTTCAGGACCTGAACATGTTTGATCTATACCGAAATCCATTTTGCGCCTGTTCATCGGAAGATATGTCCATTAATACTTTATAGCTACATTATGATTTAAATGATGAATTTACTCATTTGGTCTGCACACAAATGGCCTGAAACACCAACATCAAATTCATTAATTACCAAATTAAAAGGATTGGTTTCACTTTCTTAGACTGGTTTGGCTATTGACCCACGTCGCCTCGTGCCGGGTGCCTCCCCACCGGTTGCCAAGGAGACCGCGGAAGGAGCAGACTTTGAGGAGCCTATTCGTACAGCCACGCTGGTCAGCGCTACCAAGGTAAGATAGGGAGAGGAGTCGATGGTCAGCGCTACCAAGATAAGATAGGGAGAGGAGTCGATGGTCAGCGCTACCAAGGTAAGATAGGGAGAGGAGTCGCTGGTCAGCGCTACCATGGTAAGATAGGGAGAGGAGTCGCTGGTCAACGCTACCAAGGTAAGATAGGGAGAGGAGTCGCTGGTCAACGCTACCAAGGTAAGATAGGGAGAGGAGTCGCTGGTCAACGCTACCAAGGTAAGATAGGGAGAGGAGTCGCTGGTCAGCGCTACCAAGGTAAGATAGGGAGAGGAGTCGCTGGTCAGCGCTACCAAGGTAAGATAGGGAGAGGAGTCGCTGGTCAGCGCTACCAAGGTCAGATAGGAAGAGGAGTCGCTGGTCAGCGCTGCCAAAGTAAATTAAGGAGAGGAGTCGCTGGTCAGCGATACCAAGGTCAGATAGGGAGAGGAGTCGCTGGTCAGCGCTACCAAGGTAGGATATATAGAGGAGTCGCTGGTCAGCGCTACCAAGGTAAGATAGGGAGAGGAGTCGATGGTCAGCGCTACCAAGGTAAGATAGGGAGAGGAGTCGATGGTCAGCGCTACCAAGGTATGATAGGGAGAGGAGTCGCTGGTCAGCGCTACCAAGGTATGATAGGGAGAGGAGTCGCTGGTCAGCGCTACCAAGGTATGATAGGGAGAGGAGTCGCTGGTCAGCGCTACCAAGGTAGGATATATAGAGGAGTCGCTGGTCAGCGCTACCAAGGTAAGATAGGGAGAGGAGTCGATGGTCAGCGCTACCAAGGTAAGATAGGGAGAGGAGTCGATGGTCAGCGCTACCAAGGTAAGATAGGGAGAGGAGTCGCTGGTCAGCGCTACCAAGGTAAGATAGGGAGAGGAGTCGATGGTCAGCGCTACCAAGGTAAGATAGGGAGAGGAGTCGCTGGTCAGCGCTACCAAGGTAAGATAGGGAGAGGAGTCGATGGTCAGCGCTACCAAGATAAGATAGGGAGAGGAGTCGATGGTCAGCGCTACCAAGGTAAGATAGGGAGAGGAGTCGCTGGTCAGCGCTACCAAGGTCAGATAGGAAGAGGAGTCGCTGGTCAGCGCTGCCAAGGTAAGATAGGGAGAGGAGTCGCTGGTCAACGCTACCAAGGTAAGATAGGGAGAGGAGTCGCTGGTCAACGCTACCAAGGTAAGATAGGGAGAGGAGTCGCTGGTCAACGCTACCAAGGTAAGATAGGGAGAGGAGTCGCTGGTCAACGCTACCAAGGTAAGATAGGGAGAGGAGTCGCTGGTCAGCGCTACCAAGGTAAGATAGGGAGAGGAGTCGCTGGTCAGCGCTACCAAGGTAAGATAGGGAGAGGAGTCGCTGGTCAGCGCTACCAAGGTAAGAAAGGGAGAGGAGTCGCTGGTCAACGCTACCAAGGTAAGAAAGGGAGAGGAGTCGCTGGTCAGCGCTACCAAGGTAAGATAGGGAGAGGAGTCGCTGGTCAGCGCTACCAAGGTAAGATAGGGAGAGGAGTCGCTGGTCAACGCTACCAAGGTAAGATAGGGAGAGGAGTCGCTGGTCAACGCTACCAAGGTAAGATAGGAAGAGGAGTCGCTGGTCAGCGCTGCCAAAGTAAATTAAGGAGAGGAGTCGCTGGTCAGCGATACCAAGGTCAGATAGGGAGAGGAGTCGCTGGTCAGCGCTACCAAGGTAGGATATATAGAGGAGTCGCTGGTCAGCGCTACCAAGGTAAGATAGGGAGAGGAGTCGATGGTCAGCGCTACCAAGGTAAGATAGGGAGAGGAGTCGATGGTCAGCGCTACCAAGGTATGATAGGGAGAGGAGTCGCTGGTCAGCGCTACCAAGGTATGATAGGGAGAGGAGTCGCTGGTCAGCGCTACCAAGGTATGATAGGGAGAGGAGTCGCTGGTCAGCGCTACCAAGGTAGGATATATAGAGGAGTCGCTGGTCAGCGCTACCAAGGTAAGATAGGGAGAGGAGTCGATGGTCAGCGCTACCAAGGTAAGATAGGGAGAGGAGTTGCTGGTCAGCGCTACCAAGGTAAGATAGGGAGAGGAGTCGCTGGTCAGCGCTACCAAGGTAAGATAGGGAGAGGAGTCGATGGTCAGCGCTACCAAGGTAAGATAGGGAGAGGAGTCGCTGGTCAGCGCTACCAAGGTAAGATAGGGAGAGGAGTCGATGGTCAGCGCTACCAAGATAAGATAGGGAGAGGAGTCGATGGTCAGCGCTACCAAGGTAAGATAGGGAGAGGAGTCGCTGGTCAGCGCTACCAAGGTCAGATAGGAAGAGGAGTCGCTGGTCAGCGCTGCCAAGGTAAGATAGGGAGAGGAGTCGCTGGTCAACGCTACCAAGGTAAGATAGGGAGAGGAGTCGCTGGTCAACGCTACCAAGGTAAGATAGGGAGAGGAGTCGCTGGTCAACGCTACCAAGGTAAGATAGGGAGAGGAGTCGCTGGTCAACGCTACCAAGGTAAGATAGGGAGAGGAGTCGCTGGTCAGCGCTACCAAGGTAAGATAGGGAGAGGAGTCGCTGGTCAGCGCTACCAAGGTAAGATAGGGAGAGGAGTCGCTGGTCAGCGCTACCAAGGTAAGAAAGGGAGAGGAGTCGCTGGTCAACGCTACCAAGGTAAGAAAGGGAGAGGAGTCGCTGGTCAGCGCTACCAAGGTAAGATAGGGAGAGGAGTCGCTGGTCAGCGCTACCAAGGTAAGATAGGGAGAGGAGTCGCTGGTCAACGCTACCAAGGTAAGATAGGGAGAGGAGTCGCTGGTCAACGCTACCAAGGTAAGATAGGGAGAGGAGTCGCTGGTCAACGCTACCAAGGTAAGATAGGGAGAGGAGTCGCTGGTCAACGCTACCAAGGTAAGATAGGGAGAGGAGTCGCTGGTCAACGCTACCAAGGTAAGATGGGGAGAGGAGTCGCTGGTCAGCGCTACCAAGGTAAGATAGGGAGAGGAGTCGCTGGTCAGCGCTACCAAGGTAAGATAGGGAGAGGAGTCGCTGGTCAACGCTACCAAGGTAAGATAGGGAGAGGAGTCGCTGGTCAGCGCTACCAAGGTAAGATAGGGAGAGGAGTCGCTGGTCAGCGCTGCCAAGGTAAGATAGGGAGAGGAGTCGATGGTCAGCGCTACCAAGGTAAGATAGGGAGTGGAGCGGTTTGTTAGTATTGATAGAAGTCAGAACTTTTCTTAACTTGGAACACAGTACTTTTACTATTAAAAACCTGTACCTTCTGTGCTGGGATATTGAAGTACATATACCTTCTTGGCTGAGATATTAAAGTACACTTACTATTGAAGTACCTGCATTTTCTGTACTGGAATATTGAAGGACTTTTACCTGTACCTTCTCTGTTCCAGAGTCGGGCTCGGGTGGACGGTCGCCGGCGGCCCCCGAGTCGGCGGGTGAGGGGGGAGCCCCGGGCCGCCGCCTCGGGGTTGAGGGTCACCCCGGAGTGGTCGATGGGCCTGCCCCCTCACCCCGGCCAACCCCACGGCGTGAATCACAACCCGTTATTGTTTGGCGCCCCCGGTACCCCCTCTCACCCACTTCCCCCATCCCGGGAGGAACCATTTACCCCCCGGCAGCGACAGGGGAAGCGACAGCTGGAGGCCGATGATATATTTGGTCTGTCCCCGGATGGGGGAGTGGGTGGTGGAGGTGCCGGGGGTGGGGCAATGGGGGTTGGGGGAGGTTGGGCAGTTGGGGGTGGGCGGGTGTTACCGGGGGGCGGCGGCTCGGGCGCCAAACACCGGGCTCAATTCCAGCCTCCCACGAGCTCTGACGTCACATCCGCCCCGTTTCTGGATTCCAATAATAAATTTACTGCGGATCTCTTCGGCGAGTCCGCGGTTGGTGACAACGCTACTGGTCTCTTGGATACGCGACCCGAAGCTAACTCCGGATTAAATATTCCGGACACGCAGCACGATGGGCTGGAACACTCTGGAACAACGAACCAGAAGGCCGAAGAAAAATCCAAATCCGCCTTTTCTCTGGATCCGGATTCCAACGACGACGACGAAGATCTCTTCGCCGGAAGCATTTTGGATTCGAAATCCAGAGAGAAAAGGGCTGTTCCGAAGTCGGACAGACCCCCCGCGGAGAAAGCAATGAGCTCCGCCACTCCCGCCGATGACGACCTTTTCAATGACGACGATGATGACGTCATATCCGGAGGCCGAAGTAGCTCGGGACAGGATGTCCAGCGTCCGTCCTCGGGAACTTCCAGGACTTCGGGAACATCGGGCACTTCGGGATCCTCGGGAACTTTTGGGGATTCAGGGTCCACGGCTTCACCACGTGGCGTCGGCAACCCGGTCGTTGCCAAGGCGACGAGGGAAAAGAAGTCGGTCGCCAAGGTAACCAAGACGTTCGACATTTTCGGGGATGATGATGAAGACATCTTCGCTTCAGGTAAGTTTTGGTGGAAGGGTTGGGTGGTGTCGCGATAAATGAAATGAATTTGTGTTGAAGCCTTGCTGAGTTATCTTACTATATGTATTAGTATACATATATTAATATATTAATAGTAATTGATATATATATATCTTAATAATTAATATGTATAATATCTTATTAATAATTAATATATATATAATATATTAATATATATATATAATGTATTTATTTGGTCATTATTTCATCAATCCTACCACAGATAATAATGACACCCATCTACCTACGTATTGTTGCTGTTACAGGATCCCAGTCCAGTGGCAGTCAGCAGGGCTCCAGTACGACCGGCTCCAGTAAGACTGGCTCCAGTAAAACTGGCTCCAGTAAGACTGGCTCCAGTAAGGGAGCCTCCAGTAAGCCGGGCTCCAGTCAGGGCAGCAGTGCCAGCTTCCTCTCCGACACACGCCAGGTACGGCCGCCATTGGATGTACCCGTATGTGTTACCATAGTAACGTCATCGTCCTGGAACGCCGTCTTTGATTGACCCAAAACGATTTTCATATAGACAATATTTCAAATGGAAGAAATCAAAATAGGGGACGGATAATTTCTATATAAAGAAATATGAAATGTTTTGGAAGTTCAATGTAGTCAAAAAAAGCCAAAAAAATCGCTACGGGTTTTGTAGGGTGGAAATTTAATGGAGGCATTTGCATGAGCTGTCGCCATTTGATGTATGTTTTGTATTACATCATTGCAGGATAGCCCACAAGATCTCTTCGCCGATCTGCAGACGACCTCTAAAAGCGGCGGGAAAAAACCCACAAAGGCTAAGGCTGCGTCAAGTATCTTCAGCGATAATATAGGTATGTATAGAAAACTCCGATCCACAGCTGGTTTGTACCTCCTACACCACTCAACCCGTTAATCCGTTCGCTTGGTCCATTATCAGAAGTAATACCGAGTAGACGTAAAAACGTTAAACAGTATTGTCAGTATTAATTAGTTGTCAGTGGTTGACTTGTAGCCTTTATCCTCTATAACCATTTCTTTAGTCTCATAACTAATGGACAAGGTCAACCAATATGACACCATTGTGCTGACTGCGGCGACCTCTCAAAGGGTCTCAAAGAGGCGTAATCAGTCACAAGCGCAAATGCCGAGAAATATATAAATAGAAATACTTATCAGTCAAAAGTCACAATTTTAAATAAGCTGCAAATCCATCGTTTTACGAAGGCGGACTGAAGCCAAACAAACCAAACCAAGCATAATATACCACCCAACTGATTATTTAACTTTACTTTTCCCGCTTTTTTCTCTTTCATCTCAACGCAGACGACATTTTCAAGGACACGACAATCAAGGTGACGAAGACGCCGACGCAGCCCAAGGCGGTGACGTCACGGCGTCCCACCAAAGCACCAGTCGACAATATCTTCGACGATGACGACGAGGAGGCCGACATATTCGCCGACCCGCTTAAAGCAACGAAACACTGAATAATATCTCAAGAAAAGCACAATACATTAACGTTTAATGATGTATAAACGGGACTATATTATGTAAGTATCTGTTGGCTTCGTGTATCATTCCGCGCTTAGATTGAAGTTCTATTTTTGTAACCCTGCGCCGCGGGTTCGTTTTGTATGAGGAGAGTCCGCTAACAAGTTATATTTGCCTGGTGTTCCTGTTACTAGCCTCAGCAGTGGTAGTGCACTCTGTACTGGCTGCAGACCAACAGGTTCCTGGTGTCAATTGTCACTGGAGTTACTGCTTCCAAAGTGCCATATTTTTTGTGAGGCGCGATTTTGTCCAATTATATTGTACAGGGCAGAGAAGGCAGGAAGCTGGGCGGTGTTTGATTAGACTATTAAATATAGTCCATTCGTTTCCAGGAAATAACATGTTTTCACTCTCGAGTAAGCTTGAAATGGCGTAAACAAAACAAACCCATTAATATGTCACATGTGATCGTAACTCCGTCGTAACTTGCAAACTATGATGTATACTCGATGTTACTCAATTACTGGAAAGCTATAAGCTTTGTTACTCAATTAAGGGAAAGGTATAACCTATGTTCCTCCAGTTACTGGACAGGTATACTCTGTTACTTCAGTTACTGGAAAGGTATACTCTGTTACTTCAGTTAGAGGAAAGGTATAATCTATGTTCCTCCAGTTACGGGAAGGCACTGCCTGGTGGATTCCTCACTCTGTGGTGGCTTGTTTGTGATAACGATGAGCTACCATGTCCCTATCGTGTGTTGTGCCATTGTACGCTCATATCCCAATTGGACCGATGATGGTAACATATTCTGAACATATAATTACTATATATTCCCAGTCAATTGTTTTGTTCGTTTAACTACAAATCCATCTGAGCCTAATATAGTTATCGTTGAACCCCTATGATGTTAATGCACAAACAATATACTCGCGGAACGTGGGTTGGGCTTGATGTTGGTGTTGAAGCGTAGTTGGCCAATATATGGTTTTACTGGCAATTTGTGCAACAAATTGTGACCCAACGCTGCAATTGCAGTCGAATTATTTCATTGTTTGGTTGTACTGAATACCAAATAACTAAACCCCACGCTCTTTTCTTCCCTCCTGTGACTATGCCACTCAACATGAGTAATACTCTAGCTGTCATCCGTCCGCATGTTGAACAACTACAAAATGCAACCATGACCTTGGTAAGGCGAACAAATCCCTTCCAGTATACATAAAATGAGCGACATTAGGGTTGCCTCCCTAGCTCAGTTGGTACGGCACTGCCTCCCTAGCTCAGTTGGTACGGCAGTGCCTCCCTAGCTCAGTTGGTACGGCAGTGCCTCCCTAGCTCAGTTGGTACGGCAGTGCCTCCCTAGCTCAGCTGGTACGGCAGTGCATCCCTAGCTCAGTTGGTACGGCAGTGCCTCCCTAGCTCAGTTGGTACGGCAGCGCCTCCCTAGCTCAGTTGGTACGGCAGCGCCTCCCTAGCTCAGTTGGTACGGCAGCGCCTCCCTAGCTCAGTTGGTACGGCAGCGCCTCCCTAGCTCAGTTGGTACGGCAGCGCCTCCCTAGCTCAGTTGGTACGGCAGCGCCTCCCTAGCTCAGTTGGTACGGCAGCGCCTCCCTAGCTCAGTTGGTACGGCAGTGCCTCCCTAGCTCAGTTCACAGGACCCAGGCTGAGCTGCAGATCTATATACAGTTCGTGGGTTCGAATTACGCTGCACACCAGTCTCTGGGGCAAGTTTCATCATCCAAGCCATTGTATTGCCCCGGGAGGTTTCTTAGCCCACATTAGCTTTTATCTGCCCAATAACAGCCTAAAAGACGGCAGTTCTACTATGAACCGTTATAGCCTATATTATATAGCTATATCGTCTGGATAACTACATGTCATTTAGTTCTATGAACTGGGCGTTAATCATAAAACATAAGTTCTTGCGCCACATGCTGACACATGTAGTCGAATATTTTCATGCTACGTTGCTAGATGTGCAGATGATGCTTACTTTCGTATTCATATGTGGATGGTCGTGCCACCTGGTGGGGGAGAATGATCAAGCATTGTTTACAATAATTACCGTTGTATGTTATTGGCCCAGAGATCTTCCATTTTCGGATTCATAAAATTATTATTCATAAAAGATATTATTAGTGAATATTGATATCTGCGGGAGTAATACTTACAGCCTTCTATAGTGTATAGACCTCGGCATTATGGTAAATGCATATATATAACCCCAGAATGTCTGTGATTCGGCGATTTCTCTGTGTCTGTATAGCATTGTAACATGTTCATTGACATCATCTCATTTCTTGTGAGTTATTTTGTTATCTGATCTACACCAGTGCTTTGTTAGAGCTATAAAGGAGTACCGCATGCGAGCTATCGTTGTCGCAAGAACGTTGTTCAACTCTTGAAGTAAGTCGATGAATTAAGGTTCTTATGATAACTTATCATGTTGGTTTCTGGGGAACTATGTCGGAGTGATGTCGCTATTCAAACAGTTGCTTCCCTTCAAAACCATGTCGAAAATAGTTACGTATTATAACCTGATTAGAGCAAGAATTATCTATTCTCATCGCTTAATAATTCTTGCAATTCACTGCATGGAGCCCGCTTAACCTAAAATGGTGTGACCTTTCATGTCAGTATCCCTATGCAGATTGTGTTTTTTATTGGCGGGAGATATTTCAAATAGCTTCAAGAAGATAAAAATTGCCTACTCAATTAGGATAATATGGGCCATTTCAAAGGTTATATACCTTAGACTAAATTGTTGCACGGTTGAAAGTTCGGACGCCACTTACAAGTGTCGAGGTTCTGTGTCCGGTCCACGTGCCACAAGCACTTACGGAATTGGTCGACTGAATGCGCCGTTACTTCAATAAACTACCCGACGCATGTTTTCAATCGTTTCTTCAAAGCGGGTGACCAACTTAATCTAATCGCGATCTGCACCGAATGTTTACATCTTAAAATAAATTTGGCGAGTGGTAACGCTTCGTTTCGGCCGACTGCATGGTAAGGGGAAAAAAAATAAGCCAACCCGCCCCCATCAATGTCTAGCAGCGCGCCATTTTGCTGGAGAGTGGTGCCGCCTTACGTTATAACTCGAAGTTGTCCGCCGTGGGGAACTCTCCACAGTGAAGTTACCCTTCAGGGGAAACTTGAAACGAGAGATCAGGGCCGCGATTTACGGATGATTTGCGGCAGTTCCAAGCCGCGCAGTAGACTTTAGGATGCAAAATAGCATCCAAACATATTGTTATATCTCTTGCAACGATTGTCTCCGTAAAGAAAAACCTGATCGCAGCTATTTATATGTGCGTATGGCCTCCTGATTGGTCAATCGCGGACACCCCTCTAAGAGGGCCGCCGCCTGGTTAAGCGGCGAATTCGTGGCTGGAGTTCGTTTCTAAACTTTATTGTGAGCTACAGACCGGACATAAAATTCTGTAATTTGGAGGATAGACACTTGGGTAATATATGAATCGGCAAGCAGCGTTAGAGGCCAGTCTGGCGGTTTCCTTTAATTTCTATATTTGCTTGCTTTTCAAGCTTTTCTTGTGAACTACGTCCGCACCAATTACCTAAATGCTGCGGTGGTCATTCACATGTCGAGAACCTCTTGAAATAAATGATATTCGCAAAAAAAAACTTTTCCAACCGAGCTGATGGATGATAATCGGATATAAAAGGAACGAGTCATTTCATTAATAGTATGATAATAGTTTATTTTCACTGTACATATCTCTTGTAATATTTCCTCGCCCAAAAGTCATTTACGCTCTCTCTTTCACAACAAGTATCACGAGAACGTACACCGGTGACCGGTGACCATTGTTACGCCAAGTCCTGGGGCCGTATTCATAATCGCCACTAGACTTAGCGCTAAGTGGAAGATTTGTTGAGCGATTATCGGGTTCAAAAGACCAAGTAGTCACACAAGAAGTGGATTTTCTGAATTTTAAGAAAGTGCTCAAATTATATTAAAGAGGATTTCTTAACCATGAACACCACCACAACGAGCTGGTGAGGCTAAGACGAAAATGCATCTTTCGAACGTAACTTACGAGCGGATTATGAATACGGCCCCTGGAGGGTTTCATTGACCAGTTCAATCGTGACGTCACATGACCCAACCAACACGCAGTCACGTGACTTACAATGGCGTACACGTAAATGTAGGTTTGATTAGAATTGCACTTCAGGTGAAATGGAACTAGACCTAAAAAGTCCTATATATATAACAGACTTAACGTAACAATGTAGCATAAATAAAATCGGTGATGCAGGTTTCTCTCTAAACCCGATGAACAGTAGATGCGAATGCGACAAATTGTGGATGTATGTAGCGTGTGAAGCTAGTCTTCTCTATCCACAGAAAATGATTTAATGTCATCTTTTTGATGAACCATCCCCCCTGAATTCTATCGTACACAGTCACACTGCATACCGTTAATATTACCATGCTGGTTAATTAATAAAACAACCCACCGCTGCCATGTAGGTATCGCGTGAGTTATGATAACAACATTAGATATTAATAGAATAAACTACTTACTGCCAGTCAAGCAACTAAAACCATTAATCTTGTACCGTAATAATAATAATAATAATATCTTTATGTTTGTCGTGACGTCAGACTGGTTCACGTGTGGACAACAAGGGCCGATCAGTTCGCGGTGACAGGCGAGACAGGCGCTAGCAGTCACGACGTGACGACATGACGTGACGAGACGTCGTGACCAGCCAAGACGGCGTGAGGAGACGTCGCGACGAGACAAAACGTCGTGACGAGACGTCGTGACGAGACGACACGTCGTGACGAGACGAGACGTCGTGACGAGACGTCGTGACGAGACATCGTGACGAGACGTCGTGACGAGACGACACGTCGTGACGAGACGTCGTGACGAGACGTCGTGACGACACGTCGTGACGAGACGAGACGAGACGTCGTGACGAGACGTCGTGACGAGACGAGACGTCGTGACGAGACGAGACGTCGTGACGAGACGTCGTGACGAGACGACACGTCGTGACGAGACGTCGTGACGAGACGACACGTCGTGACGAGACGTCGTGACGAGACGAGACGTCGTGACGAGACGAGACGTCGTGACGAGACGTCGTGACGAGACGTCGTGACGACACGTCGTGACGAGACGTCGTGACGAGACGTCGTGACGAGACGTCGTGACGAGACATCGTGACACACTCGTCGGTCCGACAAGACTTAGGAGGAGAACTGATCGTTCTTCCACGTCACTGCGCCATCGTCTCAGTGCAGCTCACGTATTACTCAAGCCAGGCATTCGCCATCATAATAGATTTGTCCCGGGAGGCCAGCGCGGCAGATGAGCCACAAGACGAGAAGGAAGAGCTTGGCTTCCTGATAGTCTTGTCCAATTGTCTACCAGAACGAGGCTATCAAAATATATCTGGGGAGTGCTCCCCGGACTTCTTCCAGTACTGGCCAGTGAAGAGCCAGTCCTCCTTGTCGGTGTGGGGGTTACGGCCCAGGGTGAACCACCTGCAAACAACAGCATCGACACGTCAATCTCTGTCAGCGTACGTTACGTTTTTTTGTCGTTGCTCGTAAAATTATGATGTGTCACCAGATTAGGATGTAAAAGATACGGGTTACGAGCTCCTAACTAAACCGATCTCCTGGTCATGTCGCGTTATTAGGAGAAGGAAGGGAAGAGCCGGGAGCCATGTGCCCGGAGGTACCCCCCTACACTTTGCAAAGAAGGACATGAGATCTTTATCCAGCGACCACATAGACATGACCACAGCGATGCTAGAAATACTCATTTCGACCTCACAGAATTAGGAAGTGAAACTATGAAGATTACAAGTCGAATTCAACTTCAATTTTTATCGGAACAAACCCCGCCCCCCACCCCCCGAAATTGGAAACATTACTTTTGTCATTAGCCAGACTTGCTTGTTTGTCAATATTTATAGTTGGGGGGCATGGGTGAGACAGGTAGCCTACCTGCCTGGGGTAGGGCCTACCTGCCTGGGGTAGGGGGGGGGGGGGAGGCTCCCGGCTCGTCGGCCTTACCTGGGTTTCCACTCTTCTTTTCGCTTTCTCCGCTCTTTACGGGCGTGGCGCTGTTTTTCCTCCAGGCGATTCTTTTCAGCGGCAGCGCCATCTACAGGAGTGCAACGTCAACTTATTACAGCATTGATCCAGTAAGTTAATTGAAACAAATGTATCAACGAACAAATGTGGCGTTTAATATTTGACATCAAGATAAACTGACTGATGTCTCCACATTATCTCCCCGATAAACTGACCGATAGCTCCACATTAACTATCTCCCCGATAAACTGACCAATAGCTCCACATTAACTAGCTCCCAGATAAACTGACCTATATCTCCACATTACTTATCTCCCAGATAAACTGACCGATAGCTCCACATTAACTATCTCCCAGATAAACTGACCGATATCTCCACATTAACTATCTCCCAGATAAACTGACCTATATCTCCGTGCTCCATCTTCCTCATGTCGGGTCGCAATCGGCAGTCGGTGGACGGCAACTGTCCCTGACCTTGATCCTGACCTTGGTCCGGCGAATCCTCGCGCTCGTTCAACATCATGGCGAAGTCGGTGAACTGGTAATACTAAAGTAGGGACGGACGGAGGCACAGTGCCGTGCTTTAGGAGTTACGAAGCAAGCAAATTCTTGAAATTGATTTGCATTTGCAATATTAATTGTAAACAATTATATATTAAGTAAAGTTCTCTTGTTCAAGCCCGCAATGCAATGATCAATAACAACTGACGCACCCCACCTTTAAGCCTCCACTGGGGCTTGGGGGTGGGACCCTAACTGAAGAGTGGTGGATTGGGGTGGGCTAGGAACCCTACCTCTCTCGAATGGGGGTTGGGGTATCGGGTGGGGCAGGTAGCTTACCTGTCTAGAATAGGGGGGGGGGCTTAGAGCTAGGCACTGCACCTGTCTGGAGTGGTGGGGGGGGGGGCATGGGGGTAGGAACTTACTTGTCTGGCGTAGGGAGAAGACTTGGGGGTAGGACCCTTACCTGACTGGAGTGGGGGGGGGGGGGCTTGTGGGTAGGACCCTTACCTGACAGGAGTGGGGAGAGGGGCTTGGGGGTAGGACCTTTACCGGACTGGAGTGGGGGGCTTGGGGGTGGGACCCTTACCTGATAGAGTGGGGCGGGGTTTGGGGAAGGACCCTTACCTGACTGGAGTGGGGGGGGGGCTTGGGGGGTAGTACTCTTACTTGGCTGTAGTGGGGGGGGGGACTTGGGGGTGGAACCCTTACCTGACTGGAGTGGGGGGCTTGGGGGTAGGAGTCTTACCTGACTGGAGTGGGGGGCTCGGGGGTAGAACTTTTACCTGACTGGAGTGGGGGGGCTTGGGGGTGGGACCCTTACCTGACTGGAGTGGGGGGGCTTGGGGGTAGGACCCTTACCTGACTCGAGTGGGGGCCTTGGGGGTAGGAGTCTTACCTGACTGGAGTGGGGGGCTCGGGGGTAGAACTTTTACCTGACTGGAGTGGGGGGCTTGGGGGTAGGACTCTTACCTGACTGGAGTGGGGGGGCTTGGGGGTGGGACCCTTACCTGACTGGAGTGGGGGGGCTTGTGGGTGGGACTCTTACCTGACTGGAGTGGGGGGGGCTTGGGGGGGGACCCTTACCTGACTGGAGTGGGGGGGCTTGGAGGTGGGACCCTTACATGACTGGAGTGGGGGGGCTTGGGGGTCGGACCCTTACCTGACTGGAGTGGGGGGGGCTTGGGGGTGGGACCCTTACCTGACTGGAGTGGCGGGGCTTGGGGGTGGAACCCTTACCTGACTGGAGTGGGGGGGCTTGGGGGTGGGACCCTAACCTGACTGGAGTGGGGGGGCTTGGGGGTGGGACCCTTACCTGACTGGAGTGGGGGGGCTTGGGGGTGGGACCCTTACCTGACTGGAGTGGGGGGGCTTGGGGGTGGGACCCTTACCTGACTGGAGTGGGGGGGCTTGGGGCTGGGACCCTTACCTGACTGGAGTGGGGGGGCTTGGGGATGGAACCCTTACCTGACTGGAGTGGGGGGGCTTGGGGTGGGACCCTTACCTGACTGGAGTGGGGGGGCTTGGGGGTGGGACCCTTACCTGACTGGAGTGGGGGGGCTTGGGGGTGGCCTCCCAGAGCAGCACTTGCTGCGGCAGCTTCAGGTCGCACGTGGACCCCTTCACCACAGGGGGCGGCTCCTCCGGTTGGTCGGTCTGCAACATCAACAACAGTCATCAGCAACGAACCAATGGCATTTGCTATCTGTATATGGTTGGGAGATGGGAGTTGTGTTGCTGTGTGTCAGAATCGCACTTCCATATCACGTACCAAGTAGACGCTCCGGTTTCAGCTTTTGTCATATTTTATATTATTATGTACTTTTACGGCTACAATGTATCATGCATCCTCTTTATATGACAATAAAGATCTTATTACATTATATTTATATTAAGCAAATGTGCCATGTACGAAGAAACATCTTTGCATATTATTTCGACATATGAAATACAGAGCTAACATGTATTGTTAGTAGAAGCAAGCAAAATGATAGCTACACGTTGGGTGAGTGTGTGGGGGGGGGGGGGGGGGTGCGGGCGAGGTGTGATGTGAGATGAAGGCGGGGGTGATGGTTACCTGAGCGGCCGGGGAAAGGGCTGTGGGGCGGGGCGGGGCGGGGCGGGGCGGGGGGTGATGGTCACTTGGGCGACCGGGGCGGGCTGTGGGGTAGGAGGTGATGGTTGCCTGGGTGGCCGGGGCGGGCTGTGGGGTAGGAGGTGATGGTTACCTGGGTGGCCGGGGCGGGCTGTGGGGTAGGAGGTGATGGTTACCTGGGTGGCCGGGGCGGGCTGTGGGGTAGGAGGTGATGGTTGCCTGGGTGGCCGGGGCGGGCTGTGGGGTAGGAGGTGATGGTTGCCTGGGTGGCCGGGGCGGGCTGTGGGGTAGAAGGTGATGGTTACCTGGGTGGCCGGGGCGGGCTGTGGGGTAGGAGGTGATGGTTGCCTGGGTGGCCGGGGCGGGCTGTGGGGTAGGAGGTGATGGTTACCTGGGTGGCCGGGGCGGGCTGTGAGATAGGAGGTGATGGTTGCCTGGGTGGCCGGGGCGGGCTGTGAGATAGGAGGTGATGGTTGCCTGGGTGGCCGGGGCGGGCTGTGGGGTAGGAGGAGATGGTTACCTGGGTGGCCGGGGCGGGCTGTGGGGTAGGAGGTGATGGTTGCCTGGGTGGCCGGGGCGGGCTGTGGGGTAGGAGGTGATGGTTGCCTGGGTGGCCGGGGCGGGCTGTGGGGTAGGAGGTGATGGTTACCTGGGTGGCCGGGGCGGGCTATGGGGTAGGAGGTGATGGTTGCCTGGGTGGCCGGGGCGGGCTGTGGGGTAGAAGGTGATGGTTGCCTGGGTGGCCGGGGCGGGCTGTGGGGTAGGAGGTGATGGTCACTTGGGTGGCCGGGGCGGGCTGTGGAGTAGGAGGTGATGGTCACTTGGGCGACCGGGGCGGGCTGTGGGGTAGGATGTGATGGTTACCTGGGTGGCCGGGGCGGGCTGTGGGGTAGGAGGTGATGGTTACCTGGGTGGCCGGGGCGGGCTGTGAGATAGGAGGTGATGGTTGCCTGGGTGGCCGGAGCGGGCTGTGAGATAGGAGGTGATGGTTGCCTGGGTGGCCGGGGCGGGCTGTGAGATAGGAGGTGATGGTTGCCTGGGTGGCCGGGGCGGGCTGTGGGGTAGGAGGAGATGGTTGCCTGGGTGGCCGGGGCGGGCTGTGGGGTAGGAGGTGATGGTTGCCTGGGTGGCCGGGGCGGGCTGTGGGGTAGGAGGTGATGGTCACTTGGGCGACCGGGGCGGGCTGTAGGGTAGGAGGTGATGGTCACTTGGGCGACCGGGGCGGGCTGTGGGGTAGGAGGTGATGGTCATTTGGGCGACCGGGGCGGGCTGTGGGGTAGGAGGTGATGGTCACTTGGGCGACCGGGGCGGGCTGTGGGGTAGGAGGTGATGGTCACTTGGGCGACCGGGGCGGGCTGTGGGGTAGGAGGTGATGGTTACCTGGGTGGCCGGGGCGGGCTGTGAGGTAGGAGGTGATGGTTGCCTGGGTGGCCGGGGCGGGCTGTGGGGTAGGAGGTGATGGTCACTTGGGTGGCCGGGGCGGGCTGTGGGGTAGGAGGTGATGGTCACTTGGGCGACCGGGGCGGGCTGTGGGGTAGGAGGTGATGGTTACCTGGGTGGCCGGGGCGGGCTGTGGGGTAGGAGGTGATGGTCACTTGGGCGGCCGGGGCGGGCTGTGGGGCAGGAGGTCATGGTC
The DNA here is from genome assembly GCA_964019135.1 of Arenicola marina. Lineage (NCBI taxonomy): Eukaryota > Metazoa > Annelida > Polychaeta > Arenicolidae > Arenicola > Arenicola marina. Next base: position 19,142,109 of record OZ025256.1, on the reverse strand, counting down.
ACTTGGGCGACCGGGGCGGGCTGTGGGGTAGGAGGTGATGGTTGCCTGGGTGGCCGGGGCGGGCTGTGGGGTAGGAGGTGATGGTCACTTGGGTGGCCGGGGCGGGCTGTGGGGTAGGAGGTGATGGTCACTTGGGCGACCGGGGCGGGCTGTGGGGTAGTAGGTGATGGTTACCTGGGTGGCCGGGGCGGGCTGTGGGGTAGGAGGTGATGGTTACCTGGGTGGCCGGGGCGGGCTGTGGGGTAGGAGGTGATGGTCACTTGGGCGACCGGGGCGGGCTGTGGGGTAGGAGGTGATGGTTGCCTGGGTGGCCGGGGCGGGCTGTGGGGTAGGAGGTGATGGTTACCTGGGTGGCCGGGGCGGGCTGTGGGGTAGGAGGTGATGGTCACTTGGGCGACCGGGGCGGGCTGTGGGGTAGGAGGTGATGGTCACTTGGGAGACCGGGGCGGGCTGTGGGGTAGGATGTGATGGTTGCCTGGGTGGCCGGGGCGGGCTGTGGGGTAGGAGGTGATGGTTGCCTGGGTGGCCGGGGCGGGCTGTGGGGTAGGAGGTGATGGTTACCTGGGTGGCCGGGGCGGGCTGTGGGGTGGGGGAGGTGGTTACCTGGGGGACCGGGGCGGGCTGTGGGGTGGGGGAGGTGGTTACCTGGGTGACCGGGGCGGGATGTGGGGTAGGAGGTGATGGTTGCCTGGGTGGCCGGGGCGGGCTGTGGGGTAGGAGGTGATGGTCACTTGGGAGACCGGGGCGGGCTGTGGGGTAGGATGTGATGGTTGCCTGGGTGGCCGGGGCGGGCTGTGGGGTAGGAGGTGATGGTTACCTGGGTGGCCGGGGCGGGCTGTGGGGTAGGAGGTGATGGTCACTTGGGCGACCGGGGCGGGCTGTGGGGTAGGAGGTGATGGTCACTTGGGAGACCGGGGCGGGCTGTGGGGTAGGATGTGATGGTTGCCTGGGTGGCCGGGGCGGGCTGTGGGGTAGGAGGTGATGGTTGCCTGGGTGGCCGGGGCGGGCTGTGGGGTAGGAGGTGATGGTTACCTGGGTGGCCGGGGCGGGCTGTGGGGTGGGGGAGGTGGTTACCTGGGGGACCGGGGCGGGCTGTGGGGTGGGGGAGGTGGTTACCTGGGTGACCGGGGCGGGCTGTGGGGTAGGAGGTGATGGTTGCCTGGGTGGCCGGGGCGGGCTGTGGGGTAGGAGGTGATGGTCACTTGGGAGACCGGGGCGGGCTGTGGGGTAGGATGTGATGGTTGCCTGGGTGGCCGGGGCGGGCTGTGGGGTAGGAGGTGATGGTTGCCTGGGTGGCCGGGGCGGGCTGTGGGGTAGGAGGTGATGGTTACCTGGGTGGCCGGGGCGGGCTGTGGGGTGGGGGAGGTGGTTACCTGGGGGACCGGGGCGGGCTGTGGGGTGGGGGAGGTGGTTACCTGGGTGACCGGGGCGGGCTGTGGGGTAGGAGGTGATGGTTACCTGGGTGGCCGGGGCGGGCTGTGGGGTAGGAGGTGATGGTTACCTGGGTGGCCGGGGCGGGCTGTGGGGTAGGAGGTGATGGTTACCTGGGCGACCGGGGCGGGCTGTGGGGTAGGAGGTGATGGTCACTTGGGCGACCGGGGCGGGCTGTGGGATAGGAGGTGATGGTTACCTGGGTGGCCGGGGCGGGCTGTGGGGTGAGGGCAGCCCTATTCTTGCCATTGGAGGGGCTGTGGGGTGGGGGGATAGTGGTTACCTGGGTGACCGGGGCGGGCTGTGGGGTGGGGGAGGTGGTTACCTGGGAGACCGGGGCGGGCTGTGGGGTGGGGGAGGGGGGGTGGTGGTTACTTGGGTGACCGGGGCGGGCTGTGGGGTGGGGGAGGTGGTTACCTGGGAGACCGGGGAGGGCTGTGGGGTGTGGGAGAGGGGGGTGGTGGTTACCTGTGTGACCGAGGCGGGCTGTGGGGTGGGGGTGGGAAGGTGGTGGTTACCTGGGAGACCGGGGCGGGCTGTGGGGTGGGGGAGGGGGGGGGTGGTGGTTACCTGGGTGACCGGGGCGGGCTGTGGGGTGGGGGGGTTGATGGTTACCTGGGCGACCGGGGCGGGCTGTGGGGTGGGGGGGTTGATGGTTACCTGGGTGACCGGGGCGGGCTGTGGGGTGGGGGTGGGAAGCTGGTGGTTACCTGGGAGACCGGGGCGGGCTGTATGGTGGGGGAGGTGGTTACCTGGGAGACCCGGGCGGGCCGTGGGGTGGGGGAGGTGGTTACCTGGGAGACCGGGCGGGCCGTGGGGTGGGGGGTTGATGGTTACCTGGGCGACCGGGGCGGGCTGTGGGGTGGGGGGGTTGATGGTTACCTGGGCGACCGGGGCGGGCTGCGGGGTGGGGGCGGCACTCTCCTTGCCGTTGGAGTTCTTGTGATGGTGACTTTCCCACACCTCCATGTCGTAGCTGTACAAGGCCTCGATCCACTTCCCGTAAAACGCTCGTAATTTCCTCTTGCTGCAACCGTAAGGGAGAGCGTGTACCACAGTTAAAGCTGCTCATACACTAACAGTCCACATATATATAATTTTGGGGGTTATATTTCATTTCATTTTGTTCTTATATTTAAGCTTATAGATATAGATTTCATTTTTTCTTATACATAAGCTTACAGATCTATATTTTTGCGTTTATATTTTATATAATTATGTCTTACAAATTTACCTTGCCTTGTTTGATACTATTGCTGAATCATGTTTATATTATCAGAGCTACCTTCTTTTATAAGGCAAACAGGCTGCCCGATGTTTTTGTTGGCGTATAATACGAGAAAGCCTTACTTTCAGAACACGAGACGCACCAATTATAACATATGTTTTAATGACTTATATACATCATTTCAAAGTATAATATTTTTTTAGGGTGAAAATTAGTGTATGAGTAACTTTAGTTGTCTTTCTATCGGCCGCGGCGAGGTTCTTGCACCACTCACTTGCGGTCACAGATGTAGCCCTCGACCTTGTGGAGGTCCTTGCTGAACCAGCCGCTGGGTTTGAAGTTGAGGACGGCCTTACATTGGGTGGAGTGGTTGGTGATCTCCATCGACCCATACTGTAATAGACCGATCCAGGCTGTCAATCATTCACTGACGTCACTTGCTTATCCAATCATGGGGCGAGAAAAGGTCTTCTGTCCGACAAACAAGTCGGACAAACAAAGCAGCATGCCACTTTGTTGTCAGTTTCAGAGAGGAGTACTTCTCACTTGTACCTATTCCATCCCACTTGCCAATATAATCGACTTTATCATCGAGCTCCTCTAGTTTGTGAGTTTGAAACATTTGCCAAAAATGCGCAGTTGTTTGCCTATGATAAGGATTAGCTAAGATGGAGAGACTTCATATATTAAGAGCCACCAGCTAGCGTTACCACCCGACATTTGGAGGTTTGAACCCACCTCCCCTTGTTCTGATTGATTGCACACCTCTGGTTCTCTCTAGCATAACTCCTTATCGCTTGGATGTAACAGAAACATAACCATGATAACCAGAATATGTATGTCCCAAGCGACGGACATATCTATCCATGTACTAGTACTATATATATATATATATCTTTATTCGTACTCGGAGTACAGATGACAGTCACAGAGAACAAAAAAAAAAAAATAATAATAATAATAATACAAAAAAGAAAAAAAACAGAACAAAAAGAAATACACAAGGAACGTCCTAGACGTAATTAAAAAAGAAAAAAAAAAAAAATCATCGAAAAACCGGTTTAGGTCTGTGCTACTCAGTGCATAAATACTCGATGATGTCAGTTATGCCTTCATTGTCGCCAGAACCTGTATTTTGTGCCCTTAATTGCAAAAATTCTTTTATGGCACCGACCGACACGCATTAAATCTTCTTCCGTGGCGCGATCACAATGATTTAAGACGTGCTGCCTTAAGCGGCTGGCTGATAAAGCACTAACATTGTACTTACTGATACGATATTTGTCACATATAAAATCAACACTCTTACTGTTAATATAGCAGGCTGCGCGGGCCCTACTCACGTGCTCCACCCAGATCTTGCCGACAATAATGTTGTGGACGCAGCAATTGACGTTCTGCCACGTGTAGATTTCATTGTGCCTGAAAGAGACAACGCACATCGTTAAGTACGTGGTATATTCGGGACGCTTCAACCACTCTTGGTCATATCGCGTATATCAATGGGAGAAGGAAGGGAGAGTGGAGCCATGTCCCCGGGGGTAACCCCCAACTCTTTGCGAAGATGGACATGGGATCTTTATCCTGTGACCAGACAGACATGGCCACAGCGGGGCGCGAACCACCGATCCACGTGCCGTTAGGCTCTCAGGTGGCCAGAGCACTCAAGGCGAGCGCTCTAACCCACTGAGCTATCGAGGCGGACCCCACATCGCGACAATAGGAAGGTTCAAGGTGGAGAGGAGAAATGTCTCCGGGAGAAATCTCCTACTATTCGTAAAAGAAAGATATGAGATTTGTTACCATGGACAGAGGTAAACATTTGTGGAATTCCACGCACGAACCGCTTTGGTTGGGATGACCTAGCTGGGCACACTGGACCATAGCCGAGCGCTCTACCAACTAGGCCACAGGGTGATCCCCTTGCCTGTTTTGAACAGTAAGCCTCTTTACAAGATACAATGTGACCAACACTTGGGGCGGCAGTGTAGACTTACTTTAAGAGGTACAGTGTGACCAACACTTGGGGTGGCAGTGTAGACTTACTTTAAGAGGTGCAGTGTGACCAACACTTGGGGTGGCAGTGTAGACTTACTGCAAGAGGTGCAGTGTGACCAACACTTGGGGGCGGCAGTGTAGACTTACTTTAAGAGGTACAATGTGACCAACACTTGGGGCGGCAGTGTAGACTTACTTTAAAAGGTACAGTGTGACCAACACTTGGGGTGGCAGTGTAGACTTACTTTAAGAGGTGCAGTGTGACCAACACTTGGGGTGGCAGTGTAGACTTACTGCAAGAGGTGCAGTGTGACCAACACTTGGGGGCGGCAGTGTAGACTTACTTTAAGAGGTGCAATGTGACCAACACTTGGGGCGGCAGTGTAGACTTACTTTAAGAGGTACAGTGTGACCAACACTTGGGGTGGCAGTGTAGACTTACTTTAAGAGGTGCAGTGTGACCAACACTTGGGGTGGCAGTGTAGACTTACTGCAAGAGGTACAGTGTGACCAACACTTGGGGCGGCAGTGTAGACTTACTGCAAAAGGTACAGTGTGACCAACACTTGGGGTGGCAGTGTAGACTTACTTCAAGAGGTACAGCGTGACCAACACTTGGGGTGGCAGTGTAGACTTACTTTGAGAGGTGCAGTGTGACCAACACTTGGGGCGGCAGTGTAGACTTACTGCAAAAGGTACAGTGTGACCAACACTTAGGGGTGGCAGTGTAGACTTACTTTAAGAGGTACAGTGTGACCAACACTTGGGGCGGCAGTGTAGACTTACTGCAAGAGGTACAGTGTGACAAACACTTGGGGTGGCAGTGTAGACTTACTGCAAGAGGTGCAGCGTGACCAACACTTGGGGCGGCAGTGTAGACTTACTTTAAGAGGTGCAGTGTGACCAACACTTGGGGCGGCAGTGTAGACTTACTTTGAGAGGTACAGTATGACCAACACTTGGGGCGGCAGTGTAGACTTACTTTAAGAGGTGCAGCGTGACCAACACTTGGGGTGGCAGTGTAGACTTACTTTGAGAGGTACAGTATGACCAACACTTGGGGTGGCAGTGTAGACTTACTTTGAGAGGTACAGTATGACCAACACTTGGGGTGGCAGTGTAGACTTACTTTGAGAGGTACAGTATGACCAACACTTGGGGCGGCAGTGTAGACTTACTTTAAGAGGTACAGCGTGACCAACACTTGGGGTGGCAGTGTAGACTTACTTTGAGAGGTACAGTATGACCAACACTTGGGGCGGCAGTGTAGACTTACTTTAAGAGGTGCAGCGTGACCAACACTTGGGGTGGCAGTGTAGACTTACTTTGAGAGGTACAGTATGACCAACACTTGGGGTGGCAGTGTAGACTTACTGCAAGAGGTACAGTGTGACCAACACTTGGGGTGGCAGTGTAGACTTACTGCAAGAGGTACAGTGTGTCCAACACTTGGGGATGGCAGTGTAGACTTACTTTAAGAGGTGCAATGTGACCAACACTTGGGGCGGCAGTGTAGACTTACTGCAAGAGGTACAGTGTGACCAACACTTGGGGTGGCAGTGTAGACTTACTGCAAGAGGTACAGTGTGTCCAACACTTGGGGATGGCAGTGTAGACTTACTTTAAGAGGTGCAATGTGACCAACACTTGGGGCGGCAGTGTAGACTTACTTTAAGAGGTACAGCGTGACCAACACTTGGGGTGGCAGTGTAGACTTACTTTAAGAGGTACGGTGTGACCAACACTTGGGGTGGCAGTGTAGACTTACTTTAAGAGGTGCAATGTGACCAACACTTGGGGATGGCAGTGTAGACTTACTTTAAGAGGTGCAATGTGACCAGGCCTTTCGGTGTCACCTCCACGGACTTGCCCCAGAACTTGAGCTTGGGGTGTATGGCGCCGTGGATGCGGTAGTGGGCTGACTCGGCGTGGAAGGCGCTGACTGGGGGGTGGTGGCTCACTTGTTCACAGACTATCCGGAACCCCAAGTCCTCCCTAAAGCCAGCCAGACACAACACACATCATGAAGATTGAATCTGTGTTAATTAATTAATTAATATGGCACATGCAGGCCTGTGTGTTTGGTCCGCCGCTAGATGGCGCTTCACAGAGCCCGTCACAGTGCAATGTATAGGAAGTGCACCCTCTTGTTATATTACACTCTCTGATTGTTCTCTCCAATTAACAAGGTTTGTTTCAGTCGTTTGCATGTTTTGTCTTCTGTATTTGTACGGTGGGCCGGGTGCCTGAAGTTACCAATGAACTATCTATCTATGTAGATTGAATCTGTGTCAAACAATGCCGCAATGCCCATAAGCATTTCCTAATCCCACAGAAATGGTTCTCGTGGCAATTGTCATATCTGTTTATATAATTTATTACGTGCAAAGGCTGGTTACTGCATAACCCGGGTTGTGCTAGCCGTCAAGCGCTCGCTCCCGTAAATTGTTTTACCAAATTATTATAAAATGCCAACCTCTACAATTGTATAACGTTGAACTATACTCTTTATGTACTCTTTGTTTCGGTACGATTTGATGACATCTTACCCTCAGACAAAGATCTCTTAGTGAGTGCGTTATTATATTCATAATGCATAGGTCACATTTGTGAACGTTATGAATATTGTAAAACACCATTTTCGAAAAAAAACTTTAAGAAAATCTTATGACAAATTTGTTGATTTCATTATGACGCTTAAACCTCTGAAGGTCATACCGCGACAATGTGAAGGTCAAAGTAAAAAGATGCCATGTCTCCGGGAGAACCTCCCTACTATTTACGAGAAAATGAAAGACTTAGCAGAACCCAGGATCTATCGAGCTGCGGTCTAATGCGCTAACCACTACACCAGGGAGGCCCCCATGACCTGTTGATCTGCGGTCTAGTGCGCTAACCACTACACCAGGGAGGCCCCCAGGACCTATTGATCTGCGTTCTAATGCGCTAACATCTACACCAGGGCGGCCCCCAGGACCTATTGATCTGCGGTCTAGTGCGCTAACCACTACACCAAGGAGGCCCCCAGGACCTATTGATCTGTGGTCTAATGCGCTAACCACTACACCAGGGAGGCCCCCAGGACCTATTGATCTGCGGTCTAGTGCGCTAACCACTACACCAGGGAGGCAACCAGGACCTATTGATCTGCGGTCTAGTGCGCTAACCACTACACCAGGGAGGCCCCCAGGACCTATTGATCTGCGGTCTAGTGCGCTAACCACTACACCAGGGAGGCCCCCAGGACCTATCAATCTGCGGTCTAGTGCGCTAACCACTACACCAGGGAGGCCCCCAGGACCTATTGATCTGTGGTCTAATGCGCTAACCACTACACCAGGGAGGCCACCAGGACCTATTGATCTGCGGTCTAATGCGCTAACCACTACACCAGGGAGGCCTCCAGGACCTATTGATCTGCGGTCTAATGCGCTAACCACTACACAAGGGAGGCCCCCAGGACCTATTGATCTGTGGTCTAATGCGCTAACCACTACACCAGGGAGGCCCCCAGGACCTATTGATCTGCGGTCTAATGCGCTAACCACTACACCAGGGCGGCCCCCAGGACCTATTGATATGCGGTCTAGTGCGCTAACCACTACACCAAGGAGGCCCCCAGGACCTATTGATCTGTGGTCTAATGCGCTAACCACTACACCAGAGAGGCCCCCAGGACCTATTGATCTGCGGTCTAGTGCGCTAACCACTACACCAGGGAGGTAACCAGGACCTATTGATCTGCGGTCTAGTGCGCTAACCACTACACCAGGGAGGCCCCCAGGACCTATTGATCTGCGGTCTAGTGCGCTAACCACTACACCAGGGAGGCCCCAGGACCTATCAATCTGCGGTCTAGCGCGCTAACCAGTACACCAGGGAGGCCCCCAGGACCTATTGATCTGTGGTCTAATGCGCTAACCACTACACCAGGGAGGCCCCCAGGACCTATTGATCTGCGGTCTAATGCGCTAACCACTACACCAGGGTGGCTCCCAGGACCTATTGATCTGCGGTCTAGTGCGCTAACCACTACACCAAGGAGGCCCCCAGGACCTATTGATCTGCGGTCTAATGCGCTAACCAGTACACCAGGGAGGCCCCCATGACCTGTTGATCTGTGGTCTAGTGCGCTAACCACTACACCAGGGAGGCCCCCATGACCTGTTGATCTGCGGTCTAATGCACTAACCACTACACCAGGGAGGCCCCCAGGACCTATTGATCTGCGGTCTAGTGCGCTAACCACTACACCAGGGAGGCCCCCAGGACCTATTGATCTGCGGTCTAATGCGCTAACCAGTACACCAGGGAGGCCCCCATGACCTGTTGATCTGCGGTCTAGTGCGCTAACCACTACACCAGGGAGGCCCCCATGACCTGTTGATCTGCGGTCTAATGCACTAACCACTACACCAGGGAGGCCCCCATGACCTATTGATCTGCGGTCTAATGCACTAACCACTACACCAGGGAGGCCCCCAGGACCTATTGATCTGCGGTCTAGTGTGCTCTAACCACTACACCAGGGAGGCCCCCAGGACCTATTGATCTGCGGTCTAATGCACTAACCACTACACCAGGGAGGCCCCCAGGACCTATTGATCTGCCGTCTAGTGCGCTAACCAGTACACCAGGGAGGCCCCCATGACCTGTTGATCTGTGGTCTAGTGCGCTAACCACTACACCAGGGAGGCCCCCATGACCTGTTGATCTGCGGTCTAATGCACTAACCACTACACCAGGGAGGCCCCCAGGACCTATTGATCTGCGGTCTAGTGCGCTAACCACTACACCAGGGAGGCCCCCAGGACCTATTGATCTGCGGTCTAATGCGCTAACCAGTACACCAGGGAGGCCCCCATGACCTGTTGATCTGCGGTCTAGTGCGCTAACCACTACACCAGGGAGGCCCCCATGACCTGTTGATCTGCGGTCTAATGCACTAACCACTACACCAGGGAGGCCCCCATGACCTATTGATCTGCGGTCTAATGCACTAACCACTACACCAGGGAGGCCCCCAGGACCTATTGATCTGCGGTCTAGTGTGCTCTAACCACTACACCAGGGAGGCCCCCAGGACCTATTGATCTGCGGTCTAATGCACTAACCACTACACCAGGGAGGCCCCCAGGACCTATTGATCTGCCGTCTAGTGCGCTAACCACTACACCAGGGAGGCCGCAGGATACATATCTCATGCACTTCTTCGTAAAGACTAGGGGGTTACCCCTGAGGACACGGCTCCCCTCTCCTTTCCTTCTCCCATTGACGCGATATGAGCAGAATAGGTTAAGGCGTCCTGAATATACCACCCACCCAGGTGGTCCCACGAGCTGACTCACCGTGTGAGTTCGTAGGTCTCCCCCAGCAGCGGGTTGAACGGCTTCCCTATCCGCTCCCAGTTGGACGCAGTGGCCGACACCGCAAAAGCAGTCACCAGCTGAAATAAAATGATTATAATTTATAAATATTAACATTTGTATTGTGGACTAAAAAAAGGATAATTATGTATCTATCAGGTTGCATGTATGCGCTATTTCATGGACTGCCAAGTGTATAAAGCAAAGATGACAAAAAAGAACAACATTAATCAAATTGAAATAAACAATTAATGTAATAATAATAATATCCTATTTAAAGAAACATATATGAATGTTTCATAAATAAAATGTTGGTCTCGGGTGATACAACCGAAGAGACAAACGATGATAGTTCTACACTTTTCGGCCAATTGAACAAATGAAACTATACATTTTTGATAGACCAAATTACGCCATTTCGTGACTCGTGTCAAGTGGGCTTCTTTAAACTCTGCAGAGTCATTACCACAGGTATGTACAGCGAGAAGCTCATCCGTTATAAGAACGATCAATAAATAGTCTTTAATCGAAAAGTCCACGGCACGACGCACGTGCAACGGAGCTCTGTTGCCATGGCAACGATTTAAGTTTAAATGACCGACATTTCCAGTAATGCGATCGCCATCGGGTTTAACGTTTCGATTCACGGAAAAGCGCGGCCAATGTCAGATAATGAACCTCAACATCCAATCGAATAGACTGAGATATTAATTACGTTGTACCTTTGCTATATATGTTGGAACTAGCCCTGCCCCCACACCGAGGTATTGGGGGCCGAGAGTGCTAGCCGCTTAAAGGAGTGACCCTAACTGACCAATTAGAAGAGAGGACAAAATACGTTGAATACAAATCGATAAAACCGAGAGACGCTCGGCGCCAACACATCGTGCGTAGCGCGTGTCAGGGATATTGACTGTTGCCTGGGGAAACGGACGGCAGCGTCTCTGACGTCAGCAGAGGAAGTATCTGCACGCACGCGGGTTGTTAGTTTAATGAAGAAAAAAAATCGAAAAGAATAACACCGTCGGTTTCCAAAACGGGCTGCTGACAGTTTGTCGGACTCTCTCTTGTCTTCACTTCAAATAAGGGGTGAAGAGCGGGAGAGGTGGGGCAGGAACACGGAAAGGGTGAGTGCGAGGCGGGGGGGGGGGGGGGGAGGGGTAGACCCGGACCGCCCTCCGGTGGCCTCGACAGCTACTCCTGAGCTCACCCTGTGCCCCGACAGCTACTCCTGAGCTCACCCTGTGCCCCGACAGCTACTCCTGAGCTCGCCCTGTGCCTCGATGGCTACTTTTGAGCTCGCCCTGAGCTAGCCCTGTGCCTCGATGGCTACTTCTGAGCTCGCCCTGAGCTAGCCCTGTGCTTCGATGGCTACTTCTGAGCTCGCCCTGAGCTAGCCCTGTGCCTCGATGGCTACTTCTGAGCTCGCCCTGAGCTAGCCCTGTGCCTCGATGGCTACTTCTGAGCTCGCCCTGAGCTCGCCCTGTGCCTCGATGGCTACTCCTGAGCTGGCCCTGAGCTAGCCCTGTGCCTCGATGGCTACTTCTGAGCTCGCCCTAAGCTCGCCCTGTGCCTCGATGGCTACTCCTGAGCTGGCCCTGAGCTAGCCCTGTGCCTCGATGGCTACTTCTGAGCTGGCCCTGCGCTAGCCCTGTGCCTCGATGGCTATGTATGTCGTACAATGAGACACACATTCTTCATGTATTGCATTAATTATGGATTGATAATGTTAAAAGAACAAAGACTGCAAGGAGTACAATGAATACAGTACATGTAATGTGGAAAGTCATCCATACATCCGTTGGTTTACACTTGATACGTGTCGTCCCATCGATAATGTGGACTAAACAAATTACATACCCAACGGCAAAAACTACAGCTCAAAGCCAGGACAGAGTTCCATCCGACAGGAGACCGCTGGGGCGGCTGGCAGAGACCCATGGCAAAGATCCCGCAGTAGAAAGTACTACGGTGAGACAAGGGAAGAGAGGTGGGGGGTGGGGGGGGGGGGGCAATTTAATCTTCATGTGCATAAAAGTGCCATAATTACCAACATTGCATTTCTTAACAAAAGAGACTTACCGACTTGCCCACAAACGAACAGACTGTCGAATTGCCGACAAAAGTAAGAGGCTATGGACTTGCCCACAAAGAAGAGACTACTGACTTTCCCACATCTTAATGCTAACCTTGACTACCGACTTGCCGACTGGGGTTGCTTTCGACACAACGATTGGGACACCTACGGACTAGGGAATAACCTTCAGCAGTGGGTGCTGCGGCAAAAAAGTGAGAGAGAGAGGGGGGCGGGAGGGGGGGGGGGCTGGGACTGTGGAAGCCATGCAATCTGTCTTGTCTTTTGGCCTTGTTATAAGGACGTGTGGTACAGTCAGAGCCCCGGGAACCACTTTACCGTCTGGTCCATATCGTCCGTAAATCTCACTGCTACCACTGGGCTGGCCCTGAGCTGGCCCTGGGCTGGCCCTGGGCTGGCCCTGAGCTACCACTGGGCTGGCCATGGGCTGGCCCTGGGCTACCCCTGGGCTGGCCCTGAGCTGGCCCTGAGCTACCCCTGGGCTGGCCATGGGCTGGCCCTGAGCTACCACTGGGCTGGCCCTGGGCTGGCCCTGGGCTGGCCATGGGCTGGCCCTGAGCTGGCCCTGAGCTACCACTGGGCTGGCCCTGGGCTGGCCCTGGGCTGGCCCTGAGCTACCACTGGGCTGGCCATGGGCTGGCCCTGGGCTGGCCCTGGGCTGGCCCTGGGCTGGCCCTGAGCTACCACTGGGCTGGGTCTGAGCTGGCCCTGAGCTACCCCTGGGCTGGCCCTGAGCTACCCCTGGGCTGCCCCTGGGCTGGCCCTGGGCTGGCCCTGAGCTACCACTGGGCTGGCCATGGGCTGGCCCTGAGCTACCACTGGGCTGGCCATGGGCTGGCCCTGAGCTACCACTGGGCTGGCCCTGGGCTGGCCCTGGGCTCACCCTGAGCTACCCCTGGGCTGGCCCTGGGGTGGCCCTGGGCTACCACTGGGCTGGGCCTGGGCTACCATTGGGCTGGCCCTGGGCTGGCCTTGAGCTACCACTGGGCTGGCCCTGGGCTGGCCCTGAGTTACCACTGGGCTGGCCCTGGGCTGGCCCTGGGCTCACCCTGAGCTACCCCTGGGCTGGCCCTGGGCTGGCCCTGAGCTACCCCTGGGCTGGCCCTGTGCTGGCCCTGGGCTGGCCCTGAGCTACCACTAGGCTGGCCCTGGGCTGGCCCTGAGCTACCACTGGGCTGGCCCTGGGCTGGCCCTGAGCTACCCCTGTGCTGGCCCTGGGCTGGCCCTGAGCTACCACTAGGCTGGCCCTGGGCTGGCCCTGAGCTACCACTGGGCTGGCCCTGGGCTGGCCCTGGGCTCACCCTGAGCTACCCCTGGGCTGGCCCTGGGCTGGCCCTGGGCTACCACTGGGCTGGGCCTGGGCTACCATTGGGCTGGCCCTGGGCTGGCCTTGAGCTACCACTGGGCTGGCCCTGGGCTGGCCCTGAGTTACCACTGGGCTGGCCCTGGGCTGGCCCTGGGCTCACCCTGAGCTACCCCTGGGCTGGCCCTGGGCTGGTCCTGAGCTACCACTGGGCTGGCCCTGGGCTGGCCCTGGGCTGGCCCTGAGCTACCCCTGGGTTGGCCCTGGGCAGGCTCTGAGCTACCCCTGGGCTGGCCCTGAGCTACCACTGGGCTGGCCCTGGGCTGGCCCTGGGCTCACCCTGAGCTACCCCTGGGCTGGCCCTGGGCTGGTCCTGAGCTACCACTGGGCTGGCCCTGGGCTGGCCCTGAGCTACCCCGGGGCTGGGCCTGGGCTGGCACTGAGCTACCCCTGGTGTGAACTGGTTTTGAACTACAGCTCAAAGCCAGGACAGAGTTCCATCCGACAGGAGACCGCTGGGGCGGCTGGCAGAGACCCATGGCAAAGATCCCGCAGTAGAAAGTACTACGGTGAGACAAGGGAAGAGAGGTGGGGGGTGGGGGGGGGGGGCAATTTGATCTTCATGTGCATAAAAGTGCCATAAATACCAACATTGCATTTCTTAACAAAAGAGACTTACCGACTTGCCCACAAACGAACAGACTGTCGAATTGCCGACAAAAGTAAGAGGCTATGGACTTGCCCACAAAGAAGAGACTACTGACTTTCCCACATCTTAATGCTAACCTTGACTACCAACTTGCCGACTGGGGTTGATTTCGACACAACGATTGGGACACCTACGGACTAGGGAATAACCTTCAGCAGTGGGTGCTGCGGCAAAAAAGTGAGAGAGAGAGGGGGGCGGGAGGGGGGGGGGGGGCTGGGACTGTGGAAGCCATGCAATCTGTCTTGTCTTTTGGCCTTGTTATAAGGACGTGTGGTACAGTCAGAGCCCCGGGAACCACTTTACCGTCTGGTCCATATCGTCCGTAAATCTCACCGCTACCACTGGGCTGGCCCTGAGCTGGCCCTGGGCTGGCCCTGGGCTGGCCCTGAGCTACCACTGGGCTGGCCCTGAGCTACCACTGGGCTGGCCCTGAGCTACCACTGGGCTGGCCCTGAGCTACCACTGGGCTGGCCCTGAGCTACCACTGGGCTGCCCCTGGGCTGGCCCTGAGCTGGCCCTGAGCTACCACTGGGCTGGCCCTGGGCTGGCACTGAGCTACCACTGGGCTGGCCCTGGGCTGGGCCTGAGCTACCACTGGGCTGGCCCTGGGCTGGGCCTGAGCTACCACTGGGCTGGCCCTGGGCTGGCCCTGAGCTACCACTGGGCTGGCCCTGAGCTACCACTTGGCTGGCCCTGGGCTGGCCCTGAGTTACCACTGGGCTGGCCCTGGGCTACCACTGGGCTGCCCCTGGGCTGGCCCTGAGCTGGCCCTGAGCTACCACTGGGCTGGCCCTGGGCTGGCACTGAGCTACCACTGGGCTGGCCCTGGGCTGGGCCTGAGCTACCACTGGGCTGGCCCTGGGCTGGGCCTGAGCTACCACTGGGCTGGCCCTGGGCTGGGCCTGAGCTACCACTGGGCTGGCCCTGGGCTGGGCCTGAGCTACCACTGGGCTGGCCCTGGGCTGGCCCTGAGCTACCACTGGGCTGGCCCTGAGCTACCACTTGGCTGGCCCTGGGCTGGCCCTGAGTTACCACTGGGCTGCCCCTGGGCTGGCCCTGAGCTGGCCCTGAGCTACCACTGGGCTGGCCCTGGGCTGGCACTGAGCTACCACTGGGCTGGCCCTGGGCTGGGCCTGAGCTACCACTGGGCTGGCCCTGGGCTGGGCCTGAGCTACCACTGGGCTGGCCCTGGGCTGGCCCTGAGCTACCACTGGGCTGGCCCTGAGCTACCACTTGGCTGGCCCTGGGCTGGCCCTGAGTTACCACTGGGCTGGCCCTGGGCTGGCCCTGGGCTCACCCTGAGCTACCCCTGGGCTGGCCCTGGGCTGGGCCTGAGCTACCCCTGGGCTGGCCCTGGGCTGGCCATGGGCTGGCCCTGGGCTGGCCCTGAGCTACCACTGGGCTGGCCCTGGGCTGGCCCTGAGCTACCACTGGGCTGGCCCTGAGCTACCACTGGGATGGCCCTGGGCTGGGCCTGAGCTACCTCTGGGCTGGCCCTGGGCTGGCCATGGGCTGGCCCTGAGTTACCACTGGGCTGGCCCTGGGCTGGCTCTGAGCTACCACTGGGCTGGCCCTGAGCTACCCCTGGGCTACCCCTGGGCTGGCCCTGAGCTACCCCTGGGCTACCCCTGGGCTGGCCCTGAGCTACCCCTGGGCTGGGCCTGGGCTACCATTGGGCTGGCCATGGGCTGGCCCTGAGCTACCACTGGGCTGGCCCTGGGCTGGCCCTGAGTTACCACTGGGCTGGCCCTGGGCTGGCCCTGGGCTAGCCCTGGGCTGGGCCTGAGCTACCCCTGGGCTGGCCCTGGGCTGGCCCTGAGCTACCCCTGGGCTGGCCCTGAGCTACCACTGGGCTGGCCCTGGGCTGGCCCTGAGCTACCCCTGGGCTGGGCCTGGGCTGGCACTGAGCTACCCCTGGGCTGGCCCTGAGCTACCCCTGGGCTGGCCCTGAGCTACCCCTGGGCTGGCCCTGAGCTACCCCTGGGCTGGCCCTGAGCTACCCCTGGGCTGGTCCTGAGCTACCACTGGGCTACCCCTGGGCTACCCCTGGGCTGGGCCTGGGCTACCATTGGGCTGGCCATGGGCTGGCCCTGAGCTACCACTGGGCTGGCCCTGGGCTGGCCCTGAGTTACCACTGGGCTGGCCCTGGGCTGGCCCTGAGCTACCACTGGGCTGGCCCTGGGCTGGCCCTGAGCTACCCCTGGGCTGGGCCTGGGCTGGCCCTGAGCTACCCCTGGGCTGGCCCTGGGCTGGCCCTGAGCTACCCCTGGGCTGGCCCTGAGCTACCACTGGGCTGGCCCTGGGCTGGCCCTGAGCTACCCCTGGGCTGGGCCTGAGCTACCACTGGGCTGGCCCTGGGCTGGCCCTGAGCTACCACTGGGCTGGGCCTAGGCTGGCTACCACTGGGCTGGCCCTGAGCTACCCCTGGGCTGGGCCTGGGCTGGCTACCCCTGAGCTGGGCCTGATGGCATTGAGCTGGCCCAGAGCTGGCTATTCCCGAACTGGCTACCCATGAGCTGGCTCTGAGCGGGGATTGAGCTACTCAAGATATGGCCACCCCTGAGCTGGCCACCCCTGAGCTGGCTACCCCTGAGCTGGCCACCCCTGAGCTGGCCACCCCTGAGCTGGCTACCCCTGAGCTGGCCACCCCTGAGCTGGCCACCCCTGAGCTGGCCACCCCTGAGCTGGCCACCCCTGAGCTAGCCACCCTTGAGCTGCGACCCCTGAGCTGGCCACCTCTGAGCTGGCCACCCCTGAGCTGGTCACCCCTGAGCTGGCCACCCCTGAGCTGGCTACCCCTGAGCTGGCCACCCCTGAGCTGGCCACCCCTGAGCTGGCCACCCCTGAGCTGGCCACCCCTGAGCTGGCCACCCCTGAGCTGGCTACCCCTGAGCCACCCATGAGCTGGCCACTCCTGAGCTGGCTACCCCTGAGCTGGCCACCCCTAAGCTGGCTACCCCTGAGCTGGCTACCCCTGAGCTGTCTACCCCTTAGCTGGCTACCCCTGAGCTGTCTATCCCTGAGCTGGCTACCCCTGAGCTGGCCACCCCTGAGCTGGTCACCCCTGAGCAGGCCACGCATGAGCTGGCTACCCCTGAGCTCGCCACCCCTGAGCTGGCCACCCCTGAGGTGGCTACCCCTGAGCTATCCCGGAACACCCCCTCAACTGCACAGCACTGTGACAAAGCGGCAGGACACAGTCGGGAATTCGAACGGCGATAGGCAGAAATCCGACGATAGCGGAGAATTAGCGAAAAGGCCGTAGAGCTGACCTGTAACATGTCCCGGGTCAGGTAGCGTCCAGGCATACATAACCCACAACCAATCCACAACGGTCTCACTGGCACCCACAGTAAGCACCAGGACGTCAGAACATGGCCCCTGATAACACGCTAGCAGCTCGGCCACCGCCGATAGCCGTGCAATGGTGCAGGCTTGTACAGCTATCAAAAACAATGAGAGTTACTGATCGGACGGGTCCCAATACCACGCTACAACGCCTGTAACCGATAACCAGACAAACAAAACAAGGTTGAGCTCTGCCTCTAGTGCTTTGGCCTTCATTTGGCCAACCGACTTGGCAATACATGTAGATATATTGTTATCTCATGACGTTCAAGAACAAGAGTTAATATATCGGACCGTACTTTCCCTTGCCGATAGCGTTTAAAAACCTGCCTCTAGGTAAACTCTTTCGTAAAATTAATATCATATACCCATAGAAGAATCGATATTGGTATTTTTCAGAAAGGAGGTGTCGTTGTGTTTAATTCATGGCATCTGAAATAGTGTATTAAGCTGCGATGTTTTGTAACGTTTTGTACAGTTTTGCTAAAATAAACGGGTATTCTATTTTGATGGAGAAATATATTGGGATTATAATATTGAAAGTCCCTTTAGATTTGATTTCATTTGCCCTGAGCTACCCCTGGGCTGGCCCTGAGTTACCACTGGGCTGGCCCTGGGCTGGCCCTGAGCTACCCCTGGGCTGGCCATGGGCTGGCCCTGAGCTACCACTGGGCTGGCCCTGGGCTACCACTGGGCTGGCCCTGGGCTGGCCCTGAGCTACCACTGGGCTGGCCCTGGGCTACCACTGGGCTGGCCCTGGGCTGGCCCTGAGCTACCACTGGGCTGGCCCTGAGCTACCACTGGGCTGGCCCTGGGCTGGCCCTGAGCTACCACTGGGATGGCCCTGGGCTGGCCCTGAGCTACCACTGGGCTGGCCCTGGGCTGGCCCTGAACTACCACTGGGCTGGCCCTGGGCTGGCCCTGAGCTACCACTGGGCTGGCCCTGGGCTGGCCCTGAGCTACCACTGGGCTGGCCCTGAGCTGGCCTTGAGCTACCACTGGGCTGGCCCTGGGCTGGCCCAGAGCTACCCCTGGGCTGGCCCTGAGCTACCCCTGGGCTGGCCCTGAGCTACCACTGGGCTGGCCCTGGGCTGGCCCTGAGCTACCACTGGGCTGGCCCTGAGCTATCACTGGGCTGGCCCTGGGCTGGCCCTGAGCTACCACTGGGCTGACCCTGGGCTGGCCCTGAGCTACCACTGGGCTGGCCCTGAGCTACCACTGGGCTGGCCCTGGGCTGGCCCTGAGCTACCACTGGGCTGGCCCTGAGCTACCACTGGGCTGGCCCTGGGCTGGCCCTGAGCTACCACTGGGCTGGGCCTGGGCTGGCTACCACTGGGCTGGCCACCCCTGAGCTGGCCACCCCTGAGCTGGCCACCCCTGAGCTGGCCACCCCTGAGCTGGCTACCCCTGAGCCACCCATGAGCTGGCCACTCCTGAGCTGTCTACCCCTGAGCTGGCTACCCCTGAGCTGGCCACCCCTAAGCTGGCTACCCCTGAGCTGGCTACCCCTGAGCTGTCTACCCCTTAGCTGGCTACCCCTGAGCTGTCTATCCCTGAGCTGGCTACCCCTGAGCTGGCCACCCCTGAGCTGGTCACCCCTGAGCAGGCCACGCATGAGCTGGCTACCCCTGAGCTGGCCACCCCTGAGGTGGCTACCCCTGAGCTATCCCGGAACACCCCCTCAACTGCACAGCACTGTGACAAAGCGGCAGGACACAGTCGGGAATTCGAACGGCGATAGGCAGAAATCCGACGATAGCGGAGAATTAGGAGGTGGCTACCCCTGAGCTATCCCGGAACACCCCCTCAACTGCACAGCACTGTGACAAAGCGGCAGGACACAGTCGGGAATTCGAACGGCGATAGGCAGAAATCCGACGATAGCGGAGAATTAGCGAAAAGGCCGTAGAGCTGACCTGTAACATGTCCCGGGTCAGGTAGCGTCCAGGCATACATAACCCACAACCAATCCACAACGGTCTCACTGGCACCCACAGTAAGCACCAGGACGTCAGAACATGGCCCCTGATAACACGCTAGCAGCTCGGCCACCGCCGATAGCCGTGCAATGGTGCAGGCTTGTACAGCTATCAAAAACAATGAGAGTTACTGATCGGACGGGTCCCAATACCACGCTACAACGCCTGTAACCGATAACCAGACAAACAAAACAAGGTTGAGCTCTGCCTCTAGTGCTTTGGCCTTCATTTGGCCAACCGACTTGGCAATACATGTAGATATATTGTTATCTCATGACGTTCAAGAACAAGAGTTAATATATCGGACCGTACTTTCCCTTGCCGATAGCGTTTAAAAACCTGCCTCTGGGTAAACTCCTTCGTAAAATTAATATAATATAGCCATAGAAGAATCGATATTGGTATTTTTCAGAAAGGAGGTGTCGTTGTGTTTAATTCATGGCATCTGAAATAGTGTATTAAGCTGCGATGTTTTGTAACGTTTTGTACAGTTTTGCTAAAATAAACGGGTATTCTATTTTGATGGAGAAATATATTGGGATTATAATATTGAAAGTCCCTTTAGACATAGGAGCCGGACTCTAATGGGAGTATCCAGGCAGTTACAATATGGCGAGAAAATAATCGGGAGGTCACATCCTCAATAAGACAATATACGTGGCTTTACCTTGTGTCCAGACACCGACATGGAATCCAGGGAGGGAAGCGCAGGGACAAGTCCACCCCCCCCCCCTCCCCAACCACTATTCTTCTATTTGTATCATACTTATTATTGCCCCCTCCCCCCCCCCCACCCTCTCTCGTTTCGCAGATCTTGGACATATATTGTATACACATATATATATATATATATAAACTAACAGGTGTGGTGTTCCTGTTTCTGCTAGTCATGTGCACTTCGGCACCGTTTACCATCTCTGGTTGTTGGTGATGGCGGAAAGGACTTCCTTCCTATTTATAAACGGGTTTGAACCAATACAGCTGGCTAAACAGGGTGGTGGTGACGGTGGGGATGGTGGTGCGTGTGTCTGTTGGCGGGTGGGGGGGGGGGGGCGGTAGAGGAGGGCAGTACCCACAAGCCAGCATCCCGCAAATACAAAGAACGGAATCTGGATCTGGACAACATTTCTGCAGTCGGCGGAGACGGTGAGAGCTGGATTTTCTGTTGGCTGTTGTGGTCGGGTCGGTGGCGTGGCCTGTTGTGGGTGATGCTCGCGTATCCGGGGGTGGGCGGATGAGAGTGGCGGTTGGGATAGATTTCGGGGATTGGGAGAGGGCGGGGGGGGGGATGGGGGAGGGGGGAGTGGGGGGGTGAGACGGCCGCGGGGGTTAGCGATACATGTATATGTGCTGATATACGATAGACATCTTCAGGATACTCCCGGACATCAGACCCGGCAGCCGTCGCGTATAATCCCCACAGCTGTAGGCTGCGCTTCCCATTCTCACCGCATTCCCTCCCGCGCAGTCCCATTCACAGCGCGCGGCAGGGTAACAGGTCCACACAGCTTGACGTAGACGAGGAAGCAACCAATCAAGCAACAGACGCTGTGACTTTCCTTTGTGCCGTTACGAGCGGAACCCTCCGCCACGAACCTATTTCTCTGTTTCTAACAGTTCCCATGTGTAGCCTAATGCCACTTGTCTGTAACCCATCCTAATGCCACTTGTCTGTAACCCAGCCTAATGCCACTTGTCTGTAACCCAGCCTAATGCCACTTGTCTGTAACCCATATGCCACTTGTCTGTAACCCAGCCTAATGCCACTTGTCTGTAACCCAGCCTAATGCCACTTGTCTGTAACCCAGCCTAATGCCACTTGTCTGTAACCCAGCCTAATGCCACTTGTCTGTAACCCAGCCTAATGCCACTTGTCTGTAACCCAGCCTAATGCCACTTGTCTGTAACCCAGCCTAATGCCACTTGTCTGTAACCCAGCCTAATGCCACTTGTCTGTAACCCAGCCTAATGCCACTTGTCTGTAACCCAGCCTAATGCCACTTGTCTGTAACCCAGCCTAATGCCACTTGTCTGTAACCCAGCCTATTGCCACTTGTCTGTAACCCAGCCTATTGCCACTTGTCTGTAACCCATCCTAATGCCACTTGTCTGTAACCCAGCCTAATGCCACTTGTCTGTAACCCAGCCTAATGCCACTTGTCTGTAACCCAGCCTAATGCCACTTGTCTGTACCCCAGCCTATTGTCCAACCATGCACCCTCGTTCCCCCTTCTCCAATTACTTCATTCAACCAGCTCTGGCGCCACCATGGCGTAAACGTGATTAGTGATTGTAAAATTACAGAACGAAGTTTACCTAGCTTGTAACTTGATAGAACCCTGCACTGGAAGTCAGTAGGGTAGGGGTGGGGGGGGGGGGGTTCTAGTCTCCACAATTTTGGCCCTGTAACTTGGTCGTTAGCATTCTCGGCAATTTCGAATGAGTTTATGCCAGGCCAACAATCGTTCGGGGTTCGCGCCTGCTGAGCGATCGTCTCTTGCATGATAAAGACTTCTCATCCTTCTTCAAAAAGAGTGAAGGTACCCCCCCCCCCTCGATCACCTCAATCGACACAACCAAGCTCTCTTTTCGACGTGACTGTAGACAGTAATCCTGGTCACGGCACCGGAGACAGTAATCCTGGTCAGGCCACCGGATATGCTCCAGATAGACCGGCGCCGCTTAGTAGAAAACTCACCAAGAGTAAATTGGCACGATGCAAACCTTAACTTACAACAATTTGGCGTGATTTGTGTGGCACAGGACGGTGGATCTAGGGCATTACCATGTGGGTCAAAATATATTATAAACACCGACAAAACCCATAAAAAACAGGCAAATATAATGCACATGTTGTCCACGTTATTGCGCAACGGGCTGCTAGGCTACCGGGAACAAAATTGAAATAAATCTGGCGTTTTATGTCGCTTTAGTGCACACAAGGGCTAAACTGGGCCAAGGAATCCCCCGAGACGATGAAGGATGAACGGATAAAGCACACCCTGGCTTCGAACCCAGGACCTATTGCTCTGCGGTCTGGTAAACAAACCATTACCCCAGTTCGAGTACAGGATGTTTGTCTATTGCTTTTAGAAGAACAGAAAGGGGGCCAGCGCGATAGCTCAGTGGGCCCTGCAGTACCCTACAGTGGCCAGGTCTGTGTGGTCGCAGAATAAAGATCCCATGTCTTTCCCAGAGCTCTCAACTTTATGCCAAAGCGGAATGGTTTAGGATGCGGTTACTAGGCCGTCGTCAAGGCAACGGTCGGTACGATACATTGTATAATGTTGCAGTATAGATATATAAGGACTTATAGGCAGCGAGACAGCCCTGCGAAGAGTTTCTTCAAATCTGTCAGTGGCTAGCCACATAGGGATCACGGTGGTAAAACTAGATAACCGCCATAGGAAGAATCGGTCAATGAGAATTTAGAATATTCACTTTTTAGTGTACGTTTAGTGTTTTATATTTGGACACATATGGAAACTTTTGAACACAATTGTTTCCACATAAACAATATAGACTTTTACCGATAGATTCAAGTTCTTACTAATTGCGGTCTAGTGCGGTCTAGTGCGTGAGGCCCCCATGACCTATTGATCTGCGGTCTAGCGCGCTAACCACTACACCAGTGAGGATGCCATGACCTAGTGATCATATTGATCGCTAACGACGACACCGACCCCCATGTTTAATGATACATATAATGGGTTCAACTAAGTCGTTCTTCTTGATAATATTCTCTAAGCCTATTCTCCGCTCTCCCCCCGGTCTTCACGTCACATTGGCTGGATAAAGTAAAAGGCCGTCACCAATCTATATCGTGTCCCACAAAACACACTGCACGGGAATCACGCAGGCCAACATCAATTAGTCACCAAGCCATAAAACATCCATCGGCCTCCAGAGCAGCTGAGTGCCACTATACCCCCCCCCCACCCTACACACCCCATCGGCCTTCAGAGCAGTTGAGTGCAATTATACCCCCCCCCCACCCTACACAACCCACCCCGCATTCTCCCTTGTGCTATACCACCCCCCACCATACACACCGCACCCCCACCCCGCATTCCCTCTTGTGTCCAGTGAGAGGCTATCAAAGTGGATATAATGAACGTCCACTTCGCTTGGACCCACAACATCAATGGGGCAGCAAGTACGACTCAAACTACCATCACAAGGATAACGCATACAGCCATTACGACTAAGCCTTAATAATGTAGACGTGACCAGCTCGTGACCAGGATTACTGTCTCTGGTGCCGTGACCAGGATTACTGTCTCTGGTGGCGTGACCAGGATTACTGTCTCTGGTACCATGACCAGGATTACTGTCTCTGGTGCCGTGACCAGGATTACTGTCTCTGGTGCCGTGACCAGGATTACTGTCTCTGGTGCCGTGACCAGGATTACTGTCTCTGGTGCCGTGACCAGGATTACTTCGCCCCCCCCCCCTCCCCCTGTCGTTCCTACACATGGTGTGTGTTCCTCGAGCCACTGTTGTTTTATTTAGGCCACTTCATTGTACATTAAGGCTATATTGGGGAATAAACCTCTCTGGACCAGGATATGTGGTTGGACGAAGCGCAGAAACACCCCATGGTTTCATTAAGGTCGACCATTATTCTTGAAATAACATTAAATTAAATAAATGTTGGCGTTTTAGGTCACCTTTGAACTCATAAAGATATTATATTGTCATGATATTTACGATAAAACTATTATCTCTTTTGCTGGCATCTCCAGTATCGCTGCCCCCCCCCCCACCCTCACCTCCACTATCCTCAACCTACCCACGACACAACGCTGAGACCAGCCAAACTACAAGTCGACCGCCTCAAGAAATCACCCCATGACGGGTCACCATTTAAAAATAGCCAACGCAGTATTTGGTTCCGCCCTTTGCTATCTTACCACTTACCACTATTATATCCCTGCCCCTCCCACCCTGGCGCTCCTTTGCGGTAACAACATTATAGCGGGGCCGCCGGGCAGATGTGGGTGCCCCCCCCCCCCCAACCAGGCGTTCAATGAGCCGTAGAGAGGTCGATATATTGAGCCAGCGAGGCGTGGCCTTGTAACACCAATGTGCCCGGACTGTAAATCCTCGGCGGGAGGACGTCAATAGCAGTAGACCCCAGGGTGTGCAAGTTTTTTTTTGTGGTGGCTAAAAAATTAAGGCATTGCTCCAGGCAAGGCGCTATAGTAGGCGTTAGGCATGACGCTAGGAATGGGGCTAGGCATGACGCTATAGTAGGGCGCTAGGTATGACGCTAGGAATGGGGCTAGGTATGACGCTATAGTAGGGCGCTAGGTATGACGCTAGGAATGGGGCTAGGTATGACGCTATAGTAGGCGTTAGGCATGACGCTAGGAATGGGGCTAGGTATGACGCTATAGTAGGGCGCTAGGTAAGACGCTAGGAATGGGGCTAGGTATGACGCTAGGAATGGGGCTAGGTATGACGCTATAGTAGGGCGCTAGGGATGACGCTAGGAATGGGGCTAGGTATGACGCTATAGTAGGGCGCTAGGTATGACGCTAGGCATGAAGCTAGGTACATATAGGCATGACGCTAGGGTATGGCGTTAAGTATGACACTAGCAAGACGTAGGCATGACACTGGGGTAGGGCGCTAGGTATGACGCTAGGTACATATAGGCATGACGCTAGGGTATGGCGTTAAGTATGACACTAGCAAGACGTAGGCATGACACTGGGGTAGGGCGCTAGGTATGACGCCAGGTACATATAGGCATGACGCTAGGGTATGGCGTTAAGTATGACACTAGCAAGACGTAGGCATGACACTGGGGTAGGGCGCTAGGTATGACACTATCTATATATGGGCATGAGGCTAGGCATAGGTATGGCGCCGTTCCTGGCTCCAGCTTTAATATCTACGGCTATTCCAAGGTCTTCCTTCCGGAGCCAAACAGGTTTTTCCCACAACTCACCTGTAACACCAACTTTAAAATATGTCGCAAACAAAAAAAGACACAATAAACGCACGCAGGCACGTTATAAAATATTACAAAAAGCACGTCTGAAATGCCGGGTGAGCAAGGTCAGCTGAGTCACGAAGGCACGTCTCGTGACGTGACCTCATCAATTGAAATGAAAGGTTACCTCGAGTCTCCGCAAGGGGTCAGGGCTGTCGGAGGCTAGTCTGAGTAGAGTGGCATACTCCATGTATTCCACCACGCGCTGCAGGAAGCTAAGCGGCTCGTTGAAAATCACAGGCATTGTAATCTTAGACAGCTCCTTAAAATAGAAAAACGAAAGAACAAGAATTTTAAACAAGTGGTAAACATATCCATGTTGAGCCGGTGTATCGCCGTTCAGGGCAAGGTCAATACTCTGGAGTCATCTCGTAGCGCGTTCGGCAGTGAACAAATCAATTGGTTATATTGCAAAACTTTAGCAAAATTGGTGGGCAGAGTAGCTTAAATCTTACAACAGGTTCCATTTCTCGAACACACGGCCATAAATGAGTTGAGGGTTTGAGGTAGCTTTTAGACGCACACAGGGTTCAAACAGGCAAATTCAAATTCAAGCCCTTTTAAGGCAAGCACTAGACAAATTCAAGGACTTTTCAAGGACAATTTTTGCCTTCTCTGGTCTATTTTAAGCATACAAATTGCAAAACCTGTGACTAAAGTTTATGCATACAATCTTTGATATGCGGAAATAAGGAATGGAAACAATAAGGCAGTGTCCACGTTTATTTATTACCAACCAACATCATTTATTGGAGTTAATCACTTTACTTTTACTAATTGCTACTTCTTCAATTCAGCCAGATTTTGTTCGATTTTTTGTCCTTTCGATTCTTTGCCAGTGCCCGGTCCAGTGTGAAATCAAGCACTTTTCATTGCAACTGCCCTATTTTCAAGCAAATTCAAATATATAGGATCGACCTCAAGGCCCATTTCGGTTTTTATGACCTTTTCCAGGCATCAGTCAAAATTCAAGCACTTTTCAAGCCTGTGCGCACCCTGGCACAACAGCTAAACTGGGCCAAGAACGATGAAGGCTGAACGGATGAAACATGGCCCAGAGTAGACGCCCGGGCCGCATGCGAACCCAGGAAACCAATTGATCTGCGGTCTAGTGCGCTACCCACTATACCAGGGAGGCCTCCGGGGCCACCCCGATAGCTCAGTGGTTTTTGAACGCTCGTGTTGAGCGCTCTAGCCACCTGAGGGCCTAACGGCACGTGGATCAGCGGTTCGAGCCTCGCTGTGGCCATGTCTGTGCCGTCGCGGGATAAAGATCATATGTCCTTTTTCGCAAAGAGTAGGGGGTTACCCCCCGGGGACATGGCTCCGCTCTTCCCTGCCTTCTCCCACTGATGTGCAATATGATGTGAATATACAACCACCCAGGGAGGCCCCTTCGACGGCCAGAGGAAATGGGGAAATGGAGACTGCATGCAAAATGACACCTGTACAGTGGCGCCATCGCGCGGCTCAAGAGTATCATATTGTCGACTCGAGGGGGTTGATTCGAAATATCCATTAAAGCCAAAAGGTAGGCGTTGGAGGTCAGTTCTGGTGTTATTTTTCCCGGCTGAAGAAATGGCTACTGTATGCCCCTTTGGTGCATATATATGAAGCCAAACAATGCCAAGTAACCTCTGGGGTGATGAAATGGGAGTTCGATGGAACATGTCGATACCATGGCGCGAACCCACGACCGGTTGATCTGCAGCTCAGCTTGCTTACCAACTCAACTAGAGAGGTTCTCCCCAATAGACGACAGATATGCAGATACCAATGCTTACGTACTACACATTAATTCGTCAAGCGGCGTCCAACATTTCCATGGCGATCCCTGTAGTTCCCACTTCGATATTGTGAACTCATATACTATGAACAGTCCGCTGTCATTACTCATTATTTAATTTATGATAACTGAGCAAATAAATAATAGACAACGTGGGGGTATCCATTGTTGCCATGCAGAATGTAGAGTCCCACATCATGTAACCACTATATATTCAATTTCGCAGTCACATGTAACGCAAAATCGATAACTCCACGCCACGGTATTGCCAAGAGATAGGCTGAATGTCGCCCACATACCAGCTTACATGGTTAAATGTGGGTTACCAGTCCCCAACATCCTACCAATGGGGGCCAATTCAGAGTGACATAGTTCCAGATGGTTTATTTGCCAGGACTATTCACAAAGTGAAATGGCTTCCGGGTGGTTTATTTTTGCCTGGACTATTCACAGAGTGAAACGTTTTATCTGTTGGTTTATTTGTCTGGAATATTCAGAGAATGAAAGATTTTTCTTGCTGGTTTTTTTGCCAGACCCCCAGACATTCCCGAAAACTGTGGACAATTTATTTCGTCTCCTCAACGCGAAATATCGCAGGACATTAACCTTTGGGTTGCACTGTATATCGACAGACCACTACCATGTGTGTGTGAAAAAGCATAACTTTTGGCTCATTCAGCCCATGACGTCCCGCCTATATACAAATATATATGTATCCATCACTGCTGCTTAACTGACAGACACATATGCCGTACGTACTTCACCTTTGGCGCCAGAAAAGCATTCCTTCGCCCGCTACAGTAGTAGTAGCAGTTGTCGTGAATTTGCAGTGAATTTGGCTGGGGTGAATTTGAATTCACCCGGGGATTCACACAAACAGAGAGGCTGATGATATAGAGATAGAGATATAGAGATGATATAGAGATATACGACAGGTCTTGTTAACCTCACATTGGCAAGTTTGATCGACCGACCAGTTCTTGAACCTCCGTTGTGTATACGAAACCTAAACTAGACCAAAGAACCCAACAGCAAGACGGGTAACCTGCCCCAGACACACGTGGGATTCGAACTGCGCCACGACCGCCTGAATAATCTCATGGGTCTTATGGGTACCCTCGGTGACCTCAAACTTTGTTCGACTGTAGCGCCGGGAATCTTAATCCACATAATTCCCTATATTGGACGCTATGTGCAAATTTATATGGATCTCCAGTTTAATATCCCACGTGTTAATAATATACAAGGGTTAACCTGGTCAGGGGTGGTGCTTGAGGCCATGACCTCCAGAACTAGCTTTGCGGTCCTTCCTTTCCCGGGTATCGCGGGTGGGGTGGGGTATGGCGGGGCGGGCTGGGGTATCGAGGGTGGGGTGGGGTATGGCGAGGCGGGGTTTATTTTGGGTATGGCGAGGCGGGGCGGGGTATGTCGGGGCGGGCTGTGGTATCGAGGGTGGGGTGGGGTATGGCGAGGCGGGGTTTATTTTGGGTATGGCGAGGCGGGGTGGGGTATGTCGAGGCGGGCTCAGGTAAAGCGGGGCGGGGTGGGATATGGCGGGCCGGGGTGGGGGATGGTGAGGCGGGCTGAGGCATAGCGGGGCAGGGTGAGGTATAGTGAGGTGGCATGGGGCGGGTGCGATGGGCTAAGTTGGGCATGGTCGGGTGAGGGTACAGTTGGATGGGGTGTAGTGCGGGTTATGATTGGGGGTTGGGCGGGGTATGGTAGCGTGGGTGGGCTATGGCGGGGTGGGGCGGGGCGGGGTATGGTAGCGTGGGTGGGCTATGGCGGGGCGGGGCGGGGTATGGTAGCGTGGGTGGGCTATGGCGGGGTGGGGCGGGGCGGGGTATGGTAGCGTGGGTTGGCTATGGCGGGGTGGGGCGGGGTATGGTAGCGTGGGTGGGCTATGGCGGGGTGGGGCGGGGTATGGTAGCGTGGGTGGGCTATGGCGGGGTGGGGCGGGGCGGGGTATGGTAGCGTGGGTGGGCTATGGCGGGGTGGGGCGGGGCATAATAGCGTGGGTTGGCTATGGCGGGGCGGGGCGGGGTACGGTAGCGTGGGTGGCCTATGGCGGGGTGGGGCGACGTATGGTAGCGTGGGTGGGCTATGGCGGGGTGGGGCGGGGCGGGTCTACAAACCCTCGGGTTACCCGGGCCATTTCGCACCCGCTCACCTTATAATTGGCGCGCTGTAACATAACAACCCTGTCGGGCATTGCAGCCAATATATACGACCTTGACCCAGCAACGACCCGAGACATCTGACCTACTTTCATCAAAGGCTGGGACCAAAAAACAGCAAACCGTTCAATTGCCAAAGTAGAAGTCAATGCTATCAAGCGCTGTCAGGGTCTGGGTCATATACGTCGCGACAATGGGCGCATTTCTTTGGTAGCTCGGTATATCCCTGCGGTAACCCAAATACGCACATTAGGCATCGGTAAACCGCCCGACACTTCTTTCACCCGGGTACACGCGCGCGCAGCCATTCGGTATGCCGCTGTGCCCCGTTCAAAACCGCACGGGACATTCGGGAGAAGATGGCGGCTGATTGAAAGTTGATGAGAGTAGGTTGGTTCCAGTGCCCCTACGTGCACCGGGCGTGAACGGTGTGTGCATTTCATTGGAATAGGCATATCCCTGTCGGCACACCCGGAAGTTCCCTGTCACGTGTTGCGGGTCCCGGGCGGTATACCGAAAGAAATGCGCCCAATGGGAACGATTGGAGGTAGAAACATCAGAGTGGAAAGCCATGGGCACTTAAAGTGTTCGTGTCACGATTTTGTTTAGCTCAGAATTAACTTGGTTTAGGGAAGACAAACAAATAAAATAATTCGGTTTGGTCAAAGTAGCAAAAGTGAGGTCCGGCGGGCTTAATTCTGGGACCATTGCATCTAAGCGTTATTTAGAAATTCCCCAATGATGTCACAAGATTGACAGGTGAGCTTTGATGCAGTGCGTAGGCATCTGTTGTCGAGGTCGTGTATTGTTCTCATGGTTTGGGGCTTTTCGTTGATTTCAAGCCAATGAGCAGAGAGAATTTGAGTCTCAATGTAAAAGCACGTGCGTTTGCATTCCCCTTTGACGTCACTTTCGCGCTCCCAGCATTTAAGTCGGTATATGCGAAAACAAGTGGAGAAATTATTCCCTTATACTAGTTGGGGCTTTATATCTCGATAATATAAGAGTGGAAACATAAAAGAATTATATGCGCTAAAGTTGTTTAATTCAGTCTACATAACCGTAGACAGTCACACAGACGGGTGTCAAAAGAAATTCGCATGCACGGGTCACTTGACTGACAAACCTGACCACGCTCTGCCCGCAAAGGGAGCTCGTCCCTCACATCACTATAGCTATAGCAGAACGTCCTCGACCTGACAGCATCCGACTAGAGGTGAACGCGCCGCCTATCGGGACGCCGGTAAACCCGACAACCACATCCTCACACACAGGACAAATCATCATTAAAGAGAATGGCTTAAACCCATTTAAAACATGTAATTAAATGTCATCCTGCCCGTTTCGCACCCACATGAACGTAGGCCCACAGTAACAAGCGTATGGCTCTATTTTGAAGAAGTCTCAATTCTAGTCAATATATCACTCTTCGCTTATCTCACAGATACAACCTTTCGATACATATCGATCTCTTTACTATCAAAGGCCATGGCGCGGCCGATCAATTTATCTTTCAGCAATATGTAATCCGCACTCAAACTTTAACGTAATTGCACAGCGACTTCCCTTTATCATGGATTTCCATGGAATTTGCCAATTGAATTGTTGAAGGGGAAGTTTTACATGGGACGAGTCGTGTGGATTGTAGTAGTTTGCGCGACAGAGAGAAGTCCATGTAACTTATTTCTGAACAGAATGTCAAATTTCACTAGCCAATGCAACATCATTTTATCATTAACCAGTTAACGGAGACGCATATCAGCTTGATCACTACGATGTATCACATTAGAACCGTCGAAACCTTTGTAAATATCCCCGTAAATAAATTGTTTATTTGTAGTACCAACGATGTTTTTTCTCAATTCGATAGGATAGGTAAATGTTCAGGGGGGGGGGGGGGGAGGTAAATCTCGACACCACCTGTCCGACAAGACAGGCGACATCCACAGTTAATGTTGGACGTTGCGTTCGATAGAGGCATGTTATATGGGACACATATATTTTATATAGATGTTCGAGAAGTTTCTTGACTAGCTTTATAACCGTCATGTGCACAAAGACGGCCCGAAATAAACATTAATATTGCAGTCCTGTACAAGGCAGATTGTTCCCCATCATAAAGTTGCATTTACAAAGGACCTTCGTCCGCTACAGATGGCTTCACCATGCTGATCGGCCTGCATGCATGCAGTGGGTAGCTCTATACTATGCGGGCGTGACGGCTACACCGGTATGTCTGCGGCAGGCCCAGTAACCACGGCGAGATCAATCAATAAACCCACACAGTACCACACCTGTCCGCATTGCGAGACTGACAATGAACCCCAAACGATGCTGAATTAAACTACACAAGCAGCGACACGGCGAACCGGTTTCACGCTATCAGACGGACAGGAAATAATCTCACCGCACAATTGCACCGTAATTTCATCATGTTTATGCGTATAAAGTCTCAGCGAGACCCACACACTGTTTTTCTTTTCTTGCACGCTTGCCGCTATCGGACGGGCAAAATATCTAGCCGTAAATACGGGAAAATATGGTAAATTATAGCACAGCTGACCTGGCAGTGACTTATATCGGGTATACTCTTCTATGGTTAACGCACCCGCCATTATAAACTCGCGAGTGACAAACATGGTCATTGGTGTGACTGAACTGGCCACACTACCTATAATATAATAGCTCTTTTTATCTAAATTGCAAAGGCTCGCAGCTAGTCATGCAGGAGACGCTCACTGGTTAACCTACAATATCAATATTACATGAAGTCGCCGAGCACGCAAGCCATAGTCACGTTGTGAACGTGATAATCATGGGGACCAGATTGGAAAGAACTGGTACATGAACATAATGAAGTATGCCGTGTCCTGCCCAGTGCATTGTTATCGATTAATTTCGTTGGTTCTCGGAAACGACATGTATGAAGTCTACACTGGGCCAAAGAACCTCCCGGGGCCATGAAGAAGGAGACGTGCAACAGATTACAGGTAGGCGCCCGGGCCTGGAATCGAACCCAGGACCTGATCTGCGGTCTAGTGCACTAACTAGTACACCAGGGAGTCCGGGACGCTCCCTTCACCATGTTCACATAGAAATGGTTGGTTGGTTGGTTGTATATTCAGGACGCTTTAACCACTTTTGGTCATATCGCGTCAATGGGAGAAGGAAGGGAGAGTGGAGCCATGTCCCCGGGGGTAACCCCCCTTCTCTTTGCGAAGAAAGACCTGGAATCTTAATCCTACGACAACACAGACATGGCCACAGCGGGGATCGAACCACCGACCCACGTGCCGTTAGGCTCTCAGGTGACCAGAGCACTCAATGCGAGCGCTCTAACCCACTGAGCTATGGCGCCGGCCCTTCACAAATGAAATGTTGGTGTATATATAGGTGTTGGCCACGTTGTGGGCACGATGACCAAACTGGACCAAGAAACCTCTCGGGACAATGAAATGGGTTTGGATAAAGCTTGCCCCAGATACAGAAGCCCGGGCAGAAACTCATGACCTGTTGATCTGCAGCGAATTACCAAGTGAGATAGAGGCCCTCTTGCCAAGCTGCTTACAAGTGTTAAAGCATGTAATGCGTGTACTGATGTAATGTGCGCGCATGCACGTATCTGACCTGGTGTTGCGTTTCACGACGCTAAGCAGCTGAAGCAGCGCGCTATATATAGGTATGTACATCCATGGCTCAGCTTGCCCAGGTGATATCATGATCAAAGAGGGTGGCACCATACAGATTATAGATCCATCAACAAAAATCATCAAGCAACAGAATGATAGACTTGATGGAAAAGGCATGCATGCGATTCACAGACATAGATGGGCTGATTTAAATATAAATCTACACCCCGAGGAAAGGTAGGCAATAACATTCGTTATTCTAGGATCAGGAGAGTTGTGCACTTTTGAAAATGTATACAAACATCTCTTCATAATATGTCATAGGCAGATTTATGATGTCCCTTCATTTTATTCCATTGGGCACATATTAAACATGTTTATGTCTGGAAGAAGGCATAATTCCTTGTGTGGAATGCTTTAGTCACAAATTTACTCCTCAATGATTAATTACTTATATTTCTAAACCAATTATCATTAATTTCATACTATTATGACACTTCACAACTTCATTAATAAGATTGGTTTAAACATATTTTTATTTTGCAATTAGGAAACGGGCAATGCCTATACAATTTCCTCTTTCTTACATGTGATGCACAAGTAACAAGCAAAACCTTAATTTCGAAAATTACAAACAATTTTGGCATTTTTGACAACAGACATTGAATTACATTCCTGAGCTAAAAGGATATGGCGTGACCATAAAGCAACCAAATTGAATAGTGTTACAAAGTAAAAAGGTGTGT
This sequence comes from Arenicola marina, assembly GCA_964019135.1. Lineage (NCBI taxonomy): Eukaryota > Metazoa > Annelida > Polychaeta > Arenicolidae > Arenicola > Arenicola marina. The sequence continues at coordinate 19,108,313 of OZ025256.1, read as the reverse complement.
TATATGCATAGTGTCAACTCTACATTGATCAGACATGCAGTAGACGAAAAGAGGTCACTCACCTTTCCTATACATTGTTTGAGGATGCTCCAGACGCTAAAGTCATTCCTGGAGAACATTGGGGAGGGTAGCACCGACCTTCAGCAATGAAAGAGAATGAGGTAACATGGTCACTGACGATGGGTAAGAAGATATCAGAGAGGGGACTTGTGAAGATCTAAATCAGTAACGTGAAACATGGATGATGTGAGTTTACCTTGTGGGATCTGTACTATGACAAAGTATTTAATGATAGGTCACACCAATTTTAACAAGTTTAAAGCTGGAGGAGGTATTTATTTTTCTTGAATAAATTGTATATAGCCCATAGACTTCAAGCCACATATACCAATATAGATTGCACATTCAAGGCAGTAATCAGTAAGACAGGCTTTAATGAAGCAATTCAGGAGAGGCATATAGTGACACCAAGCATCTCTGGGCCTGGGGGTTGACAGATACCATGTAGTTTCATACACTGATTAACAACTGATTGAGGTGAGCTTGCCACAAAAAAAAACAGATGGTCTTCCTCAAATGTCCTTGAGATTGTGGGGGTGTCACATCCCAAAAAGGAGGGCAGGTTCCATCAACTAATAATCAAAGGGGGAGGGTTGATGGCTGGCAGGGGGGGGGGGGGGGGAGCTAAAGTAAAATTTGCACTGAAATAAAGAATCTCACAAAGAGAGATATGGATGTCCCTGCCTGGATCTGCCACTGTATAGTAGAACCATCTTTATTTCACTGGCTGTCAAACAAAGACTGTTTTGTTATAACAATAATTTCTGCTTCTCTAGCTACTCATAATTTAGTATTTATAGTCATAAATATATGAATATAAGGCATGTAAGTTTAATATATATTTTTTTATAGATTTTAAGTCAATCTCTCCATAGATAAACTTATATTACTTTCAAGTTTACCTATATTTTTCCTTAGCTCCATTCCTGTCCGAGGCCCCATTACAGTGGTTCATTGCCATAGCACAGGGGCTATCAGAGTAATCCTTATGGTGTGACATCTTCCTTTCGTTTGCTTGAGATGTAGATATATCATAAAGGACAGCACTATCTGTCATTTTGATTCTATATGGGTTGAAATAACCTTTAAGAAATTGGTTTCAGTCTTTCAGCTATATCCTAGCCACAGAGAAGGGGGGTCTGCAGCTAGCTATATCCATGCCGAAGGTATGAATGCATCAGCAACAAAGAGTTATTTATAGGCATCCAGGAGAAACTGAGGCTGTCCAGAGCTGTTTTAGATATTGGTGCTGTATAACAATAGTCCTCAACAACATTAAAACTTAATAGCAATAGCCTTAGGCATGATAGACTTTGATCTATAGTATTATATAAGCTTATAAGCTGCTCATCTCATTTTTTGCTCCTATCATTATCCAGTTTGTACTTGTAACTTATTGCACAATATTCCACAGGTAACACTGAGCATGCTGAGTGAGGAGATATAAAACCCAAGCCAAGGCAGATCCTTGATGACTTTGACTGATACTGGAGATCCGACTTGCGTAGACAACGTGTGCAGCTGTAATACAGTTCCTGATGTATCCAGATTATAGACAAGCCCCGCCTTCTTTTGACACCTCACTCCTCAGCCTTCAAAAACAAAAGTTGCGTTGAGGCGCGGACGATGTGGCTTGCGTCTCGACTAAAGTCCGAATTCTCAGTGCAAACGATCGAAACACCCGCCGTGGGCTGGCGAACAGCGGATCTAGGCCTGTAGATGAACTGGACGATAAGTTACACGCGAACTGAACATGCTGAAGATCAGCGAAGCACGGCGGTGCTGGCTTGTTCAAGTTGTTGTTGTGTGTACCCGTGCCGACGGTGGACTGCCGCCGACATGGCCCAGTGAAATTGAGGGAGAGACACTCGCTCTTGAGGCTTTTACTCAGCCAGCCGCCCGCCCGCACCGACACCCACACCCAAGCCAGACTGGGTCAGGGTGGCTACACCAATACACACTGCAGTGCAGACACAGTCAGCGACCAGCAGCAGGTAAAGAGATCGACGCGATTCTCGTTTGCCTGCATGTAGCCCATTATGTAGTGAGTGGCTTTCCCACCTCACGCTTGCCTCTTGACGCTTAAAACACTGTTAGATCTCTCCCTCTCTCTCTCTCTGACTCCTGCTACATAACACAGCCAGACAGCTACTGGGCGCGTCGCCGCAGGCAACAGCCGTGTAATGTGCGGGCGCCGCGCGCTTGGCCGCTTACCAACAGGCAACAGCCCCTACTTGCTCCGGTAAGGTCAAGGTCACGGTAAACTTTTGGTCCAGGCGCTCCCCGTTTATCAAAACGTTATTAATCGTCAAGCAATAAACCGATGCCAGTGATAAGGATTCCATTTAGTCCGCGCTGAGAATATTAACTTTTCATTGATATCAGTATGAGTTAAGTGGATCAACTTTTCCTAGAAATTAATATTTATTTAAGTTATTAAGCTTCTACCGTTTCAGGGACTGAGCAAACCGTTTCGTCGATTACACCAGTGGCGAATCCATATGGAGGTCTTGGGGGTGGAGGGGGGGGCGGGGGCTTAAGCAAGATGATGCTTCCCGGTCGCAATTTAATGTCGAACCGCTGGTCACTGAACATATGGAGGGGGTAACTCCCCCCACCCCCCCCCCCCTGAATCGCGAATCCCCAAGAATTAAGGAGACTAATATCTAACTTCGTGGATGCCAATTAATTAACAGCGAAGATAGGGAAAGGTATCGACCCCCCCCCCCCTCTCCACCCCCTTCAGTATGGTGGCTTTATCAAGATCAGGCAGGATTTCGTCAAGTGGTGTGTGGGTGGGTGGTGGTGGTGGTGGGGGGGGGGGGGGGGGGGGGCTTGGCAACCACAAGCATTTTCAAGCGCTTGCGTACGGTCATAGCATATGTCGATTTTTTGCGCCATCAGTTGGAGTACAACATTTGCCGCCATAAACGCGAGTCGTCACTTCCGTTGCTTCCACAATCTCCACAAATGAACAGGCGTGGTGCTGGGACCCGAGACGCGTGACTGTAGATCTAGAGGGGGGGGGGGGGTGGCTATTGATCAGTGCATCCAATATTTAACATCCAATTAAAACCCCCCTCTTACGTTTTTGAAGCCCAGTCTCCCACGTAGCATATTGATTTTTGCAAACCTTTTTAACCCTGCACCTGCCACCTGTAACATACAGTTGAAATAATAGTTGTATTTTGTGCAATTTAAATGATCGTGTCACAGAGAAACTTCTCGATGCCTTCCTTGTTCTAGAAAAGTGTTCAACCAAGCTTTGGCAGCCGACAGGTTTTTAATCCAAATAGGCATATTAAGCCAAATTGATCTCCCGAGTCTCGGTACCTATTGTCCGATGCAGAGCGGTCGAGCGCCATATCACAAAAAAAAATGGCGGGTTAGGTTTCAAAAGTTTTGAAGTTTTAAAGGCTCGATCCTAAGACAAGCTTATGCTGGCCCCGCCGGTTCGCTGTCACTTTCTCGTAATTTCATTTGAGAGAGAAAAACTAAATTTTAATTTCATCATAACGCACACATGCAGATGAGTACAGGTTTTCGACTGTCTTATCATACAGCGACCGACGCAAAACATTGATCACGTTATGATAATCATCACCAAAATTACAGAATTGGCCGTGTAGGAAGGTGTCTTTGGTGGGGGTGGGGTAGGGGGTGGGGTAGGGTCACAAGTACACAGCGTCACAAAGGCGGCTATTACTCACAAACGAGGGGGGGCGGGGTCAAGGGGTGGGCTCAGTAAGATGATAAATAGGGGGGTGACCAATTATTGAGGGCCGGCTAGGCCTCTCCAACACTCAGCGGCACGGGTCTTCAATTTGACGACGCAGAAAGCCCAATTGTTGGACCTATTTTTGGACCGCCAAAAAGTGTATTCTATCTCATTATCTTCTTACTGTAATGTTCAGGACATGCAATAAAGGTGACACAGATGCAAAAAGTATACCATTTCCCTTTTGTAAATGGAAGAATAAACGTCTTCATGTTTCGCCACACATGGGTTGTTGTTACCATTCGGCAACAACGGCGGAGACATTTGTGAAATATGTCTCAATGTGTTTGTGCATAAATGGTGTGCGTACATACGTGTAGCATAACAATATACCATTACAGTCGCGGATGCAGGAATTTACGAAACGGGGTATCTATCCAAGCGCGGATCCAGTTGACTTGCGACCGGTTGGGGTGTTGGGGGGGGGGGCATGCGTTTTTTCACCTATTTTCCAGCGAAAGGGGGGGGGGGGGCACGTGCCCCCTGAATCCGCCACTGAATTAATATCGATGATACAAAAACATAATAATAATTGTTAGATACAATAAAGCATGTTTAATGGGTCCTACCTTCCGCCCCATCGGGATCGCTTAGCGACGGGACTGTGGTCGCCATTGGCTGTCATCTTCACTTTCCCTCCATGATGATTGTTGGGACTGCAGGCTGCAAGGTGCACGCCAAACAACGGCGATAAAGACATGTCCGCCCAATATTCATAAACATTCATAAAATATATCAAAAGTGAAACTGAACAAAAAGTGAAATGATACTGGAATAAAAGTTAGATTGAACTGAAATAACAGTGAAATGGAGCTGAAACAAAACTGACGCCGAGGATTTTTCCTTGGTCTGTAGCATGTATACATGGATCAGTCACCCTAATGATAAAGGTCTTTTACAGGTACAGGTCAGAAACACATTTGCATCTCTGCAAGATGGCCTTCTCCTCTCCTCATATCTGGCCATCCAATCCATCCACTTTACTTTTATTTATTATATATGCATGGCACAAAGAAGCATTACGAATACTCATACATTCGTGTCCATAAGAAAACTACTGTATTTGTAACAAGTAAAACAGGGGAGCATTGTACCACTTCCACAGTGCCATAGCCAAGATCCTGACACTAAAAATTTACATGAAAGAGACTATAATCAGTCGTGAAACTGTCCACGATTTTGACACCCCTAAGCTACTTGACTTTTTGAAAAATAAAAATGTCCTATGACTTTCCATGATCAGTTTTTCTTTTCAAGGATTTTCAAGGATGTTCTATCACCGTGGCAGCCCTGATAATACAACATTCAATTTGTTTCACCCACACGTCACGAATAAGCAGTTTAGTACGGTTGGTGCGTGATGCGTGTTGATAAATGTCCTCTAATATTCGTTCCATGTAACGAATTTGCGACACGTGATTGGCCAACTTCTGTACCCGACATGATTTGGTGCCGTGTGATTGGTCAAATTCTTCGGGTGTGATGACGTGGCGGCCTGTGATTCGTCGCCATCTCCAAAGGTGACCTGTTTACCCGTAATGAGTCAGTGGCATGTTATTGGTCAAATTCTTCAGATGTGATGACGTGGCGGCCTGTGATTGGTCGATCTTTAAATATCTTACCTTGTTGCTCCATGGCGTCGTGAAACTCGTCCTGATCAGAGTCAGTGCTGCGCGTGCTCGTCGATCGGCGTTTGTTCAAGGACATCTGCTCAAGGTCGTGGTGCTGCTGGGCTAGCACGTGCAGCGCGTCTTGGAGGACGCGGCACGTTTCCTCCTGCTGTCCCAGCTGCACCTGGCGCACCTAAAGACAGAACCGCGAAAAGTTGGGCCTCTGTTCTCCCTTCAAAAGATTTACCGTCGGTTTCAGGGGTCACCGTCTCTGTACATTAACCTTTCCCATTGTCAAGATATGACCTACGTCAAGCGTGCTACTTAAGCCGTCTATTCCAGTATCGGTTTCATCTTATTTAGCTCATCTAGGTTACTCCTGCACAAAATATGCTACCTATCTCCGGTGGAGAAAGTATATTTTATACTACATCAGATTACATCACATTTTACGCTAACACTTTGGTAGTTTAACATATATATTGACACGGTATAAGCAAAACCTTGCTTCAACAAAAGGCATAACAACCACTAAATGCATGCAGTGACTCCTTTGCACTGCCGGCATGACCAGTCACACCCAGCTCCCTTCCCCACCATTCCTTCCTCCACCCATGGAAGTCACAAAAAATAGTCCTACATTCGAACTTTCTCCTGTAGCCAATATAACAGAGTCCTCTGGAAGATAAGGCACAAGAAGCGAATAAATGCCTTTCCTGGATATTAGTTTTCCGTTTTATTCCCACGAGTGGGGTAAAAGGGTCCACAGTTCTCTCTCCCCACGTTACGCCTTCTCAACACCCCCTCCATTTCACCCCCACCCCCAACACCCACCCCCTCCTTCACCCATACCCCAACAGACACGGGACCACGTCTTACGAGGTCTGTCACTCTTACCACCGGTGGCGGTGTAGATCGCTTCAAAATATTTGCTAAAGTAGAAGTGCATGCTCGGTTCCCTCATCTTGGTTTCCTTTTGGGGGGTGGGGGGGTGGTCGATGGAGGGCAGAGTCGGACGGAGGGGAGTGGGGGGTGGGGGTATCTATAAGCAGTATAAGGGTGCGCACCTATAAGTGGTAGAACGTAGTACAGTGCAACCCCCACAAACTTATGGCCAGTAACTACGATAACACGGAACCAAAGAATGCGTCTTCATGTCAGATTTTTCTCACTTCCGGTAGAACTCTGCTACTTGCTCTTGACTCGAAGTTTATCAGTCCCTTTCCGGCTCTGTACCGTGGCATCGTGAGACCACCGCTTGACGACCCATTGCGCTGAAGTGAGTGCCTTTGACATCTAGAGACTGTTAGTGTCGTAGCAATGTAACTCGAAAATCTACCAATTGGTTTATGGAGTCTTCGCGTGAGAAGAGTGAAAACTACTAGTGGTTTTCCGTTACCGCCCTACCACCCCCCTGGAATATTAACAGGATAATGCTAATTGTTATATTAATAGCAATAGAGAACGATAGAGTACGTGATAATAGTAGCCTATATTACCAGATCCATGTCCGCGGGGTGACCCCTACTCTTTGCGAAGAAAGACATGGGATTTTTATCCTGCGACTATACAGACATGACCACAGCGGTGATCGAACCATGAATTCTGAAGAGAAACACTGGAAGGAGGGTTAAATATGTGTAGAACTTAATCGCTGTATTACATGATGCTGTCATGCGCCTCGCCCTCCGTAAATACATGTAGTATCAAAGCAACATTTACCGGTCAGCTATACGCAGTCCCGATGCACTATGAATCCATAACTCCACCAGGTAAATGCTATTCTGACACTCACGGCTGCGTGGTGAAATTTGACTAAGGTTTGGGAAAATGCATCAGGCATTGCTTGTCGTGCCAGATGGGTTTATATATCTCAGCACAAATTTCCTATCCAACCCTCGCCTAAAGACTGGGACAGGATAAGGGAGATGTGTGCAGAGATCTCAAGAGATAAACTCATCTTGCACTCGAACCAATGCCATATGCATATCAGAAGTCGAATAGGTCTGTGAGTTTTGAAGAAGATTATGAGGGGGGTTTACTTGCAAATATGTATCTGTAATATGTAGCGAAATTGTTAAACCAAGTGTAGTTAATACGGTTTCTTATCCTTCTATACCATTAGGTTCCCAGGATTTAGCTGGGTGCGTGGAGAGCGCCACATACTAATGTGTACACGGATGGTTTGTGTACACTGTGTACTGTATCCGCCACATGTGCACAATATGAATATGACATCCGGCGAAAAGAAATCCCATGATCACTATTCCATAATAATACACTACATATTGTAAAAACCACTGTAAAGTAAAGTACCACTGACCTTTCCCATGATAAACAGATGAGCCTCAAACCATCCCGTAGAATGTTCGGGAACAGTCCAGTGCCGTGGTATGAACAGTATTAGGGCCAGGATAGGTGTAAATGGCCTATATTACAGCTGGGCTTTGGGCCGATAGAAATCAATATTAGCGTAACGATTGCTAACCTTGGCCCCTCACCAGTCGAAAGGTTAGAAAACAAACATGGAAACGGGGTACATCTAGGCAGGCTATGCTGAGGGGATGTCTCCCACGTGAGGTAATCAGGTCCGATACGGCGCAATTTCGGTGATTGTGACCCCTACGTGGCAGGGGGGGGGGGTGGGGCTGAGGAGGAGAGGAAGGGAGGGTCATGGGTTGACGCATCAAAGTGACGTCCCCCGCACTTTACCCACCCTCCCAGTTGGCTACGGTCCACCTCCCACCCACAAGATGTCAACATAAACAAGTACGGAAACTTGAAGTGTGTGTATACATATATATATAGATAGGATACCGTGTCATGCTAGCTCGGCTAACCGGACAATGAAGGGTGCATAGCTGGTATGCCAGGTGCTATCACAACATTGAGAACCTTGAAATAACCCTCACACGGCGAGGACGGAGGCGATGCGTGACGTAAGTCGTAGCCATGACTGCGCCATCGTGACGTCATCACACACAGAACCACCGGTCGAAATATCGTTTCAACATAGCTCGCGCATTACTCGCGCCTACCATTCACTATAAAAATGTATTTCTTGGGCTCTGACATGGAAGATGGACCGACAGACCACATCCACGCCAGAGCCTCCACGTGGTCAATATCCCCGCAACCAAGAGATAAAGAAAGATCATGTGCAATGCATTCTGGGTATTATTTTGGTCTTGGCGAGATGTCAAGATGGCGTCATCGTATGACAACATATTCTGTAGACAATGAAACATGGGATATTTTAATCCAGATATCTTTGCGTCAGTCACTCTTTTTCCAAGATGGCGTTTAATAAGTCCGCTTCGAGAGTGCCAAGGCAGCAGGTCCGTCCATACACTGAAACGCCTGACTAAAACTCCCGGTCTCCAGGGGCCTGCAACGGTTGGTTGTATACTCAGGACGCACTAACCATTTCTGGTCATATCGCGTCAATGAGAGAAGGAAGGGAGAGTGGAGCCATGTCCCCGGGGGTAACGCTCTACTCTTTGCCAAGAAGGACATGGGATCTTTATCCTGCGACCACACAGACATGGCCACAGCGGGGCTCGAACCACCGATCTATGTGCCGTTAGGCTCTCAGGTGGCCAGAGCACTCAAGGCGAGCGCTCTAACCCACTGAGCCATCAAGGCGGTCTTTTAGAGCCTAATTGCTGCAGGAAAATGGACGTAATTGGCCATTTTACCCAGTGAAATGGGGCGGGGGCCATGTGCGTTCTTACTTACTGTATTGACGCGTTCTTCTGAAGAGGAAGCTTGCATGTTGGTTGAACCATACAGACGTTGTGACTCCATTTAGCAAGGCAATAACGCTTTTATAATCTCAACAACATACTACCGCTCAGGCCGAGTTGGATCCAGGGAGAGAGATCACGTGATTCATCTCGTTTATTTTCGCAGTGTTATCCCCCTTTTCTTTTGCTTCTTAAAAAAATTCATTATATCTATTCTATAATTGTGTTTTTATCTATAATATGTATCGCCGGCATTGTGATGTTTTGTTGGAGGATTAACACTAATTAATTAAGCAGCTTTTCGTCGAAAGACGTCAACAATATCACTGGGGATAACAATGGAGGGTGGAAGTGGAACTCTTCAGTGGAGGTGATTAAGGGACACAGCAGGAAGCCGCTGTGTACTCTCGAGGCGGAAAACGGCTTTAGAATTAAAGCACAGGTATAACACAATGCGCCGGCTCAAGGCTTGAGAAGCGTTACCTTGATATAACACCACGAAGGTCATGGATATAGGAGTTGCATGCCTTGTATAGCAGCACAGTCATAGTGACCGATATGTCATACCATTTAATTCGATCGTATTATTTCCAAGGAGAAAAGAATATAACCAAAAAAAACGTATTTTTATAGCAAACAACTAATGAAAAAACTCGTGAAGTATGACGAGGGGGTAGAATGGGCTCAATGGGTCAAAGTAGCACAAGGCGGGATATATTTATAAGATGTGTAGGTCATCAGTTAACAGAAAATGGAGCATAAAAGAGCAAATGAGTCTCGTGACTAAGGTATAAGACAATTGAAGTATTTAGAGAGCAGCCATTTTGGATGGGTGTCGACACTCCGGCCGCGGGGGCGAGGGGCGAGGGGAGAGAAAGAGGGGATGGGCTGGGGGGCATAGAACCCTTAGATAGCTACATGCTAGATTGGTTCAAGTAGGACGCTTGCACTAGCAGTTCATAACGCGACAATGGGAAGGGTCGAGGTACAGAGGAGCTCCTACTCTTGGAACCCCGCACCGGCTGCTTGGGCTGGCCTAGCAGAGCACACTCTGAAATTAGTCGTGCGCGCTATCTACTTAGCCACAGGAAAAACCAGAATTATCAAGGAAGCCTTCATAATAGTGAAAGTCAGGTGGAATGAACAATTCGCTGCATTCGCTGCATGATCACCTATCAAAATGATATATTTTGTAATACCTGTCAAACAGAATTGAGTATTTATAACTAGATCTATAACTAACTACTCTATCCTGGTCTAGAAGACTGGTATTAACAGGGAGTTTCAGACCGCATAGTACCCCCCGCAATTGCCACTACAACCAGAACTGAGCTTGTAGGGATCTGGAAGGAGTGGTCCAGGGTCTAGTGTCGATTTTTCCAAATTCTCAGATACAAATGTCGCTTTTTCACGGCGCTCCGTGTCGCTTTCTGGTTAAGTTCAGTGTCCTTTTTTTCTAAAATGCCACTATCTGTGTCGATGTCACTTTCTCAGATCTTCGGTGATGGAATTTGGGGGTCAATGTCGAATGTCATTCTTCCGCTCCACATTCTAATCACCATCTATAATTCGTTAATTATACCACATTTATATTATTGTATACTTGTATGGGGTCACCAAATAGAAAGATTCAGTAAACTGCAGAAAAAAGTTATCAGAATAATAACAAATAGCAAAATAAACTCTCGCACAGAACCGCTGTTTAAGGATTTGCGGCAACTAAAATTAAGAGACCTGCACAAACTGCAAGAACTGAAATTTTACCATAAATATGTTAATAATGAACTTCCCATATACTTCCACCAAGCCTGGTCGTTTCAAAGGATATCCGATATACATCACCACAACACCAGACAAACCACGAAAACCAAACATAAATTTGCCCACCATTGCCTCAGGTACTCAATGCCAGAAATCATGAATAATACCCCACAAATTATATTAAGTAAAACAACAACTCATACTCTAAGAGGATTCACACAGTATATCAAGAAGAACATCATCGAAACATACACCTATGAATGTACCATACAAAACTGTTATGTTTGTTCACAATATGTTCAGCTATAATGGGATACAAATACAGTAGTTTTATGTTATATGCATTATGCTAAATGATCTGCGGTTGTTAATTTATGTTTCGTTATTTCTTTCATACCTTATCATACAAAATTAAGCTTTGTTTTGTTTTTATGATGTGGGTTCCATGCCAGCGACATTTATGTCTTAATGGGACTCTCCTCGGCCAATGCCACTTTGTATCCGGTATTAGTGTAACCTTATTTTGATCCCATATATGCGTCTCTTTTTATTATCATGCACTGTTTATCATCATGTATTCCATGAAACATGGCATTGGTTAAATAAATGATATTCTCTCTCTCTCTCTCAAATATGTCTGTGTCTCGTGTCGCCAGTTACCCATTTCAGACCTCTGCTTGTCGCTGTCTCTTCCTTCACCAAGACCCTCGAGGTCGGTTACGTGGTTCACTCCAGCTGAACACGATGGTCGTGAGCGAGAAGCTCACTGTACAGCACACTATAAGCGGCATCTTTAAACGGTACCCTTCTGTTCCCCTCAGGAACGCCGTCTGACGTATACAAAAACAACAACCACTCAATCGGACAATCGGTTATTATGCATGTATAATTATATACATTCTGATACAGTTTCAGGAAAAAATGTTCCTCGTGCAGGCTGTTTTTACGCCATGGGTATAGTTTAAGCTACATATCCGTTGAGCTAACCTGAGACATACATACCAACACTGCACAACCGATCGATTTTGTACTGTGAACAGATAACAATAAGCACGCACGTGCCAGATATACACACTCATTGTCTTAATATGTCCCCAATAAAAAAACAAATCCGGGTGACATTTTGCCTTTACTGACCCCCTACATTATCATAAACCCATACATGGATCCCATGTGGTCGTAGATCACCATTGATGCACATCTGATGGATTAAAGGCCAGCTTCTGCGTAAATTCGTATAATTAACATAATATACCCGCAGTAGACTGAGTATTGAAGCAATCCGGGTGGTTTATTGTTCGGTGTAGCATGCTTTAGTCACAGAATGTCATGCATTAACTGAACCATCAAAGCCGTAGGGTTCGAGCCAGGTGCCGTAGATACAGGTTACTGTTTAGTTGCTCAATTTAGGCAGGTGAAGGGTGTCTGTAAATATTCAGATGAAGTGGTATTTTCGAGAAAGGTAACCAGTAGGTGTTCCATGGGTAGAATTCATAATATCTGGAATAGCGTTTTAACCTACGATGTTTTGTAACGAAGTTTTAAACAAAATAAATAAAATATGCGCACAGCGCATCAGCTCTTCGAAAGGGAACCTACATTTACGTCACGAAACGTCCAATGATCCCCTGTGACTGTTTCTCGAATAATGAGGGTTTAGAACACACTGAAGCACACATATGCCGGTTTAAACCGGGTCATTAAAGGGCCCACATGACAAAAAATCAGTCGCATTTAAAATAATTATTGGTGAACATTACAAGTTTATACAATCAAGAACAAACATAATTAACGACCTGTTCGCCTCTAGTTGATATCCTGACCTCATTACTATCTAACATAAGGTAACTTTCGCGCAGTCCATATGATGACGCTTTATCCTTGAGCTATCCAATGACGAATGCCGTAATGGGAATTCGAACCTATAACCGTCACTTCCTGATTCGAACTGGTTACCATTGGGGAAGGATGGTGGGGCGAGAGAGGAAGACAGGAAGAGAGACAGAGAGAGGGGGGGGGGGCGGGGGAGGGAGAGAGGGAGGGAGAGAGAGAGGGAGAGAAAAGGGGGGGGGGGGCGGGAGAGAGAGACGGAGAGAAAAGGGGGGGGGGGAGGAGGGGGCCAAGCGTAGGATGCACAGTCAGCGGATTGGAACCCCATATCTGGCCTACTACACCACACTTACATCTCCGGTACGGCAATGTGTACTCGCTTCACACTCGTTGTTTACATCATATATACATGTCTCCCTTTCTACAATATATATAACTATTTAGTCATTGGAAGGAGCAAAGAGTTCTTCAGGTTTATTAGAATTCGAGTTAATACGAAAATACTAGCTACCCCTCTCACTCACCAGTCAAATATAGCAATACTAACTTGGGTAGTTACCACAGAAGGTGTTAAATATAATTGTGCAAGCAAATTACAACTGTGTCCAGTGAGGCAACCATAAGCTTCATTATTAAGACCTCCAAAGCAATGATGGTATGACAAGTGTAGGCATTTGATAACATAAAAGCGAGCGACACTGATTATCTTGGGCGGAGATCGTAAACAAACAACTACGCATCGATACACCATACGCCCGCCAGGCCCGGTGTACATGTGTGCATATGGAGTTACCGGACGACGCAGAAACGCCAAATGTGTGAGAAACTGGGGAGGGGATATATGGGGAAGGATGGTGGGGCGAGAGAAGAAGACAGGAAGAGACAGAGAGAGAGAGAGGGGGGGGGCGGGTGAGAGGGAGAGGGAGAGAGAGAGAGAGGGAGAGGGAGAGAGAAGGGGGGGGGGGAGGAGGCCAAACGTAGGATGCACAGTCAGCAATTACCCGTAGTAATTGCCCGTATTTAAGGCATACACTCAAGAGAGGTCTTACCCCTACGTGAGTTAGCCACCCCCGACCCCCACCATCTCGATCCCTACCCCATGAATCCTCTCTCTTATTTCGCGAACCTCACAAGATTGTTGACGTTACTGTTACCTACGGGCTCCTTGTCTCCCTGGAAACATAGGTGGGAGGGTGGGGGCGGGCAAGGGGTATTTTCGTTCCTCGGGAATGGGGTTTTCATTTCGTCGTGAACTGGGATTGAGGCAAAAAAGTCTTCGTGTACTGGATGGTTCGCATCCGCCCGTCTACGAAAGACGATGGATTTTGAAGCTTTGTTAAATTTTAAGTGATACGATTTGCGTCGCGGCATTTGCGCTTATGACTGAACAAGCCTATCTGTGACCGACAGAGCTTCCCGCAGTCGTCGGGTCAAGGGTCAAGCTCTCCGCACGGTGGCACTACGCAAGCTCCGCTTTTACCGCCGCTGTCGGCCGGGGGCAAATTTCAAGATTCTTGAAAAACGGTCAAATCAGCTGTAATTTTCTGCAATATTTTACTTTTCAACAATCAAACATAAAAATAACGAGTTTGCGCATTTAATACAGCAAAACACATCTTGTACCCTTTCAAAAAAGTTATAATTATGACGGAACTCTTTCTTTTCATCACCTGATTTCATGCGTTATTAGGCTTAAGCTGGGTCCCAGCACTAATTTGTAGAAATGCGCGACGCATTTTTCCGATCTCCCGGCACAGGGCGTTACGCTTGCGCCATAGTCCCTCTGCCCCACGTCAAATTTAACCATCAGAATTATCCTTCATACGCGAAAATTGAAATGAATCTAATCGAAGATAAATTCGCAGTTTGACATCAAATACACCACTGTTTAGCATTTACTGTGCCACTGGTACCATACCAGACGAATGCATTTGAGTTTGATTAATTTGAAGCCATGTTACCTTCCAATTATATTTCGGCCGAGGTCAAAAGCGTGGAGCGTTTTGAACTTTGACCCCGTGTTATTTTGAAATAATTTTCGGTTAACTCTTCCATTGTGATCATTCGACAACGGAATGTCTATATTTTTCAAATTCTGCATCGAAAATTCAATATTCAATCAAAAAAACCCTCTAAAACCATTCGTGACCCCAGGACCCTTGGGGTCAGCCGTGAAGTGGTCTGTGACGTGGGGCAGAGGTGATGTGAGGAACGAGCGCCCTCTGTTGGCAGAGTGTCATTTTTCCTATCAATCTGCGCAGCGCCGCCCTCGCGAGCGAGTGTGAAAATGCATTCAGGACGTAGGCGACAACAGAGATATAATGGAGCCCTAGCGGAGTGAGTCGAAGGCAGAGAGTGGGTCTTGGTTTGTACTCACTGGACGCCTAGATTGGCGTTTCAAGTCTAGTTTGTCGAACCAGAGCCCGTCGTGGTGGACCATTCCCTCACGCACGACACGTGACCATTCCCCTATTTCGGATGCTAGGTCCTCCCAAGAATTTGTATCGATGCCCAAAGCCTTCATGTCACGCTTGCAAACGTCGTTAAACCTGAGCTTTGGCCGCCCAGTTGGCCTTTTTCTCACCGTAGAGCACATCCTTTGGAATGCGTTCATCTTGCATTAGATGAACGTTTCCAAGCCAACGGAGACGTCGTAGTTTCACAAGAGCAAGAATGCTCGGGAGGTTGGCCCTGGCTAACACGTTGGCATTTGTTACCTTGTCTTGCCAAGAAATGCCTAAAATATTTCGCAGGCAATATGGAAGTTGTTTAACTTTTTTGCTTGTCCACAATATATAGTCCACGTTGCACTGCCATACAGCAGGCTACTTAGAACACACGGCCTGTAGATAGCATTTTGATGCGACTGGTTAGTTTTGAATTTGATCAAGCCCGTTTGTTTAACCTACCAAAGATGGTGGCTGCCTTCCCAATGCGAGTATTTATTTCTTCGTCCAGGGATAAATTATCCGTGATGGTACTTCCCAGGTAACAAAACTTATTCACCACCTCTAAAGGCATATTATTTAGGGTAATCACTGGTGGTGTAATAGACCCTTGACTCAGCACGACTGTTTTCTTAACATAGTCAAAGCGAATAAAGCACACAAGTTTTAGAGTCGATCCAGGAGTCTCTGCAGCTGGCTTTCTGAGTGCGCAACCAGTGCTGCGTCGTCAGCGAATAGCAGTTTCCTTATTAGGAAGCGCCTCCGCTTCGACTTAGCACGTAATGTGGAGAAAAGTTGTACAATTTCCCATCCCACTGATATCGTGTACTGGGAATGAGATATTATCCGACCGTCGTAATCAAGGACTTACATTAATCGTGAACTGGGAATTTTAATATTAAATAAACCGTGAATCGGGAAATCGCTAATTTATATCATGTATCCGCCCTTTCTATGTATGCTGGGAGTGATTCTTTTTAATTCATCCTGACCTGGGAACACGACCCCCCCCCCCCCTTGCCCCACTCCCCTCCCACCCATATCTGCGAGAAAACACGACCAGACCCTTCATTAAGCAATTCATCTCGATATCATGCTGACTTACTAACAGCTCATGACGATTATCAGAATTTGCAGAAATTACACAAATCAAGGAGACACTTCTCCGTTTGCACAGCCTTAAACCTATACGATGATATCCTTTCGATTTGGGTTTAGACCTATGTTATCCTCAGTTCTAGAACCCCTTTGCCCAGTGCGATTGGTCAATTGGTCCTCACTTTAAAGGACCAACGTGACAGATGAGCCGACGTTTTATACAAATACGATCTACGTGAAGCCCTAGACAGATATTTACCTATATATGTGAAATCTTATAAATCGACACAATATATGTGATTGTCCTTATCCCAATGTATATGATTCTCGCGAAACCTTACATAATATCTTTTCGATAAAGTCGTAGACAAATAATAACTTCTCTGCAAAGTCTTAGACAAATAATATCTTCTCTGCAAAGTCTTGGACAAATACTATCTTCTCTATAAAGTCCTTGGCAAATACAATCTATCTATGTGGAACCATAAACCAAAGACATCCTTCTAGTGATGGTTGTATATTCAGGACGCTTCAACCACTTTTGGTCGTATCGAGTCAAGGAGAAGGAAGGGAGAGTGGAGCCATGTCATTTATCCTGCGACCTCACAGACATGGCCACATCAGGGCGTGAACCACCGATCCACCCCCGTTAGGCTCTCAGGTGGCCAGAGCACTCACGGTGAGCGCGCCAACCCACTGAGCTATCGAGGCGTCCCCTAAGGGATTTGGCAATGTGTGTATGCATTAGTGAAAGTCGTCTCTGTTTCACCAACTAAATTTATTTTCTTTAAAACACTGAGTACCATGCAGAACTGTTTGTATGATTATATGTAATGTCATTTGGGCTTTAAAGGCATTCAAGGCAAAATAAACAACCAACCAATGTCGTTATAAACAATGACGTGAGTTCGTGTAGAATATCGTCTCATTACAAACATTAGACCATATCATTGGCTTAATTAATTTAAACATCGATAAGATTATAAAATATAGATATATAACATATGCCTTTGCAAAGCAAAGAACAAACGATATATCATTGGCCATGCTTTCGTCCAAAAAAAAGGAAGATGTTGTCTTTGCGCGCAAGCGAGTTGAGTATTTGAAACGTAAAGCGTCCTATATATGAAGTGCAATGAGACAGTAGGGTGTCACTGCCATACTTAAGAATCACATGGTTCATGCGATATCACCGGTAATAACCACTTATACATGGGTATAGACAGGGCAGCCATGCAGGTACCAGTCTACTGAACCCGCCTGTGGTACACGGCCTCAACACAACGCCGTTCATAAAATTGCCATTGTTAAACTGCATTTGTGGCCTAAGGTCACTTAAGTCACATTACGCCATCTGAGTAATAGCTTACGTACGATGTGTGACGTCATGACGTCATAGTGACGTTATGACGTGACGCACGACAACGTCCAAGAGGCAATACGCCAAGGTTTACTGCCACAACTTATTCGATTGAAGAGCTAGGCGATAGAAAGAATAGTCCTTCAGCTATGGCTGGACGAAATGGCCAAAAGTTGCATTAGTTCATCATTGCGGAGACACGGAGACCTAGGACAAGAACAAAGAACACTGCATGCGAAGTGATATAGCAACTCATTTGTTTCTTTTACTAGTTCTCTGCCGATCGATGGTCCCTACCATTTGGCGTAAAGATCACAGCTCTGGCATGTTTTTCTTAATTTTGACGTTGTTTTAAAGATGGACACAATCTCCATTCACTCATCATTGGTGTCCCCGCAAAGGTGTCGTCCCACTTTGAAGCACTCTAGCGCCATAACTGAGCAACATCCGCCTGATTGAAGCATTAAGTGATCTGTAGATGCTTATTGGCAACTAGTGGGCGAAAAGAATGCAATTTTAGCATTTTTATCTGATTTTTGACGATTTTTCTTTCAATGGCAAGAATCTGTATGTTTATCATTAGGCGAGTGGCTTCGTTGCCATGGAAACAAAAAGTAATACAGATATCGCCGTGTTTTTCTTATAACTTGCTTACAGGTGATATTACCTCACTGTGTGGCGAAGGAGACTGAAATAGCTTGAGTGGAAGTAGGTCATATTCGATCAAGTTCATTTTTCCCCATAGGATCCCATGTTAAACGATTTCGACTATATACCGAAAAGTAATGTGGCTATGGAACCATGTTGACAGATTATGACTCAGCTTAGTATTATCCATCCACAGCTGCAAGCATTGAGTGATGACTTGAATAGGACACCCGTGGGAGCCTCTGCTAACACCCAAAAGCCGTATCTTTCACCATTGGCCAAATTTCAAAAAAATCCTGTGACGTCACTATTTGCTCCAATCGCATGCGATAAGCACTGAGGCTACTATGTATCATGTTTAACTAAGAAAAAAATGCCGGTGTCGCTTGATGGAGGCACTTGTGAAATACACGACAAAACATTTTTCCCAGCCTAAAGATACAGCGCTTTAACATGGGAAGTCCCATAGAGAACTGCCGTCGGCCCTGGAACCGGAAGTAAGATAGGAACATATTGTTTTTAGTTTGCAGCTATACGAGGAACTACGTTTCCTACAATATGATGCTACTCACTCATTTTTGGGATTTTTTCCTGATTTTTGACGATTTTTTTTAAGTACTAAAAGTGACGTCATCGTGACGTCACGTGACGCATCGGAGAACTCTAAGATTCGACACAACTCATCTCAATTCATATTTCTATGGCATATTAGAACATCATAGCGATAGCTTGATGGCAAATGTGCCCAAAAGCGAGAAAACTGACAAAGGTCATTTAGTGCGTTTTCCGCAGAACGTACGACCTCATTTTACTCGAAATGACTATTACGCATCAAAAAGTGAACAATACCCGAAAACTGCGCCTTAAAATATTAACGGAGATATATGCATTCTTATTTATTTTTTCAAAAAATCGCTGTGACCTTGACCTTTGACCTTTTAACCTGGGTGACGAGTACGTTCTAGCCCTACTCCGTAGCTATAAGGTACTGAAGACTGCGAACCGATGCATGCAGTTGTTAGGCCATAAGAAGACTTCCCGTTTTTGCGTGAAACAGACATACATATATATATACATATATAGAAACAGACAAACAAACACGACCAACCGACATATGACGAAAATTGAAAATTTTCGTCATAATAACGCAGCAAAACGTTCGCGTCAGTTAATCTCCATGAACAGATCTGAGTGAACAATTTCAATCCAACGTCAACTTTTGTACCAGCCACAATCATTAGCCAATCACCTTCCGCCACGCCCTCTCTCGGACATCCAACTCTACTCCTATACCGTATACCTACCTTGCGTCGGTTTTATCCCATGCACCAGTACGAATGAATTTGAGTGAAAATCTCAACACGAGTCCATTACATCATGGTTATACCATCGTTCTTACATCCTCCCACTGTTTTCTAACATGTACTTCTAAGTCAATAAGCCAGCTCGTTGACTGCCAGGCCCTCACAAGGCCAGCGCTGTTTGGCCTTCGGTCAGTGAGGGGAGCGCCGCGCGATAAAGATATCACTAATCTGTTATCACAAGGCGTGAGCTGAGAGAGCTGGGTCCTCGAAGTCAAGGTGCGCGTCGACGTCCCCCCATACCTCATCACATTATACACTTACTGTAGTTGTTCAGCTGGCGTGGGGACGGGTATGATAACAGTAGCCCCCCCCCCTACACAACCACAACCACCCAACTACATACGCCGCTCAGTGTATTCATGTAGATACATTTTCGTTCTTACGTCAACCCTGGGAAATTCCCACTTGAGTCACTTTTGAATCAGTAAAAAGTGTCATGTGAGGATCGTTTTTTTTAAAGATTGTTTTAATTGTAATGTTGGGGTCTCTTGCGTGGACAGTTCCGTCCAAAGGGAGGGGGCGAAGGGGCGGAGGGGCGAAGGGGTCGGCTAAATTGTTTTGGCTAAAGCCGTCCTTGGATGCACAGCTATCCACTCAATTTATTGCGATAAAACCGAATCCGGTTTGTTTCATGAGCTAATGTGCTCTGTGGGGTTTTCCCTGCCGTATGGCATAATATCACCATATCACCATGACTAGCATGTCTGCGCACGGTATCTATGGTTATGTAAAAACGCTCGGTAACATCTCGTAACTATTGCTCGTAAAATTAAAAAAAATTAACTGCCGGCCCGAATTTTTTTTTAAAGAATTGTTCAATTTAACAGATATATATATATCAAACATGCTTTTGAATAATATTGGTAGAAAATAGATTTCACGAAAGTGGCTGCACCCCCACAAAATCGCAGTATAACGATTATCTTCATTGATCGTAAAATTCCGATAAATCGTAAATTATCATTTACAATACAGACTTACGAGGGGTGTTTCCGTTCCTCGGGAATGTGCTTTTAATTTCACCGTGAACTGGGAATAAGGAAAGTAATTCTTCATAAACTAGGAAAGGGGTATTAGCCGACCGCCGGGATCAAGGATTTTCATTAATCGTGATCTGGGAATTTTAATATTAAATAATATTCCCGTGAAACGGGAAATCGTCAATTTTATACCATGTATCCACCTTTCCTTTGTACGCGGGGAATTTTCCTTTTTATTCATCGTGACCTGGGAATAAACAAATTTATTCTTCGTGATCTGGGAACACACCCCCCCCCCCCCCGCCAAATGTAGGCCTAAACATCGATGATTTGCCTTAAAATACAACGTTTCCAACAGTCTCAGCGAACGCACCACATGCATTATGGAGAGATAAATGTTGCTTACAGCGAGTGCGCGTCCCGCAAGAGTAGCATTTTTTTGTTGGTCCCCAAAGAACTCAGCCGGAAATAGAACCCGTGAGAACTGTACAGCCTTTTATGATTCGTTCATATAAGTTCCGATGACAGTCTGAAGTTTCAACGCGGCAATAGCGTGTTCAATCCTAACAGTCATAAAGATGATATAGCTTTGAGTTTTTGCATTTTTGTCCCTCATCCCTATTATCGCCTACATTATGGCGCTACTTAAATACCGGCGTTCATTGGGATGTCACCTATGGTAAACATTACAGATCGCTACTCACTGGGTACCACATGAATTGTCCCATTACAATTTCTACTACACATAGTTTTCGCACGGGACTGACAGAGCGAGACATGATCACTGATACTGATGACAAAATAATTTCTCTCACATCAATGGGGGCACCACGATGCTTGCTACTCACCACTATTATCACCAGTCGTTTACTTATCCGACAGCACAGTAGGTTTTCACTTCAGTCGCGCTGGATACGGGCATAATCCCTTGGCTTACACATTGGGGATTTATGTTCCATCATTGACACGTATAAGTTGTGCCGATCCGACTTATACTAGAGGTTATTATCCTCTTTCGCCCCTGGGGGGAAAGTGAATGAACAAAACAAGCGATACTGTTTCGGTAGAAATGTTGATATCAGCCGTTGGCAAGGAGACGAAAGGACACAAGCCCCAGCGTCTATGACGTCATATATGCTCGTCGAATACCCAAGTCGTCTTGAGCGACAACGATGGTGGGACCTGAGGCCTGCGAGCGGAAAATGTCATCCTAGAGTTTTCCTCCGTCGGTGGCGGTGGTGATGACGTTTGGTGATGGTGATGGTGATGGCGGTAATAATGGGTGGTAATGGTTCAGTGCCTTCCCCCCTCTCTCTCTCTCTCTCGCTATCTGTGTGTGTGTGTGTGTGTGACGGAATCGGATGTTAGCTGGGGAGGCGGGGGGAGGATGTGAGAGGGTGGGGTACACACATGCCAGAGTGTGATGGAGGCGATAAGCTGAACAAATACGGGACTCCCTTTCTACTACCACGGCTCCCTCCTCCCACACAAATTGTCCTCACTGTTTATATTTATTTATTGGTCTCGTGTGTGAGTCGTGTGGTACGGATGCCAAAGCGCCATGACCGGCTAAGGCAGTGATCACACCCACAACACTGGGCGGCACGGGGTGCAATTACACAAGGTGAACCGACACGCCTGTACCACGAGAACCAGCCAGCCGGCCACCCATCCCGCCAGCCAGACAGCCAGCCATCCATCCATCCAGCCAGCCAGCCAGCCAGCCAGCCACATGACAAGATCAGATCACCTTTATAGCCAGGGGTTGATGGGGAAGGGGAGTGGGTGGACACATACCCCTTGCCCTTATCACGAAGATCTGTTATCACAGATACAGCACAAAGGGAGGCTTGTAGAAGGAGTGAGTGGGGGGGGGGGGGGAGGGGGCGAACAGAAAAGGAAGGGGGGCGTGGTAGAGAAGCACACGGTAGTGGCGGGCTGGTGGCTGGGAGAAGGTAAGGGAGAGGGTGGGGGGATAGGCGGGAGCTGTGTGGAACGGAAGTGGCGCTTGCAAGGAGTAAACACTGGCGGCGAAGGGACTTCGGACGAGTGGGTGACGACGCCTCCGAGAGACGGGCGCGCGCGGTGCAGGCAGGAGACGGTCACCAACTGGGCCACGGGGTGGCGGGGGTGGGGGGGGGGGGCGAGGATGGGGGCAGGGCACTCTTCAACTGAGCACGGAACTGACGGGGTGGCGAAGGTGGGGGGTGAGGGGTGTGGTCCTAATCAGCTGGATGCTGTCAGATCAGGATGACAATGTGAGTGATAGACCCTCTCTCTTATTCGGTGCGACCCATCCACCCCCTCAACCCTCCGTTATAAATGGTGCGGTGTCCCCCCCACCCCCACCCCCCCGTTATAAATCGTGCGGTGTCACCCTCACCCCATCACCCCCCCCCCCGTTATAAATGGCGCGGTGTGCCCTCACCCCATTACCCCCCGCGCCCCCAATTACTAACTTTGCCATATGTCCCGCACCCCATCACCGCCTCCCGTTAAAGGTGATACCATGCCATGGGGAGTAAAATTCTTGAGAGACAAAACTCGTTTGGACCCAAGAAGATGGCTTAAGATGGTGTTTAATGCTTTCTGCACACATGCGCCAAATCGGGCCAAGACACCCTTAGAAATCCCCCAGACAAACAAACCCGTTATCGGCTAGATCTGTTGCGTATCTCGATAGCTGTACTCACCTCCTCCTGTTGAGTGAACACCTTGAGGCAGTGGTTGAGAGACTGGCACATCTGTTTGGAGGTCTCCACGACTTGCGCCAGCTGGTCTCCCAGCCGGACTAACGACACTGGAGCAGGAGGGCAAACAGCGGCAATGAACAACATATCACAATAGATATATGCTTTAAGAATCTCTTCTTAAACCGGAAGCCCCGCTCGCTCCGCTCCGCCACGGCCCACCGCAGTCACGGTTAGCGATACGCACCAAGCGACATTGTTGACACATCCAAGGCGGCTGCTGGTGCCTGCTGCGGATTCATTGTGACAGACAGACAGACAGACAGGCAGACAGCTTCTTTTTATTAGTATAGATATCGTTCTTTTTATTTTCTATTATTATTTTCTATTTTATTTTTCGTTTCTTACCAACTTTGTGTTCAATTCAGAAAATAATGAAATAGTATTTATCATTAAATAAAGTCCTAAATCGAGCTCTAATTCATCTATATCATCTTGTTGTGTATTTATCGACTGAAGTGTACCAATGAATCTCCAGGAACAACGGGTCAACAATCTCAACAACAAGGGGGAAATCTTCCCCAGGATAGCGAGTGGTTCGAGAAAATGACCCTGGCTCAGTCGCAAAGCAGGTTGAGCTGCAAAACAACAGGTCGTGGGTTCGAACCCTGGCATCTGCATCCGGGACACGTTTCATCCAATCCCATTCCATGATCCAGTAATGTATAGTGACCCTGTTGAACCATCATGATATGTACACCAAAACGTGGCCAAAGGCACTACTATTTCACTCAAGTTGACGACACAAAAAATTAATAAAATATGCTTCGGGTAACTGTGATTTTTGGTCTTCTGAGGTACGCTGTGGGGTACAAAAAGGCGCAAACTCTGGTGTCAAATGGATCGATCATAGAAACGCACCCTGATCTGCACTCTCCGTGTTTGCCAACGTCAAGTCCCGTATGGTGGCGCTGGCGGCAGACACCTCGTTTTCAACAACCTGCTGGTGAGCCTGCGCCGTCTATCGATGAGAGAATGGTTACATAAATATTTTCAGGCACAAAAACACTTTAACCCGTACAATATCTATGGTCGTTTAAGTAAAACATTCTTTAATGTTAACCGTCTTCAGACTGACATTATGAAGACAAAGCCGGCCTTTCAGAGTCAAGCAATAAAAGTAGAGGAATAGATATGGGTACAATCTGAGCAAAATATAGGAACACATAAAGAGGGAAATCACCGCTAACCTCTAAAAAAATTAGAGGATCCCACTAAGACATGGAAAACCATACGAATGTGTGCAAAATAATACTAAAATATAGCCAACAGTATATAGGAATTTATTGAAAATACACGAATTGTTCTGTGGGAGGCCGGACGAGGTCATGACCCTAACCTGGAACGCCAAATGAAGTGAGCCGAGGGGCATGATCTCCTGGTCGTTATCTTCATCGGACACATGCGCCCCCTGGCGAACGAAGTGGTCACTGAAGGCGATGTGATCCTGAAGAGCCGTGACCCATTTCTGGATCGGTGGTATCGAAAATACAAACCGGAAATGACGATTATACACAAGATTATGAAAGGATGCAATACAGATATCGCATAGTTTCACGCCTCTACAAGTCTTCCAGTGTGATTGGCATTGATATTATAATATCAATATACAATACATACAAATTGTACAATATACAAAATGTTCGCTTGTGCATTGATTATTAGGGAATTAAGCTACGGGTAGTCTTACATTGTCATGAGACTAATAAATTTAATGATTTGTGTTTGTCTCTACACAGCAACGACACTGCACTTGTAAGAGAGGAATAAATTACCACGACTGTTCGTTTCTACTGCGATATTCCTTAACATATCCCCCTTTCAATAACGCTGACATATTCCTAAATATATACTTCTTACAACAGGGCTGACATATTTTTAAATATATACTTCTTACAACAGGGCTGACATATTTTTAATGATATAGGTCTTACAATAGGGCTGACATATTCTCAAATATATACTACTTTCAATAAGGCTGACATGTTCATAAATATATACATGCACTTCTAATGACTAACATGCAGGCGAAATATTCGTTTTGGTTCTGACCTGACGATTGAGTTGCGCGGCGAGATCAGGCTCGAGGCTGAAGCTATGGACGACAGCGTTGGAGAAAACAATGGAAAACGCCAGACCGTCCACACTAGTCTGAAAATATAACAAAAAATACTAGGCTACAAATGGATGTGTTTAATCAGAACAGTTGTTGGATGAAACAGAGAATTAGGAGTAACGTTATTAAAGTTCACTGAGTGTATAGCTCTGAACATTCCGCTGTTTGCGGATTCCGCGGTTGCTTCACTGAAATGTCCAATTGTTCTGTTACCATAGTGAAAACCACATGATCTGGTGAAAAATTGAACATATATTAGTTGCACCTTTTTAAGTAGACTTACTTTTATGATATTACTACATGTTTTATGAATTTGTCAACGTTTAATGAGTCATCTTGTGGTATATATTAACTACTACATTATTGTTGACAAATTATGAAACAATAAAATGGAGTATCTGCTTCACAATGAAACATCCTATAATAGGAACAGAAAGCGAGCGTCTGTTTCAAAATGAACCATGTTATACCGTATTTCACGTATGTTTTCGGACACTGTATGTTTTCGGACACCCCCTCAAAGGCAGAAATAGGATAAATTTAGTGTACTGTAAGTTTTCGGACACCCAACGCAGATAATTTTTCAATTGTATGTATATTTTCGGACACTATCGGACCTAAATTAACAATGCGTCTAGGCTCCTTTGTTATTGCGTAGTGCCGGCCCCCATGATTGCACTTCACTGCTTGTGCAGGCTTTCGGCGAGAGGGGCAAGTCCCTGTCTACGGGGTTATTTGTGCCGTGTATCAGGTGTGAAAGAGCAACACCTTGGTTGCTAAGTAATGAGCTGGGCGTTGGTCTTCATTGTGCTGCCCGGCGGACGAGTCAGTCGGCGGAGGAGTTGTTTATAAACCGCGAAAGTAAACAAGCCTTAAATCACGGAATGCGTGAAAGTATTTGATTAATTTATTTTACCGAAGACTGCGGCGCGTCAGCTGCAGAATCAAAGTTTCTCAAGAATTGATCCATGCTCTATATCGTTTTCCGAACAACTGTCACAGGATCGTATGCGCAGCTATATATATGGCACCTCTCGGATGGGAATCCCCTTTGTTCTTGTAACTGTGTTTTATCTCTCAGAAGTTACCGTTATATTTGGCACGATGATTGCAGTTCATTGTCACTGATTGCAATTCATAACCACTGTTTGCCTAAAGCCATATCTTCATTCACATTAAAGTTATCGAGTATATTTTATCTCCTGTAACAGATGAGAGATCTGACACTAGCAGATTGCACTCAGAGTATCTTCAAAACAATATTATACTCTTGATCACCTTAGCCGCTGTTAAGGTGTGAAGCAGCAATACCTGGGTGTTAAGTGATATAATCGGCATCAGTCGACTCGCAATGTAGTAATTCTTAATCGATATTTTGTTATGTATGTATGTTTTCGGACAGTAGATGCGGGAGTCCATTTTATTGACTGTAAATATTCGGACAGCCAGAAAAACAATTATTTTTAAGTGTCCGAAAACATACGTGAAATACGGTAATGCGGACCACATCCTCACGCGTGTGTTTATTGGTATGGGGTTCCTTTGAGATTTGAGCAGGACTTCAATGAGCATGACTGAATGATTTCAACCCGAATGTCGTCACTGAGCGGGAGTCCTGACCTCAACACGTGCCCCGTCCAGATACTTGAAGGATTTCCTTCTGGATCCCGTGCTGGCGTCCGCTCTGCAACAGATGGAAGAAGGAAGCCTGGCTTTGTTTGCACCACCTTTTGCGAGTACGCAGGGGATTCACCTCAATAACCAATAACAGATGCTGTAACATATCAGCATGTAACATAGTCATATAATGAAATATCTGTTCCGCGGGGTAACTTTATGAATATATGACGTTATGAAGGGGCATTATTATTTTTATGAAAAATATCCGCTCTATATGGGTATCTTTACCATAAAAATGCCCGCTATCTCAGGGATTATTGGGTGTCCAGGAAGCCCCCTACCAGACTTGCATAATATTCCCCCCCCCCCCACCCCACCCCCACCCGTGAAGCCCGTATAATTCATACAGGATTTGGTACAGTGAAAAACATTGAACTGCGGAAATGACGTCACAGGAAACAGTGGCACGTCTACTTCAGATAATATTTGGTGTACTGGCACAAATTCAACGACGAAGATGATGTCACTGGAGACGCTGCCACAAGATGTCACGTGACTGGGCAATGTGGTATATCCAGGAAGCTCTTACCTGTTACTGAAGGTGCTCCAGACTCCCTTCTCCAGGACAACCCAGACGGGCTTCAACCCAAGGATGCGGGACTTCTAAGGTACAAAATAAATCAATCCATACAGATATCAAGGTAGATTTGTATCAGCATAAGACACTCAAGTTGCGCGGAATGAATCCCGCCTAGGATAGGCTTCTTTATTATCGAGGGCTATACCTGTCGGTTGTAGGGGGAGGGGGGCTACTGCGGCTCAAGCCCCCTACCTCCTGGTCAAACCGCAGAACCCCCCCCCCCCACCCCACCACCGACAGGTATAGCCCTCGATAATAAATAAGCCTATCTCTGTCCAAGAGCAGCAACCTGATGCTGAAGAATGGCCAGTCCCCCCCCCGTCCGCTTCCGGCCGCCTATGCACGGTAAGCGCGAAATGCAAGCCCCCCACCCCCGCTAAAGTCTGGATCCGCGACTGAATGTCGTTATTAATTTTAACTTCGGCGTCAACCGAAGACTTTTTGTTTACCACGATGACATGTCAGAAGAATGTCGGTTAAAATATAAGCCTCACATTAAGGGAAGGATTCTGTTAACTATCAAGCATGAGGGTCAACTGTAAAAATGGTGATTTTGTGCAAAGATAAGTGATCTCGCGAATATATGCAGGACATTAGGTTTTCCTATCTACTCAACGTAAAATATAGAATGTTGAAACAGGTTTTCACGTCTAATAACAGGAAAGTATTACTTATTAAAAGTCTTTTATAATGAGGATTTTAGTTATTAATACGACCCATGGTCATTCAGTTGGTCACTAGTCACACCGAACACGACGCATAAATAAAAACAATAAAGATATTACTCCAAAGCAGCCATTTTCGCCAAAGGAAAATGTAGTTTTTTTTTAAGTTGTTTTTGCAAACATCAGATGTAGTCCATGGGCGAGTATACATAGAGGGTTTCTTGACGAACATAGCAAAATCTTCCATTACATTAGATCATATGAAAGCTGCCACCTTACACTTCTGTTTATGAATAAAATTTCTTGCAACGGGAACATGTAGTTGTTACCTTCAGCAAAGGCCCCTCAAAGCCTTTAGTGTGCTTGGGTGACTTGTTAGACGGTGTCACCCTCAAGAGTTGCTTCATACGGCTGTCGCATGCCAACTGTTCAGCGGTCTGGCCTGCAAATATTGGCCTTCTCATTCCATAAGGTCATTAACCTATATCACTGCCGCTCAATAAATGACAAACATGATTCACTGTTATTATATTAAATTGTATTATTAATTACTTTATGGAAAAAGGAGTTAATGTTAGTTGAAACACCTCAACTTCCCATTCAATTAGGTCATTAAACTACAGCACTGTTGCTCAATAGATGACACCGATAGTTGACTATTATTATGTTAACTATTAGTTATTATTATTAATTTATTTATGGATGGGTACAGGTGCTAAGGTGATGAGGATCGTTCGCAGATATAACTCCGGAGTGACTATCTCATACTGGGTGACAGGTGACGCGATGGGTGGATGTGCATAATAAGTCAGAGGTCAATAAGGTCATCCGCAGACGCCAAATTTGACCTTTGATGTTGGTGAGCCTGGAGTCGATTCCGTTCTGGAGCAGCAGGACGGCTGCCTCCCGGCGTCCGGTGTAGGCTGCGTTGTGCAGAGCTGTGTTCTCATAGCTGTCGGTGCAGTTTATGTTTAAAGCCGTTTTGGAGTGCATCTGAAGAGGACGGGCCAAGAAATGTTAGTTGTCAAGGGATATACCGGTACGTTATTTATATGAAGAGCTCGATTTGGTGATAAAGAAACAGGGCTAAAGTCGGTAGAAACAAACTCCCCGGGACAATAGGGTGAATGACACTGGGTTGGATGAAACATGGCCCAGCTGGCCGGGTTCGAACCCACGACCATTGGATGCTGCTCAGCCAGCTCAATAACGGAGCTAAAGCGGTGATAAGGATTTAAGGAGGTTCCCGGCATCACTGTGGCGCCGTCTGGTGGACTATGCCGCTGCGATCTGGCGATAAGCTGGTACCGCCGCTCATACTCATACTTGTAAGTGAGCGAGCGAGCAAAGTTGGGCCGCGGAGCCAGGCTAATCTGGCGAATGCTCTATTGTCCGCAGCGCGTCATCGTTTATTTCTTGTTTATGTAACAAAGTCGCGAAACTGATGCGCTGTCAAGGGAAATTGACAGACACACGCAAGTCCAAGCTAACTAAAGAACTTATTGGGATATATAAATACATCTTTGAACGAACTGAAAATAAAAACAAGCCGGCAAATTACATAGCGTTGACCACACAGGCACAGTAAATCAGTGGGAGAGGCGCGGAGGGGGGGGGGGGAGGGGGGAGGTGGGAGGGGGTGTAGGGATCCCCCACATCATCGTAGGCTTATATGCTTACACGTTTGGTTGCTTAAATGTTTTCATGTAAATTTGATAACACCAAGTATTTTATTCAATCTTGTGAGTACTTGTCGTGTCTCTAGTTCAGCATGATACCCATTCCGACCCTCAGAATTACCGGCACAATTTCCATGTTCAGTCATTTTACGAAAAAACGAGGTAGAAGACCCATATATTTTTTTCTCTTATTTGAACAAACAAGGAGCAAGCTTCTTACAGACAAATTTGTATTAACTTTGTCTGAGCCGTTTTTTTTGTGTTGAATATTTCGTGTCGAAATTCCAAAATTCTCCATTGACAGCCATTATAAAATTAGATGTGACCCCCTACCTATTCAACGTCATTTTGACAGAAAAGTAGGTAGAAGACATATCTTTTTTATGTTATTTTATTGTTTTGTATACACATTACTATCAGTTGAAAAAATATCAAGAAGTTTGTCTGAAAAATATGTAATCTATGCATCTACCTTAAGCATAAATAAGCATGTAGCGGTTCACTGACATTTAGACATTAATCTGTTCACATATGCTTGGACTTAAGCAAAGAGATATTAATACTTGTAAGCCAAATGGGTATGACAGTTCATCATGGCCATTCCATGCAATGAATTACCGAATATTTAAGTCGTATGCCACCTATTTGAGCCTAACATAATAATCTAAGCCATTATATGAGATTAAGCATGAAACTAGGTGACATCAAGCGGCCATGCAATATCCCAATTTGCACCATTTAATGCAGCAAGCACGTGGTAAACCCTTGGTTTTATGTTCACCCAAATAATATGGTCAAATTACTGACTTGTCTGTTATAAGATTTTTTTTAGGAAATCACCAGACGCTTAACTATCGTAGTGTATAATATGTATAATGTATAATATATGGCTTTGTTATTACCATTTGTTGTAGTAAGTCTATATCACCATCACGCGCCGCTTTTAGAAACTGCCCTTCAAGCTTCTTAGTTTCATAATTTTCTGCAGCTGAAATTGAAATAAAGTCCAGAGTCGGGGATGGATGCATTAGGTATGTTTTGTAGTGAAATTCAGTTTCGCAAAAGCTCGGGGCAAAAACTACTTCATTTTGAAGTACACAGTATCAGACATCTAATTATAAAATGTGATATGGGGATTGCTGCTACATTCTTGCTGAGAGTGAAGTTCAAATAATCACCAGAGAGAGAGAGAATCATCATTTATTTCGACCAGGAAAACAACAATACAATACAGCATACAGCAAAAACGAAAAGATCATAATTCCTGGCCGAGGAGACCATCATTATGACAAAGTCCCTGGCCTGGTGGCTAGATATCATTGTAGAAGATATTAAAAGCTAAATATCAAATCAGGACAAATTAATCTTGAACGTAAGATATACTGCATGCGAAGTTGAATTAGTGCAGTGAAAGCAGTGCGGTGAACCAACCTTCAATGAGGCGATGAATATCCTCATTGCGCGACAGTTCTTTGGCAGTGCGCCCTTCGGCATTCACCAAGGTCACATCAGCATCATGCTTCAATAGCAAAGTCACAGCCTCCTAAACCGACGAAAAGGAACTCAGTAATTAAAAACAACTAAGGCCACATGGTGAAATATTGTTCACACGTGGACAAAGAGCAAAAGATACCATAGACATGTACCAGTAGTGTGTCATCATTTTCCGCAACACGATTTTCTAGAAAGAGCAAAACAAGAAATCTGTTCTAGAACACGAACAAGAATTGTTTGTGTCCTAGTCACGATGCCAATTGATACAAATCATCTATTAATAACAATACCAAGACTACCAGTATTTTATTCAAGCTACTCTGCAAAACTAAGTGTATGTTACGCATGGCTGAGCAGATATGGTGAACTTACCATCCGTCCAGTGTATGCAGCTCTGTGAAGCGGGGTATCGCCGGAGTCATTCTGGCTATCTACATCAGCACCATGCTGAAATACATATAACATTAGCAATATTATTAGTACTGGCACACTCAAATAATTAATAAACATATTGGGACTATGGTAGGTTAGCAGGGAGGGCGGTGATCTCAGTCTGTGGTTTATGGGTTCACATGCCGATAACGTTCAATGCGGTTGTTTGGAACAGAACTGAAATATATCACCCTGTCTCTCACTCTCAGAGGTCTTAATGGGGGTCCGCTGATCCAGTCATTATACGTTATCTTGAATAGATCCCATGTTACATACATACTGCATATCTCTACTTGATCCAATAACAACACTGATTCTGACTAGCATATCCCTAATCTCCGATGGTACTATTAATCGGTATCAAAGACAAAATAACTGTTTTCTACAAAGGGGAACATCACTCAGGTTTGGAATAATATGCTTGATGCAGAAAAAGATATGTAAATGACGGTAACAAAATAGAGTCAATAAATTAAAGGTTTGAAAATAAGGCACACCAATGTTTAAGTAATAGTCACATATAATTCAACACAAATGAGGAAACAATTATTTTATCCCACAGTCAAATGGTTTCCGCCATTAGACACTTAATAGAGATCAGATAATGTAAACAAGTTGGTGATTATAAAAGAGATAGCTTTACATGTAAATAGTGGAGAACCTCATGACATTGGAAAGATACTTACTTGAAGGAGGAGGGGAATGATCTGAACATGACCAAAGTAAGCAGCCAGGTGCAGAGCAGTCCAGCCACGATTGGCTTTGCTTGTGCCTAAAAATATGCACACCACAATCTATTTCAAACACTTGGAATCCATGAGGATTGAGGTTACCAGCAGGTACAAAGAATTGCTAGCGGTATATTATATGGTATATAAACGTTTTTACAGAGATATTATTCTCATTGGATTGAATGTACTCTACAAGAGAAAATCAGACAGAGTATGCATTACACTTACTTATATACTATCAGTATTAGTATAGATGCACACAGATAATATTCTGGGCTTACCTTTACAGTTAATATCAAAGGATAAAACTCCTTGCTCCCTTTTCAGTAATAAATCTTGAACCATTTCTATACAGCCATTTCTGGCATTATACAGAAGGTTATCCTCTTCTTCTGTCATTATGCTGGCAGTGTGTGGTCAGATAGTCTTCTTTTTTATCATAAACCTGAAATATCGATAGTACTGTTTAAGCATTGTATGTATGATCCTGCTGTTTAAATTATGTTATGTTACGGAAGAAAAAAGATGAGTTGGGGGAGTCAATTAAGTATTGTTTATATAGGTGGTTGATGCATCGCATGGTCAGAGCAGCGGTTGTTGTATTTGTATCCATCATCATCGTTGGCAGGGTGCCTCAGTTTGACTTGACTGATAAAGTGGTTAACACTCCACTGGCAGCAGACACTCGCAAATATACTAATGCATAGACAATGGACATATGCATAGACAATGGACATATGCATAGACAATGAATATGACATGCTTGTGGCTGGCATAGAAATGAAGCGTATATGTTGTTCAGACTAAATATGCATCATGGCAACTAGATTATTTCATGATATATATTTTAGTATATGTGCAACAGAGCATCTGCTGCTAATGAAGTGTAAGTATTGAGAAACATTACATATCATACCAAAGGATAACATTGCAAGATAATCATACTTTTGGTATCATTAAACTGGTCTATTGTTGCTTACTCACCTCAGCGATTTTCAGGGCGATTGCAGCAATCATTTAAAACATAGAAAGAAACATTGTTCCCCAGCAGTTATGAATTTGACTTTAACTCCCTAAGAACTCAAGAAAACCCTTTCCCTGCAAATTTGTTGCAAATAAAATGAACCTCTTTATTAATCTGTAAATACAAATAAGTCTAGTATAACCTACTCACTATGACAGTAGCCTGTTGAGGCTAGCTTACTGAGTAAGGTTTTGTTGTCATGATCCACAGGCGCTGTAAATTAACTGACACAGGGTGGGGGAGCAAGGGGTCTATACCACCTACATAGTTCTATGCGGGCGCAAGGGTCTATAGACAGAACAGTTGTACTACCACAACGGCGGTATCAGGTAATCTCTTCATGCATCCCTGCCTCCACCCCAAGCTTGTAACCAGTCAATGGACCAGGCTGTGAGCTTCTCGCACCCCTCCCCAATGACCCCCACCATGTCCCCCCTCCCAACCCCTATAGACGGATAACCCCACCCACCCTAACCCATACGGCCGTTCTGACCATACATCGGGTGTGGTCATGCAGTGAGGGCACTAGCTTTGTTGACAAAACCTTCTACAGAGAAGCTCACTGTAGAAGGTTTTATTGACAAAGCTATGGGGGCATTAGCCTGAAAGTTACAGTCTTGACACTTGTTCTTGTGACAGTACATCATCAGACTGTCAAACTATAACTTCTGATCATTCAGGCTATGGCTGTATAGGTGCACTTTAACTCCATGTGACGTTGTTGGTTTAATGCAACAGTGCCACATGTCTTAACCATCAAATCCTGTATGGCAATGCACAAACACGTGTAGCGAAAAGCGGTGTTGATGGCAAGAACTTTATGGAGTATGGGAATAGTTTCTGGAAGTATGTATCTATCAATTTACTTTATTATTTTGGTTCAAGTCTTCATTATTACAACGATAAAGTTTATGGTTTTCTCAAGCCAACCGCTCTGTTCAGTCTGCCATCTTGCCCACCCAGTAGAGAAACTGCGCTTGTATGCATGTCGTCAAAACGATACCATTCGCTTTCTGGCACTTCATACACCCAGCTACTGACATGCAATAAGCGAAACGCCACCTGGCGAAAGCCGCTAGTGAAAAGTGACTAGATACAAAATGGCACAATAAATGACAATGAAATTCTCATCTTAACCGATCTGATAATAATGCGATAACTTGGTTAGTTCATATGCATGTGGGTTTTGCGGTAAATATAAAGTTTAGGTATCATAGTATAAAATAATGGTTCGATGGATCGTAACATTAAAAACACTTAGTCGCCCACACAAACAAATCTTCCACCCACATTTCCTGACTGCGGATATGAGACTTGTGCAGAACAAACCTTTCTCATATGGGGCTAGGCCCTAGCCTAGGGCTAGTCCAATATGAGACAGTTGTTGTTACACACAACAGTCCCATGTCCGCATGTAGAAAATGAGGGTGTAAGATTTGTTTTTGTAGGCGACTAAGTGTTGTTAACCGCACGATCTATCAAACCCTTGTCATTTTGTACTCTGATACCTTAACTTCATATTTACCACAAAACTTATATGCATATGAACTAACAAAGTATCGCATTACTATCAAGTCGGTTGAAATGAGACTTTCTTGTTGTTTACCGCGGCATTTCGTATTTGGTCATTCTTCACCAGCGGCTTTCGCCAGGTGGCGTTTCGCTTATTGCGTGTCAATGGCTGCGTGTATGAAGCGCCACCAAACGAATGGTGCAGTTTTAACGACATGCACGCATGCGCAGTTTCTCCACTGGGTGGGCAAGGCGGCGGACGGAACTGAGTTGTCCGCTGCTTCGAAAAAATCAACAGATGATATCGTCGTAATCACGGAGACTTCAACCAAAATAACAAGATAAGTTATAAGATGCATACTTTTAGAAACTATTGCCATACCCCAAAAAGTTCTTGCCATCAGCACCGCTTCTCGCCACGCATGTTTGTAAAATGCCGTACAGGATTTGATAGACTGGACATGTGGCGTTGTTCCCAACAACGCCACATGGGGCTAGCCTAGCCCAGTGAACTTGACCTTTCTGACAACAAGCTGATAGGCAGAAGGGTCAAGCAATACACATGGTTAAAAAAGTAGTAATGCATGTCGATTATGACAACGAGCCTACCTCTCTAACTCGCCGCTACCCTCTTCTTTACACATTACTTGGACCCTAGGATGCATTCATTTTAAAGTTTGCTCTCTATTACTTGTACATGAATGATATTTTCATCGGTTGTTAACGGCTTTCCCCTCTGACGCTTCAAATTTGACAAGGCAATAAAACAGACATCATCCGCATGGCGGCGCCGCTAGTTGCGTCAAAAACGCACGCACGACTATAGACACACAACGAGAATTAGTGGCGCCGCCATACGGAAGCTGTCGGGTGTATTACCTGATGTCAATAAACGAGCCGCGGCAACCGCCTAGACAAATTTGAAGCGGCACAGAGGGAAACCGTTAACGACCGACGAAAATATCATTAATTAGTGGCGCCGCCATACGGAAGCTGTCGGGTGTATTACCTGATGACAATAAACGAGCCGCGGCAACCGCCTAGACAAATTTGAAGCGGCATGGAGGGAAACCGTTAACGACCGACGAAAATATCATTGATGTGCAAGAAGTAGAGAGCAAACTTTAAAATGAATGCATCCTATGGTCTAAGTAATGTCTAAAGAAGAGGGTCGAGGCGATTAGGAGAGGTAGGTTTGTCGTCATAATCGACAATCATTCATCGAAGCGAGCTGGGTGATGCAATGCTCCTTTTTTGACCGTGTGCATGGCATGGCCCTTACACCCCCGTTAGGGTTGAGGTCGTGAGGGACATGCGTCAGGCCTCAGGGCTAGGGCTAGCCTAGGGCCAATACTGGCAATAGGGGCAGTTGCGCCAAACAGCGCTTGCTGGCTTGTGTTTTGATCCAACAATAAGTTCTACATAACTGCACAGTTAACTCAAAATAGTGTTTCACGGTTCATCAAACTTACCAATACACTTTGCTTTCCTTCTACCTAAACACAGCCGCAATCAGTGTTCATTTGATGCACGACACATAGTTTTCCGCCACGGATTCATTTTCTAGATTTGTCAACACAACTGGGTGGAGTGATAATTGGTGCATCTACGCGCTACGGAATGCGGGATACGCGAATTGCGTGTTTAGTTAAAACAGCTGCTAATGAATATGCATGTCATTCCACATGGGTTCAGGTGAAGTTCAGTTGATGTGACGACCGCCGCCTACTGCTCGTGTGGGGCCACGTGGAGGAGGCTGCTCGTGTGGGGCCACGTGAAGGAGGCTGCTCGTGTGGGGCCACGTGAAGGAGGCTGCTCGTGTGGGGCCACGTGAAGGAGGCTGCTCGTGTGGGGCCACGTGGAGGAGGCTGCTCGTGTGGGGCCACGTGAAGGAGGCTGCTCGTGTGGGGCCACGTGAAGGAGGCTGCTCGTGTGGGGCCACGTGAAGGAGGCTGCTCGTGTGGTGCCACGTGGAGGAGGCTGCTCGTGTGGGGCCACGTGAAGGAGGCTGCTCGTGTGGGGCCACGTGAAGGAGGCTGCTCGTGTGGGGCCACGTGAAGGAGGCTGCTCGTGTGGGGCCACGTGAAGGAGGCTGCTCGTGTGGGGCCACGTGGAGGAGGCTGCTCGTGTGGGGCCACGTGAAGGAGGCTGCTCGTGTGGGGCCACGTGAAGGAGGCTGCTCGTGTGGGGGCACGTGGAGGAGGCTGCTCGTGTGGGGCCACGTGGAGGAGGCTGCTCGTTTGGGGCCACGTAGAGGAGGCTGCTCGTGTGGGGCCACGTGAAGGAGGCTGCTCGTGTGGGGCCACGTGAAGGAGGCTGCTCGTGTGGGGCCACGTGGAGGAGGCTGCTCGTGTGGGGCCACGTGGAGAAGGCTGCTCGTGTGGGGCCACATGAAGGAGGCTGCTCGTGTGGGGCCACGTGAAGGAGGCTGCTCGTGTGGGGCCACATGGAGGAGGCTGCTCGTGTGGGGCCACGTGAAGGAGGCTGCTCGTGTGGGGCCACGTGAAGGAGGCTGCTGGTGTGGGGCCACGTGAAGGAGGCTGCTCGTGGGGGCACGTGGAGGAGGCTGCTCGTGTGGGGCCACGTGGAGGAGGCTGCTCGTGTGGGGCCACGAAAAGGAGGCTGCTCGTGTGGGGCCACGTGAAGGAGGCTGCTCGTGTGGGGCCACGTAAAGGAGGCTGCTCGTGTGGGGCCACGTGAAGGAGGCTGCTCGTGTGGGGCCACGTGAAGGAGGCTGCTCGTGTGGGGCCACGTGGAGGAGGCTGCTCGTGTGGGGCCACGTGAAGGAGGCTGCTCGTGTGGGGCCACGTGGAGGAGGCTGCTCGTGCGGCGCCACGTGGAGGAGGCGGGCGTCGTATCAACTGGTATGAGCGACCAATTAAATGGGAA
This sequence comes from Arenicola marina, assembly GCA_964019135.1. Lineage (NCBI taxonomy): Eukaryota > Metazoa > Annelida > Polychaeta > Arenicolidae > Arenicola > Arenicola marina. The sequence goes on along the minus strand of OZ025256.1, from coordinate 19,070,079 downwards.
TTGTCCCACAGGTTTGAACCCCAAACGCTGGAGGGTGAGAGTGTGTGACGGGAGGGAGGGGGGGGTAGTGGGGGGGGGGGGGGGAGGGGATTGACATGATAGAAAAAATGTAAGTCCGGCGTTGCGGCCCGGCGGTGGGTGGGGGGCTGGGCACTGTTATACGAATCAGGTGGGGGGGTCCGCAGGTGCCCCTTGATGCCTGTGGGAGAGACATCTGTGATGAAAAAGATACCCCGATAGAGCGGATATTTGAAAACTTGCGACCGGACGGACGGAGGGGTCTGAAAATGTGTGTTTATAGAGAGGGTTGCCGCGAAAAAATACCCCTTCAAAGCAGAATTTGGGCGTAAAACGCCCCGAAGGAGCGGATTTTGGCAATGAAAAGTACCCACAGCAATGTATTAAGTACCCCCCTCCCCCAGGCGTTTGGAGTTTCTATGCCTGTTCATGAATCTTTCAGCTGGTAAGTTATTAAACAAAGTGTTTGATCACGTCAGTGTTTACTCATTAAGCATTACTATATCTTTAACAACCCGCCCCATTCTGGTTGAAACAGCACGAGTTTGGGAACCATGTAAATAATATCAACGACTAGTAAGCACTTTGGAAAAAATTACGCTGGAGGACAGCAGTATCTGGCCTAAAGCCCGATCTAAACGATAGATTTTTCCTAATAGGTCTGTCCCATAGGTTTCCGTTTTTTCGTTCGTGCTAAAGCCCGATCTAAACGATAGATTTTTCCTAATAGGAAGGGGGGTGGGGGGGGGGGGGGGGACAGGGAATATTTGCGTTCCTCGGGTTTGGGCTTTTCATTTCATCGTGAACTGGGAGTGGGGTATTAGCCGACTGCCGTGATCAAGGATTTTCAGTTATCGTGAACTGGGAATTTTAAGATTAAATAACCGTGAATCGGGAAATCGTCAATTTAGTATTGTGTATCCGCCCTTCCATTGCATGCAGAGAGTTCTGCTTTTAATTCATCGTGACCTGGATATAAAGTAGTTTATTCTTCGTGGTCTGGAAACACGACCCCCTGCCCCGCCCCCCCCCCCCCCGCCCCTACCTAATAGGTCTGCCCCATAGGTTTCCGTTTTTTCTTTTGTCCTAAAGCCCGATCTAAACGATAGATTTGTCGTAATATGTCTGCCCCAGGTTTTCCGTTTTTTCTTTTGACATGTGAGTACACACGATGGGGTTATCTCATGGGCCCGCGGGTGCCTTGATGCCTGAGAGAGCGGACTACACACGATGGGGTTATCTCATGGGCCCGCGGGTGCCTTGATGCCTGAGAGAGCGGACTACACACGATGGGGTTATCTCATGGGCCCGCGGGTGCCTTGATGCCTGAGAGAGCGGACTACACACGATGGGGTTATCTCATGGGCCAGCGGGTGCCTTGATGCCTGAGAGAGCGGACTACACACGATGGGGTTATCTCATGGGCCCGCGGGTGCCTTGATGCCTGAGAGAGCGGACTACACACGATGGGGTTATCTCATGAGCCCGCGGGTGCCTTGATGCCTGAGAGAGCGGACTACACACGATGGGGTTATCTCATGGGCCCGCGGGTGCCTTGATGCCTGAGAGAGCGGACTACACACGATGGGGTTATCTCATGGGCCCGCGGGTACTTTGATGCCTGAGAGAGCGGACTACACACGATGGGGTTATCTCATGGGCCCGCGGGTGCCTTGATGCCCCAGAGAGCGGACTACACACGATGGGGTTATCTCATGGGCCCGCGGGTGCCTTGATGCCTGAGTGAGCGGACTACACACGATGGGGTTATCTCATGGGCCCGCGGGTGCCTTGATGCCTGAGAGAGCGGACTACACACGATGGGGTTATCTCATGGGCCCGCGGGTGCCTTGATGCCTGAGAGAGCGGACTACACACGATGGGGTTATCGCATGGGCCCGCGGGTGCCTTGATGCCTGAGTGAGCGGACTACACACGATGGGGTTATCTCATTAGCCCGCGGGTGCCTTGATGCCTGAGAGAGCGGACTACACACGATGGGGTTATCCCATGGGCCCGCGGGTGCCTTGATGCCTGAGAGAGCGGACTACACACGATGGGGTCATCTCATGGGCCAGCGGGTGCCTTGATGCCTGAGAGAGCGGACTACACACGATGGGGTTATCTCATGGGCCCGCGGGTGCCTTGATGCCTGAGAGAGCGGACTACACACGATGGGGTTATCTCATGGGCCCGCGGGTGCCTTGATGCCTGAGAGAGCGGACTACACACGATGGGGTTATCTCATGGGCCCGCGGTGCCTTGATGCCTGAGAGAGCGGACTACACACGATGGGGTTATCTCATGGGCCCGCGGGTGCCTTGATGCCCCAGAGAGCGGACTACACACGATGGGGTTATCTCATGGGCCCGCGGGTGCCTTGATGCCTGAGTGAGCGGACTACACACGATGGGGTTATCTCATGGGCCCGCGGGTGCCTTGATGCCTGAGAGAGCGGACTACACACGATGGGGTTATCTCATGGGCCCGCGGGTGCCTTGATGCCTGAGAGAGCGGACTACACACGATGGGGTTATCGCATGGGCCCGCGGGTGCCTTGATGCCTGAGTGAGCGGACTACACACGATGGGGTTATCTCATTAGCCCGCGGGTGCCTTGATGCCTGAGAGAGCGGACTACACACGATGGGGTTATCCCATGGGCCCGCGGGTGCCTTGATGCCTGAGAGAGCGGACTACACACGATGGGGTCATCTCATGGGCCAGCGGGTGCCTTGATGCCTGAGAGAGCGGACTACACACGATGGGGTTATCTCATGGGCCCGCGGGTGCCTTGATGCCTGAGAGAGCGGACTACACACGATGGGGTTATCTCATGGGCCCGCGGGTGCCTTGATGCCTGAGAGAGCGGACTACACACGATGGGGTTATCTCATGGGCCCGCGGTGCCTTGATGCCTGAGAGAGCGGACTACACACGATGGGGTTATCTCATGGGCCAGCGGGTGCCTTGATGCCTGAGAGAGCGGACTACACACGATGGGGTTATCTCATGGGCCCACGGGTGCTTTGATGCCTGAGTGAGCGGACTACACACGATGGGGTTATCTCATGGGCCCGCGGGTGCCTTGATGCCTGAGAGAGCGGACTACACACGATGGGGTTATCTCATGGGCCAGCGGGTGCCTTGATGCCTGAGAGAGCGGACTACACACGATGGGGTTATCTCATGGGCCCGCGGGTGCCTTGATGCCTGAGAGAGCGGACTACACACGATGGGGTTATCTCATGGGCCCGCGGGTGCCTTGATGCCTGAGAGAGCGGACTACACACGATGGGGTTATCTCATGGGCCCGCGAGTGCCTTGATGCCTGAGAGAGCGGACTACACTCGATGGGGTTATCTCATGGGCCCGCGGGTGCCTTGATGCCTGAGAGAGCGGACTACACACGATGGGGTTATCTCATGGGCCAGCGGGTGCCTTGATGCCTGAGAGAGCGGACTACACACGATGGGGTTATCTCATGGGCCCGCGGGTGCCTTGATGCCTGAGAGAGCGGACTACACACGATGGGGTTATCTCATGGGCCCGCGGGTGCCTTGATGCCTGAGAGAGCGGACTACACACGATGGGGTTATCTCATGGGCCCGCGGGTGCCTTGATGCCTGAGAGAGCGGACTACACACGATGGGGTTATCTCATGGGCCCGCGGGTGCCTTGATGCCTGAGAGAGCGGACTACACACGATGGATTTTTACCCCTAAGCTAGTCTGGACCTTGGCTCAGCAAACCCTCTCCGCACAAGCTGGAAAGGCTGTGAATTTTATTAAATCTGTAAATAACAAATGTGGTGGGTTAGAACCTAAGATCCAATTCGAATTATTTGATAAAATGGTATTGCCGATTCTCACATATGGAGCAGAGATTTGGGGATATAGGGTGAAGGACGGTATAGAGAGTGTCCAAGTGAAACATTGCAAATGGATATTAAAACTACCTGCATCGACATCAAATGCAGCTGTTATGGGAGAAGTTGGAACGTACCCAGTCCAAATAATGTGTGTTATGAAGATGCTAAAGTTCTGGATGAAGCTCGTCAGGAATGAGGACCAGTCCCTCCCGAGAGAAACATATACTATGCTATTTGAATTAGATTATAGGGGGAGGCGCACATGGGCCACTGAAGTGAAAATAATATTGTTAGAGCTCGGATTTGAAGAAGCCTGGACGCATCAGCAAATAGGAGATGAGGATCTATTTTTAAAAACAACTAAGGGTGAATTGATGTATAGAGCACATACAAATTGGCTCAACTGCTTAGAAGAAAATAACCGACTCGACACATAGAAAGTATAAAAGAACCTTGACAACAGAACCGTATATATTTGCTATTAAGGAAAGCTATCTTCGAAAACTCTTGGCCCAATTTCGATGTTCTAGACACCCACTAAACATAGAGAAAGGCAGACATTTAGGAATCCCTAGGGAAGAAAGACTGTGTATGTATTGTAAAAATAATGGTGAAAGTGTTATAGAAGATGAGATACACCTAATCTGTTTTTGCCCTTTGTATCAAGCGTCACGAAAAAAATACCTACCTGAAGTCACAGACCAGAAGCAGAACTTGAGTTGGGAATTTACCTTTTTGATGATGTCAATAGATACCCCCACCCTATATAACATCGTGCTATTTCTCCGCGATGCGTACAAATTAAGGGAAAAACTGATTCAAAATGTTACCTTATTTACTTGATGTTATTTGTATATACATATATTTGTACTTTGAGGCTGTGAGCCTACAGTGCACAATAAACTGATTATTATTATTAAAAAAAAAAAAATACACACGATGGGGTTATCTCATGGGCCCGCGGGTGCTTTGATGCCTGAGAGAGCGGACTACACACGATGGGGTTATCTCATGGGCCCGCGGGTGCTTTGATGCCTGAGAGAGCGGACTACACACGATGGGGTTATCTCATGGGCCCGCGGGTGCCTTGATGCCTGAGTGAGCGGACTACACTCGATGGGGTTATCTCATGGGCCCGCGGGTGCCTTGATGCCTGAGAGAGCGGACTACACACGATGGGGTTATCTCAAGGGCCCGCGGGTGGCTTGATGCCTGAGAGAGCGGACTACACACGATGGGGTTATCTCATGGGCCCGCGGGTGCTTTGATGCCTGAGAGAGCGGACTACACACGATGGGGTTATCTCATGGGCCCGTGGGTGCCTTGATGCCTGAGAGAGCGGACTACACACGATGGGGTTGTCTCATGGGCCCGCGGGTGCCTTGATGCCTGAGAGAGCGGACTACACACGATGGGGTTATCTCATGGGCCCGCGGGTGCCTTGATGCCTGAGAGAGCGGACTACACACGATGGGGTTATCTCATGGGCCCGCGGGTGCCTTGATGCCTGAGATAGCGGACTACACACGAAGGGGTTATCTCATGGGCCCGCGGGTGCCTTGATGCCTGAGTGAGCGGACTACACACGATGGGGTTATCTCATGGGCCCGCGGGTGCCTTGATGCCTGAGAGAGCGGACTACACACGATGGGGTTATCTCATGGGCCCGCGGGTGCCTTGATGCCTGAGAGAGCGGACTACACACGATGGGGTTATCTCATGGGCCCGCGGGTGCCTTGATGCCTGAGAGAGCGGACTACACACGATGGGGTTATCTCATGGGCCCGCGGGTGCCTTGATTCCTGAGAGAGCGGACTACACACGATGGGGTTATCTCATGGGCCCGCGGGTGCCTTGATGCCTGAGAGAGCGGACTACACACGATGGGGTTATCTCATGGGCCCGCGGGTGCCTTGATGCCTGAGAGAGCGGACTACACACGATGGGGTTATCTCATGGGCCCGCGGGTGCCTTGATGCCTGAGAGAGCGGACTACACACGATGGGGTTATCTCATAGGCCCGCGGGTGCCTTGATGCCTGAGAGAGCGGACTACACACGATGGGGTTATCTCATGGGCCCGCGGGTGCCTTGATGCCTGAGAGAGCGGACTACACACGATGGGGTTATCTCATGGGCCCGCGGGTGCCTTGATGCCTGAGAGAGCGGACTACACACGATGGGGTTATCTCATGGGCCCGCGGGTGCCTTGATGCCTGAGAGAGCGGACTACACACGATGGGGTTATCTCATGGGCCCGCGGGTGCTTTGATGCCTGAGAGAGCGGACTACACACGATGGGGTTATCTCATGGGCCCGCGGGTGCCTTGATGCCTGGGAGAGCGGACTACACACGATGGGGTTATCTCATGGGCCCGCGGGTACCTTGATGCCTGAGAGAGCGGACTACACACGATGGGGTTATCTCATGGGCCCGCGGGTGCCTTGATGCCTGAGAGAGCGGGCTACACACGATGGGTTTATCTCATGGGCCCGCCGTGCCTTGATGCCTGAGAGAGCGGACTACACACGATGGGGTTATCTCATGGGCCCGCGGGTGCCTTGATGCCTGAGAGAGCGGACTACACACGATGGGGCTATCTCATGGGCCCGCGGGTGCCTTGTTGCCTGAGAGAGCGGACTACACACGATGGGGTTATCTCATGGGCCCGCGGGTACCTTGATGCCTGAGAGAGCGGACTACACACGATGGGGTTATCTCATGGGCCCGCGGGTGCCTTGATGCCTGAGAGAGCGGACTACACACGATGGGGTTATCTCATGGGTCCGCGGGTGCCTTGATGCCTGAGTGAGCGGACTACACACGATGGGGTTATCTCATGGGTCCGCGGGTGCCTTGATGCCTGAGTGAGCGGACTACACACGATGGGGTTATCTCATGGGCCCGCGGGTGCCTTGATGCCTGAGAGAGCGGACTACACACGATGGGGTTATCTCATGGGCCCGCGGGTGCCTTGATGCCTGAGTGAGCGGACTACACACGATGGGGTTATATCATGGGCCCGTGGGTGCCTTGATGCCTGAGAGAGCGGACTACACACGATGGGGTTATCTCATGGGCCCGCGGGTGCCTTGATGCCTGAGAGAGCGGACTACACACGATGGGGTTATCTCATGGGCCAGCGGGTGCCTTGATGCCTGAGTGAGCGGACTACACACGATGGAGTTATCTCATGGGCCAGCGGGTGCCTTGATGCCTGAGAGAGCGGACTACACACGATGGGGTTATCTCATGGGCCCGCGGGTGCCTTGATGCCTGAGAGAGCGGACTACACACGATGGGGTTATCTCATAGGCCCGCGGGTGCCTTGATGCCTGAGAGAGCGGACTACACACGATGGGGTTATCTCATGGGCCCGCTGGTGCCTTGATGCCTGAGAGAGCGGACTACACACGATGGGGTTATCTCATGGACCCGCCGTGCCTTGATGCCTGAGAGAGCGGACTACACACGATGGGGTTATCTCATGGGTCCGCGGGTGCCTTGATGCCTGAGAGAGCGGACATTTGTGATGAAAAAAATACCCCTATAGAACGGACCTTTATGATAAAAAAGACACCCTAAGCTTATAGAGCGGATATTGATGAGGAAAAAGACACCCCTATAGAGCGGATAGTTTAAAACTTGCCACCGTAGGGGAGGGCGGCTCTGAAAATGTGCGTTCATAGAGCGGGTTGCCGCGAAATAATACCCCTTCCGATCGGATTTTAAAAGGCCCCGACTGAGCGGACTTTGGCGGCCAAACACCCCGACCCAGCGATTTTTGGCGCTGAAATAGGGGGGAACTTTACGGCGAAATCCCCGCGTACTCAGCAATATATTAAGGTCATAAAATCAATGAAATTGTCCCAGTGCCTGAACAGCACCCGTAAGCTAGCTAGGATGAAACAAATCTGTTCGCGCTAACAGGGATGAGTTTAGCAAAAGACTTAACTGTAATTTATACACATAGGAGGTATGAAACTCCTCACCGATGCAGGGTCCATATGCTAAGCCTTTGCTCAGATGGCATTAAATTGCGAATGATTCTGGTAACTAGGGTCGAATCTGGGGGGGGGCGGTTAGTCAGGGGGGTTGCCCCCCCCCCAGCCCGATTGGAAAATTGCGCACTGTAAAAGTCGGGCTTTCCGACGAAATGTATCGCATCCGACGAAATGTATCGCAGAGTGACATTTTGCAAATGAAACCCACTGGAGGTGGGCTGACCCCTCTCAAACCCAGTGACAGGGAGGTGGGCTAACCCCTCTCAAACCAAGTGGCGGGAGGTAGGCTAACCCCTCTCAAACCCAATGGCGGGGAGGTGGGCTAACCCCTCTCAAACCCAATGGCGGGGAGGTGGGCTAACCTCTCTCAAACCCAGTGGCAGGGAGGTGGGCTAACCCCTCTCAAACCCAGTGGCAGGGAGGTGGGCTAACCCCTCTCAAACCAAGTGGCGGGAGGTAGGCTAACCCGTCTCTCACCCAGTGGCGGGAGGTGGGCTAACCCCTCTCAAACCCAATGGCGGGGAGGTGGGCTAACCCCTCTCAAACCCAATGGCGGGGAGGTGGGCTAACCCCTCTCAAACCCAATGGCGGGGAGGTGGGCTAACCCCTCTCAAACCCAGTGGCAGGGAGGTGGGCTAACCCCTCTCAAACCCAGTGGCAGGGAGGTGGGCTAACCCCTCTCAAACCAAGTGGCGGGAGGTAGGCTAACCAGTCTCTCACCCAGTGGCGGGAGGTGGGCTAACCCCTCTCAAACCCAATGGCGGGGAGGTGGGCTAACCCCTCTCAAACCCAGTGGCAGGGAGGTGGGCTAACCCCTCTCAAACCCAGTGGCGGGAGGTGGGCCAACCCCTCTTAAACCCAGTGGCGGGAAGTGGGCCAACCCCTCTTAAACCCAGTGGCGGGAGTTTGGCTAAACCCTCTCAAACCAAGTGGCGGGAGGTTGGCTAACCCCTCTTAAACCCAATGGCGGGAGGTTGGCTAACCCCTCTTAAACCCAGTGGCGGGAGTTGGGCTAACCCCTCTCAAACCAAGTGGCGGGAGGTTGGCTAACCCCTCTTAAACCCAGTGGCGGGAGGTGGGCTGACCCCTCTCAAACCAAGTGGCGGGAGGTTGGCTAACCCCTCTCTAACATCGCAGTACAAACGTAAGTTTGGTATCATTAAAATGGTCTAGTGTTGCTTTCTCATGTCAGTGATTTGTAGAGCGATCGCAGCACAACTGTTATATATCCGTTGCGCTATCTGGTTTTACCGTAGATACATAATGCCCGATACTTATATGATTGGCGGGACTAAATCCCTGGAAATGAATTTACAAACAACAACGAACTGTTTATATATAATTAATACATTTTATTTTTGTTTGTTAAAAATCCACATGTCAAAGCAGCTGAAAATAAAGCTTTATTCACAATTTTCTTCGTCATATTTATTTTCAGTCATGATATACACAGGTGAAATTAGTTACAACCAATTGTTGCTCATGCATGGAAACTACCAGCCATCGTACAGCCCAGAGACAAGCTTCCTATAGGTCCCTGAATTGATAATAATGATCCACATAATTTTTCTCACAGTATGCCCTTCCTGTTATGCACTAGTATAACTAGTATAGTAGTCATTATCACGTAAAAAACGTGTTGGATTTCTCTCTATTTCATGCTTATGGTTTATCCGCTGTTCACTAAGGAAATTTCTCCACGTCCACACGTGCTATGTGCTCACGAATCGTTTCAATCTGTATGACAACCTTTAGTGGCTCCACAAGTGGAATGCTGTCTCTGGTTCACTAAAAATACTCAACGGGCACTGTTTCTAGCTAAATTGTCATGATCTAGTCTTCGTACATAGATGGATCGTGCTTGACCCATTACCGCAGATTGCAGAATATTCAACTTTGTTCATAGCTATAATATTAATACAGCGAAGATATGTACTTCTGTGCCTCATTTAAGGAGAACATAAATATATCACCTAAACAAGGACAACATTGTCCACGAGGCACTAATATTTCCAAGAATACACCCAGCATCCTCGCGTAGAGACGGTAAGCTTCTTGCTGATAATCACAAATTTCGATTTGCGCAAGGTTGTGGGACTGTATTTGTGGTTAATTATGGAATACATCCATCAGGACTTCGACCCATCGATCGAAATGCGAACCAGTTTGAGCCCCGCCGCCCGCAAACAGCTTACAAATGAAACTGCATGCAAGGAGCGCGTTATGATTGGGTTTGGCCCACGATTTTTTTACACCGTATGGCTGTAGGAACGCTGCTAGCAGAGGAAGCTTATTCCTCACACCACTATAGCGTAAGCGGAACACCCTCTGCTGGGAGCTCGGATAGCAGGATTACCGAGACATGGCGGAGAATCATCCGATATTGGCAATATTTAAACGCCAGTGCTTTAACAATGCAGATAACGGCTGTTCAAGTCCTGTGGTTTTCGACAGTCACTAGTCAGCTAAGAAAGATTGTCGTGCATTTGTTGACTAGAGCGGGCAAGTGGCATACGAAAACACTGTCAAATTTTTTGAACAGTATAATATCATAACGGACTCTTGACCAAATGTGACGTTTGTACATCTCGTATTGGCTGAATGAAAAATGAATTCACGACCCTCAGTTGCTCAAAATACCTTTTTTGCGCTGATGTACGGCAGCAGAGAAGACATTCATACTTACATAATTCATGTATTATATGGCATCTTACAGGCATCCAACCACCTGATGTGATGCTCGTATATACACATAAACGACCAGAAACACGTGTGAGACGTTAGATCTCAATGCGCTCGTTACGGCCTCAGTAATAGTGATCCATGTTGTGACACGGGGTGATGTAACCAACGCGAAAGACACAAGCTTGATCTTAACACGGTAATTTATACAATTTTGAAGGCTTCAGAGAAATGACGTGATCGGTGTCTGACGCCAATGCCTCTTCCACGAGGAGAAGGATGACCCCCCATTCAGTGACGTCATCATACGTTCTACACATGTTTAGACGTACGAGGTGCAGGTATCAATCTCTTGACGTCATTGATGACGCTATCAGGGGCATCAGGCAGCTGGAATATACGCGGCGAATATTCCAGTCGTCAACGCGGATAAACGCGGCGAATGATCTAGTCTAGTGTGTGACGTCAACGGTGATAAACGCGGCGAATGGTTCAGCTTAGTTAGTGACGTCATCAGAGAAACGCAGCGAATCATCCAGCCCGGTGACGTCAACGGTGATACGGTGATAAACGCGGAGAATTATCCAGCCTAGTTACAGTGACGTCATCACAGACAAACGCGGCGATGTCCCAGTCCAGTGACGTCATCACACACACACGCGGCGATGTCCCAGTCCAGTGACGTCATCACAAACACACGCGGCGATGTTCCGGTCCAGTGACGTCATCACAGCCACACGCGGCGATGGCCCAGTCCAGTGACGTCATCACAGCCACACGCGGTGATGTCCCAGTCCGGTGACGTCATCACAGACACACGCGGCGATGTCCCAATCCAGTGACGTCATCACAGACACACGCGGCGATGTCCCAGTCCAGTGATGTCATCAGAATATAAAGTGGCGCGCTGTTATTAAGATCCTCGCCTCAATGATATACACAAAGGCATCCCTAAGGTCGCGTTGACGTCAAGGTGTCAATGACGTCATGAAAGCGTCTGTGACGTCATCAATGCCAGACTGCAGGCTACGCGCCGTCTTCCTCCGCCTGACGTCACGTGGGAGACACACTTGACGTCATCACAATGGTCTTATTCAGGCTGGAACGGATATCTCAGGAGAACGCTTCAACCGACTGACGTCATAAGAGCCTCAACCAATGACTTTACGAACACGGCGATGGTGAAGTAGTACACCTCCGGCACAAGCCTGGAAGACCCCGAACGTTTTCGGCCCATTTCCGTCGTTCCAACGGATGACGGCGTAGTGGGCAAGGTCGTTTTGGGCTTTAGGTCTTTATCGGGGACGGGACTAGGATCTGTGGAAGGCGGAGGGATTGCTGGTCTCTTGGTGGTGGTGGTAGTAGTGGTAGTAGGGGTAGAGGTGGTGGTGGCGGTGGTGGTGGTGGTCACCGTGACTGTGGGTAGGGCGACCGAGTTGGTACGGGTAGACGCCGAAGGTGGGGTTACCCTAGGAGGCTTCGTGGGGCGAGGGTGTCGTGGGGCCTTCGTGGTATCCACTTCATATGTCGGACCCCCCCAGTCAGGCATCCGCTCCTTGTCTCTGTTCTCTGGGGCTATCGTTTCCCTAGCGACGTCATCTCGTGCACCTGGCCTCGCCGGTCCCGATGACGTCACCGGGTGAAAGTCGCCGTCGAAAACCCCATCTGGCATCAGGAATGGAGTCACGTGTCCTATGACGTCATAATCCTCGTACACGTCGGGACGCGGCTGTTCCGTGGCGAAAATAGCATCGAAGTCATCGAAATTCGGTTGATGGGGGCGGGGCGTGGGTGGCGGGAGTGGGGAGGGAGTGGTGGGCGGGGGAGGGGGCGGAGGTGGGAGCGTGGATCGCCGCCGCGATACTCTCGTCAGGATCTCGGGGGTCGGACGCGAGCTCGGCTCAGTCATTCCTTGGTCGGGTTTCATTGTTGGTGCTGCTGAGGACATTGCCGTTGATGATGACGTAGTCGATGATGACGTAGTCGACGATGGTGACGTCACATATTCCCGTCGGGGCGTGAATTCCTCCCCAGGCGAGGTGATGAAGATTCTTTCCCAATCTCGCTCGTTCACGTTGTCGCCCTCCACGTAACCCTCTACGTGGCCATCCACGTAGACTTCGAGACTTCCGTTGGACACGGCGTGCAACCGGATGTGGTCATCGATGGAGAGTCCCTGGTCGGTGTCGCCCTCTGGCAAGTGTTCCGCAACTTCCTCGCCGCCCTCTCCGACCTCTCCCTCCTCGGCGACCTGACCGGCACACTCATCGGAATTCCACCATTTGTGAAACAGCGTCTGTAATATGCCCCCTTCCTGGATTCGCAAAAGGGCGTTGTCAAGCTCCTCCACCAGGAGGCTTCCTTTCTTCGCGGCGAACGCGTAGTTTGTCACCGAGGTGAACTGCGAGTTGGACAGCAAGTCGCATGGCGGCTTCGACGAGAGATACGTCGCCTCTGCCGACTCCATGATGAGGGCAAATCGTCCGCTGCGAACTTTCGCGAGACCCTCGGTCAGAGTGGCCACCTCGTTCTCGCGCTTGCGAGACTTGATGTCACGCCAGATCTCCTTGAACAGCGGGATCTTGGACTTGCGCAGTTGGCGTGCCACGTGACTTCCCTTGACGACGCCGAAGCCGAACTCGGTCTGGTTGACCAGGTCCTCCATGAAAATGAGGGGAATTTCGTCGACGTCATATCCGGTTCCGGTTCCGGGCGCATGCGTGACGATGGCGTAGGTGGAGTGCAGGAAAGGTTTGGTAAAGGTCAAATGTCGCAAGTGACGATTGTCTATGACGAAGGGTGCCGCGGCCATGTCGGCCCTCTGTAAATGACATAAAGGAGTATCGTGTATCAGTGAAATTGAAATGAAAATCGGTTATTGAACTTCCGGCACAACGCCCACAGTACACGATGGACAGCACTGACTTTCGACGAGAAAACAAGAATTTTGCATGAAATATTTATATATATTTTGCATAGTAAATGGTTGAATCGTGATCACAGTGTAACCGATTACCGTATAACGTATAATTAATATTCTTATCAGGGGCGGATCTAGAAATTTGCCATAAGGGGGGGGGGGTGCTCTTTGAAAACGGGGGGTGCTCGGAGAAGCCGACTTTAACGTATGTTCAGGTATGTTCAGGTTCCCAGGGGCGGGAAGGGGGTGCAACCCCCTTAACCCCCCCCCCTAGATCCGCCCCTGCTAATATATATACCAAACTGCGGGAAATAACGTCACCATGTAAATATTGTTAGATGTGTCCGTAGAATAATTAAAGATAACACAGAGATATTTCCAGATTTATTGCATTGTTTATTGTACTTGTGTCTGTAGAACAATTAACGATATCATAGAACTATTCCCAGGACTATTCACGCCAGTCATACTCGTTTCAAGGTGGCGGATATTTGCGATATGGTGTATATAACACGACCTAAGTTGAAGGAAGGTAAGCCGGTAGATTGGACGCCATCCCCGACCGCTTCTTATTGTCAATCACGTGACTCACCTCGCTGAGGAGATCGCCCACCATTCCCGTCCACTTTCCATTCTTCTTGTGACGCCCGAACGTCCGCTGAAGGCGCCACTGGTACTCAAAGGGCACCAGCTGAGCCATTTCGTGGACGAGGTCGGCGATGTAGCCTTCGAACTGCCCTGGCTGGGTGCGAGAGCGCATCAGGTAGGGCTCCGACTGCGGGGTGGTGAGCGATAATAGAGGGAGGAAGGCTATTATTCATCAGGTAGGGCTCCGACTGCAGGGTGGTGAGCGATAATAGAGGTAGGAACCTTATTATTCATCAGGTAAATCTCCGATTGCATAGTGGTGAGCGATAATAGAGGTAGGAAGGCTATTATTCATCAGGTAGGGCTCCGACTGCAGGGTGGTGAGCGATAATAGAGGAAGGAAAAGAAGACGGAGGAAGGCTATTATTCATCAGGTAGGGTTCCGACTGCAGGGTGGTGAGCGATAATAGAGGGAGGAAGGCTATTATTCATATTACCAGTCTGTGTGTCTTCGTGTGTCTGACAGTTCTAGGCACACAATGAGATATATTCATAGGCTACTTACTCGCGATAATGAAAAGCTTTGCATACAAGAGTCAGTAAAGTGGACAAACAAATATCTGAAGGAAGAGCGGCGGGGGAGCGAGCGGGGGCAGGGCGACAGAACACCATCACTAACATGATCTTAAACATATATTATTAAGCGCCCCTGTTCGAATAAGCGCCTGTTTGAATAAGCGCCCGGGGAATTAATCTCGACTCTTTAACTCTTAGCGCTTATTCGATCAACTACGGTATACGGAAAAGATGAAAGCACGAAATGCGACCCACTAGGACGGACGTAATGGTGAGACGGCGGTTCCCGTCCACAGGAACCTGTCTGTGATCTCTGTCCTCTCTGTCGGGGTCTGCAGGGACAAACAAGATTTTATTTTGAGAATTTTAATTTACAAATAATATCTTCGCCGAAGAAATGATCATCGTTGCCGGGCCACTGCAGTTATGAGGAATGTTCGCTTCCCTTCATTTCATTGCCGCATTTCGTATGGTACAATGCTGCCGTCTACTGACAAAGTGACAAATGTAATGCCGCCCTCCAGCGTTAAATGACGATTTCGCCACCCAGTGAGCCATTTGGTAGCGATATTGCAGCGGTGCGACGAGAAGATACCATCTAAGGCAGACTGATCGCTTGTTGAAAAAGTCGCTGCTCAATCCTTCATGAATGCAAATACTGAATTATCCCCAAGTTTCCTTATATTTTTTGATAATAGCCATTCGACGACCGGAATATCGAATCTATTAGATAAATATTGCTATCAAAAAATTTAATGCATTAATCAATATACTATACACAAAAAAAATATCAGTACATGCATTAGTAATAATTGTAACGCATTGATCATATGGGTAAGAAATTCAGATCTTGTGGTATTGCGTGTAACGACAGCCACCATTCGTCCATTCGTTTCTTCGGAAGTCGACACCGAAATGAAAATGGCAATCATCCCCCATTGTCACAATTAATAAACAAAAGGACACGCCAAAAAGTTAATCCATGTCTCATGTTGCATAAGTGTATGGACTTAGTTGGAACATTTGTTAATTGCAGTGGTGGGTATGTGTATGCAAGCCATGTCATTTGTCGGCGAGGAGCATATACGAAATCACAACTTGGTATTTGCTTGCATTTGTTAATTGCAGTGGTGAGTAAGTGTATGTGAACCATGTCATTTCCTTACGAGCATCCCTACATCGTACAATGATGAATTACAATCCCATAGCACACATTACTTGGAGCAATATTACTTTATCAACTACAGACCGGTGCATATCCTATCCTGAGCGAATTACAGGCAGGCTATATATGTATCTACATGCAGGTGATTTACATCAAACGAATTTCAAGTGCAATTCTAAATGGATGGATAGAGTGTTTGATCAATTGGCCGGTGTCGATACGAAGGGAGATTTTCGTTCATATATGTGGTAAGGCCACGGATAAGCACACATCATTTTGTTCAATTCATGCAACATGGCTCCTATACATCAGGTGTTTTAATTCACTCACCTGGCCCTCCCACCGGCAACGTCGTGCTCACCGCCTCCGTAGAACTGACCCTGGGTCGCGTGCATCCCCCAGGCCACCACTTGGCTTTCAGCGACTCCAGCACATGGCTCCTGGACGCCGACAGACGCTGCAGAGCGGCGTTCACCCTGTCGACCAGCGCGCTGTTGTTGCGCAGTGCCAGCGCGTAGTGATACCCCGTGGGGCCCAGGGAGCGCGTGCTCAGGTCGCACGGCTCACGCTCCACGTAATAATCCGCCATGTTGGAATCCAACAATAGGTGGAGCTGCTTGCTGCGAACACGATCCAGACCATCTAAAATGCTATCGACGTAAGTCAGGCCGGGAGAGTCCTTGAGCGATTGCTTGAAGACCGAATTCTCTGGCATAGAGAGGAAGTGTTTGACCTCTTGACCCATGACGACGCCGTAGGGAGATGCCCGTGATGACGTCATATCCTCCGTGGGACTGAGGGCGGAGAGTGTGACGTCATCAAGCGGCGTCGTGAAGTCCACGACAGCTTGTCTGGCGTTGGTGACAATGATGGGTGCCAAGGCGATGTCGGCCGACTGGAACCATGGCAACGACATAAAAATATGAACAATTATTGTTTTAAAAGGGTCCATAATTTACAATTAATAAATAAAAAAAAGAACTGAAAATAAATTCCGTTGCTTAAATTTATTATCATTATGATTTGGGTTTACCTTAGGAGAGACATATGGTAAGCCATGGTAACGTACATGAGTATACGGTTATGGCGCTACAAACCAAATTATAAGCCACAGATACAGATCCCCTGCATAAGAATCCTTTGTATACACGATACAAGTTCCTTGCCATTGACCAATTTCACGATCTTCAAGTTTTTGTCCCAGCCAATGGTAGAAGTTATATTACTGTTTGCGGGGCGCTACCATGCGGCAGAAAGTGGTAAAGTATGCATTATATTGGTAAAGACAGAGGACTCTCTGTCCTGGGTGGCAGAAACTGGCCCCATTTTCATTTCGGTATTTATCTATCGGCATACTTGACATACCTACCAGCTCATACCTCTCAGTTAATATGGTTTCAACTGGCACTCCTTTCCAGCTGACACGAATTTGGGTAAATAAAAATCTGTTTGCACAGCTACCCTATTTGCCATACCATAGCCATCGGGTCATGTTATCAGTTGTCTCGTTCGCAATAGCTTTTTACCAGACCATCAATTCAGCCCTGACCTAAACATTCTTGATAGGAATCCGCCCGCGCCCATGATGATGCCCATATATCTTATCAGAAATTACATAGGAAACCATTGCAGACTCGGCATCGATTTGTGATCATTTATAACCAAGATAAGAACTCAGTTTCATCCCTGGAATGCACCTTGACGACACAGCCATCTGCAGCATGTAGTCCTATTAATACATTATTCTTGTGTGCCTCGTGTAGGTATATATAGATCACGTTGCCGACAATAACATGTTAATTAAGCCGTTACTTCCAGTGGGAGGAGTATATGTCAAACCCATTTATCCACGTGTATGTCTCAGTGAGTGGTTCTACCGGCATCAGTAACACTCTCCCTATTATGTAAGTACAGAATGCCTGGCTGGATTAATCTTAATTACGCCGCCAGTCCGCCGCATACACACATGCCGTTATATTAGAAGCACGCGGGGGTGTTCCGTACCCAGCTAATTTGAACATATACAGGTACATTGCACAGACCGTATAGCGAGCCACCATCTGTTATAGAGAAAGTTTTATCCACCTGTCAGGCAAAACTATAACTACAACACCCAAAGGGATATCATAAAAAACGAAAAAACGTTGGCCCCCGGCCGGCATACAAAAACCGGCAATAAATCTGTAATCAACGCAAGTTGGAATGGCTCGGTAGTCTCGGTCCCGCGTGGATAAATAGCGTATGACTAACCAGACCGGGAATCCAGTACAGGGTGGATGACTTACGCTGAGGAATTGGTGAGGATGGTTCACGCTAGGGGCGGGACTTTTGTTACCGCAATAAATCTGGTCAGTTTTCCAATAATATTTTAAGCTGTGGGTGAGGATGGTTCACGCTAGCCATGCCATGGGTACTAGTTTTGTTACCATATTATATCTGGTTAGTTTTCGGCATAATACTTTTAAGCTGTCGCCTTCCGCCACACACAACGATGTGAGATCCCTGAAAGTGGTTCACAGCCAACCACACGGTGAGCACGAGCAGACATGTTTTGCGTGGCAACGGATGTATCGCGGCGTCGTGTTTTACCGTTTTCCAGATGGTGCATGGATTTTCTTGGCGAAGAAAACACTTATCATGGAATATTAATACTTCCGTAGGGCTTGGGCGACCTGTAGCTATATTTCACTTTTACGGAAAGTAGGGATCTTATTTATTAATATCCGGACTGAATTTTCTTCTGTAACTGAGAGGTCAGACAATGTTGCGGCATTCGCATATGTCATTTTCTATGCATTGCAGCTGTGTTCTGCATCAAAAGAAGATATTTGAAGTCAGTATAAATCACGGAATCCATTTCGGTCTACAACAATTGTACTCACGTCGCTGTACTTCATACATATGCACGATGCGATGATTTGTATCTTATACATGTGTCTGAGACATGATGCATAGTAGGCCTACGCTCGTCTTTTTTTCTAATCCGCAACATATATCTCAGTTATGTTCTATTCTGCGACTCATACCATTCATTTAGTGATGACAATAACCAAATAGGGGTCTGGAAGGGGTAAATGGCGACGCGCAACACAGGCATATTTGAAAAATCGACATTCGACTTTGACCCCCAAATTCCGACACTGAGGATCTGTCAAAACGACATCGACACAGATAGCAGCATTTTAGAAAAAAAACGACACCGAACGTCGTGAAAGAGTAACATTGACACTGAGAATTTTGTGAAATCGACACCAGACACCGGAACCTTCTTTCAGACTCCTCTAAATCGTCCACCAAGTTGGACTATTCCACGCTCACCCCTCCGGTGAGTTCTCCCAGCAAGCCGTTCCATGTGCCGTCGTCCCCCCTCTGGCCGATCTGACCATCCGGCACCAGGTAGAGCTGGTATGAGAACTGGGCCTCCCGAGCCAGCTCCTTCAGAACATCGATGAGGAAGCCATCATACCTCTCATTGGCTATCAGACCGGGCCCCCAACGCAGCTCTACGTAGGGTTCCATCTGAAAGACATGATGAGAATGACGGCTAAAGCAATATATTCCGTAATTTTTGGTATTACCAACCTCTTCTCCATGTCAAATAAGTATATTCTGCCTGAATTTAAATCCTGCAAGTCTTTGAGCTATCCGGAGAGAAGTAGATTTGTTCACCGGAGCCGAAGTTGGTGGCCAATCACTGCGCGCCTGTTCGCTCTTCAATAAAACGCGGAATACTGCGGAATAGTTCGGTAAACCTTTCGCGTCGGAAACACGGAAGTTTTGCGCAGTATTCCGCAGGTATTCCGCAAGTATTAAGTTTAATCGAGGCCCGTTCGGTATTTTGCGTGATGTCGACCGCGGGTCGCTAGGACGTCCGCGCGCGATATAAATAAACCGCGTACTTTTATGTTGAAATTGTTGTTTTACAGACTCAAAGAGATAAATAATATATATCGTGTATCATAATTTTGAGATACTTTTAGTCTTGATTCTAAAATGTAAAAAATCTAACATGGCGTATGTAAGTATATTGCTTCAACGTTATGATTAGTCTGATTAAATGAGTACATCTGTACTCTATGGGATATTAGTTGGTTTTATTTATCAGGATTCTTTAACCAATTCTGGTCAGATCGCGTTAATGGGAGAACGAAGAGTAGAGCGGAGCCATGTCCCCCAATGTAACTCCCTACTCTTTGTTACATAATTGATTCGTGTCCCATCTGGCCGACGATCCACGTTTTTTATTAGACATATAATTGTAGTGTTTGACTGGCCAACGACACATCCGGGGATGTGATATCGGGAGCGAAGGCATGTGGGGATCCACTTTGGATGCAGTGTGCGCTGCGAACATTTCTCTCTGAGATAAGAGGTCCAAACCAAAAAAACAAAACAGGGGATATACAATTCCTTGTTGAGGATTGTTGGTGGTATACCAAATCGTATTATGGATGGATAGAGTATGAAAAACCGTATTAAGCTGGCCATCCATTTATCCGTGATCCGTGATCCGTGTCCGTGTCCGCGAAAAATCTCTTATATAGAGAAATACTTGAGAAACATCCATTGGTCCGCTCCGTGTGCGTATCCGTATCCGTGGGGAATCGCTTCGTGAGCGATTTTCACGGACACGGACGCCCGGGGTTGTTCGTTTGTGTGACCTACTTTCGGTCAGTAGTTTCCCTCGTGCATCTTTGTAGGTGTATAGATACATTGTGTGTGATAACGATAGTTTCTATTTTGCTCCAATATGCCAAAAGTGAAAAAAGGTAGTGTCAGACTTACTGGTGCAGATGTATGTGAAAGAATGATCGAACTGGTCAGACAGAATTCGGTCATTTATGATGCAAGAGCGCCCCAACACATGGACGCCATACATATCATCCAAAGTAAATGGCTATGCTCTTCCAAATTGCGACGTCGAGCTACAGATCTTGACATCTTGACAATTTCGAACCCAAAAGAGTGTTTCACGTAGACCTATTCACGTATATAAGGATGCTTACCTCACGGACGCGCGGACACGGACACGGACGCGAACACGCACGCAGATCACGGAACACGGATAATTGGATGGCCAGCTTTATGGAAACTTTTACAGGAGGTACGTCTGTTTAGTGCTATGGACATATCTATATCTTGTTAGAATTATCACTTACAGAGTTCATGCCGTTTTGGCCAATATCTTGTTTATTGGGGAGATATATGCAACAGCGCCGTATGCAAAATCTCAATGGTCCCTTTGAAGTTGGCCAACAGAGTGGCTCAAGCGTCATAAAACCATCCTATAATAGCAAAAAAGACAACGTTGTTGATCTGTCGCTATATTTATCAGCCACCCCGCAAAGATTCCCCCCACTTCTTCAAAGTCGTAATCCTTATGACGTCATAATGGCACTTCCGGTCTACTCGTTTTTAACCAGGGATCATCATCATACATGTCGGAGGAAGGGAGGGAGTGGGGGGGGGGGGTGTGGGTGGCTTGTCACGGCAGTCATCCCGCTCCCGGAGACGTTTCAGACTCCAAGGGGGGAGGCTTGAGACAAGTGGGTTAGAGGCGGGGAGCAGCGAGCGAAGATCCGCCTTCAAAGATATCTCCTCACCCAGAGCGTGACCTCAACAGGCCTTGCTTGACACCGAGTCTCTTTGAAGTGTTCATGAGGAAAAGAAAAACAGTCTGAAAAAACGCATCTCGCTTCGTCTTGTTATCCCGGGCAAGATTGAGCGCCCATCCCACCGTGGCGGAGGCAGGGGGCTGCCGTGTGCATACTCACCACAGCTTAGGCCATCCCACCATGGCGGAGGCAGGGGGCTGCCGTGTGCATACTCACCACAGCTTAGGACATCCCACCATGGCGGAGGCAGGGGGCTGCCGTGTGCATACTCACCACAGCTTAGGACATCCCACCATGGCGGAGGCAGGGGGCTGCCGTGCGCATACTCACCACAGCTTAGGACATCCCACCATGGCGGAGGCAGGGGGCTGCCGTGTGCATACTCACCACAGCTTAGGACATCCCACCATGGCGGAGGCAGGGGGCTGCCGTGCGCATACTCACCACAGCTTAGGACATCCTACCATGGCGGAGGCAGGGGGCTGCCGTGTGCATACTCACCACAGCTTAGGACATCCCACCATGGCGGAGGCAGGGGGCTGCCGTGTGCATACTCACCACAGCTTAGGACATCCCACCATGGCGGAGGCAGGGGGCTGCCGTGTGCATACTCACCACAGCTTAGGACATCCCACCATGGCGGAGGCAGGGGGCTGCCGTGCGCATACTCACCACAGCTTAGGACATCCCACCATGGCGGAGGCAGGGGGCTGCCGTGTGCATACTCACCACAGCTTAGGACATCCTACCATGGCGGAGGCAGGGGGCTGCCGTGTGCATACTCACCACAGCTTAGGACATCCCACCATGGCGGAGGCAGGGGGCTGCCGTGTGCATACTCACCACAGCTTAGGACATCCTACCATGGCGGAGGCAGGGGGCTGCCGTGTGCATACTCACCACAGCTTAGGACATCCCACCATGGCGGAGGCAGGGGGCTGCCGTGTGCATACTCACCACAGCCTAGGACATCCCACCATGGCGGAGGCAGGGGGCTGCCGTGCGCATACTCACCACAGCTTAGGCCATCCCACCATGGCGGAGGCAAGGGGCTGCCGTGCGCATACTCACCACAGCTTAGGACATCCCACCATGGCGGAGGCAGGGGGCTGCCGTATGCATACTCACCACAGCTTAGGACATCCCACCATGGCGGAGGCAGGGGGCTGCCGTGCGCATACTCACCACAGCTTAGGACATCCCACCATGGCGGAGGCAGGGGGCTGCCGTGTGCATACTCACCACAGCTTAGGACATCCTACCATGGCGGAGGCAGGGGGCTGCCGTGTGCATACTCACCACAGCTTAGGACATCCCACCGTGGCGGAGGCAGGGGGCTGCCGTGCGCATACTCACCACAGCTTAGGACATCCCACCATGGCGGAGGCAGGGGGCTGCCGTGCGCATACTCACCACAGCTTAGGACATCCCACCATGGCGGAGGCAGGGGGCTGCCGTGTGCATACTCACCACAGCTTAGGACATCCCACCATGGCGGAGGCAGGGGGCTGCCGTGTGCATACTCACCACAGCCTAGGACATCCCACCATGGCGGAGGCAGGGGGCTGCCGTGCGCATACTCACCACAGCTTAGGCCATCCCACCATGGCGGAGGCAAGGGGCTGCCGTGCGCATACTCACCACAGCTTAGGACATCCCACCATGGCGGAGGCAGGGGGCTGCCGTGTGCATACTCACCACAGCTTAGGACATCCCACCATGGCGGAGGCAGGGGGCTGCCGTGCGCATACTCACCACAGCTTAGGACATCCCACCATGGCGGAGGCAGGGGGCTGCCGTGTGCATACTCACCACAGCTTAGGACATCCTACCATGGCGGAGGCAGGGGGCTGCCGTGTGCATACTCACCACAGCTTAGGACATCCCACCGTGGCGGAGGCAGGGGGCTGCCGTGCGCATACTCACCACAGCTTAGGACATCCCACCATGGCGGAGGCAGGGGGCTGCCGTGCGCATACTCACCACAGCTTAGGACATCCCACCATGGCGGAGGCAGGGGGCTGCCGTGTGCATACTCACCACAGCTTAGGACATCCCACCATGGCGGAGGCAGGGGGCTGCCGTGTGCATACTCACCACAGCTTAGGACATCCCACCGTGGCGGAGGCAGGGGGCTGCCGTGCGCATACTCACCACAGCTTAGGACATCCCACCATGGCGGAGGCAGGGGGCTGCCGTGTGCATACTAACCACAGCTTAGGAGATACTTTGGCCGGGGTTATTACGCGCTATTCCCGTTGTAGGATAATCGATTCTGGCGGATTTTTCACACAGACGGTGGTCCCTATGGTGTAAACAGATGAAACGCAACCACCGGGCGGGTTCAGGCTTGAACACAGGGGCGGGTTCAGGCTTTAACACAGGGGCGGGTCGAGGCTTTAACACAGGGGCGGGTCCAGGCTTTAACACAGGGGCGGGTCCAGGCTTTAACACAGGGGCGGGTCCAGGCTTTAACACAGGGGCGGGCCCAGGCTTTAACACAGAGGCGGGTCCAGGCTTTAACACAGGGGCGGGTCCAGGCTTTAACACAGGGGCGGGTCCAGGCTTTAACACAGGGGCGGGTCCAGGCTTTAACACAGGGGCGGGTCGAGGCTTTAACACAGGGGCGGGTCGAGGCTTTAACACAGGGGCGGGTCGAGGCTTTAACACAGGGAGGATCCAGGCTTTAACACAGGGGCGGGTCCAGGCTTTAACACAGGAGCGGGTCCAGGCTTTAACACAGGGCGGGTCCAGGCTTTAACACAGGGGCGGGTGCAGGCTTTAACACAGGGGCGGGTCCAGGCTTTAACACAGGGGCGGGTGCAGGCTTTAACACAGGGGCGGGTCCAGGCTTTAACATAGGGGCGGGTCCAGGCTTTAACACAGGGGCGGGTCCAGGCTTTAACATAGGGTCGGGTCCTAGTTTTAAAAGGAGCGACCCCGGGGGTATGGAATTAACCACACAAATCTCATTTTACTCGCTTCCTATACGTTTTTTGTAACAATTTAAATTTTCTTCGCGTTGTGAGAAATGTAGTGACTTGCAAAGGGAAAGGAATTTAATGGACACATGGTGTAATCTCATAGTGCGCCTTAGCTTCTGGGTAAATGTCTAGCTTATCATAGCTAAGCATTATATTAATTTATGACAATTGTTCACGCAAATCTCGCAACATTTGACTCGCAAAAATTTGAAACTTCCTTTATATCATAAATATATTGCAAACTTTAAATGAAGGCCAATATTGGCTCAATAACAATATGGCACAGCACCCTAATAATCCATGTGGTACATTTATTTTTGTCGCTCGCGAGCAAAAGATCAATCGTTAAATTAGCATGTAAAAAATAGTCACGAGCTCGTAACCCATCCCTATTGTGCATTAAGAAAGCCAGCCAATAATTTGGACAATTATTCTTGTGCGTATAACTTTAAAGGCATACCAAAATTTGCATTGACCTTGAATCAAATGTCGCGGAATTCTATGAAAATCCAGAATTTTGCAAAAGGTGCAGGGCACGTCCACCTTTGGGAGGTTAAGAAAGGATGTTAACCACAAAAAATAGGGAGTAGCATTAAAAAATCGTCTACGCGAATCGTCGCTAAAAATAAAGAAGGGGGTGTACCCCCCCCCCTCCCCCACCACCTAGAGGCCCGGAGGCACGTCGACCCTCGCACAGACACCTCCTTGACGCTGCCTCCGACGGCCCTACGTGATGTATATCTACACGGCCTCCTGTCCTCGATCTGGTGTGTGTAGACATACGCAATGGCTCGACCTTCGCTTCGATAGGTCATTAGATTAACCCTCAGCATGCTATCCGGGCCTTGCATTTCGGAAGGGAAAATGGTGGTACGATCATGGAGGACTGATCATTGCAAATCAAGGGGGGCGGGCGGTAAGTTTTCTTTAGAACCCTGTAGTACAAGAAGACTGAAAATAATAATTTTAACTTTGAAACGATATACATGTATTTGTCTTGGGTCAGCACGATGAAAATGTTTTATTGGTCAGGTGAGGAGAAAGTACTTTACACTGCTCAAGTCAAAACTGCCTCCTTCTTAACGATAAAAATACGTTCCTCCAAGTCGTAAAACATCCCCCCCCCCCGCTTCCGTCTCCCGTCCATGATATGCAATGACCCTCCCCTTAAGCTTTTTTCCACGCGGTGTCCCTGTCACTGCTGGGAGCTGTTGGTAAGGCCGTAAGGACGCAATCTGGAAGAGCCACGCCAACTGTGCTGGGCCATCCCCGCGTGTGGGTGTGGCGAGGGGGGGGGGTGTGTGGGGGGGGGTGTGGGTTTGGGTGTGGGTGTGGGTGTGGGTGTGGGTGTGTGTGTGGGGGGGGTGTGGGTGTGGTTGTGGGTGTGGGTGTGGGTGTGTGGGGGGGGGGTGTGGGTGTGGGTGTGGGTGTGGGTGTGGGGGGGTGTGTGGATGTGGGTGTGGGGGGAATCGAATTACCCATCCTATGCAGCGGGAGGCAGAGATGAGCCGAGATGATCAATTTACATCCTTGCTCAATACCATCTTGAACCCTTTCCACTTAGTATATTGATGCAATGAATCACGTAAACGCCGAGTCCCTTCTATATATAAATCTAATATCAGACGCGGGGAAGGTGGAAACAAAAATGTGTTCACTTATTTTTTCTCCTCTTTTCCCGGTCAAATCATGCTGTTAATCTGCAGAATAATGTATTTTTGTTATACGGGTTGTGCTTGTCATCCCTAAAAGTGTGCAATAAGTCAGTGGCCTACCCACAAACCGGTGACGTAGTACACAAAACTTACAATCGGCTGTCAATAGTATAATTTTTACCGTTACGTCAGACGCAACTGTTACGGTTCTGCTAAGTAGAAATGTTAATGGTTTATTTCAACATACTATGCAGAAGTGAAATTGGCGTAAACTTTCTGAATGACATATATATCTGCCATCTAATACATACTCGTCCTTCATTGATTTATTCAGTCTAACTAACATATCACTCCATAGTTTACTTACATGAACAGTTGCAATGCGAAGTGTTCTCTCGCGTGAACCCCCATGTCGATTGGGATAGCCTGGAAACAGATACAAAAAAACATTTCACAAAGGGACAATAAAATGCCCACAATACCATACCCTTAAGTATCTACCCGTTGAATATTTATTCTATGTATGATGCGGCACATCTTTGAACCCAATTTCGCCTTGTTTTGCCATACCATCTTGCCATGCCAGTTTTTTCAATGCCATTTTGCCAGGCCATGTTCCCAGTTTACGCATCATGACCTTGTACTTCTTCGTTAACCGTTAAATATGAAGTTTTTTTATATATTCATCCAAAAGAAGGTAGATTCAGCCCTAGATGGAACTTCTAGCATTAGTCGTTTTTGCATTAGTTGTTAACAACTTCGCAAGACTAGTCTTGCGAAGTTGTGAGTATGCTATAACATGCATTAAAGACCCGACGAACGCAGGTGTTTCCATCTGGTATTATACACCGAACCAGTGGTCAATCATTCATTGACGTCAATTTGCTTTTATCCAATCATGTGGCGCAATAAGTTCTTCCACGTGTGTTATGTCGGACCAACAAGTCTGACAGACAAAGCAGCATGTCACTTTCTTGTCAATTTCAGAGATGAGTACTTCTCACTTGTACCTAAAATAAGCTATGATTGTCAATTTTCTACTCAAGATTAACGAAAAAGGACTCACGGGTGGGCGGGGCTTAGTGTCGGAGTGTGGAGCGGTGTATGATACCACCGTCAGGGTGGCTTGGTATCCCGTCATCATCAATACTTCCTCCTTGAACTTTCGCATCAGAGATAAAAGTTGCCAAGAGTTCTTAACAGGGCGTAAGCTTGCCTTGGGGCACCGTAGGTTCGGCGGCATTTTGGGTTTATTTAAGATCCCCCCCATGCATCACTTTGCCCTTAAAGTGGCCAGCTGTGAGTGAAGAGCAAGCGGAACGCCATTTGGCCTGAAAAAGCCTTCTGACAGACAGACAGACAGATCGCAGGCTGGAGTCACCGGGTGGGTGGACTCCCGCTTGGCATCGTAAGGACGGATCAAACAACAGTTTCGACATCGTATGGATGGATAAAACAACAGTTCGGACACGAGTTGAGGGGATCAAACGGCGGTTCTGATACGATTCGAGGGGATGAAACAGCAGTTCTGACACCATGTGAGCGGATAAAACAGCGGTTCTGACACCATGCGAGGGGATAAAACAGCGGTCTTGACACCATATGAGCGAATAAAACAGCGGTTCTGACCATACGAGGGGATATAAAAGCGGTTCTGACACCATATGAGGGGATAAAACAGCGGTTCTGACACCATGTGAGCGGATAAAACAGCGGTTATGACACCATGTGAGGGGATATAAAAGCGGTTCTGACACCATGCGAGGGGATAAAACAGCGGTTCTGACACCATGCGAGGGGATATAAAAGCGGTTCTGACACCATATGAGGGGATAAGACAGCAGTTCTGACACCATGTGAGCGGATAAAACAGGGGTTCTGACACCATGTAATGGGATAAAACAGCGGTTCTGGCACATTTTGAGGGGATGAAGCAACAGTTCTGACATCATGTGAGGAATTATAAGAACAGTTCTGAGACCAGAATAAAACAGAAATTCTGACAAGATTAGAGGGGATAGAGCAACAGTTCTGACATCGTATGAAGGGATGAGACAACAGTCCTGATACCATATGGGTGGAATCCTTTCTCACACGGAAATGTCCCGAAATGACGCGACACAACCTTTGGACGACCATCAAGCTGTCACAAAATGACGGCCCGGGATGAAGCAACCACAGTTAACTCCGGACACCAGATACATACATTTACATAATGTATATATATAGCGTATGGCATGTTGACACCATGTGGAAGACAGGAACACTCACGCTCAAAAATATATGGTTCTTGGGCTGGTCTGGGATAGTCCGCGCTGTATGTCCTAACTCAAGGAACACGAACGCATGCTAGGATCCCTCAGTCTCAGTTATAAGGCATACAATCGCGCTGTCATGTTTATTGTGAAGATTGTGACCCGGTGCGTCGGGGAATGCTCGCCCGTGTGTGGTTGAAGGGGCAGCTTGCTTATCTCACGCCGAAGGGTTTCCGATGCGCCATAGCTCTATATAGGTACGACCTTGAAGGCTCAAACCCAGATATTGTTTTCCCATGGGTCTCTACCCTCAGTACTTTAGCTGATGGATTTGTTGAGACAGTTCTGTCAGGAATGTTGTTAGTACTGTAGTAATAGCGGCCCATGGAGATATCCGGCCAACGGAGGTTGTTACTATGACTACCGTGAGGTAGTCATAGTGTGTGTTTGCTACGTGGGTTGGCTGGTTTAAGAAGGACGCTGTAACCTCTGCCATATGTCACATAGCGATAATGGGAAGGTCAAGATAGAGAGGTCCCCGGGAGTAACCCCCTCACTCTGTGTGATGAAAGACATGGGATTTCTATCATGTACACACCTAGACATTTGCAAAGATGGGGAGCGAACCACGCACCGGCCGTTTGTGCTGGACGTGCAGAGCACCCTCGACAATAGACCGATCCAGGCTGTCAATCATTTATTGAACTCATTGTTGCTTGTATCCAGAGCATGTGGTAAAAAAAGGTCTTCCGTGTGCATTATGTCGGACAAACAAGTCTGACAAACAAAGCAGCATTTCACTTTCTTGTCAATTTCAGACTCACGATTTAGAAATAATACTTCAGCGTGATCGGGGCTAAGGGTGTGTTCGATTCACAAGAAACCTAAACCAGTTTGCCGAACTGACTGTTCGACAGGAGAAGAAACGAAACCGGTTTGCTCGAAACCGTGGAACTATCGAGAGAGCTGGTTTAACGGTTTCGGTTCTGCGGAATTGCCAGTTCCGCAGTTCGATCAACACATTCACCATAGTTAATCTCAAATGAAATGAAATGAATTGAAACTTCTGAACAAAAGTATGAGAATAATTTATTAATAGACATTCGATCGCGGGTAGTAAATGAAACAGACGGCATATTTCATGCTGGCACAACTTCATAAGCACATGGCCATTGCCTAAATACATGCTGAAACTAAACAAATGAAACTATGCGTTCGCCTTTAGGTGGGCAAACCGTTGAGACCGGTTTCAAAACCGGTTTCGGTTTCCATTCGGTTTCAGGTAAATCGAACACGCCCTTAGTGTCGGTGTCTATAGTCGAACGCGTCACCTACTAGGCCACGGGGTGATTCCAGTGAGGGAATAGACCGATCCACACTTCCGACGCTAAGCCCCGCCCACGCGTGAGTCCTTTTTCTTTAGTCCCGAGTATGAAATTGACAATCATAGCTGATGGTATGTACAAGTACTCCTCTCTGAACTGACAACAAAGTGACATGCTGCTTTGTTTGTCCGACTTGTTTGTCCGACATCACACACGTGGAAGACTTTGTTCGCCACATGATTGGATAAAAGCAACAGTGACGTCAGTGAATGATTGACAGCCTGGATCGGTCTATGGCGTTGTTATGGTGGATTCGGTTGCCGATGGGAGAGTGGGCGTTTGGAGTTAGAAGTGTCAGATTAATGACAAGATAACAAGGTAAGATTAATCAGGAGCACCAAGTAGTAAAGTTATGATCATCTGAGTATAAACTGGTTTGACCGATTTGCTGTTAGAAATCACAGTACATTCTAAGAAAGGATGAATGTATACTTCGCAATCGTAGACCCAATCGCCTTATGGACTGTTTGGTCAATATAATTCAGCACACAGCCCACTCTGCCACTGGAACGGCCCGCCAGCTTCAAATCAGGGTTTACCTAATTCCAACGCTCCACGGGGGCCGTGGCGTAGTGGTTAGCGCACTAGAACGCATGCTTATCAATAGCTCCTGGGTTCTAATCGGGGCATGTTCATCCATTCATCATCCACCGTTCTCGAAGGTTCCTTGCCTAGTTTAGCCCTTGTGTGTACAACAGCAGCCTAAAGCACCAACTAGTTTCACTTCATTCCCAACGCCCCACGCCTCGGTTAACCTTCATAAGCGTCCACCACTAACTAAGGCTGACACTAACACTGACTATAATGAATCCACGCAATGCCGGCAGAGGCAGCACCAGTGCTGCACCCAGGGATACGTCCCTCGGACCAATTTCCCCAGCAGTAGATTTGGATAAGCTCGTTCTGTACAGCCAGGGAGCTAGGAGAGCTAGGAGAGCCATGTGTGCTCGGCACGGATGAATTATCCTGGTTCTCATCCCAGAAAGGAAGCGGTTAATTACGGTCTTGACCTCCTTGGTTGATCGCTCGCAGGTGTTATCTATTTACCAGGAGTACTCAGGTCTGTTGAGATTAGAGACCCGAAAACCGTTCCAAAAATACTAAGTGTAAGTGGCCGAAAACTACAGGGATTCAACATGGATCTGATCAGCGGTTTGAGGCTGGGGGAAGGATATTGGGAGTGAGGATGTGAGCTAATCATTGGCGGTATCGTAATGAGTTCTACACGATGTGGTTGACTTTCTCTGTCAGTAATCATGCTAACAGTGTCGGTGTGGTTGTCATATGCACGGTACAAATGTCAGTCATGTCGTGCTTACAATGACGAACGGCATAATGTGTACAATGCAGGGGGGTCCATGAATTTGAAAAGGAAGGGGTCCACTGAAACTTGCGACCAGGGGGGGAGGGTGGCTCTAACTAAATTGAGACCGGGGGAGGGTGAGTGGGTGGGGGGGGGGGCATTCTTACTTGTAGCCTGGGACGATGGGACGACAAGTAACTTGTCGTCCCATTGCCATCTGTCTAACAGATCTAACGTACTTGGGCCAAAGCGATACATTCGACTTACAGTTGTTGGCTTATTAAGGTTCAGGTGCGGGATTTAAAAAAAGATAGGAACCAGGAGAAAGGTCCGATATTGGCAGGATTCTGGTTTACTCAGGGTGTTGCTGTATTAAATAGTCAAAATCCAAATGACATTCGGACGCAGCTACAGCCGTCAATCAGCGAAATACTTTAGAACCTCATTCGGACCGCGGAAAGAAGTAACTCGGCGTCCACTCAGCAGCGTTTCAACGGTTGTGAGTGACGTGTTTTACCCGGACACCGTGGGCCACACGCAGGATGAGATGGAGGTCCAGGAAGTCGACCCCAGGAAATCAGGTGCACCACTCACCGGCAGCCCGTGAAGCCGTTAATACGGTCACCTGCCCCGGGGTTCTTCTGGGCTGCAGTAACCTTACGCGTGGGCAGAGAATGCTGAGAAGATATGCCATCCAATATAAACACCGGCCAGTGTTGAAAGTATAGGTATTTTTGCCGACTTTTCGCTGCAATCGCCTTGTGTACCTGAACTGATGTGTTTATGCCGTTTATGCTGTGTTTTTTTTTCGGTACTTCAAAGAAATGGGATTTTTAATTAATGGATTTATCAAAAATGTTAGAAACGAGACTTAAACATTTGACGTAATAAATCTATTAGAACTGGGGGTTATAAATTGTATCTTCAGGACGTTTTAACCATTTTTAGTTACGGGTCAATGAGAGAAGGATGGGAGAGGGGGGTAACCCCCTAGTCTTTGTGAAGAAGGGCATGGGATCTTTATCCTGCGACCACACAGACATAGCCACAGCGGGACTCGAACCACCGATCTACGTGCCGTTAGGCTCTCAGGCAGAAATGCGGGAGTATTAAGCCACTGTTGTGCACATGAAACAAGAAACCTCTGGAAACTGGAGTATGTCTTCACATACCTGCCGACTTGCATCGGTATAGCACTTGGTTACAATGGACCATAGATCAGTGGTAATGTGCTAAAGGGGGCCAGGAAACTTCACAGGACATTCCCAATGCGATGAGGTTGGCTGACAGTTGCCCCAGATGCAAGTGCCAGGGCCCGAACCCGCGACCTGGTGATCTGCAGCTCCGCTTCTTGACAAACTGAGCCAGGGAACATCCGGGATTTGTGCAATGATAAAGTACTGACCAGAAAAAATAAGAATTTATGCGGCCATGTGTATACACGGGATAGCCATACGTATACACGGGATAGCCATACTATACACGGGATAGCCATGTGTATACACGGGATAGCCATACGTATACACGGGATAGCCATACGTATACACGGGATAGCCATACTATACACGGGATAGCCATACGTATACACGGGATAGCCATACTATACACGGGATAGCCATACGTATACACGGGATAGCCATACGTATGCACGGGATAGCCATACTATACACGGGATAGCCATGTGTATACACGGGATAGCCATACGTATACACGGGATAGCCATACTATACACGGATAGCCATACGTATACACGGGAGAGCCATACGTATACACGGGATAGCCATGTGTATACACGGGATAGCCATTCGTATACACGGGATAGCCATACGTATGCACGGGATAGCCAGCCATGTGTATACATGGGATAGCCATACGTATACACGGGATAGCCATACGTATACACGAGATAGCCATGTGTATACACGGGATAGCCATACGTATACACGGGATAGCCATACGTATACACGAGATAGCCATACGTATACACGGGATAGCCATACGTATACACGGGATAGCCATACTATACACGGGATAGCCATGTGTATACGCGGGATAGCCATACGTATACACGGGATAGCCATACGTATACACGGGATAGCCATACGTATGCACGGGATAGCCATACGTATACACGGGATAGCCATGTGTATACACGGGATAGCCATACGTATACACGGGATAGCCATACGTATACACGAGATAGCCATGTGTATACACGGGATAGCCATACGTATACACGGGATAGCCATACGTATACACGGGATAGCCACGTGTATACACGGGATAGCCATTCGTATACACGGGATAGCCATACTATACACGGGATAGCCACGTGTATACACGGGATAGCCATTCGTATACACGGGATAGCCATGCTATACACGGGATAGCCATACTATGCACGGGATAGCCATGTGTATACACGGGATAGCCATACTATACACGGGATAGCCATACGTATACACGGGATAGCCATGTGTATACACGGGATAGCCATGTGTATACACGGGATAGCTATGTGTATACATGGGATAGCCATGTGTATACACGGGATAGCCATGTGTATACACGGGATAGCCATGTGTATACACGGGATAGCCATGTGTATACATGGGATAGCCATGTGTATACACGGGATAGCCATGTGTATACACGGGATAGCCATACTATACACGGGATAGCCATACGTATGCACGGGATAGCCATACGTATACACGGGATAGCCATGTGTATACACGGGATAGCCATACGTATACACGGGATAGCCATACGTATACACGGGATAGCCATGTGCATACACGGGATAGCCATACTATGCACGGGATAGCCATGTGTGTACACGGGATAGCCATACTATACACGGGATAGCCATACGTATACACGGGATAGCCATGTGTATACACGGGATAGCCATACGTATACACGGGATAGCCATGTGTATACACGGGATAGCCATACGTATACACGGGATAGCCATACGTATACACGGGATAGCCATGTGCATACACGGGATAGCCATACTATGCACGGGATAGCCATGTGTGTACACGGGATAGCCATACTATACACGGGATAGCCATACGTATACACGGGATAGCCATGTGTATACACGGGATAGCCATACGTATACACGGGATAGCCATACGTATACACGGGATAGCCATGCGTATACACGGGATAGCCATGTGTATACACGGGATAGCCATACGTATACACGGGATAGCCATACTATACACGGGATAGCCATACGTATACACGGGATAGCCATACGTATACACGGGATAGCCATACTATACACGGGATAGCCATGTGTATACACGGGATAGCCATGTGTATACACGGGATAGCCATACGTATACACGGGATAGCCATACTATACACGGGATAGCCATACGTATACACGGGATAGCCATACTATACACGGGATAGCCATGTGTATACACAGGATAGCCATGTGTATACACGGGATAGCCATACGTATACACGGAATAGCCATACTATACACGGGATAGCCATACTATACACGGGATAGCCATATGTATACACGGGATAGCCATGTGTATACACGGGATAGCCATACGTATACACGGGATAGCCATACTATACACGGGATAGCCATACTATACACGGGATAGCCATGTGTATACACGGGATAGCCATGTGTATACCCGGGATAGCCATATTATACACGGGATAGCCATACTATACACGGGATAGCCATACTATACACGGGATAGCCATGTGTATACACGGGATAGCCATACGTATACACGGGATAGCCATACGTATACACGGGATAGCCATACTATACACGGGATAGCCATACTATACACGGGATGGCCATACGTATACACGGGATAGCCATACTATACACGGGATAGCCATGTGTGTACACGGGATAGCCATACTATACACGGGATAGCCATGTGTATACACGGGATAGCCATACGTATACACGGGATAGCCATACGTATACACGGGATAGCCATACTATACACGGGATAGCCATGTGTATGCACGGGATAGCCATACGTATACACAGGATAGCCATACGTATACACGGGATAGCCATACTATACACGGGATAGCCATACGTATACACGGGATAGCCATGTTTATACATGGGATAGCCATACGTATACACGGGATAGCCATACTATACACGGGATAGCCATGTTTATACATGGGATAGCCATACGTATACACGGGATAGCCATACGTATACACGGGATAGCCATACGTATACACGGGATAGCCATACGTATACACGGGATAGCCATACGATACACGGGATAGCCATGTGTATACACGGGATAGCCATGTGTATACACGGGATAGCCATACGTATACACGGAATAGCCATACTATACACGGGATAGCCATACTATACACGGGATAGCCATATGTATACACGGGATAGCCATGTGTATACACGGGATAGCCATACGTATACACGGGATAGCCATACTATACACGGGATAGCCATACTATACACGGGATAGCCATGTGTATACACGGGATAGCCATGTGTATACCCGGGATAGCCATACTATACACGGGATAGCCATACTATACACGGGATAGCCATACTATACACGGGATAGCCATGTGTATACACGGGATAGCCATACGTATACACGGGATAGCCATACGTATACACGGGATAGCCATACTATACACGGGATAGCCATACTATACACGGGATAGCCATACGTATACACGGGATAGCCATACTATACACGGGATAGCCATGTGTGTACACGGGATAGCCATGTGTATACCCGGGATAGCCATACTATACACGGGATAGCCATACTATACACGGGATAGCCATGTGTATACACGGGATAGCCATGTGTATACCCGGGATAGCCATACTATACACGGGATAGCCATACTATACACGGGATAGCCATGTGTATACACGGGATAGCCATACGTATACACGGGATAGCCATACGTATACACGGGATAGCCATACTATACACGGGATAGCCATGTGTATGCACGGGATAGCCATACGTATACACAGGATAGCCATACGTATACACGGGATAGCCATACTATACACGGGATAGCCATACTATACACGGGATAGCCATACTATGCACGGGATAGCCATACTATACACGGGATAGCCATACGTATACACGGGATAGCCATACTATACACGGGATAGCCATACTATACACGGGATAGCCATACGTATACACGGGATAGCCATACTATACACGGGATAGCCATATGTATACACGGGATAGCCATGTGTATACACGGGATAGCCATACGTATACACGGGATAGCCATACTATACACGGGATAGCCATACGTATACACGGGATAGCCATACTATGCACGGGATAGCCATACTATACACGGGATAGCCATATAGTCTTATAACACACTTTCTAACACGTCATATAACGTCACATAACACCATATAACACGTCATACCACACGTCACATAACACACCATATAACACTTAATATAACAGGTAATATAACACGTCATATAACACGTCATATAACACGTAATATAACACGTTTGATAACACGTAATATAACACGGTTGATAACACGTCACATCACACGTCTTATGTGATGGCACGGAAGCAAAGGAAGGATGGCATCTTCATCTTACCATGTCTGATAGGTCCCGACCTTTGACTCACACCTCCACCCGCTCCTCCACCCCACCCCCAACTTTCTCCGATGCTTTCCACGCCACTCCCCCACCCCCAACTTTCTCCGCCGCTTTCCACGCCACACCCACCCCCAACTTTCTCCCCCGCTTTCCACGCCCCCCCCCCAACCCCCTATTGTATCCCTCGCCTCCTCCACCCCACCCCATCCTGCACCCCAGGTGCAGACATTTACTGGACAGGTGCCGGCACCCCCCCCCCCCGCCTCTCCCCCTCCCCCGCTCCCCATCAACCAGCCATAACGTGTTCCCTCACATAACATTGTTATTACCCAAGCCGCTCGAATAGTCTGCGATAACAAGACGGTAATTGACACGAGGTCCTGAATAAACAGGCCACTTCATGGGAGAGAGAGGGGAGACGTCCTAATCCGTCTGAGAAACTATATTTATTCTACTGTAGCAGTCTGCTCGTAGTATAGCAGAGCGCGCTCGCAAGCTTTAGTTTATCGGGATGAGCTATAGATGAACTCACTTTCAGGACTAAATGAGTAGCAACTGAACATACATACAGTCCATAAGCTGAGAACAAACCCAATAAGTATACTTAATGTGCTTCGTCGTTAAAAATCATCCGATCTTTTACGCTTACCTGCAGTGGATACCTAACTTCATCCTGATACGAAACAAAGAAAATATCGGTTGGTATTGTTAAGCGAATATACTATAGAAGCCCCTGACGATCACTTCCCTGTAAATATGCGGAACGACTAACATTTACATTATCTACATATGTTGGCTAATGTTACCTTTAGTGATCTTGCACTATATAGGAGTAGGGATACCGTGCAAGGAAAACGCAGCAAATAACGCCATTGAAATATTACATTTGTCCCAAGTCACGGCCAAGTCATAATGTAGGTGGAAATGACTCTATGAGCCGCTCTAGCCTTCAGCTAGGAATCTTCCTATATTATTATCGCAACCAACGACTTCCTTGTCAAAATACGATCATAAAATGCAAAATCGTTGCCAGCGACGATGTAACCTTAGGACGGTGGCACTATATCCACTTGCCCGGAGCGACATATAAAACAGAATCTGTGTGGGAAGAGAAAGGTTGGGCGGGCGTAGTACAAAGCAGGTACCAAAGGCAAAACAAATGACATGAGAAAGTGAAGGGTGAAGGGTACTGTCTCAGTGCGTCTGAAGCTAACCGGTACAGATACCAGTGGAGTACAGATGCTAGTTGAGGACAGATGCCAGTGGAGTACACATGCTAGTGTAGTACAGATGCCAGTGGAGTACAGATGCTAGTGGAGTACAGATGCCAGTGGAGTAAAGATGCCAGTGGAGTACAGATGCCAGTAGGGTACAGATGCCAGTAGAGTACAGATGCCAGTGGAGTACAGATGCCAGTAGAGTACAGATGCCAGTGGAGTACAGATGCCAGTGGAGTATAGATGATAGTGGAGTACAGATGCCAGTAGAGTACAGACGCCAGTGGAGTACAGATGCCAGTAGAGTACAGACGCCAGTGCAGTACAGATGCTAGTGGAGTACAGATGCCAGTGGAGTAAAGATGCCAGTGGAGTACAGATGCCAGTAGGGTACAGATGCCAGTAGAGTACATATGCCAGTGGAGTACAGATGCCAGTGGAGTACAGATGCTAGTGTAGTACAGATGCCAGTGGAGTACAGATGCTAGTGGAGTACAGATGCCAGTGGAGTAAAGATGCCAGTGGAGTACAGATGCCAGTAGGGTACAGATGCCAGTAGAGTACAGATGCCAGTGGAGTACAGATGCCAGTGGAGTATAGATGCTAGTGAAGTACAGATGCCAGTAGAGTACAGACGCCAGTGGAGTACAGATGCCAGTAGAGTACAAATGCTAGTGGTGTACAGATGCCAGTGGAGTACAGATGCTAGTGGAGTACAGATGCCAGTGGAGTACAGATGCCAGTGGAGTTCAGACGCCAGTGGAGTACAGACGCCAGTGGAGTACAGATGCCAGTGGAGTACAGACGCCAGTGGAGTACAGACGCCAGTGGAGTACAGATGCCAGTGGAGTACAGATGCCAGTGGAATACAGACGCAAGTGGAGTACAGACGCCAGTGGAGTACAGATGCCAGTAGAGTACAAATGCTAGTGGAGTACAGATGCCAGTGGAGTACAGATGCTAGTAGAGTACAGATGCCAGTAGAGTACAGACGCCAGTGCAGTACAGATGCTAGTGGAGTACAGATGCCAGTGGAGTAAAGATGCCAGTGGAGTACAGATGCCAGTAGGGTACAGATGCTAGTGGCGTACAGATGCCAGTAGAGTACAGACGCCAGTGGAGTACAGATGCCAGTGGAGTACAGACGCCAGTGGAGTACAGATGCCAGTGGAGTACAGATGCCAGTGGAATACAGACGCCAGTGGAGTACAGACGCCAGTGGAGTACAGACGCCAGTGGAGTACAGATGCCAGTCGAGTCACATTTACCATCGATGCTGCGGACGTAATTCATCCACGATTGAACCGGAAGTAATATCAACAAAGATACGTGTTCTGCGTTGCCTTGACAACGCGGTTGACGTACCTCGCGTAGGAATAACAAAACTGGCGCCATTAGTGAAATAAAGAGATCAACTGAAGTGATATGCGACGCAGGAAAAAAATGGTATTACCGTCCAATAATTATTTTCGGATTCTGCCTTTGTGCAGAAGGGTGCCTTGGTGAGCCGTGAGGACCTCGTTCTGAGCCACAGCCAAGCGTGGACACGTGTTAACCGTGTGGCAATGATCACATGTAGGTCGTCTTAAAATAACTGATATCTTAGTAGGATGAATTTCCCATCCAAAGTATGTGGCAAATGCGTATGTTGCAATTTGCCTTTTACTTATACCAGATTTCATTCCTGCCTGGTTGATCGCGAAGCAGACGGACTCCTGGAATGATGGAAAACTCACTAGAGTTATTGAGTGCAGAGGGACGGCAGGGCAGCCAGCATAGATCCAAATGGGGCGTATCCAGGCAATAGCTCAATTCCTGTGTGAATTCACGTTCTGTAAGATATATATCTTGCGGATTGGGCGACCAGAAAGGGGGAATGGGGAAGAGGGGAGGGGGGAGGGGGCGAGGGCGAGGGGGCGAGGGGAGGGGCCAGGGTGAAGGGGGGAGCGGGGAGGGACGAGGATAGAGTGGGGGGGGGGGTCGTGTTCCCAGGTCACGAAGAATAAATTTCTTTATTTCCAGGTCACGATGAATTAAAAGCAGAACTCTCCGCATGCAATGGAAGGCCGGATACACGATACTAAATTGACGACTTCCCGATTCACGGTTATTTAATATTCAAATTCCCAGTTCACGATTAATGAAAATTCTTGATCACGGCGGTCGGCTAAAGCAGCGAACACACGGTCCGTTTTTGTGCATGCGTCGCCAGGTCAGCGAGCGTCGTGCGTCGTCCGTCTTAAAGGGATCCACTATAATTCAATGGAGCGAACACACGAGTCCGCGCTTAGGTCCGCGTCCTTCTCCGGCTGCGTCGACTTCGGTCCGGGACCGAATTTAACGCAGGCAGAGGAGGTGGCGGACCATCAATTACGAAGGAGTGAGGTTATCCAGATGGCTCTGCTGGCTTTGCTGGACTTTGCACCCCAGGTTTGGAATTAGCCCAGCGTAGAACATGGAAACTGGGTATGAAGAAGGATTTAGAACTTAGTACAAATCATACGATTTCAGAAAAAATCCAATTAAGTAATTAGGTAATAATTAGCTGAATTTTCGTCCAAGTCGTTTTTGCCGTCATTGTAATTAGGTTGCCAAATGGAGTCAGTGTATGATATATATCATCATCTTCCGTGCTGATATATAATGACATGACGCTCTGTAGTTTGATACGGCCAGAATACATGGGCTTACTGGCCTGGAATGATCTGGAACAACAGCTTCCATATGGAAAAGTGGTCCGGGCGACGGACATGAAGACGAACACGTGTGTTCGCAAAAGACGCACGACGCACGACGCACGACGCACGACGCACGACGTATGCAAGAAAACGGACCGTGTGTTCGCTGCTTAATACCGCATTCCCAGTTCACGAAGAATTATTTTCCTCATTCCCAGTTCACGGTGAAATGAAAAGCCAAATTCCGAGGAACGTAAATACCCCATGCCCCGCCGCCCCCAATGAAGGGGAAGAACGGCCACACTGAGGTTTTGGATCTAGGGGCAGGTGAAGAAAGTAACAAAAACAAACATTTCATTCTGACCAGCCGTTTACTGTCAAAACGAAATTCGATAACTGAATGATATTTCTGGTGTTGCTGATCCATGAAGCGACTGAGAATGCGGTGGCAGTTACTTCGCGGATGCGTGAAGCAGATAGATTTCTGTTCGGGTTTCACCCTTTGATGTGACAAAAAACAGGCCCGCGATAAGGCTCGACTGGTGTCAACCAATACTCCGTCACTATAGCGAGACTCACATACAGGGCGTAAAGAGACATTTCTGTAATTGCCTCCAAGGGAATTGAACCATTTAATCTGTCCGGGTAAGAGTCAGGTGACAAGACTGTTGTCCGATATGATTACACCGAAACCCCAAACATAATCGCTGACTGTCGCCGATATGCTATAAAGAACACCCCCTCCCTCCACCCAGCCCCCCCCCCTCCACCCAGCCCCCCCCCCCACCCCGCCCGCCAAGATGTAAACAGGAGTTTGCTGACAAATCACTGCAAGTCACACTCTCATTGTGAGTGTGACTGACCTGGAACGGGAATGGCGGATGGTTCGTCTGTTTAGACAGCGACTGTAAGACGATCGGAGGTCACCCTGCATAAGTGCAAGACACATCACTGGGGGCGGATCCAGGAGGCGGGGGGGGGGGGGGAGGATGCCAGAAATCATTGTTTTAATGCAAAATGTACGCCATCTTAGAATGTCCAGCTTAGATATAAATTACGGTAGTAATATTGTAAACTTTGGATTATATTTCCCCTTTAAAAAGCCGGGATCCACACCAGATCATTTGGTAAGTACATGACTTATATGACTTACTTTTGGTTTGTGAACCCCGCCCCCTGGATTGGCCACTGTCTTTCAAGCGAGCGGCATTAAACACGCGGTTCCAATGGTAGGACACTGACGACTGTGGGAGGGGTGGGAGGGGTGGGTATGCGGTGATACACTGGCCACACTTCATCAATTTCAAAATCGCAAAAGGGTAGCAAATTGCTTTCAAATGGAGCGCTACCCCTCCCCTCCGCCTCGCCTCATCCACACCGCCGCCCCCTCTGTAGATCCGCCCATGCATTTAATGCATTCAACGGATGGAGTCCCAAATCCTGAATCCTTATCGCCGCCAGCGACCACTTTAAGCGATGTCCGGAGGGCAAGGAAACCGCCTCACGCATCGGCAATTAACCCCAGGAGGGTGTCGGCCGGCTTGTCACGGGTGGATGGCGCGAGAGAGGCAGGAACCATAGCGACCTGCACCTGACCTGATTGGGTGGGTGGGTGGCAGGCGTATGGTATATATATAACATACACCGTCTTTAAGGCTGGTGGCATGGTCCACCCCGATGGTTGAAAGCACACGCCCGGTGTGGCTGACTGGCGGAGTCTCAGCGAAGCACATGGCATTTCACGCTCACTTCAGGTCGAAGACAGCTGGCATTAGGCAACCAACTCCCTCAACCACATGTAAGGACCAGGCTTGCCTGGCTGTAGGCCAGGTCAAGGGCTGTGGCCTTTGTGTCGTAAGGACCACTCTTGCACGGCTCTAGGCCAGGTCAAGGGCTGTGGCCTTTGTGTCGTAAGGACCACTCTTGCACGGCTCTAGGCCAGGTCAAGGGCTGTGGCCTTTGTGTCGTAAGGACCACTCTTGCACGGCTCTAGGCCAGGTCAAGGGCTGTGGCCTTTGTGTCGTAAGGACCACTCTTGCACGGCTCTAGGCCAGGTCAAGGGCTGTGGCCTTTGTGTCGTAAGGACCACACTTGCGCGGCTCTAGGCCAGGTCAAGGGCTGTGGCCTTTGTGTCGTAAGGACCACACTTGCGCGGCTCTAGGCCAGGTCAGGGGTTGTGGCCTTTGTGTCGTAAGGACCACACTTGCGCGGCTCTAGGCCAGGTCAGGGGTTGTGGCCTTTGTGTCGTAAGGACCACACTTGCGCGGCTCTAGGCCAGGTCAAGGGCTGTGGCCTTTGTGTCGTAAGGACCACACTTGCGCGGCTCTAGGCCAGGTCAGGGGTTGTGGCCTTTGTGTCGTAAGGACCACACTTGCGCGGCTCTAGGCCAGGTCAAGGGCTGTGGCCTTTGTGTCGTAAGGACCACACTTGCGCGGCTCTAGGCCAGGTCAAGGGCTGTGGCCTTTGTGTCGTAAGGACCACACTTGCGCGGCTCTAGGCCAGGTCAGGGGTTGTGGCCTTTGTGTCGTAAGGACCACACTTGCCTGGCTCTAGGCCAGGCCAGGGGATGTGGCCTTTGTTTGGTAAGGACCACACTTGCCTGGCTCTAGGTCAGGGGTTGTGGCCTTTGTGTCGTAAGGACCACACTTGCCTGGCTCTAGGCCAGGCCAGGGGATGTGGCCTTTGTTTGGTAAGGACCACACTTGCCTGGCTCTAGGTCAGGGGTTGTGGCCTTTGTGTCGTAAGGACCACACTTGCCTGGCTCTAGGCCAGGCCAGGGGATGTGGCCTTTGTTTGGTAAGGACCACACTTGCCTGGCTCTAGGTCAGGGGTTGTGGCCTTTGTGTCGTAAGGACCACACTTGCCTGGCTCTAGGCCAGGCCAGGGGATGTGGCCTTTGTTTGGTAAGGACCACACTTGCCTGGCTCTAGGTCAGGGGTTGTGGCCTTTGTGTCGTAAGGACCACACTTGCCTGGCTCTAGGCCAGGGGTTGTGGCCTTTGTGTCGTAAGGACCACACTTGCCTGGCTCTAGGCCAGGCCAGGGGATGTGGCCTTTGTTTGGTAAGGACCACACTTGCCTGGCTCTAGGTCAGGGGTTGTGGCCTTTGTGTCGTAAGGACCACACTTGCCTGGCTCTAGGCCAGGCCAGGGGATGTGGCCTTTGTTTCGTAAGGACCACACTTGCCTGGCTCTAGGTCAGGGGATGTGGCCTTTGTTTGGTAAGGACCACACTTGCACGGCTCTAGGCCAGGTCAGGGGATGTGGCCTTTGTTTCGTAAGGACCACACTTGCCTGGCTCTAGGCCAGGGGATGTGGCCTTTGTTTCGTAAGGACCACACTTGCCTGGCTCTAGGCCAGGCCAGGGGATGTGGCCTTTGTTTCGTAAGGACCACACTTGCCTGGCTCTAGGCCAGGGGATGTGGCCTTTGTTTCGTAAGGACCACACTTGCCTGGCTCTAGGCCAGGCCAGGGGATGTGGCCTTTGTTTCGTAAGGACCACACTTGCACGGCTGTAGGCGGCCAGGTCAGGGGATATGGCCTTTGTTTCGTAAGGACCACACTTGCGCGGCTCTAGGCCAGGTCAAGGGCTGTGGCCTTTGTGTCGTAAGGACCACACTTGCGCGGCTCTAGGCCAGGTCAAGGGCTGTGGCCTTTGTGTCGTAAGGACCACACTTGCGCGGCTCTAGGCCAGGTCAGGGGTTGTGGCCTTTGTGTCGTAAGGACCACACTTGCCTGGCTCTAGGCCAGGCCAGGGGATGTGGCCTTTGTTTGGTAAGGACCACACTTGCCTGGCTCTAGGTCAGGGGTTGTGGCCTTTGTGTCGTAAGGACCACACTTGCCTGGCTCTAGGCCAGGCCAGGGGATGTGGCCTTTGTTTGGTAAGGACCACACTTGCCTGGCTCTAGGTCAGGGGTTGTGGCCTTTGTGTCGTAAGGACCACACTTGCCTGGCTCTAGGCCAGGCCAGGGGATGTGGCCTTTGTTTGGTAAGGACCACACTTGCCTGGCTCTAGGTCAGGGGTTGTGGCCTTTGTGTCGTAAGGACCACACTTGCCTGGCTCTAGGCCAGGCCAGGGGATGTGGCCTTTGTTTGGTAAGGACCACACTTGCCTGGCTCTAGGTCAGGGGTTGTGGCCTTTGTGTCGTAAGGACCACACTTGCCTGGCTCTAGGCCAGGGGTTGTGGCCTTTGTGTCGTAAGGACCACACTTGCCTGGCTCTAGGCCAGGCCAGGGGATGTGGCCTTTGTTTGGTAAGGACCACA
Source organism: Arenicola marina (assembly GCA_964019135.1). Classification (NCBI taxonomy): domain Eukaryota; kingdom Metazoa; phylum Annelida; class Polychaeta; family Arenicolidae; genus Arenicola; species Arenicola marina. Next base: position 19,025,257 of record OZ025256.1, on the reverse strand, counting down.
CTTGCCTGGCTCTAGGTCAGGGGTTGTGGCCTTTGTGTCGTAAGGACCACACTTGCCTGGCTCTAGGCCAGGCCAGGGGATGTGGCCTTTGTTTCGTAAGGACCACACTTGCCTGGCTCTAGGTCAGGGGATGTGGCCTTTGTTTGGTAAGGACCACACTTGCACGGCTCTAGGCCAGGTCAGGGGATGTGGCCTTTGTTTCGTAAGGACCACACTTGCCTGGCTCTAGGCCAGGGGATGTGGCCTTTGTTTCGTAAGGACCACACTTGCCTGGCTCTAGGCCAGGCCAGGGGATGTGGCCTTTGTTTCGTAAGGACCACACTTGCCTGGCTCTAGGCCAGGGGATGTGGCCTTTGTTTCGTAAGGACCACACTTGCCTGGCTCTAGGCCAGGCCAGGGGATGTGGCCTTTGTTTCGTAAGGACCACACTTGCACGGCTGTAGGCGGCCAGGTCAGGGGATATGGCCTTTGTTTCGTAAGGACCACACTTGCCTGGCTCTAGGCCAGGCCAGGGGATGTGGCCTTTGTTTCGTAAGGACCACACTTGCCTGGCTCTAGGCCAGGGGATGTGGCCTTTGTTTCGTAAGGACCACACTTGCACGGCTGTAGGCGGCCAGGTCAGGGGATATGGCCTTTGTTTCGTAAGGACCACACTTGCCTGGCTCTAGGCCAGGGGTTGTGGCCTTTGTTTCGTAAGGACCACACTTGCCTGGCTCTAGGCCAGGGGATGTGGCCTTTGTTTCGTAAGGACCACACTTGCACGGCTGTAGGCGGCCAGGTCAGGGGATATGGCCTTTGTTTCGTAAGGACCACACTTGCCTGGCTCTAGGCCAGGGGATGTGGCCTTTGTTTCGTAAGGACCACACTTGCCTGGCTCTAGGCCAGGGGTTGTGGCCTTTGCAGGTGGGATTCAAACCACGCACCTGTAGTCCTAGCAGAGCACACTAAATACTAGCCGCTACAAAACACGCTGCGTACTAAGCCACGGAGTGGCCCCAGTAAGTCATTAAGTCAGTAAGAAAAGTAACCAACTCATTTAACCGCAGTAGTGGGGAGACGGATCAAGTGACCCATGCCGTGAATGAAAAGGGTTGCCATTAATTAACGAAGAACACCTGCCGGTGTAACGGCTGGCCTCATGGGTAAAAAGTGACATCCCAGGCCTATATTTAGATCAAGACTTGCTATCAGCGAAAAAAAAAAAAAAAAATCATTAACACGTGATTTTTACAGTTCTAGGGGTCCGGAAGGTAAATGGCGACACACGACACAGGCACATTTGAAAAAAATCGACATTCGACACTGACCCCGAACTTCCGACACTGAGGATCTGAAAAATCGACATCGACTCATCGACATCGAAAAAAAAACACACTGAACTGAACCAAAAAGCGACACGCCAGGTCGGGAAAAATGAAAAATTGACATTCGACAGAGAGAGAATTTTGACAAAATGACACTTAACACTGCCCCCCCCCCCCCCGCTTCCAGACCCCTAGTTAAAGTTAAATCTGGTGTTAATATACGTTATGGCGGGCCATCTCAATTTATTCCATAATTCTAAATGTCAAGAACATTCATTTTTGATCAACGAAGGACTAAATGTGCAGTGGTAGTCCCAAGTTTCGTCACCGTCTCACTGAACCCTCCAGGCAAGGTCCCCCGCAAATTTCAAGATTCTTGAGAAAAAGTCAAAGCAACTGTAATTTCTTGCGACATTATAGTTTTCAAGAATAAAACATAAAAATAACGAACTTTCTGTATTTAATACAGCAAAAAACATTTTGCCCCTTTGCGAAAAAGTTATAATTGTGACAGAACTCTTTCTGTTCATCACCTGATTTCATGTGTTATTAGGCTTAGGCGGGGTCCCACCACTAATTTGTAGAAATGCGCGACGAGTGAGTGTGAAAAGGCATTGAGGACTTAGGCGACAACAGAGATATAATGGCGCCCTAGCGGAGTGAGTCGAAGGCAGAGAGTGGGCATAGCGCTGAACGCACCATTTACCAACACTGAGTGGGGGACTCGGGAGACGAGAATTGGTACTGACCCCACGTCAAATTTAACCATCAGAATTATCCTTCATACGCGAAAATTTAAATGAATGTGTTATGTTATGTTACTTCCGAACTATATTTTCGAGTGCGGTCATGGTCAAAGGCGTGAAGCGTTTTGAAGTTTGACCCATGTTATTTTGAAATAATTTTTCCCTTAACTCTTCTTTTTATTCGACAACGGAATGTCTATATTTTTTTTAATTCTGCATCGAAAATTCAATATTCAATCTAAAAAATTCTCTAAAACCATTCGTGACCCCAGGACCGTTGGGGTCAACCGTTAGGTTGGCGGTGACGTGGGGCAGAGGTGATGTGAGGAACGAGCACCCTCTGCTGGCAGAGTGGTAATGACCCGCACTGCATTGTAATTGCATACCCAGCTCTCAGGACCTTGGCATCATACTAGACCCGGGTCACCGTAAATAAACATCTTCGTGGGGGTTGTCTATCTGTGTGTATGTGTATAAGTAATGGGCACCGATTAACCTCTGTAACAGCTGACGAGGAAACCAGCAGACGTCATAACGGCCAAAACGGGTGCACGTGCCACATGGCAGTTTGAACGGGTGACACGTGTCGCCGTGAGCGAAGGGCACGCGTTGCGCTTGGAAACCCTGGAAACACTTCAGGGTCACGTTTCCCGTCCTGATTCGCGAGGCATATGTAGCTACTCTCTTCTGAACATGGTATATATATATGTACATCCACCATGTGCAACGGTGGATCTAAAGGGGGGGGGGGTTCAACCCCACCCCCCCTTGGGAACTTATGCATAAACTGTAGAAAGTCGGGTTTTCGCAAAGTGACAATTTGTAGATGCAACTCACTGTAGCAGTGGGGGGGGGGGGGGTAAACCTGCCGTAAAACTCGCAGGAAAATAGGCGAAAAGAAAAATGCACGTGGCCCCCTGTCTCTGAAAAAGGGGGCTTAGCGGGCACATTCACCATTCTTACTGCACAATCTAACCAGCCCCCCACCCCCGCCAATTGTCGCAAATTTCTCACTACATGCATCCGAGCCGGGATAATACTTAAATAACTGAGGCGCACCCCTTCGTAAATTCCTGGATCCGCCATTGCTTAGTTCAATAAACCCAACACAAACGCTGAACAGATGTATCGCAACCGGAGTAATTTTAATACTTCACAGTGCCTTCTACTTTGATGTGCATCGAGGGGCCATGGTTTGTACAGATCCTGGTCGTTTCCCTTCCCCCCCCCCCCCCCCCCCAGGGAGGCTGGGACTGGTTGGCCTAAGTGGCTGGCTGCCTGTATCCAGAAGACATGGACAGAGGGGTGAGTGTGTGAGTTTGTGGAGGGGGAGGGGGAGGGGGACGGGGGGTGGGCTTGCACGACCCCCCCCACCACCACCACCATTCCTCTTCGGGAAGGACCGGACAGTTGTTCTATGAGGTGTTTATAGCGTTCCGACGCTGATGGAAACCCTAATAAAATCCCTAATAAAAACAACATGTATGTAAAGTTAAAATTCCAGCCAAACCTCGAAGGTTTGAAGTGGGGTGTGTGTGTAAAGTTCCAGGTATGCTGCCTGGTTGGAGGTCTCTAGATTGCTTCCGTGACTGGTACCGGGAGGATCTAGTGTGCGCAGAAAGCACATCCGTAACATGTGATGAACCAGGAGTGGATTTCTATTACTCGTGAAACTAGTCCTGTTTTAGTATATTTAAAGTAAGCCACCCATAATGAGCCTCGGGGATTTTGAGCAGACCTCGATAAACATCGGCAAACATCGGCGGGCTGTGGCCCTGATATTTTAAGCAGTCTTAATGAAAGAAAGCACGAATAAAACACAGCAAAAGAAGTGGTGACATAGGTAAAATAAATAGAACATCGTATAATAAGCTTCGGCGATTTAGAGAAGACCTCGGTAAACATCGACAAACATCGGCGGGTGTCAGTGAAAGGGGAATCCTAACTCGTTACGTCATTCACAGGGAATCCCCATTCGTGACGTCATTCACAGGGTATTTCCCCGAGAATGGCTCTTCGTGATAAATTCCGAATATTCAAGAAAAAAACATGGAGAAAACGTGTAAATAGTTAAGAAAGCATTCGTGCAGATCATAATTATATCGGAGACCATTATATATAACCCGATTTATTAAAATGTGAGCACAAGGCGTAAATTACTGATAATTGGTGTGAAATAAGCTGCTCCAAAAAATATTTCTGAATGACATTTTCAAGTTTCAGGACGTATTTCTCGGGAAATTTGCACGGCTACCTATATTTTGCTTTATTTTTATTACAAAAACTATGTTTTTAGAAGTTTTTAAACGTGGTTTGGTGTCAAGATTTTCATTTTTGATGAAATTATAGCCAATTTTGTGAGGTGGTGATTTCGAATTTTGGCAAAAACGGTCCTGTTTTTTGCATAACTGCACTTTATTATTGCCATTCTGTTATTTTTTGTGGCTACTATTTACATTGTTGAATATCATTCCTGTATTGCACTAGGTTTAAGCTTTCCAAAGAGCTATTACTGATGATAATTACTTAATATTGAGCTGAATTGTAGCAAAATTACATATTCGTGGCGGGTGTCAAATTTTGGTCATTTTGTGAAATTGGGTATACTTGGAAAATGGAGAATATTTTTTAACGGGACGGTAAAGTATCCTAAAAATTCACCAGAAGGTGTGTAATTGGGTATACTTTCATAAAATAATCACAAATACAGAGTTCTTTTACCTTGCTATTATGGGTGGCTTACCTTAAATGTCATTTGTTGTTCGCAGAAGAAATTTCCTTCTTCGAAGGGTTGAACGTTTCTCTCCCCAAATTTCTCTCGTAATACTAGACTCGCATTAAGCCCGCATCCAGGATTTTGCACAAAAGAAGGTGGGGGGGGGGGGCGGCGAGCGAGCTTTACGTGATTTCTCTCGCAAAAAGCTCAATATTAATTGCGTATCCAGGATTTAAAACGGATCCACCACTTCAGCAAAGATTGTATGATAGTGGTATATAATCCTTGATTTTAGGAGGAACAAACAGGCGTTCTAGGAGGTAGGAGCGGAGGAGCGGCGTGGGGGGGGGGGGGGGGGGTTCAGTGGGTGGGGATCGAACCCAATCAGGAGGAAGGTGGAACAACAATAGCCAGGGTTCCAATTATCTTAGAGTGCAATTGCACTAAAAACGCGCCCCCCCCCCCAAAAAAAGAGGGGTACAGACGGAGAGGTTGGGGGTGGCGGGTGGACCCCCTGGATACACCAGTACCCAGCCTGGCATAAACAGAGTCCCGAGTAGCGCTAAACCTACCGATCATCTGTGAGCTGACCCGGTCCACAGACTCCCGCACTCGCATTAAGCTCGCCGGCGGATCTGGCATCCCGATGAATGAGCGAGGCCATAGGTGGCTGAAAAGCCTCCCCAACAATTACCCCCGTTGTAACGGCTGAAGCAACCCGACAGCCTCTTTTACCGAAATAATTTCAGCAGACGGCTTCACTCAGCTTTTTCCCGCCGGTCCTTCTGACACTAATTGATCACCGAGAACTCTCTTCAAATTTGTAGTGTAAACAATCCTCCCCCCCCCCACCCCACCCCCCTCAGCGCCCTCACCTCCCCCACCACCAAACAGTTCCACCGCCCGAGGGGCATCATCTCCTTGGCTACATCTCCGCCGCTGGAGAGGGTGGGGGAGGGATGGGAGTGAGTGACCGGATCTGACTCCGGTTCGGTCGGTGTCCCGGCATGCACTGCGGTACGTGAGTTTTGGAAGGTTTTTGGCGGCCACAATGTCGACACCTTTCGACGCCTTGATTCCCAATGCCTTGCAGCAGGTATTTATCTCAGGCGCTCTATTATCGCTATAGATGTCCTTCCGCGCCGTGTTATCGAACGTCTGAACAAATCCAAGTCGCTGTCGTGGATACAGAGGGAGCCCCAACGTCGACAGGCTGAGCCATTTAGGGGCAGATCTCATCTACGCCTAAGACGCGGGATGTGGGGGTGCGGTGGTGGTGGTGGTGGTGTTTGTGTGTAAGTGGGGGGGGGGGGGCAGCGGTGATAGCAAATGTATCGAAACCGTTCCGCCTCAACCGTCCGCCCTCCCCTACACACGCAAATCTTGTTTTATAAAATTCGACAGCGCGGATCATCTGGGGGTGGGTGGGCGACGGGGTATGGGGGTTGCATCATCTGGGGGTGGGTGGGCGAGGGGGTACGAGGGTTGCAAATAAAATTTTGTCAAACTGTGCTCTTGGCCTACTGGATTGTCGTTGGTGGTGGGTCTTTCAAACACGAAGGAACCGTTAATTAAAGCGACTGTCGGAGTCACGCAACTAAAGAAGCAGTACCGAATCAAGGGTTCGCGCCTGGTATCTGCATCGGAGGCAAGTTTCAGACACGACTATATACTGCGAGGTCTCTGGGCCCAGATACCCTTCATGATCACAGAAATCCTTTTTATTTAAACTACATTGTTTCAGACTGTCCTGTATGCACAAGTCATATCTGTAATGCAACGTGTTCTAAGCCGCCTTTTTGCACACATGATCGAAACCGGACCAATTAATCTCCCGGGGTAAAGACACGAATAATATTAATATCAAACACCCCTCAGCCAGGTTGAGATCCCGGGAATGATCCGGGAGCTAGGACGATCTGTCTGTCTGTCTGAAGCTCAGCGTACTACCACCTGAGCTAGAGTGGCTAAGTCCGCGTGAAGCACACAGACACCTACGCGCATCTCACACTTTGGTTGGCTGGATACCAATGATGGCCCCAGATTCCTTTGATATGATACGCGGCAGGAGAAGATATTCATTTATCACGGTCTAGACTCTCTCCTTCTTTCTTTTGAGGCCAGCAATGAATGTTCAGCGGCATATTGGAGGAGATCTCGACTATCAACCTGCCTCGATATCACTGTGGCGAGAGATTTATATGTATTACTCCGCGGCCCTTATCACCCTGAGGGAAAGCTTTCAGCAGCCCCGCACCCCTGCGTGCCGCCAGCAACAACTATGCCGCGATCGGGATTCTATCCTCATCCACCAGACAGACTGACAGACACCCACCCGGATCCTGGGCCACACAGGGGCAGATCGGGATATACGATGTGGGGGAGGGGGGCGGGTGGGGGGGGTGGTGGCGGTTCATGAGTTCTGCGATCAACCACGACGTCCGTGGTGAAGAATAAGGGGGGGGGGGATCAGGGTTTTGACCACCCGGGTAGGTTTGTGGGTTTGCGGGGGGCGGATCCAGGAATTTGAAATGGGGGAGGGCGGGGAGTCCAAACTTGCAATCAGGAGGAGCGGCGGGGGGGGGGGGGGGGGAGGCCCTCTGAACGAAATTGCGACTGGGAAATCCACCAATTTTTGACCACCGGGGAAGGGGTGAACTTAAAACTTGCGACCCGGGGATAGGGTCCACGCCGCCTCAGAGAGTTTTGTCTCAAAAAAAGATCCGCCCTTGTTTGTGTGCGTGTGGGGAGGGGGCAGGGGGTCGACTTGGGGTTAGTTAAACTCTAACGAAAACTGATCAAAACACCCCAAAATGAAGTCAAATTGTGACACCCCCTGCCCCCAAGATGTCATTAGCTAACTTTGCAACACCTATTTTACGGTCTGGTTCTAATATTCGAACATACCAAGAGTAAGTGTCAGCCTGTCACCCCTAAACCCATGCAATAAATCAGCGTCCTACCTCGATCGACAAGTATTGTTTCTATTTGACATCACAATCGTTCCCCGTGACACGTATGTCACAATTCTGTTAAATCTGAATATGATCTTTCCTCTCAGTATTAATTAAAATGATTTCTTACATATTTCTATAACTTATACTAGCTTAAGGAGCGATAATTCTCATGGCCGGCCGAGAAGGTTTGACATAACGGTTGTTTTATGTCCGTGGGAGAGGTGCTACACCAACAACCTTCCGCTACCGCAACTTGCTTTCCCCCGACACAAAGTGTACATTATTTACATCCTCTCCTGCCCAGGAAACAAATTGCTTTCCCTTATTTATACCAACACTACCCCCTCCTCCCCTCTACCCCCACCGCCAACGCTATGGTACAGCGCGCCTTCTACCGACGAGAGTGGTTCTGACGTTGACAAACGAGATGACGCCGTGGCCATCACTCTCCATACCACCAGAGGGCGCCCCCCCCCACCCCCTTGCCTCTCCCAATCTTCAGAGGGCGACCCCCCCTCCACCCTCGCCGCTCTCCCAAACGTCAGAGTGCGTATCCCACCCCCTCCCCAACCCCGCTGATGAATGGTCAAGAGAACAAAACAGAATCCCCGGAGACCATCACTTGGGAATCCCGAAGTGATTCTTTCTTAATGGCTTTACAGGTTTGGGCGAATGAGGTGGGCGTTCCCAGAGGCGACGGGGGGTGTGGAGGGGTGGGGGGCAATGAGTTAGGGGAGCAGAGGGGTCGTGGTGGAGGGTGAGGGGGTAGCGAAAGGTCGAGGTTAGAAACGACGCCATGGACTATGATGGCGGGACAAATCCAGGCCACAGTCTCGGAGTTATGATTGAGCTGTGAGTTGGGGCGTGGATAACGGGGGAGTGGGCGGGCGGGGAGGGCGAAAAGGGAGGGATGCGGTGGGACGGTGGGTGGGTGACAGGGTCAGAGGAGGGGGGGGGGGTGAGGCGGGTGTGGTATTGAGGGTTGTATCCCCGATAGGGTGTCAAAGGGAAATTCATATCTTGATGATCGGAATGGACCCCGTGGCTGCATTATTAAAGTTTAGACAAACCCCTTTACGATGGATAGTAAATAAATCTATATCCAAACCCTACATGGTTGTTGGTGTCTTGTATTCGTTCCACGTGAGCATTCCCCATGCTACAGATAATCGTGCTAGTTTCAGTCTGACAACGACAGTCGGACGAGACCCCAAATGAGCACGACCATAGCTGACTACGCACATCGTCAAAAACGTACAGGGGTCAGGCAGGGGTAAATGGAGACATGCGACACAGGGAAATTTATAAAATCGACATTCGACATTGCCCCCCAAATTCCGACGCTGAGAAAAGAAACCTCGTTAAACTCGACACTGAGAATTTTGAAAAATTGACACTGGACGCTGGACACCCCTTTTCAGACTCTCAACTTCGATCTGACGTTCACAACAAAATCGGTGATTGGCAAAAAGAAGAGGCATTCCCGGAAAGGTTATAATATGACAGCATTCCGACCAAATTCCAACGTTAGGTAAAAGGTTATATGTTATTTAGTTAATTTTTTCATGCAATCAGTCATGTCACGTGACTTAGGTTAAAGCTTTAAACAAAACATCTTGTTACTTTACCTTTCTTGTTATTTATTTTAGACAGGTGTGCAAGTATGTGGGGGTGGGGGGGGGGTCCCAGGGGTGTGTGTGGGGGGGGGGTATTGATTGGTCAGATGGTAAAAATCAAGCAGGAACGGAAACAAATAGTGTTTACAACGCGAAAACTATTTTATGCGGGACATCGTATTTCTCCTTCCTCCTCTCTGGACGCGTCGCTAATCCATGGGTTTACGGTAGATTGGACCTATTTTTGGCCAATCCGCGGCTTCGCTCTTTCCCTGTACTGTCAGCTGGTATGGAGCAAAGTAGACCCACATTTTTACTCTGGTTTATTTTTCCACCCCATCATCGCCCACTTCGCAAGCCAACTTTGCAGCCATATCCAGCCACAGGCGCCGTAACAATTAAAGCGACGCAGGGCGGGGATAAGGAGGGGAATGTGAACGTATGGGGTCCCATGAAGAGACATATATATATGCCCCCCCCACCCCCCCACCGCCTGCCTTTCCCGCCCTTGGTCGCATTGCCTGTGTTTCCCCGGAGACACCCTGTGGTATTCTTCACGCCAAGCTTCAGCCTCGGCGGCCTTTTCACGTCCTCCCAATTCTAAACCCCGCCACAAAGTTCTATCTCAACTGTTGAAAAGTGAGGTAAGCAATATCTACGCTCCGAAGAAAGGGCTGGCGACTTTTTTTTATTCACCTTTCCCGGCGGTAAGGAAATGTCTGTGCAATGTAACGGCTCTGGTGGGGCGGATGCGCGATGAAGGCCGACTGTCTAAACGCCGAAAGAACCGAGTATAACCGAACAGCGTCTGTTGGAGGCTTATTATATGACCCACGTGACGTCTCTGTTGCCAACCAGAAAGCAACTGTGTTCCCATCCCGCACACCAGTGCAACGTTTACATATGTTATCTTTGTATTATAACACAAATATACTAATATACAAATATACTACACCAAAATAAGCAAATTGACCTTAGAACATGGAAATTTGAAACATTTCTTCAAATCTGAACTAAAATGTAGAATTCAAATATATCAATTGACGCAACTAAATGACTGCTGTATAAAACTAAAGACGATATATGAAGAGATTAAGTAGATTTCTCATTATGTCTATTTTATGTACGCATTTGCAACATCCTTGTGCAATAAATGTTCTTAGTAACGCTAAAAAAAAGGTCATCAGTTTTTGTTGTCATTATTTTATAATAAACTAGAGCAAGAGGGTTCCGGGCATCCGGATTTGCTATATCGCCTTTCTGGGCTATCGCTGGGGCGCTCCGCGTTAACGAGCTTGTCACGCTGATCCTCAACAAATAACAGTAGGAACATCATTCCCGTGATATATATGTACGTTTAGGAAATTTGCGCTGCCAATGCTTGACATCACCGGACTCACCAACACATAACAAGGACGCACGGTTGCAACAAGAATAACACACTGACAACTACTGACAACAACCGATTTCCGTTTGACCTGGACAACCATCGGTTGGCTCTCGACGACAATAAACGAGCAGCTGTCGACACTGAAGAATCGATGCACCGTCGACACATGACATCCGACTCACCGTCGACACATGACATCCGACTCACCGTCGACACATGACATCCGGCTCACCGTCGACACATGACATCCGGCTCACCGTCGACACATGACATCCGGCTCACCGTCGACACATGACATCCGACTCACCGTCGACACATGACATCCGGCTCACCGTCGACACATGACATCCGGCTCACCGTCGACGCATGACATCCGGCTCACCGTCGACACATGACATCCGGCTCACCGTCGACACATGACATCCGGCTCACCGTCGACACATGACATCCGGCTCACCGTCGACACATGACATCCGGCTCACCGTCGACACATGACATCCGGCTCACCGTCGACACATGACATCCGACTCACCGTCGACACATGACATCCGACTCACTGTCGACACATGACATCCGACTCACCGTCGACACATGACATCCGACTCACCGTCGACACATGACATCCGACTCACCGTCGACACATGACATCCGACTCACCGTCGACACATGACATCCGACTCACCGTCGACACATGACATCCGACTCACCGTCGACACATGACATCCGACTCACCGTCGACACATGACATCCGACTCACCGTCGACACATGACATCCGACTCACCGTCGACACATGACATCCGACTCACCGTCGACACATGACATCCGAGTCACCATCGACACATGACGTCCGACTCACCGTCGACACATGACATCCGACTCACCGTCGACACATGACATTCGACTCACCGTCGACACATGACATCCGACTCACCGTCGACACATGACATCCGACTCACCGTCGACACATGACATCCGACTCACCGTCGACACATGACATCCGAATCACCGTCGACACATGACATCCGACTCACCGTCGACACATGACGTCCGACTCACCGTCGACACATGACATCCGACTCACCGTCGACACATGACATCCGACTCACCGTCGACACATGACATCCGACTCACCGTCGACACTTGAAAACCGACTCACCGTCGACTCTTGCCAACCGACTCATCGTCGACACTTGACAACCGATTCACTGTCGACAATTGGCAACCGATTCACCGTCCAAACTTGACAACCGATTCACCGTCCAAACTTGACAACGGACTCACCGTCGACACTTGACAACCGACTCACCGTCGACACTTGACAACCGACTCACTGTCGAAATTGAAGAACCGATTCACCGTCGACACATGACATCCGACTGCGACTCACCGTCGACACTTGACAACCGACTCACCGTCGACACTTGACAACCGACTCACTGTCGAAATTGAAGAACCGATTCACCGTCGACACATGACATCCGACTGCGACTCACCGTCGACACTTGACAACCGACTCACAGGCCACAATTGCCAACAACCGATTCAATATTTTGTAGGACTCTTCTTAATCAACTCAAGAGGGTCGAAGATAAACTTCTCCCACAGTGACAGACTAATACTCCTAAAGCTTTTTCGTGGAGTAAATAAACCCCCAAAGTTTTGCAACAACGACAACTAGGTCGCCGCGCGCATGCGTGGCACTTGTGTTCTTCCTAAAACACAAATCTCGAGGTCTTAGCGCCGCCATCTTCTTTTGATTTGTAGGAAAAGAAAACGGAATTTGTTCCAACTTTCTTGCACCGGGTAGCACAGCACGACACCGTCGACCCTTGGCTACCTTGAGGGGGATGGCGTGAGAGGGGGGAGGGAGTGGGTATGGCACTGATGACCCGTCTTTCTCCCCGGCTTATTTGACCTTTAACCCCGGTGCCATTATTCAAGTGATAGGCCCGGTTTCTCCGCGAGGTTTGTGAGTCGGGATTTGCTGGTTGTCGTGTTCCAGTGGTGATAGGCCTGCGTTCCCAGCCCCGCTGCTGGTCCCGTCGATACGGGAGATAGCACTGGCATTCACGGCCACATGTGTTTTTCCTAGTCAGGCGAGGATAACTTAACATTGTGCCTGGTTCGAGTCCCACCCATTCAAGTCTATGTGTATTATTTTATGCATAAGACTGGTGGGCTATACCTGTAGAAACAACCCACCGCTGACTGACATGTCCCACAATAAGACATCGGTAAAACCTAAAGACGAGAGCTTGAATAACAATATTGGTGCGCTGCCTAAAGGTCACAAACTTGTTGGTGTGCTACATAATGTTGACAACGTTGTTGGTGTACTACCCAAATAACAACAACAAATAACTGTTGGTATACTACCTATAGTACGCCACTTTAATGTGGGTCTCAGACAGAATACGATAAATATGGCCACCAGTTCACAGGGGGGACGCCCCTCCCCCCCTTTGCGGAAAAGCACGTGTTCCTCTTTCTGTTAATCCGCGGCCATTTTGACCTAGTTTTAGATGGTGAGTAAACAAGAGCACGTGTGCCATTGACCGTCAGCTTGAAGTGAGTGCGCTTCGAAGTGTTTCTGCATGCAAACCAGTTTAAGGTGACTTACCTTGGGAATATTTGAGCAATTAGTGTTTAAAATGTTTTGCCAATGGTTTCAGAACAGATATACAGCCATCTATTTATTTTTAAGCCTTAATTTGGAGTTATGAAGGCAGTCTTATCCTCGGGAGACCCACTCCGGAAACGGTCCCACGTATATCACTGCATGACAAGGAGTGTAAGAGACCCTGAGCATCGCTGACTTTACAAGCCGTTAAAGGCATTCCAATATTATACTCCATCTGTAAATATTGTTTACAACATGAAATTATTTCTTCTCTTGACAAGTTCCATATCTTAATGAAATGCCCATTGTATGACAATATCCGCAATAGTTATTTTCCTACAAGATATTTAATGATAAATGATATTAAGAGTTTTTTATGTATAATGACATCCAAGGAAAAACATGTCTAATCTCCTTGGCTGATATCTACTTCACATACAGCAAATTAATGTTGTAACGTGAAAGCTATTTTGCAAGGAGATCTAGCCAAGTATACATAATGGTAACCGAACTTCGTATGCAATCATTTATATTTTTCACTTTAGATATACTTGTCTTGGCACCATGGCGAAAGGTTAGAGTAAAGACAAGTAGGGAAAAGAGCATTCCCAACGGTCCTAGCTGATGAAGGAAAGCACCACTAATCTGGACCAAATATGACGTTGGAATTGTTTGAACTCTCGCACATAAAAACATTATCTGTCACGGCCTAAGGAGCAAGCCTAATGCTGGCCCATTTGATGAACTAGCTGCCAGGTATATTGCTTTATTGTATAATTATCTATTTTTATTATTAAATTCATGTTAATTTATTTCATTAATACATTTATTTCATGACTATGTTTACCGGTATATTATTTTATTGACATTGTTGACTTCATCAGTTTGTTATAGATATGGAAATCATAGTGTGAGATACTAATATTGGTATTAATTTCTACGCATCTGGTATGATAATAAGAAGTAGATATAAGTGAACATCACTTTAGCTATAACGATAAATGCAACTTTCATGTAGATAAAAAATGTAAACTGCCTTGTTTGCTATGTGAGCTACACTGCATAAGTTCATATGTATGTTTGTGTTATAAAATCCATTTAAGTAGCTACTGGTAGAGCTAGGTAGTATATAATGATAAAGTATCAAATTATCTGTCATGAAGTGTTCACTTGTCTTAAAGGTTACTGTTTCTTTTTATCATTGTGAATATTGGTCTCGCCTTTACTCTTGTTTATAGCTGTGATTTTAGAATAAAACATACATGCATTATGTTTTTGCGCCTTCATTGCTTGGGGAGAAGATATTCCAGCAAAGTTTCTGGGTATAACCCTCTTACAATACATAGTATAAAAGGGCCTGACAAGTCCCGCCTTCGGCCGTACAGGCCCTGCATGGTCCAGGACATCGTCAAGGCGGACGAGGGCGGGGTGGGGGGCGATGACGAATTCGACGGGGTGGAGGTGACCATTTATTTCAGGCGGCGGTGGGGGGGGGGGGCAATGTGAAGAACAACCCTTCTGATCAGGTGGTCACTTTCCTTAACCTAAATCCGTAAAGGACGTACCCCTCAACCAATCTACTAATGTTGTCCCTAATAGCCTGGCGATTTCGACCATATGCCTCCCTAATCTGATATAAATATCAGACGTGCCATTTTAATAGTTTGTGACTAAATTGTATGTGTGGTTGTGCCATAAACAACTTTGATAACGCATGCTCATGCCTACCTGCCCGGGCTCAGGCCTACTGCATGTAACACGTGCGGACTGTTTACTCACAATTGGGTCAAGCCTCGTTCTGATTCGGCCGCGCGACTTCCTTATATGGCAAAGTGTAAAACCGTGTATATATTGTATCAAGGTCTCACTACTACATCTAATCACCTTTCGTGCTCACCCCCCCCCCCCCCCACGCCCCTTTGCAAAATCCTGGATCCGCCACTACACAGGGTGTTGGGTGAGGGAGGGTCAACAGTCATGTTAGTGGAGGTCATTACCACCCGGTGGGTTTGTTTAGTACATGTTTCATTATTCTCTTGGGCAGGTTTGACTTTAATTAACTAATAAAATACCCAACTCCTGTTATGTTCCAGGTACGGGTTATAAAGTAAGCTGTCACTTTGCTATAAAATGAAACCAAAGTGGCGTTGATGACTACAAAGATGACTCAATCCCATGGTATTTGACACAGAGAATCAACTCGAGCGCCCCCTATCCCAGAGACTCGGAGAATCAACACGGGCGCCCTCTATCCGGAGAGTGTCTATCCAGAGACTGAAAAAGAAGCGTGATATATAGACGAAGTTGGCCGTCTCCACACCCCGGAGTGAGTTTACATGTCACACGCCCTGACTCACCGGGATGGGTCCAGAGAGAGGCACATCCCATCACGTGACATGGCATGGCGTTCGTCAAGGGGACCGACCGCTAATGGTGGCCGACAGTGAGAGCCTGGTAATCACGTGATCCTTCTCGACCCAGACGTCACAAAGTGGCCCTTAATGGGGGGTCACGTGATATATCACCGTGGTGACGAAACGGGACACCGCCACTCACCCCTCTCTCCAAGGACTTCAAGGTCATCTGGATCTTATTAAAGATACAATCTGGATCCAGCGAGATCCATTTCAAGTTTGTACGTAAACATGAAAACGACGTTCTTTTTGGTAAGCTGGCTGCCCGGGTTTTTCAATGTGCTAATTAGCTTGATACAGATTTAGATATTGATATCTTATCAAGAGCTTTCTAGAGGTCGGACAAACCGCTTGCTAGAGGTTTAAATCAAATTATAAACAAGATTTGACATGGATTTTTAATGTAAATGTAAAAGGATGAAAGCGACCGATGGTTTCTTGTCGGTAAGCTGTTGAGGTTGATGTTGGGCTCGGCAAATGATTTGTTGGCACCTCAGTTCCACGTGAGATTATAGCATTCACTCACCTCCTAACCGTTTTATGTGGAATCCATTTTGATGATCTTCTTATTGATACACGCGAAAAGCAACATAAACTGTTCTATAAACAAACGAGACAAATATGGAAAGGAACCATCGACGATTTAACACTAACACTAAACTAACAATAAACTTCTATCGCACACTTATTTTTTATTCCTGGTGATCGTGGATAGTGACACACACATCGTGCCATGTCACTCACATTAGTGGACACATCCCCGGACAAATTACAACTGGGTTTGGGGCAATTATAAATGGATAAATTGGACAATGGAACATGACGTTCTTTGCCATGGCGGTGTGGAAGACTCTCCAACAACTCGTCAGTAGATAGACCAGAAAACACAATGTGAATTCAAAGCTGCAAGATCAAGACGACTGGATGGCTACATGTGTCGCGGCTCCGATTCCCTAATAAATGTATAGAACCTATACAACTCAAAAGGGCCTTATTTCACTTACTTTACTGAACTGCATGTATCTCAAAAAGGCTCTTGACACAGTCCGACAATCAAAACTTGGATTGTACTGAAATGCCAATGTCGTTTATACTTTGTGCTTACTGAAGGAGTTTGACTACCCGGTGGGGTTCTCCAGAAAATGCAATTGTGCGCAAGAAATAGGAACAGGGCGCGCAAAAAACCAACATTCGCTATTCCCAAGACGTGAGTATATGCGTCATAAGGCCTCGGTCCTTTTGTCCGTCATGAAATGCATAGGCCATTTGCGCGTCTTCGTCACTGCACCGACATATGTGGCCAAACCCGCCATCTTGCGCAGATGGGACGATACCGACAACATATTACCAAGGTACATCAACGCATCAATGGAATGGTGAATGGATTAAGTGCTTTCCGGTACAATAATAGAAAGGTATCTAACATCTGCTGGGCTCGCGTTAGCATTCGCCAATAGCCATTTGGCGAGAAAATTCGGGATTTGGCGATAAGAACTTTCTGCACACTCGCCAAAATGGCGAATATAAAATTTCAACTGCAAACACATAACCAATTTATAACCAATATATTTGGCTAATTTTGGCTAATGTTTTTCTACGGAATTAGTCAAATTGGCTAATGAAAAAAATATCCTAGCGCGAGCCCAGATCTGTATGTTGTCATGCGTTAATAGTCACGAAATGGCGTGTCAATAAATCATATCAATAAATAGCGTGTTTAACTAAGCACACAGTAATAGGACGAGGGGCGGATTTCGGAAAGGGGGGGGTAGAGGGGTTGCACTCCCCCCCCCCTTCGGAACTTGAACAACACTGTAAAAGTCAGGTTCTCCGGGGACCACCCCCCCCCCCACACCCAAACCCGCGCCAAGCCCCCCGGTCGCAAGTTTTCAGAGAGCACACCCCCCCCCCCCCCCTTGCAATTTCGTAGATCCGTCCATGGTGACGAAACTTGGACTTCACAGCACTGGCGTCTCATGGTGATGAATCCGGTGTCCATGGAAACAGGCGTCCGAAGACAAGATGGGGATTAGAGTAGGGTCGGAAAGGGCACATTTCCGACGCTGACCCCTAGAGATGACCCGGAACCTCTCCGCATGAAACCCATCCCGACATCCCTTCACCCGTCCCGCTACCCGGAGCTATAGACATGTTCTCCATGGATACCCGCCCGTCTCCGGTACCGTAGCTCCCCCTCTCCACCCATCCCCCCCACCACCATCCATGTAGCCTTGATCCGGGTAGCCTTGACCATTCCTGCGGGAAGTAACCCGACATCCGGACGGATGGGTTTGTAGTAGAATGGGATCCAGATGGCGAGTTGTAGGAAGTCCTGGAGGAAATCCTGCACATCGGGCAGGGACAACACGCCATCCTTCCATCACCCTTCGCTCCCTCAACCCCTCACCTCTCGCCCTCCCCGCTCACACACTGGCCCCGTCGCCCCTCACATCTCACCTCGCCCCCTAGCCCCTCACCCCCTTTGCTCCTCCATCGCCCCCTCACCCCTCTTCCCCAACCCATCACCCCTCCTCACTCACACCGTCGCCCCCTTCCCCCTCATCCCTCACCCTGCCCCCCGGCCAGTCTATTCCTTGCCCTATGGCTATAGGAAGGGTAAAACGGCGATTGAACTAGGAGTACCGTCACCCCTCCCCCCATTCCACCCCAGCCACTCGCTGGAGGTAAGGGGGTAGGGTGTGTGGGGCCAACTGTGGTAGGGGTGGGGTAGAGAACAAAGAGCGTGACCTCTATACTCCTGAGGGTCAGCGGGTTTGCCTTCGGGGTGGGGGGGGGGGGGGAGGGTAAGCTAAGGTAGATGTGGTAGGAGGGTAACGGGTGCACAAATATTGTATAAATATTCCGATGATCCAGAAGTACTGTCGGATAGGCGCCCACCACATCCCACCCCAATCTACACCCGTAATCTTCACATCAGAGCCACAAAACCCACAAAACCCACAACCACCACCCTAACAACCCCCCCCCCCTCTTATTGCCAATCGTAGCCCACTCCTCCACCCCATTCTACACGCTGAACGCCCCCCCCATTCCCCATTTTCCATTCTCGCTCACAGCCTCCCCCCCCCCCTCCCCCAACACCGCCCGCCCCCATCTGCACAGTAGCCGCACAAGATAATGATATTAATATATTTCTCTTCATCTGTTCTGTGGCAGTGTTTATTGTTTGTCGTCCACTCCCCGCATCTGGTCCACGCCCCCAACCCACCAACCAACCACCCACCCCCCACCGTCCCCTCACCCCCTCCCTCTGCCCTCTCCACTTCCCCTTGGAGTATATATACATGTATATTTATATAGATGCTGTGATCATCTGCTTCTCAGAAACATGTCGCGGTTTTTCTTCGGAAGGTAAGTAAAATCGTTTATCACTGGCAGTGACGTCTGTACATTAAGTTGGGGTTGGAGGTGGGGGGAGGGGAGGGGGGTGGGGCTTGCATATCCGGGGGGCGCGATGGGATACGGCAGATGAGGGGCGGGAAGGCGGGGAGGGTTAAGGAGTTACGCAGCCATGGGAGCGGGATGGGCATTATTAGTGGATCGCGGGCGGCGCTTGATTTGGGAGTGGGGGTGGGGTGGGGTGATGGAGGGGTGGGGTGATGGAGGGGTGGGGGTGTGGGAGTGATGGAGGGGTGCTATGGTGGAGGGGTGGGCAGTGATTTGTTGGGAAGGCGACGGGGGTTCGCTAATCAAGGTAAGCGAGAATGTCCGCTAGAGTTAGTATAACCAGGCGAAGATGTTGGGAGGGCAGGGGGCAGGCGGCGAAGAGGGAGGCGGGGGAAGGAGCGGAGTAGGGTGGAGGGATGGTGGGGGGCAGGGTGGAGGGAAGGACGGGGGCAGGGTAGAAGGGGGGGGGGTGAAGGCACGCGGGAACATACGTAATGTACATGTGTAACGAAGTCATCAATAATTATTCCGCTCCCTGCCAGGGTCCTGGCTGAGCCGGAAGGGGCAGGGGGGAGGTGAGGGGTGTGAGGTGTGAGGTGTGAGGTGTGAGGGGGTAAATAGTGATAAAGTAGGGGCGAGGGGGGCGGAAGGAGTAAGCATTAAAGGTGTTGGCGATGAATGTCGGATGATCCATGAGGGGTTAGGGGCGAGGGTTCAGGGTTCAGGTGTGGGTGGTGAGGGGTGAGGGGTGAGGGGTGAGGGCAGGCGGCGGGCAGGGGCGGGAGGGGGAGTGGACGGCTGAGGGGTGAGAGAAGGGGTAGGAGGAGGGGTGGGAGGGGAGGATGGGTTTTATATCGGCCACATCATGACGATAACGATATCTCAAGTTCCGCTAGACATACATATCAATCAATCCAATCTTTAGACCCATCACCCCCCCGCCTTCACCCCTACCTGCACCCACCCTTCCACCCCCTACCCCTATCCCCCATGTCCCACCCGCCGCGCACTCAAGAAATTACAAGCAATTCACGCATGTCATGCGTGTCCTAATCTGGATAGCGATCTCAGTGCCAGGTTAAATAAAGCAAGCATTTAATTCGAAGATTAAGCCGTGGAAAAATCCACCCGCCCGTATCTATGGCAAGCAATAACCGTTATTAACACATAAAAAACGCATGAATCACTTACCTGTGACTCCAGAGGCCCAGCTTAGCACCTGGAGCAGGACAACCAGACAGGATCCCCACCCGGCTGGCAGACACTTCAAAGGGGGACGCCACCGGCAATTTACCGCGTTCCGGATCCAATGGCTGTCCGGAGTCCTGGAGCGTCGGGATTCACTCCCGTTTCCGTTGGTTCCCATCATAATGTTGAGCCACGTGTATCCTGTCGCCATGGATGGGTGGGTGGATGGATGGGTGGATGGGTTGGTGGGTGGGTGGGTGGATGGGTTGGTGGGTGGGTGGGTGGATGGGTTGGTGGGTGGGTGGGTGGATGGGTTGGTGGGTGGGTGAGTGGATGAAGCGGCGCACCACCAATTTCTACTCTACGGGACAGGTTACCGTGCGGTTGTGAAGCTTAAATCCAGAACACCATGTGAACACAGTGCTCAATAATCCACGCTTCCGGATTTATGGAGGAATGGTGTTAAATGGATCCAGCGCGCAGAATTTAATCCAGATGACTCCGCCTCCTCCATGCAGCCTTTAAGCCGCCCCTCTCCCCTCTCCTCCCCTGTCCGGCCGCTCGCTCCCTAACACCCCTAAAGCCACACGTCTCCCCCTGAGTCCCTCCCTCACCGCCCTCCGGCCTCCCTCCCTCCCTCCCTTCTTTGCCGCCTACAGCTACGTATACCTATCAACACGACTCCCCTGACCCCGGTCAAATGTTGGGACTACAAATAGGCCAAATTGTTAAATAGACAAACATTCCCGAATCCGGGTGTGAGTGCTCCTCAGGATCCGGCCACGGATAGTCTCATCATCACTCTTCTGGATCGAGGCTGACTTGCCAGATCCCGAGATCCGAGATCCCGAGATCCCAAGAGCCCCAAAGAGTGCGGCCAAGACAGCTGCTATCTTTCCGATCAATCTGGATCAGGGTGTGAAGGGATCCGGCCGCGGACGTCCGTGTATGGCTATTGTGGGCGATAATGCCGATGGAGAGCGTCCTCCCACGAGTTAATCCGTATTCCAGGGGTGTACAGTGTCCAATCCCAAGAGTTAATCCGTATTCCAGGGGTGAACAGTGTCCACGATATCACGCGGGGCTTTGTTTTCCTGCTTAATTAAATATTGACAGAAGATCCCGAATAAAACCGTCTCGGCGTATGTAGCTTATCCTTGGCGATAGAGGGCGCCACTGCCGGTGTGGGGCGGAGATGAGTGGCGACAGCTGGCGACATCTGTAGGAGAATCAATGCAAAATATTTACCAACAAAGAAATATATTAGACAATCTGAAAACTGATGTACAATTGCAAAAAAAGAGGAGTAATACTAGCAAACTCGGAACAACTTGGCGGCAAGTGTATCACGTACGTAAACTTGAGCATGTGTTTATCTCAAGAAACTCTTGAGAAAAGTGTTAAACTTGACATTCTCGATTCGACCTCTGTGGTTTCCATAAACCGACTTTACAGACCGTGTATGAGAATGATGTAAGAAACGTAAGCCCTCCTGCATATATTCTGTTCTGTTCTGTATAAGTTCAATGTCGGTAAAAAGGATGCACTCTTAACGTCTGGTTGGTGGGGTGGTATGCTACACAGATTCTGCATTTAGTTCACCGACGTATAAAATTGCCTTGTGGGTAATCGTTGAGATGCATAACGTATGGCACATGGTATAAGGAAAGGTTGTCCAGATCTGAAACAAACGGGTCGATCTGCTTGAGCCCGAGTCAAGTCACAACACGTAACGTTACAGCCCCAGTCAACCACAACACGTAACGTTACAGCCCCAGTCAACCGCAACACGTAACGTTACAGCCCCAGTCAACCACAACACGTAACGTTACAGCCCCAGTCAATCACAACACGTAACGTTACAGCCCCAGTCAACCACAACACGTAACGTTACAGCCCCAGTCAACCACAACATGTAACGTTACAGCCCCAGTCAACCACAACACGTAACGTTACAGCCCAAGTCAACCACAACACGTAACGTTACAGCCCCAGTCAACCACAACACGTAACGTTACAGCCCCAGTCAACCGCAACACGTAACGTTACAGCCCCAGTCAACCGCAACACGTAACGTTACAGCCCCAGTCAACCGCAACACGTAACGTTACAGCCCCAGTCAACCACAACACGTAACGTTACAGCCCCAGTCAACCACAACACGTAACGTTACAGCCCCAGTCAACCACAACACGTAACGTTACAGCCCCAGTCAACCACAACCCGTAACGTTACAGCCCCAGTCAACCACAACGCGTAACGTTACAGCCCAAGTCAACCACAACAGGTAACGTTACAGCCCAAGTCAACCACAACACGTAACGTTACAGCCCCAGTCAACCACAACCCGTAACGTTACAGCCCCAGTCAACCACAACACGTAACGTTACAGCCCCAGTCAACAACAACACAAAACGTTACAGCACAAGTCAACCACAACACGTAACGTTACCGCCCCAGTCAACAACAACACGTAACGTTACAGCCCCAGTCAACCGCAACACGTAACGTTACAGCCCCAGTCAACCACAACACGTAACGTTACAGCCCCAGTCAACCGCAACACGTAACGTTACAGCCCCAGTCAACAACAACACAAAACGTTACAGCACAAGTCAACCACAACACGTAACGTTACCGCCCCAGTCAACAACAACACGAAACGTTACAGCCCAAGTCAACCACAACACGTAACGTTACCGCCCCAGTCAACAACAACACAAAACGTTACAGCACAAGTCAACCACAACACGTAACGTTACAGCCCCAGTCAACCACAACACGTAACGTTACAGCCCAAGTCAACCACAACGCGTAACGTTGGAATATTGAAATTGCTTCGTCATGTCCCTGGTTAGCCACGTTTGTCAATGCGGCTCTTTGTCAACTCTTTAATAGTTTTCCCGTTATTTGTACAACGCCATTACTGCTGGCTGTGGCACCGGCAATGGCGACGTTTAGGAGTGGCGCGACCCGGGTGCGAGTTGTCTATTGAGAGAACTCAACCAACTCGTACCATGTGGTGGGGCGCTATCTACTCGCGCCCGCCTACAGGTCTTCGGAATGTCTCTGTAGCCGACCCTGCCTCTCCCCATCACGCCCCCCTCCGAGCGCCCCCCAATGCCCCCTACCCCCTTTACACCCATGTACTCAGCTTAAACTGTCATCCGCACAGCGGGGGTGGAGTGGGCGGCGCGGTAGGGTAAAAGGTGAGGGGAGATGGGTGGTGGGACGTGGGGGTAGGTGGAAAGGGGTGGCGGGGGAAGGCGGGGCGGGGCGTGGGTGAGTGTGGGGGGAGGGGCCGTAGGTAGAGGACGCCACCACAGGTTGGAACTAGGACAACACTTGACAAATCCATGGAAACGCATTTAGATGTGTTTTCTTTCAGGGAGTGGGAAATAAATAAGGGAAGTTTTTATGTCTCGGAGCCAGACATGTGTGTGTGTGTGTACAGGCTGGGGATGGGTATGCGCCACGCCTGTGGGGGTGAGCATCTTACTTACGGCTATTCAAACAGGTCTTTCCCGCCAAAATCGTGTGAGGTTCTAAAAGTAATATCAGTTATATTTTATGTTTTATGATGCCTTCTTTTCTCTAAGATGTATTGCTTTACAGTCTACATCCTTTATACTTTGTGCACTGAAAGGTGGTGCACTTAGAAAAACTAATATTTTTATCATTCCACACATTGGCATATTTACCATTCTATTTGAAGCACATGTTATAGTTTTGTTAATAGATGAGAAATGTTAATCTCTCATTGTAGCATATCACTGGCGGAATATCCGTGGTGTGTCGAAACAGCCATATTTTATGGTCTTCCTCTTAAAGTTTATTTCGCGGTTTAAAGCAATATATTCCGTAATTTTTGTATTACCAAACTCTTCTCCATGTCAAATAAGTATACTCTGCCTGAATTTAAAGTCTGAGAGCCTCTGGTGTATCCGGAGAGAAGGAGATTTGTTCACCGGAGCAGAAGTTAGTGGCCGGCTTTATATCCCTGCGCGCCTGTTCGCTGTTCGGTATGGTCGTCAATAAAACGCGGAAAACTTTAATCGAGGCCCGTTCGGTATTCTGTATGATGTCAACCGCGGCTCGCTAGGACGTCCGCGCGATATAAATAAACCGCGGAGTTTTATGTTGAAATTGTTGTTTTACAGACTCAAAGTGATAAATAATATATGCATCATAATTTTGAGACACTTTTAGTCTTCATTCTAAAATGTAAAAAATCTAAGATGGCGCATGTACGTGTATTGCTTTAAATAACGATAACGAACAGCGTCTAACCCGATCTCCCGGCAGAGGGCGTTCCCCTTACGCTATAGTCCCTCTGCCACACGTCATATTTAAGCATCAGAATTATCCTTCATACGCGAAAATTGAAACGAATCTAATCGTTATATTATGAAGATATGAAGATATATTCACACTTTTGGCATCAAATACACCACTGTTTAGCATTTAATTTGCTACTGGCACCGTACCCGACGAATTCATTCGATTTTGATTAATTAGAAGGCATTTTACTTTCGAACTATGTTTTCGGGCTTTGAACTTTCACCGCGTGTTATTTTGAAACAGTTTTTCGCTTTCCATTGTCATCTTACGGCAACGACAAATGTCTATATTTTCAAATTCGGCATCGAAAATACAAAATTCAATCTACAACCACTGAAAGCTATTCGTTTCCCCAGGATTGTTTAGGTCGACCGTGAGGTTGGCCGTTACGTGGGGGCAGAGGTGATGTGTGGAACGAGCTCCATCTGCTGGCAGAGTGCGTTCACCCGTGGCCATAGTAACGTGTTCGGTGGATGGTGTATGCCACTTTATGCATAGGAAGTTCAAGATGAACTGATCAATGGACACCTGGGACAACTAGAAGGAAAGAAGATACGCGACCCCAGCCAGAAATTGCGAGTTCGAAGCTCTCGTGTAAAACGTTGTAGAGTTTTAAGTTGCACAGGAGCATTTACACAACAAGTCCTCAAGCACTTGATATTGGTGAGCGTGGTGGCACCGTAAAGTATGCACCAACCCCAGCCCTAGGTCCGGGGTTCGAAACTCTCGTGTACAAATGTACAGTAATAAACATGATGCAGAGAGACGCCCAGATGCACGTACCAAAAACAAAACTGGGTGTTTGATATTGTAGCGTGTGGATCCACGGCAAATACTGAGGCGACGATGTTGGCTGTAAGTTTTTGTGACTATTCTTTGCTCCGTGAAATCAGACTCGAGCTGTTAGTGGCATCCTTAGATCTCCACCATCTTTGGTCCGATGACAAACATATCCTAAAACGCGCACAACGTATCAACCGAAAAAAGCTTTGCGTATCTCTTACGTCCATTAAAACATTACATTTCTGTCATTCGAGTGATTTTGTAATTGTACCGAGCCGGTGAATAAAAAGGTGTGAAGCAGAGATGTATTTTCTCTGGCTGGTGTTGTGGAGTTCGCATTATAGTGCCTCGAGGTAGGGAATGGCGGCATGGCGACTAGAGAGCACGCGGCGGGGGGGGGGGGGGTAAATCAACAGCTTCAAAGACAAAACGGCGCCGGTGATTTTTGAGGGGTTCACGCTAGAGGTGAAAGGTTTACATTGAGGGGTTTAAAGGGTTAAAGGGAGGTCAGATGTATGGTGAGTTCTTCACGTGTCTCAACTCACAATCAGTTAGGATCTACGGCTACAGGAGCGATAAGCAAATTTCGGTTGGTTTAGAGTAATATGTTCTGTAATTCCTTGTATTACCAACCTCTTCTCCATGTCAAATAAGTATATTCTGTCTTGAATTTAAATCCTGAAAGCCAATGAGCTATCCGGGGAGAAGCAATTTTTCTCACCGGAGCAGAAGTTGGTGCCCGGCTTTATATCCCTGCGCGCCTGTTCGCTGTGTGATGTCGACCGCGACTCTCTTGGACGTCCTCGCGCGATAAAATAGTCCGCGCAGTTTTATGTTGAAATGGTTCTTTTAGAGACTCAACGAGATATAAATCATATGTATCATAACTTTGAGATATTTTGGGTCTTGATTCTTAAGTGTAAAAAGTCGAAAAATTTATATTTGTGACAGAACTCTTTCTTTTCATCACCGGATTTCATGTGCTATTAGGCTTAGGCCGGGTCCCAGCACTAACGTAGAAATGCGCCACGCATTTTTCCTATTGATTTGTGCAGCGCCGCCCTGGCGAGCGAGTGTGAAAATGCATTGAGGACGTAGGCGATAACAGAGATATAATGGAACCCTAGCGGAGTGAGTCGAAGGCAGAGAGTGGCCCAACCCCAGCATTGTATAAAGTACCCCCTAACCCCACCAGAGGGAGAGGGGGGGGGGGGGGGTTAGCCCGTCAATATTATGCCAGGATTCGAACCCACGACCTGTTGATCTGCAGCCCATGTCCGCCCACTGCGGAGGCTCCTTGGTCGAGTGGGTAACGTACTGCACGGGGCACGGAACCGATAAAAACTCGAGGGATGGGTTCGAATCCTGTACTTGCAAATAGCTGTGGGGCTGTGGGGCTGTGGGGGGGGGGGGGGCGGCGGGAGGGTGTTATTACTACTACATCGTTGGATATCGTACCCTCAGTAGTAGACCGTGGGTAGACCAGGACCCTACCCCACCCCCCACCCCCTAGAGAGCCAGAGAAGTATTTCTGTTAGCCTTGACCTCAAGGATATTGAAATCCGGTTGTCTGCACACGTAATCTGAAGATAGGTGTGGCCGTGGCGGCCAGTTTTCAAAATGGCGGCCTTGTTTCATATCAGTGTGCCATATCTCGAAATATATTCATGGTGTAATGGAATGGTCAGTGAGTGGGCCACCACAAAGAGCCCCCCTTCTTCCTTCCCCCTCCCCCCACACCAACAATAAACCGTCTAAATGTTACAGCTTACGCAAATCAATCCAACTTACGCCTACAGCCTCCCCAGACACAGCTCTTGGCGCGTATCTGAGGGTGTGAAAGATGTCAGTAAGTCGGCCTCAGACCGCTGAACAAGGATCGACTACCCAGTGCGTGAGGGAGTGAGTGACTTGTATGCGGACCAGTCCTTTTTACCGCCTCAATTTGTTTGATGAGTTTTGCTTTAATTCCCTCCTTTGAAAGCATCTCATGCGCTGTTACTTTCGCTCCACACAAGCCTTTTTTCTTAAGCCTTTTTTCTTATCAATTTAAAAATCTACAAGTCGTCAGTGTGAAAACAAAGATTGGGGTCTGAATACGCATCCCCCCTCCTCCCCTTACCTACCCCCCACTCCCTTACGGCCCCGCCCCCCGCCAAAAAAGCAATACACACACACACACAAACACACGACAAAATGGCGGCCGTTTACTTGAGGGTTGGCGTCTTGTTAATTGCTCGCTTCTCAGGCAAAGAAAACTCCGCATGTGGTAGTCATACTGGCAGCGGAGCCGGCCAGGCTGGGTGAAAACAGGGAACCTGGAGCCGCCGGATCCAGGGAGGGCAACTAGGACGCTGAGCAAACCAGAAGATCCGAAGAACAGGAGCCAGAAGATCCTGAGAGGATATCCAGGACTCTGAGAGTGAGAACCAGAAGATCCAGAGAAGCCAGCCAGAACCCTGAGAGTAAGAGCCAGAAGATCCAGTGAGGACAGCCAGGACTATGAGAGGGACAACCAGAAGATCCTGAGAGGACAGCCAGGACCCTGAGAGTGAGAACCAGAAGATCCGAAGAGGACAGCCAGGATTCTGTGAGTGCGAGCCTAAAGATCCACAGAATACAGCCAGAATTCTGAGAGTGAGAACCAGAAGATCCACAGAGGACAGCCAGGACTCTGAGAGTGACAACCAGAAGATCCTGAGAGGATAGCCAGGACCCTGAGAGTGAGAGCCAGAAGATCCGAAGAGGACAGCCAGGATTCTGTGAGTGCGAGCCTAAAGATCCACAGAATACAGCCAGAATTCTGAGAGTGAGAACCAGAAGATCCACAGAGGACAGCCAGGACTCTGAGAGTGACAACCAGAAGATCCTGAGAGGATAGCCAGGACCCTGAGAGTGAGAGCCAGAAGATCCGAAGAGGACAGCCAGGATTCTGTGAGTGCGAGCCTAAAGATCCACAGAATACAGCCAGAATTCTGAGAGTAAGAGCCAGAAGATCCAGTGAGGATATCCAGGACTCTGAGAGGGACAACCAGAAGATCCTGAGAGGATAGCCAGGACCCTGAGAGTGAGAGCCAGAAGATCCGAAGAGGACAGCCAGGATTCTGTGAGTGCGAGCCTAAAGATCCACAGAATACAGCCAGAATTCTGAGAGTGAGAACCAGAAGATCCTGAGAGGACAGCCAGGACCCTGAGAGTGAGATCCAGAAGATCTTGAGAGGATATCCAGGACTCTGAGAGTGACAACCAGAAGATCCTGAGAGGACAGCCAGGACCCTGAGAGTGAGAGCCAGAAGATCTTGAGAGGATATCCAGGACTCTGAGAGTGACAACCAGAAGATCCCGAGAGGATAGCCAGGACCCTGAGAGTGAGAGCCAGAAGATCCGAAGAGGACAGCCAGGATTCTGTGAGTGCGAACCTAAAGATCCACAGAATACAGCCAGAATTCTGAGAGTGAGAACCAGAAGATCCTGAGAGGACAGCCAGGACCCTGAGAGTGAGATCCAGAAGATCCTGAGAGGATAGCCAGGACCCTGAGAGTGAGAGCCAGAAGATCCGAAGAGGACAGCCAGGATTCTGTGAGTGCGAGCCTAAAGATCCACAGAATACAGCCAGAATTCTGAGAGTGAGAACCAGAAGATCCACAGAGGACAGCCAGGACCCTGAGAGTGAGATCCAGAAGATCCTGAGAGGCCAGCCCGGACACTGAGAGTGAGAGCCAGGAGATCCGGAGAGGACAGCCAGGATCGGATCGGGATCTCTCAGGGCGATCCAGACAGACACCAGCAGGATGTGAGGAAGGGGTCCCGGGGGAGGAGTTTCTCCAGGTGGGGCGAGGGGTCGACCTACCTAGCTATCTACCCGCCCCATGCGCGGTTTGTTGCTCAACTGTTTTCACACCTCCGCCTTAAGCACGTTTGTCTTGTTGCGTTTGGTGCAAAACCGCCCTGTACCGCGGCAACAGAAGAAGGCCGGCTATTGTGCGTGTGTTTTTTGTGTGTTTTATTATTCCTCGTACGTGTTTCTTCGTTCGGCTTGGGCCTACAAGTAAATTCCTACCATAGAAATTTACCCATGTTTTTAACCCCGTCTCCACCACCATGTCATGTTGCTAGAAATTATAATGAACTCATTTCACCGTTTTTCAAGAACCTGAAGAAATTTGCTCCCGGCCTGCAGTATCCGCGGTCCGAGCGGACGGGGGACAGGAGCTCCACCCGTTGGGAGAGTTCCCTGGATCCTATAATGGTAACGTATGGACGCCGGGGACGTTCATGACATGATATCAACGGCGTTTTACAACCCCTGTTTATGCCAACCTGCAGATCCTGCGTCTACAGCAGGTCCGTCTGGCGTGTAATTCGGCGCATGCGCAAGAGGCCGGGCGTGCTGATATGTCTCGTGCGGACGCCCATGTCACAGGAAATATTCCATGATTTTGGTTTCACATTGGAATCGGTCACCCGATCCGTACCTGGTAAATAAATCATTGCAGGGCCGTGGAAGCCACCATTGGCAGTGGTGACATCTGTCGGAGGGATCCCCCACGCGTAACAGGTTCAATAGTCTGACCTCTACGGAGGGGTCACTAATCTGAAGGACTTGGTCATGAGAGAGCCGAAATACTAAACAGTGGAGGGGGGGTGGGGGGGGGGGGGGTTTGCTGGGTTTGAGGGATTCGCGGTAAAGTCACCCACCCCCTTTTCACCGCCAAAATCCGCTGGTATTTCTTCACTTTCAGAGCGCCCACCCCCATCCCCGGTCGCAATTATGTTATATCCGTTCTGTGGGGGTATTTTTTTTATCATAAATATCAGCTCTACAGGCGTATCTTTTTCAGCACAAATATCCGCAATCTCAGGCATTAAGGCACCCGCGGAACTCCCCCCTCCCCACCAGATTTGTATAATAGTGCCCATCCCCCACCCCCTCGGGAATACTAAGCTCATACCTTGTACCGCAATCAGCAGCGTAATGAGGAACATCTCATAAAACAATTGTTATTACCAAGACATGTTCAGACCTTATACCAGACAACAAATATTAAATTCACCAGCTCATTTGGTAAGTTGGTAGAACTGCAGATAAATAGTCCGTGGGTTCGCGCCCTTCCACCGAGATCAGCGCTTCATCCATCCGCATTTGATGTTCCAGGGCAAATCCCTCGTCCAGTTTATCTTTGACGTGCATAAACTGGCCCAAAACACGCTTTGTTTCATTTATCTGTTTATAGATTATACATATATGAAATTGCCTTCCGGTAGAGGGGTCACAACGCAATTGCCCTAAATACTTTCCTCCTAAACACACCTTGCCCAAATATACCTCATGTTTGTACACGCGGATGAATTTACTTATATTAATTTTAAAAACCGCGACCCACATACAAGTATTCTTAATTAATAACAAATATTGATTACCGTCTCACATTACCTCAAAATCTGGCCGTAAATATCCGGACCTTCTCTGTGGCAATCTGCTCGCAATGCATTTAGCCTCGAGACCCTCAATGGTAAGCGTCTGGAATCAATCCAGACGCAGATCGTGATCCCGAATCCCCCAGCGATCTCCGGACGCTTCTCGCGGAGAACCAACCACCTGACAGACCCGTGACTGATGGAGCTGATACCGCTCCGGGGGGTGGTGGTACTTCAGTCAGCCTGAGGCGAGGCGATACACCGCCAAAGCATATCTGGATCCAGACCGTATCCTTAATCCGGACAGACTCCGGCAGTAAATATATATATATATATATCCGTAATCCTCAGATCCTCAGGTAGGTGTGACCGAATCCGTAATCCGTGGACTGAACGCCGAATCGTTGCATCAGTAAAAGAAACCAGAAATAATCTGAAATATTACCCGAGGAGTAATTCAGGCTGTGTTTGGCTTTTTGTAAATTGTACCATGGTCACTCCTTGATTCGAATGTATACAGTTTGAATCATTTCTCGACTCTGATTCCTCAATCTGTAACTGGCTGTAACGTTAGTAATTAAATATCCTGAATCGTGACTTCGGGATCATGATAATTTCTGTCTGCATTCCGGATTTGTGGGACCTAAGCCTGAGGACGCGAAGGTGAAAGATCAACACATAAACACAGTCTGCAGCGTCCGGATCCTGGCGGGAGTCTTTCTGTTCGGTAGTCGTTGTGTCTGACCGGGCGGGAGCCTCCTACACGATCCCGCTGTGGGGGAGACCGACTGTCCTTTGCGAGTCGCGGCGGAGCGGCAGTCGGGATCACCCCGTCTCGATCGTGTGAGTTCTGGATCTGGAGTCCGAGAGTGTCCGGGTTGGTTGGTGGCTGTGGCCGTGGACTCGGTGCGGCGGGATCTATGGCCTCCGTCTCTGGGCTACTGTGGTGGGGCACTGCTGGGCCGGGCGCGGGGTCTGGCAGGGTCTGGCAGGGTCTGGCCCCCTCCAAGGCCGGTCGGTGGGTGACTGGGCCAAGGGGCACGGGGTGCGCCGATAGTGCGGGCCGGGGTGGGGCGATAGGTCGAGGGGAAGTTGGGGGGGGGGGGAGGGGGGGGGGAGGGAGAGGCGGTGAACAGCTAGCGGCAACTGGGGGTGAGGAGGGGTGGGTGTGCGTTTGTAGGCGAAGGAGGGTTAGGGATGGTTTGTGAACTGGCGCTTGGAGGAGGGGAGGGTGGATGGGGGGGTGGGGGAGCTAGCTGCGTAAGTAAAGCTGGGGTAAGTCTACATGTGATGGTGGGGGAGGGCCCTTGCTCCAGGGTACCGTGGAGAGTGGGGCGAAGGTGGGCATCAGGGTGCTGAGGGTTGAGGAAAGGGGGGGGGCAGCAGACAGACCGGGAAATCGGGTGGGAGGAGGGGGGGTGATATGAAACACTGGGAGTTTAAGTGGGGAGCAGATGAGTAGTTTTGACACGGGTGGGGGCAAAGAGGGGTTGAGGTGGAGGTAGAGAGGGAACAAGTCAAATCGGTTAAAGGTGGAGTGCAGGGTGACTGTGAACCCGGGCTGTGGGGTGATGGGGCCGAGGGCAGGAGAAGGATGAGTGGGTATGAACCAATGACGAGGGGAAGCTGGGGGTGGGAGGGTGTGAGCAATGACGGTGGAAGGAGGTGGGGGGGGGGGATGAGTGTGTATTTGTAAACCCCGTCCGGAGTGGGCGCCGGATTCGACACCCGTCTGGATCAATAAAACCAAGTGAGAGGTAAGGCAATCCATCCAGAGGCTTGGTCCTCTCCCTTACCGCCATACCGATACCCCTCCTTCTTCCTTCACCCCCACCCCCACGTCCGTCTCTCTCCACCCTTTCCCCTCCGTCTACCCCCGACCCCTATCCCCCTCTCCCTCCACCCTCCACCCCCTCTCCCTCCACCCCACCCCCTCTCCCTCCACCC
Organism: Arenicola marina; assembly: GCA_964019135.1. NCBI lineage: Eukaryota > Metazoa > Annelida > Polychaeta > Arenicolidae > Arenicola > Arenicola marina. The sequence goes on along the minus strand of OZ025256.1, from coordinate 18,992,408 downwards.
CATCCCCTCTCCTCCAATCCCCCTTCACCCCCATCTCCACCTCACGCCACCACAAACTCCCTCCACCCCCACCTTCACCTCCCTCTCCCTCTCCCCCCACCCCCACCTCCCTTCCGCCAAAATCAAATAAATAATCACCCTCACCCGTCGCTGAGAGCATAGCACGGGCCGACAGAACGCCCCCTACCACCTCCACCCCATCCATATCGTTTCCATGGCCTCCTTCCACAGGACTGTATGGGACCGCCCCGGTAGCCCATTTGTCAGCGTGCTGCCCGTAGCAAAATATTTTATAGAACTCCATAAAATGTCTATAGTAAAATCTATAGAAATATGACTTTCTATTGAACGTTTGTACGTAATTCTATAGAACAGTTTATTTCTATAGCACGTAAACAGATCTTTTCATAGAAAACATTATTTCTTATAGCAGATGCAGGGATACTTCTACAGAGCAATTGGTTTCTATAGAACGTATATAGAGATAATATTTCGACAGAGCCATTCTTTTCCTCTCGTAACCGGTTATGATCAAGTACGTTTGTAGGTTTGTAGAAGTACTCTTTATGTGAAAGGATGCATGAAGGTAATTCTTCCTTCCTAGATTTATTACGCGAATAATGGCATTAAGTGTATCAGACATCATTACACCCCGTAGGCAAATATCTTACAGAATTTTACTAAAAACAATTCTAGGTTTTTATCGACTTTTCTATGGAAATTCTAAACGTTTTCCTATAGTATTTTTACAGAATTTCCATACAGTTTTTACAGAATTTCTATGGGGTTTCCATAGTCTCCATCGAGTTTGACTAGTTTCCATACCGACCTTACAACTGACGGCAAGCACAACAACGGGCTCTGGATTTAACACGCGTAGGCTACGTTCTCATGTTACCATAACATTCCGCGATTCCCCGCGCTGTTTTGTTATACATTCATAACTAACGACATACGTCGAAACTAAATCAATGGCATTTTTAACGCCGTACGAATCATTCATACATTCTGTGCACAAAAAAACCCAAAAAAATTGAGGCACTCTACCGCTGTGCCACCAACCGTCAAATTAGGCGTAAACAAAAGTGAGAGAAAAATGACATATATTTGAGTCAAAACACAGCGAAAAACCACACTTATTTTAGACATTTTCACCTACTCTCCTTGGAGCCAGGAACACGGCGAAAAGACACGGATTGAAGTAGTTTTAGACCAATGTCAGAGAGGATAAATCAAAGTCTGCCAAAACAACGACGTTTTTCATCGTCGGCCACGTGAAAGGTCTTATCAGATATGAAGTCATAACATGAGACCCGGAGAACCTAAATGTACGCAACGCTATTCCTTACCACCGCATTAATAAACCTTCCTCCCCCGTCCCCTCTTTCCCAAACATCTCGCCTCACTTCCCCACCCCCTACTCCTCCTTCTGACTTTCAGGCACTATATCCTAAGTTCCGTATTTTATTTCAGGCATGGGTAGCCGAACTGAATTGTCAGTATAGCGCCTGTGCATATCTCTCCTGTGTTTTCATACCGATGGTACAGTTTTCCCTCGTCCTGTTTATGTCCCCCGGTTAAAAATGTGATAGATCGGAATCTTTCGATTGATATAGCATCACTAATTCTGGTGTTTTTATGGCTGAATCCACGTGAGACAGCCGTTTATATGTTCTTTTGGCGGTAAGCCCCGTATATGTGTGTATCTGGGCATTAGAGTGGAAAGTCCTCCTGTACCCAAAACCATTTCTCTAATAGTTAATATTCTTATAGTGTTTCTATAATATTGTTTAGTGTCGTATAGTGTTTTAGTGAACGTATTAGAGCGGCGTAGCCAGCCTCAAGATAAAGCGAACGCAGACTATAACAGCCGCGAGAGGAGGGTGTAAGCTACTTGACAATTTTGGTGTCGAAAAACGGACGCACTGCGTGTTTGAGCTCAATCTAGTTGCGGGCTAAATAGTAACATGTATTGTGTCACCCCATTATAAACACGACTTCGCAAATTATAGGCCATCTTGGAAAAAGCGTGAAAAAAGTTCCGGGAAATATTTTGGTGTTTTGTCTTGATGCAGATAAATACCATATTACCAGGTTATTGGCAAGGCATGTATAAAATTAATGAGCATGTCTGCCTTACATAGAGATGATGACGTAACTTTTCCGTTTCATGGATGACAATATTACATGTTTAAATGTCTGCAAAAGACGTTATCAAGCGATGACGTCATCATCACATGTATCATTGCATATAACAGATATGTATGCAATATTGCTCAGGTCTGTAATCGGTGTAAAGTCATGATGACGGACTATAACGGAGTATAACGGACTATAACGGACTATAAGTAACGACGACTTACCTCAGAAGGTGAACCACAAGCGCCTCGAACAACCGGTAACTACACGGCACCAAATAGTATTCATTTCCTTATATTTGTTTATATTATATATAATAAGCACATCTGAGTTCAAATAAATTACACTAGAATGCCCGAAACGCATAATTACTGCACTAATGTGTTTTTTTATGTGCGTAGATTTCCTTGAGAGGGAGAATGGCGTATGTCGGAGCTTCCCCTCCCCCCTCAACTAGCATTTGCTAATATGCTAAACGAGAGACTAGAAATGTTGTATTTCTCACCATTGATTGTCAAGGATGCAGAAATTGCATCAAGGACGTGCTTTCTTTTTCTGCTTCCCCCACCCCTTGCAGAATACACAACCTTCTAGTGTATATTTTACTTAGCTTGTACTTGTATGGATGGGTGAGAAAAGCCGATAGAATCTGAGCAGCTAGTTGAGATCAAACAGATTTGCCCAGGAAGACTTGATGCTTAGCAAAACTGTTACTGGTGGTTTTGTATCAGAAAGGGTATAGATCGAAACACGCTTTCATGTCTTCTGGGAACGCTACTGGTGTAATAATATGTGGTAATCATCGTAAACAACTACACACAAAAGCTTCTATGTCATAGCTATTACACTAAAAAAATTCCCGGTGTCAGGTATTAAGGCGATATCCCGGCAGAGGGCGTTGCGCTAACGCCATAGTCCGGTGATTTGAGGAACGAGCTTCCTCTGCTGGGAGAGTGGCATTAAGGTACCAAGATGCACCGTTCTGAAGACCCCAGGCGGATATCGAATATCTCAATACAAGAACTTCTTATTGTCAGCAAATGACGTCACGGCCACATCAAAGAGAGTATGTTTTATTGGTGCAAATCTTCATTTGTCCCCTATGTCATTGGGTACACATTGCCTGCTGATGTTATGGTAATCTCCGGTAATCAGTGGTCATCTATGTGCGCGCGATCAGCGACGCTTTGTATCTAATATCTGAGTGGTCTGTCTCAGAGACCAGCGATCTCAACTGGTAGTCGGGTGATCGCTACCCCAACAACAACCCCAACATTAACCTAACCCTAACCTTAACCCTAACCCTAACCCTAACCTTAACCCTGATCCCAGTAAAACAAAGTTCGTTCGCTCCACAAACAGTCGATATTTCTGGCGTCTGGCAGAGGGACCACACAGTGGTCTTCACCTATAGTCGGAGATCGCGAGAATTGTGCACACCCAGGGCGAGCGCTACATATAGTTAGGTATATACATATGTGCCCTTTTTCGCCTTTTTTCTCTCAATCTCCGGAGCAGAATTCTATAATTTCATTCCATGTGCCCATCTGAGACTGACTTTTTAAAAATTGCGGTTCTTGACTAAATCTAGTTGATATCGAAAGAGTTCAAACGCTTAACCTCTAAACGTTTTGTCATGAATGTCAAAATTTATTTTAGATGCTTCTTTAACCACAAATTGGAGTCAGTGTCCATGTTAGATGCCTTTTTAACGAAACATTTTTGTCTGTCCATTTGAGAGGCTTTCTTCAACCCAAAAAATTACTGAGTTTGTTGAAGAACACTAGAAGAAAAGAGTTTATTTTGTGTTTTTGCACGCATGCAACAATTATTTGGAAAACTTTCTAGTTGAATAATGTTTCAGTACTCACTTTTCCACTGCCAGTTCAAATCCAACCAAACATTCGCGCCTACCTTTGTTTACAATGTTGTACGATAATTTTACAACATTGTACATATGTTATGATATGCTCATAATGTTTACGAAAGACGGTAGTAAATTAAAATTACACAAGTCGAACATATCTAATTCATTCAGTTTTCTTTTTGGACGGTGTCGGCGGCTCTGAAAAGAACCATTGCTTGAAAGATGATTACCCAATAAAAGTTGGTGCTGTTCACACGACATTTCGTCTTCTTGCCACTGCCATCTGACTTAGTCGGTCTTGTAACACGCTGAGCTCATCGCCGTTCCGGGAGGCATACAAATAAAACACTTTACGCAAACCCTCCAATGTGGTCAAGCTGAAGCGAATGGAAAAGCGACCAGAGCGGCAATCTGTTTCCAGAGCTCGCTCATAGCGAACCGTCAATGCGTCTATCTGGTTGTTGAGCAGCACAATCTGGCGACAGGCGCGTTGTACTTTGCGCTTCCTTTGCGACATCTCAGTCACCAGATATTTAGCTTTGATAATCTGAAGAGGTGGCGTCATCCCTTCCATGATAATAAGCTTATTGGTCTGGCTTAGGCAGCGATACGAAGATGGTGTAAATTCCAGTCTGTAGTTCTGACAATAGTATTGGATGCTCCTTGATACCACGCACGCTTGTCTTCCGTTTAAGGTGATGGACAAACCACAAAGAGTTTGTTTGGGTTTTAGCAAGCATTATTATCACTTATCATCTGTTATCATTTTTGGTGCTCTGAAACGATCCATTGCTTGAAAGATCATTATCCAGTGAAATTTTGTTTTCTTACCACTGCGATCTGACTCGAGCGGTTGTAACTCATTCAACTCATCGGGATTTTTTGGTGCTAACATGGGAGTAATTTTAGTAGTGGACGATTTCATGTATATATAGAAGCCCGTCGCCGTTATGATGGTACACTCGTATCAACAATATATCGCATAATGTAATCACCATAAATATAAAGTGAACAGATTCTGTAGTATCCCGAGTCATCGTTTTTTTTTGAGAGACTAAATACCGAGCACAACCCGGGCGATAATAAAGTGTTTTTACAGTAGCATCTGAGAAGCGTGGTTTATATTAGAAGACACTTCATTGGCGACGAGGATTAAAACAACTAGAAATGCAACCTATAAATGCTGTAACAGGCGGTCCTGATACTGTAATAAAATAAAAATGAAAAGTATACAACTTATAAAAATAAAGACATTCCATAGGTACTTAGCGCTTCTCAATGATAATATGGTTGGCATTTTCGGACCTTAAAAAGTGTCGGGATCCTGTGCCCTGCAAGGGGACGTTATGATAAATCGCGACTGCCAGTTTATTTGCTATCCATGCGTCAATGCTCCAAAGCGCAGATTTTTGTGACGCCCCAGTTGTTCGCAATATTTTTTTGAAGTGCCCGCCTGTCGAGAAAGCGCAGCTTTCCCGGGCGCAGCCCTCTTGGTGAGTGTGGCTGGAGCTAGCCAATCAGAGAGCCAGACCCAAACCGGAAATAGCGAAACAGGCGATGTTCGCTCATATTCAACACACTATAAGAAACCGCAGTTTATAGTCCAAGCACTCATATTAAACGGATACAATCTGTCGAATTTTTAGTTGCTAAATCGAAAGTGGTTCTCAGACCTAATTTCTAGAACAGATGGTGTACTGTGCGGTTCGGAATTGTAACCATTCCAGGGCGAAGCGAGGCCACCGTATATTTTTTCACGCCTTTCCGCTCCCCCCTGGACAAGCGAGATAAACCGAAATTCAACCGCATGTGGGCGCCACATGTATAATCATCCAGGACGTCACGCTCTGTGGCAAAATGGCACGGCGCTTGAATTTACTGTAGTCGACAGGTTTGCAAATTTATTTCTTTGAATGCGTTGTTCTCTAAGACGTGTCGTGTTTTGCAAAGGGCCTTTCAGGACCAAAATATTCCTAAGGCCTCACGATTATGTTTACGTTTTTACCCGCTTCAATAGAATAGACGAGTTCGCGGATGCGCTCAGGTAGTTATAACATCACGTTGACGTTATATTTGATGGTTTACTTCCATCATCAATATCTCGACTGATATAATCACTATAAATATAAATTATTAACCATACTGGCGGTGAACAGATTCTCAATGAGAAGTCTGGTGCATCCATTATTTCATACAGGTTCGTTGCAGGCCGGGCCTTCTTTGTGTCTCTATAACACCATAAACATATATTCATATTGACCTGTTGACGAACGTTTCAGGTCGATATGACGAGGCTCAGTATTGAGCGCTAGCATGGTCAGCAAGCTCCCCGCACGGTGGCGCTACGCAAGCTCCGTTTTACCGCTGTTGTCGGCCGGGGGCAAATTTAAAGATTCTGGTAAAACGGTAAACTCAGGTGTAATCTCTTGCAATATTATAATTTTCAAGAGTAAAACATAAAAATAACGAGCTCTGTGTATTTAATGCAGCAAAAGACATCTTTTACCCTGAATATGACTGAACTCTTTGTTTGTATCGCTTGATGCCGTATGTACGCGACAACAGAGATATAATGGAGTCCTATCGGAGTGAGTCGAAGGCAGAGAGTTGATGTGTCGACATACTCATCGTACGGTCAATAATATGGGCGATGTAGTTTGTTAAACATGTTGAATGCTATCGCGCCGGCCCCTCAACCAAAGATGGCGGAAGGTAGTGTCGGTTGAATATTTTATGCGTCATTTGTTTGAAACTGACTGTGCATCGGCCGTGACAAATGTTTTACATCATCCAACAAAGTTATGAGGCTGCTATGGTGAAAACAAGATAATAACCATTGCTCTAATTACATCGTAGTAACGTCATGTAAAATCTATGATGTTGCCCGTAACTGAAATTGGGGGTTGACCGTAACTCTGGCAGCTGGAAAGATTCGGATACGGTCACCACTGCAAAGACGCTCAAATGCTCTATGAATGCAACTCGTAGTACTAAAAATTGAAGTAGAACAAACTTGAAGGAAAGTTAGATCTAAAGGACATCACAGATGACTACCCAATGACATATTTCTCATGGTTTTACCGCGAATTGACAGTTCACCTGACATACCTTCAGCCATCTTTAGTTAACCGTATCTGCAGTTATCTTGCATTCGACATGGGATATTTACTGCTATTAGTGTCGTGGGGTCTCGGTCAGATCCCGTAGCACTACTGTGCAACCCTCGGTCTCTCGACAGAGGGCGTTCCGTTTTCGCTATTATACGCTAATTTTTATACATATACATAATTTAAAAGACGCAAGGTAATATCCATTTATTAAACGATTTAAAACAATCGCCGTGAGAGACATTACTGTATGAGCCAATAAAATATCCTAAAATAAAAATAATTTACAATATTGAAACCTGATTGAAGCAATGCCTGCTTTACCTATGTAACGTTGGGTGCCACACAGAGCTGTACCGTGGTTCCTCGAGCAGATACGACAGATGTTCGTCATAAGGACGGAAGAAGAGATCCAGTAGTTGTTGGGTTTCCCGCAACATAGGGGGGGCAGGAGGGCCCCTAACGGTTTCCGAGTTTATAATCTCGTCGTTTTCTTGGATCTCATACCACTCGTCGGACATGTCCCTGAGTTCCAGAAAGCGGAACATTTTCTCGAGCACTGGCCTCCTGCTGGCATAATAGTCCTCAGCCAGGATGATGAAGAACTGCTCCCTCGGGAAGACTTTAAACCAGTCCGTCAGAAAGATGTGGTAGAATGACGCGCGGAAACCGGGCAGCGACTGAAAGAGGAAACCGCAGAATGACGTCATATATACATCATTACAACTCAGCCAATAGGGGAGCGTCGAACGCCCCAGGTGCCTCGAATGTCTTGCGTCAACCGTTGCAATATGATTTCACGATTGTATATATATCTTATTCGACCATGGTCAAGGACATAAGAACATAAGGGCTGGAGGCTACGAACTGACAGCGGAAGTATGCAATCGATGCTCCGCATTACAACCCCACCTCCTCCTACATTACTACAGTGGTGGGGGTGTGCTGGCCATTGCATAAAAGGATTTTGAGAGCGAGAGAAAAGTGCCCGATTTTGCGGTCAGTGAGAGATAATTTTTGGTTTCAAAAAGACATCTAAAATGGACACTGACAGAATTTTTCGGTTAAAAAAGGCATATACAATGGACATTGACAGACATTTGTGGTTAAATAGGCATCTAAAATAGACACTGACAGAAATTTGCGGTTAAAAAGGCACTGACATTCATGACAAAGGGTCTGGAGGATACTTTTGATATCAACCAGACTATATAGTCAAGAACTGCAATTTTGACAAAAAAAGGCAGCCTCAGATGGGCGCATCGTGAGAAATTGTTGATATTTGCTTCGGAGATTGAGGGCGAAAAAAGAAAAAAGGCGAAAAAATGTTTCATTTGGGCGGCACATATGCATATACCGAACTATATGTAATCCCCCCCCCACCCTGATATTATAACATAGATAATAAAGTAGCTAACACAACACGTATCGGTCGATATATTGCTATGCCACTGTTTAACGATCTTCATGATTTTTGCATTTGAACAAGCGCAACTTTCACGCGGACCGCGGAATTTCCGTTCGGCTTATATTGATCCGCACACAAGCATAAAGTATTAGAGCGCACGCTCCAAATAACTGCGTTGATTACTCCGCTCGTGAACTCACGCATACTTTTTTTTTGCTAATCAGGTCATCTATCATGCTGTAACGTTATACGTTGTCATGTTGTTAGTAGGAAACAGTAGCTTGATTAACTTTATGGAGACGAAGCCCCCTGGCTGTCAGGCCATTGACTCACGGAATGGTAGAGCATGGTGTCGTTGTACACGCACGCCCGCACCGAGGTCACTAGTGAACATTGGTGAAAGCCCTGGAGTAAATCCACCACCACCGAGTGGAACTTGTCAGGCGTTCCGTCGACGTCAAACATGTTGTAGAGGGAATAGAGCCTGCGTGAAGGGGAGTAAACACATTGTGGTGTTAACAAAACTGAATCTACCAACAAAAACGCACGAACGAACAAAGTCTTAAAGGTCACCGTTGAATACTGCTGACTGGAGGCGTTCGGACCTCGTGACATTTGTTATAACAAAGGTCGCCGTTTGCTTTAAATGTCACTCACGAAGCCGACGCTTTATATCACGTGTTTATATAGAGATGGCTCAGGGAATTGTACACGCGGGTAACGTTCTCCCGAGCTGCTATTAACATTTGATGGCATGTATTGAATGGTCGTTTCAATGCCAGACGTTGTCAGAGCCATGACGGAGGTGCCTGGAGTCGAGAGAAATAATCACAGGAAAGGATGTCTATAAAAGCTAGGCTCTAAAGTCGTTTTCTAAAACATGAAAAATAAAAAGGCAGTATTAAAGTAAGTCTTATATACAAAATATTGACACCAACATTTTACATGTATTAGTCGTAAATGATCGTAAACTTACGCATACAAACTTACAATGCATTCGCAAGTATTATCGAATACACTTTTCGTGGCGCAAATATGGGTCTGGAAGGGGGGGGGGGGGGGGTTCCAGTGTTGGTTTGTCAAAATGTTCAGTGTCGAATGTCGATTTTACAGGACTTTCCGTGTCAGTGTCATTTTTTTCAGATCTTTATTGTCGGAATTTGAAGGTCAATGTCGATTGTCGAAGTTTCAAATATGCCTGTGTCGCGAGTGGTCATTTACCCCTTCCAGAACCCTCCAAATACAAAGCTACGCGTCTCTGACCTGCTGGAAGGCTGGCGTAGGATTATGATGAACTTAGCCTTCGGGATGAACTCTCGCAGCGTGTGGGCGAGAAGCACACGTGGTTCTGCGAGACCGAGATTTGCAGGAATATTCTCCCAGTTGACATTTAGCCAGAGGTAGGATGCTGTCGGGTCGACTAGAGGGGTACAACGATTATATTGTTAAACAAGTGAATAATGTGAATACTGTCAACGTTATATTATGCATTTAATTTAGTTTTATAGAGGACCTAATAATATGTTCACCATTGTGAACTTTCCGATATTGTTCAATATGTTAGCTTAGAAGACCTATGTCATAACTAGCAGTCCATAAAGTCTCATAAGATATCCTTTGAGTATAAATGTTGATTTATATTCGATCACCGCGCACATGGACGTAATGCGCAGCTGTCGCATTTGATAAAATCAAAAGTTTGTGCAACTCACTTATATGTGTTCCCATCAAGATTTAATATTGATACTATAGATTTTCATATATAAATGTAAACGAATTCTCAACTTTAATATAAGTTAAATATTAAGCGCTACAAAGAAATTCTACATCAGAAAACACTCTTAAGGTTTGTCGGCCATCTTGTCAAACATGTCTAATTCTGCCTATAAAAGCACTGAAATACTAGGAGTGTACGTTATGCAGGGCAGACTAACAATGCGTGAACAAATCAATTGGAAATGTCATCAGTGCTCGTAGAGCACGACATGAAATTAAGATATCATGAATAAACTAAAATAGATCTGATAATGCATAATCCGCATTATAGGTACTCCCGGAGGTTATCCGGAAGTTAACAAGAAGCTGTAAACTTTATCAAAGATATCTCGTTTAATTTAAGGTGGTGATATAAACACAGCCGTGCTCGACGCAGGTCTAGCGGAGAGGCACCGAATGACGCAGATTCACTGCTAATGGTCGTGGGCCTGCCTGGTGGGTGGATTAGAACGCTCGCATTGAGTGCCCTGGCCGCCTAAGAGCCTAACGGCACGTGGATCGGTGGTTCGAGCCCTGCTGTGGCCATGTTTGTGTGATCGCAGTATAAAGATCGCATGTTTTTTTTCGCAAAGAGTAGGGGATTACCCTAGAGAACATGGCTCCACTCTCCCTTCCTTCTCCCATTGACGCGATATGACCAAAAGTGGTTAAAGCGTCCTGAATAACCAACCAACCTGCCTGGTGGCACTCACCGGTGACGTCACCATGGTACTCCTGGCTGCCCCGCCTCCTCCACTGTCGGCGTATCTGCTCGGCGGCCATATCGAACAGGTCCACGTAATCTGACAACGAGGCTGCGGAAACATGTACAGGCGTGTGTAACATAGGGGTCTGGAAGGGGTAAATGGCGACAGGCGACACAGGCATGCTTGAAAAATCCACATTCGAAATTTACCCCAAAATTCCGATATTGAGAATCTGAAAAATCGACATCGACACAGATTTTGGAGAACAAAAACGATACTAAACTTGGCCAAAAAGCGACACGGAACGTCGTGAAAAATCGACACTGAACACTAGACCCTCCGAGTGTCGACTGATCTGACCTCTGACTGTTGACCTACTTAATTGACCTCTGCTGACTGTTGATCTACTTAATTGACCTCTGCTGACTGTTGACCTACTTAATTGACCTCTGCTGACTGTCGACCTACTTAATTGACCTACTGACCTCTGGTGATCGTATTGTCCTCAAGGAAATGGACTCGGTCTCCCGTTCGACATCTGTCCCAGTAGAAGTTCTCTCCCGGTCCCGGAACCACTTGATGGTGATGGATCAGGCGCTGGGAGCCGGAACAGGGCGGCAGTCCGGCAGAAAATCATCGTTGAAAACATACACCATCAAACATTGATAGAGACTCAACTATTTAACGTTATAGGGAAAGCCAAGACCAGCGAGGAATGTTTTTTCGTTGAAACTATGAAACCAAAGGAATTCGTCCCCAGAAAGAGAAGGATATTTTGTTTGAATTTGATAACGGAATAATCATCGACTGAACGCTAACCACTGTACCTAAAGTACACTTATGGGCGACCATAGGGTTTCTAAGCCCAAACTATCAATAATTTGTAAGCATATATCTTTAGAGTATATTCCTTCATTGGCACTGCCGGAATTGACTTCCCTTTCAATTGTAACTGTGTAACCATTCCTTTCTTGTGGTGAGTTGACCACATGTTTGATCTAGAATTGTCACATGCCTCTTCAACAACGTTTCATCTCGGGTCTTGCTGGTTTTTGACCTGGCGTTTTAGTTCGGTATAACTCTCCACATATGACGACGACTTAGCTAGGGTGTTATATATATATATAGTCATTAGTAAAAGATCCATTCTATTCGGGGATGGTATTCATTGATCAGGGTGGCGATCGAACAGACGGCCCAGCGTGACGAATGGGGCGCGTTGATCGCCTTAGTACAGGACGGCGGGTGCCATCGATCGCATTGTAACAGGACACCATAGGAGAGCCATCCACTCAACTGTATGTTTCAAAGTCAAAACTAAGCCAGTTTTGAGCCTTTCCTATGGAGACCAATAGACTGTTAGGCCTACTGTAAACATATGTCGAAATATTAAACTTTTGCTGTCTAAGCTTAATATTGTCGTTTGCATCGGAATTACAAAGATTCTCACAACAAGTCACTGCCACAACGGCAGATGGACTAGAATCTTGACGCCCGAGAGACACGGGGGATCCACAGTGAGAACTCTTACAAACGGTTGTGGGGGTGGGCGGGCTTAACGCCTTGCCAAAATTGCGCATAGAGTTTATTGAAAAAAGGCATGTTCGTTAAAATTAAGGCAGGAATGGGTTGCGGCCCCTTCATTCGCACAATATCGCAAGAAAACAACGTATGTTAGAACCCAAAACGTCATAGTGACAAAAACGTCATACCTTGGTAGAATAAAATACACTGTTATAAGTTTGACTTCAACCATCCCGGTTATCGCCCACAAAACCCTGCGTAACGTTTCTAAAGGAGACGGGACAAGGCGATCGAGACGCAATGTGAAACTGTACATTGGCTCCCAGGTGGCGCAGGCCGTGTGGTATGACGCTTTCGTCGCTATGACGTTTTGGGTCCTAACAAACGTACAGAGGGTAGGTATATCAATCACATTACGTGGCCTCACCGTGAAGACATCTGTAGTTCCGCTCTTGCTCACTCCCAGCGTGAAGACGAGCGGCAAACAACGCATGCGCCACGAGTCGCGACCACGTGATCCTTGACCTGAGATCCTATCCTTTAACCTGACCTTCAAGTCCGGATTACTCGACACGAGCGTTTGGAATGACTCCGAGATATTCCAGAACTGGTTTCGCCGGTATGGGTTTCCCTTCGGTAACTTGCCCACCCAGCATGGGTTGCGGAAGTTGTCGAGTCGCCGCAGAGGACCCTGGGAACAAACAGCTATATTAGTTGCGGCGGAGAGTCAGAAGCCGGGATTATCAACCACACGGAGCTAGCTTACGCACAAAAAAGTCCCGTACATTTCAGTCGTAGCTTTCTATAGGTCCATAAATTAAGGTTGGCTTCATACTCCAGAAAGTGTGCTTGTCTGATAGAATTTCGATATTATCCTAATTTACATATCAACCTCATGGTTGATTATTTTCTATTTAGAATGAAGCCGAATTTAGATATCAATCTTCAGGTTGAATATTTTCTATTTAGAACCAGATAAACGCTCGACAAACGTTTTCCTTAGCATTAAGTATATATTTACGTAGCCTAAACATGGTTTAGGAGTACGGCCCCAGGCGCCGTATTCATAATCCCCTCGTAAGTTACGTACGAAAAGTGCATTTTTGTCTTAGCCTTACCTGCTCGTTGTGGTGGTGCTCAAGTTTAAGAAATCAACTTCAACATCATTTTAGCACTCCGTTAATTACGAAAATGTTCTTCTTTGGTGACTACTTATTTATTTTGAACCCGTAAAATTGCTCGACAAATCTTCCAGGTCGTGATCGCTTATAACTACATAACGTTTATACGTTAAACATAGTGTAGTCATTGCGAATGAATCACGGTGACTATTGTGAATGAATCACAGTAACTATTGTGAGCGAATCACAGTAACTATTGCCAATGACTCAGTGACTATTGTGAATTAATTCTGGTGAATATTGATTTATCTAAATCAGGTTGAGTATCTGAAAAATATGTTTACTACTTACCCCGATTAGACTTTCTTTTATTTCCCGCTCAATGTCGATATTATAGTATAGACTAGAAGTGTCTGATTCCTTCTGTAGCATGTCCCAGATGCGTGTATTGGCAGTGCTTCCTTGTCTGGCTCTCACATTCCTAGCGCTAAACTCACTCATATTGACTTCTAACGGATGTCCATATCCTGCCGCAATTGAAGCGGCCTGCGCTAGTGACGTCATATCCGGTGTCATCGAAATTAGGGATTCTGCCTCGGTTAATCCTGCGGCCATTGAAGTCGCCGCAGATGATGACGTCACCCCCGGTGTCATCGAAATTAGGGATTCTGCCTCGGTAATTTCAGCATCTCCGCTTTTTACCGATTTGGTAGTATTATCCAGTTTCCCATAGACATCGCCGGCTTCCAAGGGCTCTGTCGACGTAGATTGTTTGGGGTCCAACGTGAGCTCTGTTGACGCAGATTGTTTGGGGTCTAACGTGAGCTCTGTCGACGCGGATTGTTTGGGGTCTAACGTGAGCTCTGTCGACGCGGATTGGTTGGGGTCTAACGTGAGCTCTGTCGACGCGGATTGGTTGGGGTCTAACGTGAGCTCTGTCGACGCGGATTGGTTGGGATCTAACGTGAGCTCTGTCGACGCGGATTGGTTGGGGTCTAACGTGAGCTCTGTCGACGCGGATTGGTTGGGGTCTAGCGTGAGCTCTGTCGACGCAGATTGGTTGGGGTCTAACGTGAGCTCTGTCGACGCGGATTGGTTGGGGTCTAGCGTGAGCTCTGTCGACGCGGATTGGTTGGGGTCTAGCGTGAACTCTGTCGACGCGGATTGGTTGGGGTTTAACGTTGAAAAGTGATTCCCATCTTTCACTGTGACCATCTCGTCACATTGCCAGAACTGTTGAGGCACGCCGACACGCCAACCGCAGTAGAGGACTAGCAGGCTCCCGACGACGACAGCGGCCGCCGTACGCAGCGGGAAGCTTCCCCCGGAGGTGTCTCCCTTCGCCATGCCGTCAGCACAGCAAGCAAATATCCAAGTCGGGACACCACATGAAAACAAAAATATCTGCCGCCAAATCCCGAGCCGTGGCAGTTACGACGGGCATTGAAGTCACTACGCATGAATATGAACTATGAACTAACGCGTCTCGTCCGTTCTCCAGGCCGTCAATGCATCTAAACGCACGCCCTAGCGGCGAGGGAATGCGAAACGGTCATTCCCATGATAGAGAGTCCCCTTTTGGATTACTGAATGGCAATATCGACCGCAGTGAAAGCGCCCCGATTATATATATATGATATTGTTAGCACAACTGTTTACGTGTCATAGTTTCAAAATCAATAAAATGCAGTCAGATGAAAAAAATACATAGACAGATACAAGGCCGCACATGTTAACTTATTTTCGTCCGTACCGATCGATCCGATTTTTAGCTGATTATCTGTAGTGATCATTTTTGTTAATACCAGAGAAAAATAAAAACATTTTCGGATAACAGCGCCATTCTATGAGAAGCACGCACTTTACATACGAAGGTTCGTTCTGTGGTGAATATTATTGCAAACGCAGTCATGAAAGAGTCGATCTCGTCATCGATCGGCTTGCCATACAACACCACAACGGCCATCATCCATTCACCACAGGGAGCCATATCCTTCTGGTTGGTTGGTTGTGCTTGTATATTCAGGACGCTTTAACCACTTTTGGTCATATCGCATCAATGGGAGAAGGAAGGCCGAGCGGAGCCATGTCTCCGGGGGTAGCCGCCTATTCTTTGCGAAGAAGGGCATGGGGTCTTTATCCTGCGACCACACAGACATGGCCACAGCGGGGCTCTAACCACCGATCCCCAGGTGGCCAGAGGACTCAAGGCGAACGCTCTAACCAACTGAGCTATCGGGCTGCCTCCCCCCCCCCATATCCTTCTGGTACATTACCGTGATATGCGACCTAGCCTGTATAACACATAATAAGGCCGCTATAGTGGTCTAGCCTGTATAACACATAATAAGGCCGCCCTAGTGGTCGAGCATGTATAACCGATAATGAGACCGCCCCAGTGGCCTAGCCTGTTTAACCCATAATAAGACCGTCATAGTGGCCTAGCCTGTTTAACCCATAATAAGACCGTCATAGTGGCCTAGCCTGTTTAACCCATAATAAGACCGTCATAGTGGCCTAGCCTGCTTAACCCATAATAAGGCCGCTATAGTGGTCTAGCCTGTATAACACATAATAAGGCCGCCCTAGTGGCCTAGCCTGTTTAACCCATAATAAGACCGTCATAGTGGCCTAGCCTGTTTAACCCCTAATAAGGCCGCTATAGTGGTCTAGCCTGTATAACCGATAATGAGACCGCCCCAGTGGCCTAGCCTGTTTAACCCCTAATAAGGCCGCCCTAGTGGTCGAGCATGTATAACCGATAATGAGACCGCCCCAGTGGCCTAGCCTGTTTAACCCATAATAAGACCGTCATAGTGGCCTAGCCTGTTTAACCCATAATAAGACCGTCATAGTGGCCTAGCCTGCTTAACCCATAATAAGGCCGCTATAGTGGTCTAGCTTGTATAACCCATAATAAGGCCGCCCTAGTGGCCTAGCCTGTTTAACCCAAAATAAGGCCGCTATAGTGGTCTAGCCTGTATAACACATAATAAGGCCGCCCCAGTGGCCTAGCCTGTTTAACCCATAATAAGGCCGCTATAGTGGTCTAGCCTGTATAACACATAATAAGGCCGCCCCAGTGGCCTAGCCTGTTTAACCCATAATAAGGCCGCTATAGTGGTCTAGCCTGTATAATACGTAATAAGGCCGCCCTAGGGGTCTAGCATGTATAACCCATAATAAGGCCGCTATAGTGGTCTAGCCTGTATAACACATAATAAGGCCGCCCCAGTGGCCTAGCCTGTTTAACCCATAATAAGGCCGCTATAGTGGTCTAGCCTGTATAATACGTAATAAGGCCGCCCTAGGGGTCTAGCATGTATAACCCATAATAAGGCCACCCTAGTGGCCTAGCCTGTGTAATCATAATAAAGCCACCCTAGTGGCCTAGCCTGTATACACATAATAAGGCCGCCCTAGTGACCTAGCCTGTTTAACCCCTAATAAGGCCGCCCGAGTGGTCGAGCATGTATAACCGATAATGAGACCGCCCCAGTGGCCTAGCCTGTTTAACCCATAATAAGACCGTCATAGTGGCCTAGCCTGTTTAACCCATAATAAGACCGTCATAGTGGCCTAGCCTGCTTAACCCATAATAAGGCCGCTATAGTGGTCTAGCCTGTATAACACATAATAAGGCCGCCCTAGTGGCATAGCCTGTTTAACCCATAATAAGACCGTCATAGTGGCCTAGCCTGTTTAACCCCTAATAAGGCCGCCCTAGTGGTCGAGCATGTATAACCGATAATGAGACCGCCCCAGTGGCCTAGCCTGTTTAACCCATAATAAGACCGTCATAGTGGCCTAGCCTGTTTAACCCATAATAAGACCGTCATAGTGGCCTAGCCTGTTTAACCCATAATAAGACCGTCATAGTGGCCTAGCCTGCTTAACCCATAATAAGGCCGCTATAGTGGTCTAGCCTGTATAACACATAATAAGGCCGCCCTAGTGGCCTAGCCTGTTTAACCCATAATAAGACCGTCATAGTGGCCTAGCCTGTTTAACCCCTAATAAGGCCGCCCTAGTGGTCGAGCATGTATAACCGATAATGAGACCGCCCCAGTGGCCTAGCCTGTTTAACCCCTAATAAGGCCGCCCTAGTGGTCGAGCATGTATAACCGATAATGAGACCGCCCCAGTGGCCTAGCCTGTTTAACCCATAATAAGACCGTCATAGTGGCCTAGCCTGTTTAACCCATAATAAGACCGTCATAGTGGCCTAGCCTGCTTAACCCATAATAAGGCCGCTATAGTGGTCTAGCTTGTATAACCCATAATAAGGCCGCCCTAGTGGCCTAGCCTGTTTAACCCAAAATAAGGCCGCTATAGTGGTCTAGCCTGTATAACACATAATAAGGCCGCCCCAGTGGCCTAGCCTGTTTAACCCATAATAAGGCCGCTATAGTGGTCTAGCCTGTATAACACATAATAAGGCCGCCCCAGTGGCCTAGCCTGTTTAACCCATAATAAGGCCGCTATAGTGGTCTAGCCTGTATAATACGTAATAAGGCCGCCCTAGGGGTCTAGCATGTATAACCCATAATAAGGCCGCTATAGTGGTCTAGCCTGTATAACACATAATAAGGCCGCCCCAGTGGCCTAGCCTGTTTAACCCATAATAAGGCCGCTATAGTGGTCTAGCCTGTATAATACGTAATAAGGCCGCCCTAGGGGTCTAGCATGTATAACCCATAATAAGGCCACCCTAGTGGCCTAGCCTGTGTAATCATAATAAAGCCACCCTAGTGGCCTAGCCTGTATACACATAATAAGGCCGCCCTAGTGACCTAGCCTGTTTAACCCCTAATAAGGCCGCCCGAGTGGTCGAGCATGTATAACCGATAATGAGACCGCCCCAGTGGCCTAGCCTGTTTAACCCATAATAAGACCGTCATAGTGGCCTAGCCTGTTTAACCCATAATAAGACCGTCATAGTGGCCTAGCCTGCTTAACCCATAATAAGGCCGCTATAGTGGTCTAGCCTGTATAACACATAATAAGGCCGCCCTAGTGGCATAGCCTGTTTAACCCATAATAAGACCGTCATAGTGGCCTAGCCTGTTTAACCCCTAATAAGGCCGCCCTAGTGGTCGAGCATGTATAACCGATAATGAGACCGCCCCAGTGGCCTAGCCTGTTTAACCCATAATAAGACCGTCATAGTGGCCTAGCCTGTTTAACCCATAATAAGACCGTCATAGTGGCCTAGCCTGTTTAACCCATAATAAGACCGTCATAGTGGCCTAGCCTGCTTAACCCATAATAAGGCCGCTATAGTGGTCTAGCCTGTATAACACATAATAAGGCCGCCCTAGTGGCCTAGCCTGTTTAACCCATAATAAGACCGTCATAGTGGCCTAGCCTGTTTAACCCCTAATAAGGCCGCCCTAGTGGTCGAGCATGTATAACCGATAATGAGACCGCCCCAGTGGCCTAGCCTGTTTAACCCCTAATAAGGCCGCCCTAGTGGTCGAGCATGTATAACCGATAATGAGACCGCCCCAGTGGCCTAGCCTGTTTAACCCATAATAAGACCGTCATAGTGGCCTAGCCTGTTTAACCCATAATAAGACCGTCATAGTGGCCTAGCCTGCTTAACCCATAATAAGGCCGCTATAGTGGTCTAGCTTGTATAACCCATAATAAGGCCGCCCTAGTGGCCTAGCCTGTTTAACCCATAATAAGACCGTCATAGTGGCCTAGCCTGCTTCCCCCATATAAGGCCGCTATAGTGGTCTAGCTTGTATGACACATAATAAGGCCGCCCTAGTGGCCTAGCCTGTGTAACCCATAATAAGGCCGCTATAGTGGTCTAGCTTGTATGACACATAATAAGGCCGCCCTAGTGGCCTAGTCTGTTTAACCCATAATAAGGCCGCCCTAGTGGCCTAGCCTGTTTAACCCATAATAAGGCCGCTATAGTGGTCTAGCTTGTATGACACATAATAAGGCCGCTATAGTGGCCTAGCCTGTCTAACCCATAATAAGGCCGCTATAGTGGTCTAGCCTGTATAACACATAATAAGACCGTCATAGTGGCCTAGCCTGTTTAACCCATAATAAGACCGTCATAGTGGCCTAGCCTGTTTAACCCATAATAAGGCCGCACTAGTGGTCTAGCCTGTATAACACGTAATAAGGTCGCCCTAGTGGCCTAGCCTGTTTAACCCATAATAAGACCGTCATAGTGGCCTAGCCTGCTTCCCCCATATAAGGCCGCTATAGTGGTCTAGCTTGTATGACACATAATAAGGCCGCCCTAGTGGCCTAGCCTGTGTAACCCATAATAAGGCCGCTATAGTGGTCTAGCTTGTATGACACATAATAAGGCCGCCCTAGTGGCCTAGTCTGTTTAACCCATAATAAGGCCGCCCTAGTGGCCTAGCCTGTTTAACCCATAATAAGGCCGCTATAGTGGTCTAGCTTGTATGACACATAATAAGGCCGCTATAGTGGCCTAGCCTGTCTAACCCATAATAAGGCCGCTATAGTGGTCTAGCCTGTATAACACATAATAAGACCGTCATAGTGGCCTAGCCTGTTTAACCCATAATAAGACCGTCATAGTGGCCTAGCCTGTTTAACCCATAATAAGGCCGCACTAGTGGTCTAGCCTGTATAACACGTAATAAGGCCGCCCTAGTAGCCCAGCCTCTATATCTCATAAAGGGGCCGCAATAGTGGTCTAGCCTGTATAACCCATAATAAGACCGTCATAGTGACCTAGCCTGTTTAACCCCTAATAAGGCCGCTATAGTGGTCGAGCATGTATAACCGATAATGAGACCGCCCCAGTGGCCTAGCCTGTTTAACCCATAATAAGACCGTCATAGTGGCCTAGCCTGTTTAACCCATAATAAGACCGTCATAGTGGCCTAGCCTGTTTAACCCATAATAAGGCCGCTATAGTGGTCTAGCCTGTATAACACGTAATAAGGCCGCCCTAGTAGCCCAGCCTCTATATCTCATAAAGGGGCCGCAATAGTGGTCTAGCCTGTATAACCCATAATAAGACCGTCATAGTGGCCTAGCCTGTTTAACCCATAATAAGACCGTCATAGTGGCCTAGCCTGTATAACCCATAATAAGACCGTCATAGTGGCCTAGCCTGTTTAACCCATAATAAGGCCGCTATAGTGGTCTAGCCTGTATAACACGTAATAAGGCCGCCCTAGTAGCCCAGCCTCTATATCTCATAAAAGGGCCGCAATAGTGGTCTAGCCTGTATAACCCATAATAAGACCACCCTTGTGGCCTAGCCTGTTTAACCCATAATAGGGCCGCCCAAGTGGTCTAGCCTGTATAACACATAATAAGGCCGCCCTAGTGGCCTAGCCTGTGTAACCCATAATAAGGCCGCTATAGTGGTCTAGCTTGTATGACACATAATAAGGCCGCCCTAGTGGCCTAGCCTGTTTAACCCATAATAAGGCCGCCCTAGTGGCCTAGCCTGTTTAACCCATAATAAGGCCGCTATAGTGGTCTAGCTTGTATGACACATAATAAGGCCGCTATAGTGGCCTAGCCTGTCTAACCCATAATAAGACCGTCATAGTGGCCTAGCCTGCTTAACCCATAATAAGGCCGCTATAGTGGTCTAGCCTGTATAACACGTAATAAGGCCGCCCTAGTAGCCCAGCCTCTATATCTCATAAAGGGGCCGCAATAGTGGTCTAGCCTGTATAACCCATAATAAGACCACCCTTGTGGCCTAGCCTGTTTAACCCATAATAGGGCCGCCCTAGTGGTCTAGCCTGTATAACACATAATAAGGCCGCCCTAGTGGCCCAGCCCCTACCTACCCCGGGGATAACAGCCTACTCTTTGCGATGAAAGATATGCGATCTGTATTTTGCGACCACACAGACATGGCCACAGCGGGGCGCGAACCGCCGATCCACGCGCTGTTAGGCTCTCAGGGGACTAGATCACTCAAGGCGAGCGCTCTAACCGACTGAGCCATCGGGCCGGCCTCCGTAAGTGTAGATTTTTGATTGCTACTCCCTTGGGTGTACACTTTTCAGCCATATTGTATCACATACTTCATTCAATGCCGACATATCATCGTTTTGTCCCGCTTACTAATTGGTCATTATAATTACCTCGCTGAACTTATTTGCATTTGCACAGATTTCTCAACAATGTTGAGGTCAAAGCCCTCACATATTGGTACTACGGTTAATCGGAATAAATCTTTAATTTTACATGAGACTAGTTTAATAAAAGTTTAATAAAAATTAAAGCAAAGATTCTATCAGATTTATTATTTGTCTATGTGGGAGGCTCGACCTGATGAAAGGACCGATATTAACGAATAAGATTTCACCCTCTTGGAGTGGAATTAGTACCTCGTAAAATAAGGCAAGGGAACGCCGTGCGCAACAGAAAATAGTCCTTCTTCCAAACTTAATTAAATACAAATGTAGAATAAAATATATCATTCTCGTCTGTCCTAATATGGGGAACGTAAGACCACACGCTAATTAGTATCTTTTTGCCCAATCAGAATAGAAGACTTTCTCTCTGGAGTTTTAAGAAAGGCAGCCCGCCGCTTTCCTGTTGTTTTCCCGCGCTCACACAACCCACATCTTGCCGAGTGGCGGCAATGGCTCCTCTCAAATCTGCTGATCTGTCTCTATTGTGTGTTAACACTGGTGTTAAAACTCCGTGATCTAGCAACAGGAAAACTTCAGTAAATACTTACGGAACTACCATTAAAATGAGTCATAAGCTACGACTGACCGCATTTGCGGACTGTCTGAAGACAAGTTTTTTTTAATTTGTCAATAGTCACCGAAGAAAACTAACGATTCCTGAATATACAACCAATAGCTAGCGAAAAAAATAGAATTAGCAAATGTCCAAAAACAAGGTCCACATACTTCTGACCATAACAAATAGATAATATAAAAGAATAAAAGTTTGGCGATTATTTATTATACAATTATGTACAACTCTCCTCAGTTTAAAAAAAGGATGGAATGTCGCTAAAGCATTGCACAATCATGTTGGAACTGTAGTCAATGGTACAGATGAAAATGGAATGTCTCACATGGTAACATACATCTTACATGTCAGTAACTTTAAAATGCAGACACATCCGTGAAACATGGAATGGTAATATAACAAGCTTGGATTGTTGCTCGAACACAGTATGTGATCAGGGAGTAACTACAAGCCTAGATCAGCGTGGTATGTATAGGGACACGACGCGCTTTGATTTGAACTTAGATCACAGTTAAGTCTTAAGACTTATGATATCAAATTTCCTGGCTTATAATGCCAGTAAGAAAAAAACATTTCGTCAGAAAATTAAGTTCTCTGGTTTATAATGCTAGTAATTAAAAAACATCTCGTGAGAAAATCAAATTCCCTGGTTCATAATGCCAGTAAGAAAAAATCATCTTGAGAGAAAATAAAATCTCCTGGTTTATAATGCCAAGTACTAAAAATCATCTAGAGAGAAAATAGAAATCCCTGGTTTATAATGCCAGTAAAAAGAAATCATCTCGAGAGAAATACAATAGTGTCTTCACCAGTTGTCATACATTCACTTACGGTTATTTAAAGCACCATTCACTTAATATTCAAGACATTATTTACCTATTCAAGACCTATTCAAGACATTATTTACCTATTCAAGACATTACATACCTACTACAGAGGCAGATGTTAGACACTTACGTTTTTGCATTTTGATTTGTCTTTACAGAACACAGATTACATCCATCGCGCCAGTTAACTGATGTGACACATTATAGCACAAAACAAGAGGTCTGGAAGGGGCAAATGCAAGCTCCCCGCACGGTGGCGCTACGCAAGCTCCGCTTTTACGGCTGCTGTCGGCCGGGGGCAAATTTCAAGATTCTTGAAAAACGGTCAAATCAGTTGCAATTTTCTGCAACATTATAGTTTTAACAATTAAACATACAAATAACGAGCTTTGCGTATTTAATGCAACAAAACGCATTTGTACCCTTTCGAAATAGTTATAATTGTGGTAGAACTCTTTCTTTTCATCACCTGATTTCATGCGTTATTAAGCTTAGGCTGGGTCCCAGCACTAATTTGTAGAAATGCGAGACGCATTTTTCCTATCAATCTGCGCAGCACCGCCCTGCCGAGCCAGCGTGAAAATGCATTCAGGACGTAGACGACAACAGAGATATAATGGAGCCCTAGCGGAGTGAGTCGAAGGCAGAGAGTGGGGCAAATTACGACACCCGACACTGGCATCCAGATTCCGACACGACACCGACACAGCTACAGCGAACGCTGTGAATTTAAAAACAATGGACAATGGACGCGAGACCCCTCATCCTAGACCCTAAGAAACCACGGGGAAACTGCCATAGTTTGATTAGTTTGCCACACAGTAGAGAATATACCATATATATACATTTTTGTTTTTACCACTGTCTTCAATATCAAAGGGACTTTGATACGTCTATAGTCAGCAGACATAGCAGGAAACTACATCGCACAAAAAACATTTGTATGCAATATAATAATAGACTGCAAAAAAGTAGAATACAAATATGCGAAAAACACATGGAGATGGAACGTGGGCAAAAAAAGCTTACACAACCATTGTGGCGAATCACAACCATATAGTAAAACGTGTAATTAAATAACCATCATATAATAAAAAGGACTAAGCCAGTGGGGGTCGTTCGGTGGTATTACATACGATCACGCCCCCCCCCCACCCCTCCCTTACAATATCAACGAGGGTGTGATATTATTTTGAAAATGAAAGGGGCTGCCTATATCAGGGGTCCCTCATTCAACGTTGGTGGGGGTCATCTTACAGCCGTCAAAACGTCATCCTGACCAATACGTGAGCTACGTCGTGACGTCACATGTAGGCAAGCACGTGTTCATACCCATGATGGCCCCTTAAAAACACACACAATGCTGCAAGTGATAATGAAGCGAAGCTTTTTTGCGCACGAAGTACGGACGAATGTGAAAAACAATGGGGGATTTTCGCTTATTTCAAGTCGGTGCCGAAATCCGTATTCGTACAAAGAACAACGTATTTTGCACAAGGCATACCCTCTACTGACCCAGCCGTTTACCCATGCGTAGAAGGCTGACTTTTGTATTTGCTACGCATGCGTAGGAGCCTACAGCAAGTTTTGGCACCACTATTCCACGTGGTTACCACTGAATTCGGCAGCGAAATGGGATTTACAATGCGCCAACTATAAATATAACGATCACATTGACGACGCCTCAGCAACGATCGTTATACAACGCTATGCGTGGTATGCGACGGGTGATACTGGCGCGGGGGGTGCTGGGGGTGGGAGGCATAGCCCGCTTGGTACTGCCCTCCCGCGGGTTCCAAGGCGTACTCCTCCTTCCCTGCCTCATGCCCTCGCGACGACGTGGGTTTGTCCCCGGCGGCGGCGGCGGCGGCGTGGGGGAGGTGGTACTGGGGGTAGGGGTGCTGCTGCGAGGGGTAGGGCCCGGGGGACTTGCGGCCGCCGGCCAGGGAGCTCTGGCTCTGCGACGAGTGGAGCACGAAGCTGAGGGTGTTGGTGTCGGCCTCGCGGTAGGCGGCCTCCACGTGTTCGTCCTGTTGCTGCTGCCACAGCAGGAAGGCCAGGAGCCCCACCCCCATCAGCAGCAGGCAGAAGAGCGTCGCCATGGAGCCCGTCGCCACCAGGTACTCGTACCCGGCTGGGGTGGGGGTGGCCGTCGGGTACACTGAAACCATGGCAACGTGCACACAAGTGATTTTTAGCCCACTTTTGTGCCCAGGCTTCACGTACGTGTGTTGTTGCCGACTCTCACCCGAAGGCAGTGGAAAAATAACTGCTCCCCATTATTGTCGAGACTGCTATTGGGAGCATTGCAGTTTAGAAAGGTCAAGGACAACCTCACAACATTAGTAACATGCATAATTTGCTATATATTGATTAGTGCCAACAACATAGTTGAATGAGAAATGACCAATGAAATGTAATTGAAGGTCATATTTTCTGCGTAGATGGGGAGCGTTCATTTTCGCACACACTTTTCACAGTGTCTGTACCCACCATCTAGTCAAGTGAGTATATTTCATAATCTACATTGGATTATGAGTTAATAATAATTTACAACGCTAGTGGAGATGCCAATGAACCAGAAATTGCCACAGCGTGACCAGAGAGAGAATTTTCCTTATTTGTTTATACGGGGTCGAGTCAGAATTGACAACCACATATGTTACGTGCACTAAAGTGGCAAACAGTACATATCATTGTAGAACATCCGTTGTGCACATGTAAGCTGAATTGGGTCAACAAACCAAACGCCAAGAAGAACTGGCTTAGCGCCGGGGTGGCATGCGGCAATAGCCCCCATGATGCCTCCCCTGCATCTATCATAATGGCACCGTACAAACACATGGAGCAGAGAGGGTCTCAATATCATTTGTTTTATCTAAGGGGGGTAACTATGCACGGCGGGGGGCACTTCCGCAGGTTACACCAGTTTAGGCAGGTTTAGCAGTGAAAGTAAGAAAATGTGATTAATCCGTGGAAAGAGGACATGTCCTTTGTTTTGTTACCAGTGACCCATGTGATGCACAATCAGGAACCTGATTTTATGTAAATTCTGGTTCAAATCAAACAAGAGCTATTAAAGTTATTTTGCTATTACTTCCATTTCATATCTTAATTCCATTACAACACACGGTCATACTGGATTATAATTCGCAGACCCGAAACGAAAAACAGTGTTACAATCCTTACTCTAATAACGGTACTATACAATAATGATTGATTGCTCCACTCACAGTAGTCTTGCTTGGCCAGGGATGGGAAGTACTCCTTCCAGAAGCCGTAGAAGTCCTGTCTGTATCTGAACCAGATGTGACTCTGCCAGTCGATGACGAGGTAGCTGAGGTTAGACGGGTTGAACGGGTCCCAGGTTATATTCCGGGTTATATTTGGCGTAGGTTCGCTGAAACAGAAAGGAAATACAATGACTTTCTTCAAAATTAATCACAAATAATTGTGGCGGCCTATTTATTTATTCATTTATTACAGAGATTTATGGTCAAATAATTATCTTATATCCCAGACAATCGTTTGTTTAATATTTGTTGGTCCTAACAACTGTAATGGCGACTTCCATTACAAATCGACATATACCGTTGGTATAGCTTTATCAAGTTTTCCTTCCATCCGTTATAACGAATCATGTTATGCATTTTTTTACCCATATTTGACGAAGTTGGTCCACATGTACATCATCCAGTCGCTCATGTTGCGGTCGTCGAAGTCGTACCACTGACGCGGGAAGACTTCAGTCTCGTTCAGCACTGTCTCGTTGAGGAACGGGAAGCCGAAGACATACTGGTCCACGGCAGAGCAGCATACACCTGGGGAAAAGGGGGAAGTTTGTATTATAGTCACCATAACATACGCCTAGGTCCACGGCAGAAAAACATAAGCCGGGGGACAAGGAGGGAGTTTGTATTATAGTCACCATAACATACGCCTAGGTCCACGGCAGAGCAACATACGCCTGGGACAAGGGGGAGTTTGTGTTATAGTCACCACAACATAGGCCTGGGGACAAGGGGGGAATTTGTATTATAGTAACCGCTACATACGCCTGGGTCTACGGCAGAGCAACATACGCCTGGGTCTTCGGCAGAGCAACATTCGCCTGGGGACAATAGGGGAGTTTGTTATAGTCACTATAACATAGGCCAGGGAACAAGGGGGGAGTGTGTGTAAAAGTCACCACAACATACACCTGGGGACAAGGGGGGGGGTTTGTATTATAGTCACCGCTAGACAGGCCTGGGGACAATGGGGGAGTTTGTGTTATAATCACTACAACATACGCCTGGGAACAAGGGGGAGTTTGTGTTATAGTCACCACAACATACGCCTGGGGACAAGCGGGGGGGGGGGGGGAGTTTGTATTATAGTCACCGCTACACAGGCCTAGGGACCAAGGGGGAGTTTGTATTATTGTCACCACAACATACGCCTGGGGACAATGGGGGAGTTGGTGTTATAGTCACCACAACATACACCATTGGACAAGACGGTATTTGTGTTATAGTCACCACAACACACGCAACATATGGAGTTTTTATTATATTCACCATAACATAGACCTGGAGACAACGGGGTGTTTGTATTATAGTTACCATAACATACGCCTAGGGACAAGGGGGGAGCTTGCATTATAGTCACCATAACATATGCCCGGAGACAAGGGGGCAGCTTGGGTTATAGTCACCGCTACATACGCCTGGCGACAAGGGGGGAGTTTGTATTATAGTCACTGCTACATACGCCTGGGGACAAGGAGGGAGTTTGTGTTATAGTCACCACAACATACGCCTGGGGACAAGGGGGGAGTTTGTGTTATAGTCACCACAACATACGACTGGGAACAAGAGGTTGTTTGTGTTATAGTCACCACAATGCACGCAACATATGGAGTTTTTATTATAGTCACCATAACATAGACCTGGGGACAACGGGGTGTTTGTATTATAGTCACCATAACATAAGCCCAGGGACAAGGGGGGAGTTTGTGTTATAGTCACTACAGCATACGCCTGGGAACAAGGGGGGAGTTTGTATTATAGTAACCCCATCATACGCCTGGAGACAAGGGGGGAGTTTGTGTTACAGTTATAGTCGCAAAGGATGTTGGTATTGCGTTTACCAATAAGCATCGATATCATAAATGTAGTTTATTGTTTCATGAACGACATCAACATATAAAATTGCGTCACCACAGTTGAATTTCCATAAAAATGGCACAAAATGTGCAAAGCTTAGGAACAGACAATGTCTAAAAAAAAAAAAAAATCGCGTATTTTCTACATAGAAGATTAAATTGTTTGTTACAGCCGGCTATGTTGCTTTAGCAGAGGCATTAGCCACCGCCCTTACCTATGTATCTGGGAGCCCAGTCGTTCCAGGACATTCGCCACCGCCCTTACCCATGTATCTGGGAGCCCAGTAGTTCCAGGACATTCGCCATCGCCCTTACCCATGTATCTGGGAGCCCAGTCGTTCCTGGACATTCGCCACCGCCCTTACCCATGTATCTGGGAGCCCAGTCGTTCCAGGACATTCGCCACCGCCCTTACCCATGTATCTGGGAGCCCAGTCGTTCCAGGACATTCGCCACCGCCCTTACCTATGTGTCTGGGAGCCCAGTCGTTCCAGGACATTCGCCACCGCCCTTACCCATGTATCTGGGAGCCCAGTCGTTCCAGGACATTCGCCACCGCCCTTACCCATGTATCTGGGAGCCCAGTCGTTCCAGGACATTCGCCACCGCCCTTACCCATGTATCTGGGAGCCCAGTCGTTCCAGGACATTCGCCACCGCCCTTACCCATGTATCTGGGAGCCCAGTCGTCCCAGGACATTCGCCACCGCCCTAACCCATGTATCTGGGAGCCCAGTCGTCCCAGGACATTCGCCACCGCCCTTACCCATGTATCTGGGAGCCCAGTCGTCCCAGGACATTCGCCACCGCCCTTACCCATGTATCTGGGAGCCCAGTCGTCCCAGGACATTCGCCACCGCCCTTACCCATGTATCTGGGAGCCCAGTCGTTCCAGGACATTCGCCACCGCCCTTACCCATGTATCTGGGAGCCCAGTCGTCCCAGCACATTCGCCACCGCCCTTACCCATGTATCTGGGAGCCCAGTCGTTCCAGGACTTGTAGTTGAACTGGTACATGTAAGTGGGTTGGTACTCAGCCTGAGCCTGGACCACAGTGTCCAAGCCCATGCCCACGTCCAGGTCTGTCACCATCTAGAACAGAGGTGTGTAGGTCAAGATAGATCTATACTATATGTACACGTGTGGCCAAACATCCTATAAAGCAGTTTGGTTGGCTTGGTAAGCGTGTTGAAAATGCTTTGCTTCAATGCCGTGGCATTGGCTATGGTCGGAAATAAACTTATAGTTTACCAGTTATAAATAAAGACTTTCTGAATAAAAATCATGTATTACACTCATATTAATAAACATCTGTTCACCAGACACATTAATAACCATCTGTCCACCAGACACTCATATTCATAAATATCTGTCCACCAGATACTGACATTTATAAACATCAGTCCGCCACACTCATATTCATAAACACCTGTCCGCCAGACACTTACATTAATAAACATGTCCGCCAGACTCACATTAATAAACATCTGTCCGCCAGACACTCACATTAATAAACATCTGTCCGCCAGACTCACATTAATAAACATCTGTCAGCCAGACACTGACATTAATAAACATCTGTCCACCAGACACTGACATTAATAAACATCTGTCCGCCAGAAACTCACATTAATAAACATCAGTCCGCCACACTCAAATTAATAAACATCTGTCCGCCAGAAACTTACATTAATAAACATCTGTCCGCCAAACACTCACATTAATAAACATCTGTCCGCCAGAAACTTACATTAATAAACATCTGTCCGCCAGACACTCACATTAATAAACATCTGTCCGCGCGCGGTTCGGTTCTCTGGGTCCGGCCAGAAGGTGTACTGGAACTCCACGGCCTCCCAGACTCGCTCTCGGTAGATGTCGATGATCTTCCAGCTGTCCAGGAGGTCGAGGATGAAGGCCCGGAAAGTGCTTGTGGCCAGCCCGCCCTCCAGGGAGGTGTCGATACTGTCATCTGTCAGGTCATTCAATAATCATTGATTTAAAGCAGCCTACTTAGATGCGCCATCTTAGATCTTTTACATTTTAGAATCAAGACTAAAAGTATCTCCAAATTATGATGCATATATGATTCATATCTCGTTGAGTCTGTAAAACAACAATTTCAACATAAAACTGCGCGGACTAGTTTCTCGCGCGCGGACGTCCTAGCGAGCCACCAACTTCTGCTCCGGTGAACAAATTTGCTTCTCTCCGGATAGCCCACAGGCTTTCTAGATTTAAATTTAAGACAGAATATACTTATTTGACATAGAGAAGAGATTGGAATTATAAAAATTACAGAACATATTGCTTTACCCAAGTGCATGAAATAACATGTGGCATAAAGGAAACATGGAACCACAGATTCGTTCACATGGTTGGGAGACTCTAGTTAAGAGCTGACGGTCGCTGGCACTAGAGCCACCCATCTGGAAACATGACTCGGGGGGGGGGGGGGGGGGTAACGTAAGGCAAGCTTACATGTCTTTATTACATAATACATACCAGGTGAAAATCATCGTCTGTCGTAAATGTAAACGATTACGACTAGAAGATATTTTAAGGGAAACCTCAAATATAAAGCTTAAAAATAAGAAACTTATGGGAAAGAGTTGACAGCATGACAGGTATCCGCAAATATAAGTGAGAGGCGTTCGCGAACGCGTATTCATAAAATCAGAGCAGGGTCGGTAAGGAACTTCGAATAACACACTCTAGAATATCGATGCTTATAACACCATTATAGAACTTAATGACCCCCAGTCATTTTAGAACTTAATGACCCCCAGTCATTTTAGAACTTAATGACACCCAGCCATTTTAGAACTTAATGACACCCAGCTATTTTAGAACTTAATGACACCCAGCTAGTTTAGAACTAAATGACACCCAGCTATTTTAGAACTTAATGACACTCAGTCATTTTAGAACATAATGAACTGATCCACACAGACGCGGAGGTTAACAACTCACTGGCAAGTATGGAGCTGGCGTCTGTCTCCATGCCAATGATGGTGGGCACTTTCTCAAACATGTGCTGTCTGCGCAGGTCTCCAGGCACCGCTGGCATGAAGATGTCCTTGGGCTGTGAGTAGATGACGCTGTCCTGGACCGGGGCCCACACCGCGCCCAGCTTGCCGTCCTGTACACAGAGACAGGTTGTGTAAATATTCAGGACCCTTCATCAACTAATTCTCGTCATATCGCGTCAATGGGGGAAGGAAGGGAGAGTGAAGCCATGTCCCCGGGGGTAACCCTCTACTCTTTGCGAAGAAAGACATGGGATCTTTATCCGGCAACCACACAGACATGGCCACAGCGGGGCGCGAACCATCGACCCACGCGCCGTTATGCTCTCAGGTGGTCAGAACCCTCCATGCGAGTGTGGGCCTATGGGACTCCCCCCACCCACCTCCTGCTGACGTTTTTCCGTCACATATTTTACAGACTCTGACTACCCCGGCCAGGCTGATCCAAATAAATACTGCTATAACTGTAAATGAGCCACAAAGATTCCAAATTATCAAAGTGCCATCAATAGTGTTAAATATTACTACACGGTGGGAAAATCCGTTGTTGAACAAAAGCCCTTTTTGCCTTTCAGTATATTCAAGAACAAATCGAAACCCCTTATGTGCTATCTACTGAATATTTAGAGACGTCGTGCTTTAATAATTGTTTATATGAAACTTTGTCTTTGATCTACCGAATAAGGTACCGTAATATTATGCATTCATGATCATAATGTACCGTGCACTGTTACATTATTATGGAAATAATTAAATATAAAAAAAGGCTGATCAAAATACATTCTAACAATTACAAAAAAAGCATTTTCAATCTGACCTTGGGCTTGACCCTGCTCTGGACGTCCACGATCCGTTTCCAGGTGATGGTATTGTTGTCCCTTAGACACTCCACCGTGTTGTATGGGTGTTCCATCTTGCATCCGAGGCGTTCCGCCAGCTCGGCGGCGTACTCCCGGGGCCGCCAGAACGGCTGGACGAAGCCGAAGTGGTTCAGATCCGTCCCACTCATCATGGCCGCTTGCTGGTAGAAATCTGTGGGGAAAGCAGAAGTGATCAGCTTTTTTTACTTTTCGAATGTCCCGTCGTTGTGGCGTTATTGTGTACTGTCCTGTGATGCAATATTAGAAATAATAAAAACAATATATAAAACACAAAAAAGAAGTGATCAGTGTCTTTTTAGGCCACTTTTGTGCCCATGAGTGCTAAGGGCCCAAGCAACGTTGTAATTTAGGTCGGTTGAATATTCAGGACACTCAAGGCGAGCGCACTAGCCCACTGAGCTATCGGGCCGGCCCCTGCAATTTAGGAAATGAGTTGAAAATGAAATGAAATGTTGGGTGTTTTAGCTAAGTGTTGTGCGCATAAAAGGTAAACTGGGCTCAATAAACCAACCGGTATAATGGTATTCATGGTCTTAGAGGGGCCACATAGGGCCGCCCCGATAGCTCAGTGGGTTAGAGCGCTTGCATTGAGCGCTCTGGCCACCTGAGAGCCTAACGGCATGTGTGTCGGTGGTCCGAGCCCTGCTGTGTCCATGTCTGTGTGGTCGCAGGCCAAAGATCCCATGACGTTCTTCGCAAAGAGTAGGGGGTTGCCCCCGGGGACATGGCTCCACTCTCCCATTGAAGCGATATGACCAGAATTGGTTAAAGCGTCCTAAATATAGAACCATCATGGTCTTAGATGAAACATCCCCCAAACCTGTGGATCTGCAGCGTGGCCTGCCTACAAACTGAGCTGCGGAAGGCTCCGGGATTCTGGGGAAGGAAGACACACGAGGTGCCTGGCTCGGTGCTTTAGACACCTGTATGAGACGAATGGTTATGTGAAAGAGTCCCCAGATTGAGATACCGACGAGCATCGGGCAGACGGGTGGAATCTCCAGTCAAAATCTAATAAACTTGTGGTGTAGATTTGAAGTATGCACTAAAGAGTTTAATATAACAAGAGGGCGCAGTACGGTCAAGACCCGTGCTCGCTGCGATCAGCGCCCCGTGCGGCTGCGAAGTACAGATCAGCCCTGGCGGGAAAGTAGACTTGGCGTTCACGTACTAACAGTCATCATTGTGGCGGCACTAACTGCGTCAACAACCGAGGATCGAATACGAACTTTAGTTTCTTCGGGCTTCCAAAAGATAGGAGTAGGTGAGAAAGACTTCCGTTTAATTGAATAAGGGCAACTGGGTGCACTCATTTAGAAATCTTGCTAAGCGTACTCCCCTGCCTATTATATTACATCCTTTGGTCTGCACTCTCTTTTTTTTGGGGGGGGGGGGGATTTGATTTGATTGGGGCTTAACGGCACTTTCAGCATGTAAGGCTATATCGTGCCATACTGGTTCAGTTCAATCTAAATAACTCAAGTCAATACTAAAACCCTGAAAGCATCAAGACATGTGAGTAGATAAAGCATCAAGACATGTGAGTAGATAAAACAAATGCAAATTTGTTTTCGTTGTTGTCCGGCTTCACGGCATTCATCGTTAAACCATGGCTTCTTTTGTAGTTTGAGATTGGTCGAGGTTTTGGGAATGGTGTTTTCAGCTATTTGATGAAGTGTTTCGCTGAAGAGGACTATTAGGTCTGGTATACCTTGGAAATTCGCCGTTGTGAGTTTTTCAAAACACGTTTTTTTTAAAGTAGTCCAGTCAGCCTTATTTAGCTTCCAGTGAGCAACATTTTCATCTGGAGCGGGAAGTTGGCCAGTAAGAAGGATCGAAAAGTGGTCCCCGCCGTGGAGATCATCTTCCACGTTCCAGTTGAAATCAAGGTATAGACTGGGATGGGCTATAGTTAGGTCTATGGCCGTTTTGGCACCATTCCCAGGGTGTATATAAGTTATTGAGCCATCGTTGAGCAGAAGTGTATTGTTTTTAAGATAAAGTCCTCTAGCAGGCGGCCCTTAGGTTGTAAGTCTTTACCCCATAGCGTATGATGGGCGTTGAAATCGCCAAGGAGTATATACAGCGCTGGAAGTTGTTTTAGTTGTTTTAGTTCTAGCCGTGTTGGACGTAATTAGGTGGAATATAGATAGAGCACAGGGTTATGGTTTTGTGTAATGTTATTCGTATGTCAACTTGTAGGTTGGTCTGTAAGGGTATTTGGCTGTGTGGAGTTTCTCCTTTATAAAGATACTAACTCCGCCTGTGATTTTATCTCCCGTATTAAGTCCTAGATTATGATATGATGTATATCCTCTAATTGTTCTATCCCCTTGGTTTTTGATGAATGTTTCTTGGAGACAAAACGCCATGGGGTTGTGGTCCTGCTGTAGCAAGAGCGCTTCATCACGATTGGCTCTCATACCTCGACAATTCCATTGTATAATGGAAGCCATGGTTTATGACATGGGTGATGTATCTGCTTTGTGTTTTCTTTTATCACTTTCTCTTTGTTGTATGTCTATTTCCATTTCTCCATCTTCCTCCTCCTCTAGTTGCGAGTATCTGTTATGTAATTTGATGGGATCCGTTGATCCCTTGGGTGGTCTGCATAGTTTCGCTGGCTTCGATTTGATCAGTTTGTTAGTAGTGGATCAGTTTGTTAGTAGTGGATCAGTTTGTTAGTAGTGGGTTTTGTATTAGGTTTCTTTGCAGGTGTCTTTGTTCGAATTTTTATCATGGGTTCTGTCTGGCTGGATGTTTCCGTCTCCTCTGGGGTTTCAGTTGTAATCATTGCGAATTCCGCAGCCGGTGGCCAGGAATAAACAGTTTTTATTCCTATGGAAATCATGCTTGGCCTTAGTGTTATTTCAGTGGTTTTGGTTAGGGACGAGCCCGTCACTTCAGCGAAAGTTTTGGTTTGGGACGAGCCCGTCACTTCAGCGAAAGTTTTGGTTCCAGTTTCATTTGTAGTTTTACTATCTATTATTTTTCTCACTTCGGGATAGGATATGGTGTTTTTCGTTTTCATTGTCTGTATTTCTTTTTCTTTTTGCCAGATTGGACACTGTTTTGAGTATGCGCAGTGATTTCCTTTGCAATTTACGCAGTGACTCGGTTTGCTGCAGGAGGTGTCTTCATGGCCCTCGTCTCCACAGCGAGCACAGGTGACTTGCCTCCTGCAGTTGGTCTTGCCATGGCCGAAGCGTTGGCATTGGAAACAACGTAGAGGGTTGGTTATATATATATCGACTGGTATACGAAGGTATTCTACTTTTATTGTTGTGGGAGGGATGTGGGATGCAAATGTGAGTATTATTGTATGTGTGGGAATTTGTTCTCCATTTTTGGTGATAGATATCCGTTTGGCCTCCATGATATTCGGTGAGGCTAACTCGGAAACGATTTCCGTGTCAGAGCACATCTGAAGATCACGGCATCTGATTACACTTCTAATGTTGTTGAGGGTACGGTGAGGAGTTATTGTTACCGGGATATGGAGGAGGGCCGTGGCGGGGAGGAGATTGCCAGCAGGACTCTTCCGTGTGATCTCGATGAGGAGGTCACCGAAGCGGAGTCGTTTGACATCCTTTGGTTCTCCGGCCAGACTTTGGATGGCCTTATCCAGTGCAAATGGTGATCATTTCGAAAGAGGTAAATCTGGATCTGTGGCGGGTGCCATCAAATATCTTCAAAATTTGTCGCTTTGTTCATTTGGTTAATGAATTGGAGAGCTCGTTCGAAGTTCCTTAATTGATCTTGTTTCTCGTGCTTTTATTTCTGCAGGTGTGGGTTTTTTTCCTTGGGCATTCATGTCTGGTTTAAATATTTCACCGTCCGTGGTCCCCACTCATCCCGGAGCCCTCTCGGGACACTGATTCGGTGCGGTACTCCAACACCCAGTGCCAAGGATACACAGACGGTATACTCGCATAACAAATACTTATTCTTCTGTTGGAAAAAAAGAGGTATTTGCCACTTGATTAGACCAAGCCACCGTCCTAACAGGATCTTGTGCAGAGCAATTGAAATCTGAGGTGTCTCAAAAGACTCATTGGATACGGTTGTTACGAATAACTGGGTGAAAATGTGTTTGGTATGATGTTGTTGAACAAGAATCCTTGGACTTGTCGTGACGAGCCGATTGATCAGACCCGGCCAAATCTGACCTCCCGTCTAGGAGAAATAAGGGTCAAACTGGTATCTTGCAGAAATAGAGTTTTCGCTCAACCAGCAGAGTCCCGTCTTCCTCCGACACGGGTTGCGAACCACGGCATACGGTTCGCCTCCATTTAGTCGCCTTTTACGACATGCAGACGTTAAACATGGAGGTGCATCGGGCCTATTCTACTTTGCCCCGAACCCGCAGCGGGCGGGGGGTGGGGAGAACCAAGAAGCATCAGGGGTACCCTGACAGCTTATGATGAAAACGTTGTGATGCACACAAAAAGATCAAAGATTCTGTAATTTCACGGAATCACTGGTCTTACTTTTGTCACGTGACATTGGCGAGACCATGTGGAGGCCGACGCTCACTGCGCCTGCGCCGCTTCCCATCAGTGTGATCTTGTTGGGGTCCCCGCGGAAGGCTTTGATGTTGTCACGGATGAATTGCAGGGCCATGTGCTGGTCGTACAACCCCCAGTTACCGGCCGCGTGCTCATCTTCCGTCGACATGAAGCCTGAGGAAAGATAATATAATAATAATACTAATAATAATAATAAATATTAATTCTAATAATAGACACATGTAAGAAGAAGAAGAAGAAAAAAAAAATTATGTAAAGCGCTGAACCGTTTCTTCAGCGCTTTACATAATTTGAGGGATAAGTGCCGCTGTTAGTCTCCGTATTGTGAAACGTTGCATGTATTTTGTACTGTTATGGATACAAAAAAAAAAAAAAAAAAAGAAAAAAAAAAAAAAAAAAAAAAAGCCCGGACTTTTCCTTAACGGCGGGGAACATGGCTTCGCCACTAGTCATATCACTGTATCGTTATGTCAAGCGTGTCATGTTAAGTCATTCATGGCATGTTGTCTGAAGCTCACTGTGCTACCAACTGAACTACAAAGCCTCCCCGACATCATTATGGTAAACTGGCATGGACGACGATGGTTGTTCTCCGCCACCTTTATGCCCACATGAGATTACCCCGGA
Source organism: Arenicola marina (assembly GCA_964019135.1). NCBI lineage: Eukaryota > Metazoa > Annelida > Polychaeta > Arenicolidae > Arenicola > Arenicola marina. The sequence continues at coordinate 18,955,008 of OZ025256.1, read as the reverse complement.
CACCGAACGACTGGGCAGAAAGATATGAAAACAAAATCACTCTCCACTGACCGAGCGCCCCCAGGCGGTAGTTCAAGGTGACGACGACGACCTCTCTGGTGGCGAGCACGTGACCTGGGTACTTCTGGGCCGTGCCCTGCGTGAAGTCCCCGCCATGGATGTAGACAATAACGGGGTACAGGGTCTTGTCAGGGATAAACTCGTCATCCTCAACGTACGTGATCTGAAACACATGGGTGTATGGACTATAGATATACAATTATAATGAAGCTGTCTATCTGTAGGTCCCACCTATGCACCCGCTGCATGCCCCAACAGCCCCGAGAATGGCTGCTTCTGAATCGCGAATCCCCAAGAATTAGGACATTTTAAAGCTGGGCTTGAAAAAAAAATGCATTAAACGATGATACCGCGAATATCGAGGAATTCGCAGATTGCTAGAACGGATTGCGGTAAATAAGGAAAGGGTCTTCGCGTTGTAGCAGGAATTGTACGGATAACGAACCCCATAAATTGCCAACAGCTGATGGCGAATCTCCAAGAATTCCTGGATGCCAATCGCGGAGATCGGAAACGGTACCCGCCCCCCCCCCCGCATTGGATGTCAACAATGTTGCCGGGTGCTCCTCGTTCACCATGTCTGTGGTGAGCCGTGGCGGAGCGGCGTGAGCAGGGGTGTCTAGTATATATGTATAGTACATAACATATGTATTTATTTGAACGCTTGTGAAAGAACACATATTTTGTTCGCACGATGTCCACAACAAATGAAAGCATACTGAGTCCGTTAGCAGCTGTTGTTGATGTCTAAATTTCGGGAAAATTAATGACGTTTATGAAAGGCGGATGGGTACACCAAATAAACGAATGAATGATGTATATAATTCAAGGTAATCATGTAAAGTTAAAACCAATTAGCAGAATCACTCATTAATGCTTAAGTATACCACTGTAAACATACAAAACCACGTCATATGTAAGAAATAGCTGAAAACATGAAAATACTCTTCTGTTCACAACCAACCATCTTTGTTTTGCATGTTTATATTTACTTTAATTTAAAAAAAAAAATAATAAATTTAAAGCAGAGATACATTTGGTACTAACATTGGGTACGAAGACGTTGAGGTACAGGCAGTCTTCGCTGACATTTGGTACTAACATTGGGTACGAAGACGTTGAGGTACAGGCAGTCTTCGCTGACATTTGGTACTAACATTGGGTACGAAGACGTTGAGGTACAAGCAGTCTTCGCTGACATTTGGTACTAAGATTGGGTACGAAGACGTTGAGGTACAGGCAGTCTTCGCTGACATTTGGTACTAAGATTGGGTACGAAGACGTTGAGGTACAGGCAGTCTTCGCTGAAATTTGGTACTAGCATTGGGTACGAAGACGTTGAGGTACAGGCAGTCTTCGCTGACATTTGGTACTAAGATTGGGTACGAAGACGTTGAGGTACAGGCAGTCTTCGCTGACATTTGGTACTAACATTGGGTACGAAGACGTTGAGGTACAGGCAGTCTTCGCTGACATTTGGTACTAACATTGGGTACGAAGACGTTGAGGTACAGGCAGTCTTCGCTGACATTTGGTACTAACACGTTGAGGTACAGGCAGTCTTCGCTGACATTTGGTACTAACACGTTGAGGTACAGGCAGTCTTCGCTGACATTTGGTACTAAGATTGGGTACGAAGACGTTGAGGTACAGGCAGTCTTCGCTGACATTTGGTACTAACATTGGGTACGAAGACGTTGAGGTACAGGCAGTCTTCGCTGACATTTGGTACTAACATTGGGTACGAAGACGTTGAGGTACAGGCAGTCTTCGCTGACGTTCTGGTGCGGGTAATCCGGAATGTCTTTCCGGATCTCCTCTATATCCTGGGGGCAGGCGTGGCGATAATACGTGGCGTCCCAGCCCCGGGTCTGGTCCCAGCGCGGCGGACTGGGGCGCTGAAACACACAGAAGTGTAGGCATGGGGCGTTGAAACACACAGAAGTGTAGGCATGGGGCGGTGAAACACACAGAAGTGTAGGTATGGGGCGGTGAAACACACAGAATTGTAGGTATGGGGCGGTGAAACACACAGAAGTGTAGGTATGGGGCGCTGAAACACACAGAAGTGTAGGCATGGGGCGCTGAAACACACAGAAGTGTAGGCATGGGGCGCTGAAACACACAGAAGTGTAGGTATGGGGCAGTGAAACACACAGAAGTGTAGGTATGGGGCGCTGAAACACACAGAAGTGTAGGTATGGGGCAGTGAAACACACAGAAGTGTAGGTATGGGGCGCTGAAACACACAGAAGTGTAGGTATGGGGCAGTGAAACACACAGAAGTGTAGGTATGGGGCGCTGAAACACACAGAAGTGTAGGTATGGGGCGCTGAAACACACAGAAGTGAAGGTATGGGGCGCTGAAACACACAGAAGTGTAGGCATGGGGCGCTGAAACACACAGAAGTGTAGGTATGGGGCGCTGAAACACACAGCAGTGTAGGTATGGGAAGCTGAAACACATAGAAGTGTAGGTATGGGGCGCTGAAACACACAGAAGTGTAGGTATGGGGCGCTGAAACACACAGAAGTGTAGGTATTGGGCGCTGAAACACACAGAATTGTAGGTATTGGGCGCTGAAACACACAGAAGTGTAGGTATTGGGCGCTGAAACACACAGAAGTGTAGGTATTGGGCGCTGAAACACACAGAAGTGTAGGTATTGGGCGCTGAAACACACAGAAGTGTAGGTATGGGGCGCTGAAACACACAGAAGTGTAGGTATTGGGCGCTGAAACACACAGAAGTGTAGGTATGGGGCGCTGAAACACACAGAAGTGTAGGTATGGGGCGCTGAAACACACAGCAGTGTAGGTATTGGGCGCTGAAACACACAGAAGTGTAGGTATGGGGCGCTGAAACACACAGAAGTGTAGGTATGGGGCGCTGAAACACACAGCAGTGTAGGTATGGGGCGGTGAAACACACAGAAGTGTAGGTATGGGGCGCTGAAACACACAGAAGTGTAGGTATGGGGCGGTGAAACACACAGAAGTGTAGGTATGGGGCGCTGAAACACACAGCAGTGTAGGTATGGGGTGGTGAAACAGACAGCAGTGTAGGTATGGGGCGGTGAAACAGACAGAAGTGTAGGTATGGGGCGCTGAAACACACAGAAGTGTAGGTATGGGGTGCCGAACACACAGCAGTGTAGGTATTGGGCGCTGAAACACACAGAAGTGTAGGTATGGGGCGCTGAAACACACAGAAGTGTAGGTATGGGGCGCTGAAACACACAGCAGTGTAGGTATGGGGTGCTGAAACAGACAGCAGTGTAGGTATGGGGCGCTGAAACACACAGAAGTGTAGGTATGGGGCGCTGAAACACACAGCAGTGTAGGTATGGGGCGGTGAAACAGACAGCAGTGTAGGTATGGGGCGGTGAAACAGACAGAAGTGTAGGTATGGGGCGCTGAAACACACAGCAGTGTAGGTATGGGGCGCTGAAACACACAGAAGTGTAGGTATGGGGCGCTGAAACACACAGCAGTGTAGGTATGGGGCGCTGAAACACACAGCAGTGTAGGTATGGGGCGCTGAAACACACAGCAGTGTAGGTATGGGGCGCTGAAACACACAGCAGTGTAGGTAAGGGGTGCTGAAACACACAGAAGTGTAGGTATGGGGCGCTGAAACACACAGAAGTGTAGGTATGGGGTGCCGAACACACAGCAGTGTAGGTATTGGGCGCTGAAACACACAGAAGTGTAGGTATGGGGCGCTGAAACACACAGAAGTGTAGGTATGGGGCGCTGAAACACACAGCAGTGTAGGTATGGGGCGGTGAAACAGACAGCAGTGTAGGTATGGGGTGCTGAAACAGACAGCAGTGTAGGTATGGGGCGCTGAAACACACAGAAGTGTAGGTATGGGGCGCTGAAACACACAGCAGTGTAGGTATGGGGTGCCGAACACACAGTAATGGAGGTATGATGAATGTGAGGACATAAATTGCATACTATACTTGTGTAATAGTTATTTAGTTCACAAAATTGTGATAAAGAGCTTGTAAAAAAAGTTAATATTTTTTTTATTTACTGATATTTTAATTTGCACTTTTTTCTAGCGATTGCACGATGCAGCCTCACAGGCTGAAAGTGCTGATAAAAACCCCAATCAAATTAAAATTCACTTGTGGCAAAATACTAGAAGGCTTACCGTCGGCATATATACATACCCTGAACCTGAAGTATCCAAGTGGTGGCTCTGCATACGGGACGCCTAAAAAGCAGTTTATTCTCTTCATGAACCAGGGTGGATACTCGGATGTTGGCGGCTGCGACTCGGGCGGGAACCAGACCACGTCATCCACGTGCCAAGGTATCGAAAACCCGTCCACTTTGCCGTAAGCAGTTTCCACGACGACCGCGGGATGGAAGTCGTACCAGGGTGGTCTCCATGTCGACCAGTCCTGTTGCTGCCCCGGCCGCACTGGCCGCCATACCTGTTGCGCCGACGACTTGTTGAATGTCAGGAATGTGATGATACAGACTAATGGCAGCGAATACATGGCTTAATCCTGGGTTTGTGTCATTTGTTGAGAGTTGTTAAGGTTGTCATGAATGGTTGGAAACCTGCATCTGCAAAGAAGAGAAAAAAAATGCATGTGGGACATTATTTCTTGGGGATGTGATGACTAAAATGGAACTAAACTACTTCTAGAGTGGTTGGTTGTATATTTAGGCAGCATTAAATACTTTTGGTCATATCACGCCAATGGGAGAAGGAAGGGAGAGTGGAGCCATGTCCCTGGGGGTATCCCCCTACTCTTTGCGAAGAAGGCCATGGGATCTTTATCCTGTAACATACCGGTATATATAGACCAGGTTTTCACACTGGCTGCAACCATGTCATAATCAATAAAAGATAAAATGAAAGGCTAACATTTCTAGTTATTGCAGCAATTATAGAAGATAATTAACTCTCAAGAAGTTGATTATTAACTGTATAATGATAGTTGCAAGCAAATCGTTCAATATATAATCTGGACAGCACTTTGGGTATGGTTGAAATATTATTGATATTGACCAGGTAGAGATAAATCAGGACATTATATTTTATACACTGTGTATAGGCAATTGAAGTGCTTCAACATGGAAAAATTTGGTTCTGTAAACTATATAGTGTAGGGTCATATAAGAATCCAATTAACTTACTTTAGAAACTTAATTTAAATTACTTATTATCTAAATTATCTTATTTATTATACTCGATATTCTGCTTATCCTAAATATATGATTTGTAGTGATATATTATGACAGTGTATTATAATTGAGTGTGTTGGCTATACTTCAGTTATGCCGCCGATCAATTTAACCTGTAATTTAAAGACAAGAAAGTTACTCCTGTTGCCTCATTACTTATAATAAATATTATAATAAAGCTTAAACGTGTAACCCCCTTTAGTGAGATAGGTACTCTAACATATAAATAAAGAGTGTAACCAGTATAGGCAGTGTAGCCTTAACAATGTAGAGAAAAAGAGGAAAGGGGGTAACAAAAAATAAATTTCTTTATTCAGAGGTCACAATGAATTAAATAGACAATTCCCACATACAATGGAAGGGGCGGATACATGATATAAATTAGTAACTTCTCAATTCATGGTTATTTAGTATTAAAATTCTTAATTCTTGATTAATGAAAATCACTGATCTCGATGGTTGGCATTCCCAGCTCACGAAAAATTATTTTCATTCCCAGTTTATGGTGAAATGAAAAGCCTGTTCATGAGAAACGGAAATACCCCTTGTAAGTGTCGGGCGTCGTATCAACAGAACGCTGCCATTGGCATTGCCAATTGAATGGTGTCACATTATAATTGACAAATTGTAGGTGGCCTATTAAGCATTTAAGCTTAAGGTCCCCCTATTAAACTTAGGACATTTAGACATGACATGTTAGATAAAGTAAACTTAGTTAAAATGAAGAATGCAACTAGATCGCCTATTAGGCCTACCTGTCTACATTCTTACCAATCCAATATGTTGTCCTACGATTATTTATGACAGTGTCAACCTAAGAACTGGTGATAACATACTTTGAAAACTTTGTTTTGTTTACCTCACCTGCTGTACAGGTGCGACGAGAAAGCGAGCCCACTTTCTGTTCTCGACTGCGAATAACATTGCAACTGCTTAGTTTGTTCTAATCGGCCGGCGGGACAGACTAGCCTCGATCTTGTGCCGCTCTTACCGAGAACACTTTCTACAACGTTACTTCGCATATATATGGTGAGCGGATACAAGCCCCCGCGGACATAGTCCCCGGTGCTGATATTTAGCAGTATTTAAAAAAAAAAATGGAGATCGAATCAAAATCTTGTTGTTTTGAATGATCACATGCAGTTAACCTTTGCCATGGTTTGGGAACCAATTTGTGGCATTGTTTCTGAAGCCGGCTTCGTATAATAGGAACAACCATGCAGGTGTTGTTTACGCCTTTGATCCACTAATTGCGTTAAATGCTTCCGTTGCTTTATACATAGATCTACATTACATTTAGTGGAATTAAATTATGAATCGTTAAGAAGTTGTTAAAAAGGAGTATTTATCGGGTATTTCAGTGCCACACATTGCCAATATGGCGATTGGTGGAAGAAGTTTTAAAATCTAAAACTATGGCGATAGATGGCTAAAATATGCCTCATCTAAATTCTAACATGTTTGCAATAATGAACCCTAAAGGAGAAGCCAAGACCAGCGATGAATATTTTTTGTATTGAAACTGTGAAAGCAAAGGGTCTCGAGGGTGTCTCTTGATGCCTTAAAGAGCGAATATTTACTTAGAGTGGATATTTGAATACTTGCAACCGGGGAGGGGGGGGTAAAATACCCCTTCCGAGCACATTTTGGGGGTAATTGAAACGCCCCGACCGAGCGGAATTTGGCGGTAAAACGCCCCGAAAATTATTGAGCACCCCTGTTCTAATAACGCCCGTTTGAATAAGCGCCCGGGCAATTCTATACTCGAAAAAAGTAACCGCCTGGGCGCTTATTCGAGCAACTACGGTACGTAAGGCCCACAAGCCATTATACGCGCACGCGCGCACCTAAGCCGGTGGGCGCATTTCTTTGGTACCCCGGGTGTATCCCAACGGTGGACCGAATACGCACATTACGCATCGGTTCACCGCCCGACACTTCTTTCACTCGGGTATGGACGCGCGCGCATGCATTCAGCATACCGATGTGCCCCGTTCTAAACAGCACGGGGCATTCAGGAGAAGATGGCGGTTGATTGAAAGGTGATGAGAGTAGGTTGGTTCTAGGGCCTTGATGTGCACCGGATGTGAACGGTGTGTGCATTTCATTGTAATAGGCATATCCCTATCGGCATACTCGGAAGTTCCCTGTCACGTGTTGCGGGCCCGGGGCGGGATACCGAACCTGGCCCAAAGAAATGCGCCCGGTGTTACATGTGGAAGTGTCCCCCATGCTGCATACATATATCCTCTTCAGTCATTTTCTTAGGCCAGAAGCCTGTTGACTGATCCTGGATTTCGTTTTCCTCGTTATCGTTCATTTCGATTATTTGCGCGATGAGCGGAAGGCAGACTTCGTTTTCATCCCAATATTTTCTCCCTATTTTGTCAAGTCGGTCTTCGAATGTGTTCAGCGTTGGTGTCGGCTGGGAGGGAGTTCCAGGTTTGAACGATTCTGTTCGAGAAGAAGTGTTGACGGCGCTTTGTGTTGCAGAAGGGCTTCCTCAGCTTGAATGGGTGGCCTCTTATTGCGTGGTCATCGTCAAATTGAAATAGTTGCCGAGGCAATCTCCCTTGGTTGTCGTGGACTATGTACTTATAGGCCCTTAATTATCATATCGCCCCTAGCTCTCCTGTAGCTCATGCTGGGTAACTTCAATTTTGCTAATCGCTCTTCGTATTGACACAGACTAAAACAGCCGGTGCGGTTCACAGTAAATACATTTATTGCATAAAGGTATACACAAGATTGCGTGGTAGTCTGCATGGGGAAAGACGTAAAACATATAAGTACATTCGCATGTCGAGATAGAAATATATCGAGCGATAATGACAAGGTATACGAGTACTATATAAACTATTTAAATCAATACTAATAATCCCATAGAAAAGCATGTCTATATCATAGTAATAATACAAACAGGTAACATACCTTCCGAGTCTCGACCACCGTGACCAATACCTTCAGCCTGCCCAGGGCTGGGACGGAGCCATTGTAACAAGTCAGACCCCCCCCCCCCCCCCCCCCCCACCACCATACGCTTATATATCCCCAGTGACGAGGAAGGAATGGGATAACACGCATTTTTGCTGCTGGCGGATTGGGCAATACAAGCAAACATGCAAATGAAACACACCTTACGGTGACCGCTTCCTCACTCTTAAACTCGCTTTCGTACTCACTCATCACCAACCCGGCCCACCCTACGATATGGCGCTATGGCAAGCCAACCTTTTCATATCGGTCACAGTATGGTAGATCTCTCAAGCCACGTACCAATTTCGATGCCCGACGTAATACACCTTCAATTAGTTTTTTTATCCTTCATTAGACACGGGCTACACACTGCCGTACCGTACTCCAAGTGCGGTTGTATCAGTGCTGTGAACAGCATCTTTAGAGACGGACCGTCTAGATAGTCGTGAGACCTTCGTACGAGCCTGAGTAATCTGTTTGCCTTACCAACTTGTATTGCAATGTGTTTAGAGAACTTTAGTTCGCTGTCCATATATGAATTCCCAGATCGTTTTCGAGCTCAGCTGTTTCCAGTCTCACCAATTCGGCATCTGAAATTGTCAGATTATCCAAATCGTTTTGAAGTTGTTTTGTATCTTCTGTGCAGCCTACAGATTTATAGACCTTGGTGTAATCGGGTCGCAGGGTCCAGCTAGCACGCTGCCTTGAGGTACGCCACTGCTTAAGGGAGCCCTTGCGGATCTACAACCGTTTACCAGCACACGCTGCCGTCTGTCCTTGAAAAACTGTTGTATCCCTCCCAGTACGTTGCCAGAGATGTCCCAATTAAATATAAAATACATGATGTTGAGGCCTTCTCCGCTCCATGTATTCGTACGGTGGCATTATGATAGATACAGGGGTGGGGGGGGGGGGGGGCATGCATGGGGGACAATCCCGCGTACCACATTTCAACCTGACGCTATGTTCTGTCGTTTCCCCACACAAAGCTACAGGTCTGTCAGTGCGTATCGGGAGCGCCATTAAGTTCAAATCTTATCATATCCATTAATATCCGCGGACTCCCATTGCTGTGACTTTGACCTTGGATACGAGATCTTAGTCAATATAGTAAATATATGCGTCATCCGCGCTCAAATACTGACGTCCTGTTGCATGCAAGGTGCCGTTTGTTTGACTCGCTGCCTTCATGGGGGAATTGAGAGTTCTTACTTCCGCCAAATTGCTCTCACGGGGTTCAATGTTAAAGTTTGGGATTTTTGGTAGAAAAACTAATCGGGCGATTTGCAAAATGTAAACACGGCATCCAAGCCACCGATGAGCCTGTACACGGTTACATACCTTTTTTATTGTCACGAACAGAAAACTAACACTCTTAGCAATTTTCCCGATTTTTCTTTCAATGGTTATGGGATTTGCCAAAAAATCCCCGTGCCCTGGACATTGCCCATCAACGAACTTAGTGTAACATTTTGTTAGCGAATGAAGGAACTAAAGAGAATCTATATTGCCGATATCGAACATCTATGGACGCAGTTTGGAGAAACGGAGTTGATGATGTGGATATAGATGACAACGACGGATGGGTAAGTTACCACCGAGTATAGACGATCTTCACCATATATGCTGTCCATCTTGTTGGTTAAGCGGTGGTTGAAGTCTGCAGCAAATGGAAGTGATTGATAACGATGGCAACTAAACTTGGTTGACATGACTGGAGTCAAAAGCCGGAAAGAGACTTTAAGTCTGAAACATTAATAGCTAGGGGTCTGGAAGGGGCGGTCCAGTGTTTAATGTCAATTATTCAAACTTCTCAGTGTCGAATGTCGATTTTTCACAACGCGCCGTGTCGCTTTTTGGCTTAGTTCAGTGTCGTTTTTATTTTCCCCGGTCGGAAGTTTTTTTAGAGAGCCCCCCTCCCCCCTCCCTCCCCCCGGTCTCCCCCTCCCCCTTTCCAAAATCCTACATCCGCCCCTGTCAGTAGTAGTGGACTATAATAGTTGTATATCTTCCATAATTAGGTCGAAGGTCCCGTTACCGACCCAAGATCTTTCACATTCTTTATTATCGCTTTAGATCAGATATTTACATTTAGCATGGGTCGAGTGCATTAATTACAATGTGGAGTGATGTTGTGATTGAAACAACTTGTGGTTCGTCCCGCAGGGAGCTGGTGTGATGTAAGCAACGTGAAACTCGTTAATTGCGCCCAGGCCCTTCTTTATAAAACCACCTCTGTCGTGACATCAGCTGGATTAGAACAAGGGTCAGGATGCGATAATCTATACAGATAACGTCGAAACCACTGCGCGTCTACTCTGCACCGAGCAAGCAGGTGACATCATGTTATGACATCAGCAGAGATAGGAAAGACGTCCATGCCAGCGACCAAGCATGCAGCTAATATAACAGCACCGGAATATATCTACCATGCAATATCGCAGATGATGTGTTTGCTGCCTGACGCATGAGATTGATTAGTATTGAGTAACAACCCGATGCCATACAGCAGGGAAATGAAGACACAAGACCGGATGACGCTACAGGAGAAGCGAGACTATATAATTAATAATGTCCATTCCACCAATCGTATTACGGACATGCTGTATGCGAAGAATGTACTGACCGAAGAAAATAGCCAACGAATTTGCCATGAGAATAACACTGAGAATGCCAAAATTCGAAAGCTACTGGGCATTCTTCCAAAATGTGGCGATGCAGCGTTCGCAACATTCATAGAAGCTCTTCGGGAAACTTCCCATGGGCACGTTGCAAACCATCTGGAGAGCGAAAGGCGTCGATTTATAGTCAACTCACACGTGGTACATCCGCTGCAGCGCAAAGTTGTCAGAGTTGGAAAATATGCCAGTTTGCTACTGAACAGCATGCGCGTAGACGTTGACGCGGATTCGCTTCTGACGCCCAGATTGCAAAAACTGAAGCAATGTATACAAAAGCAAAGTTTGGATGGCGAACATGCGAAACATGTTCTCCGAAGGCACTTTAATGGGAGGCTGGAGAGCAGAGAGCGGACCGTGTCATCTGGAAATCTGCACGGATTAGGAGTAGGCAACATTGGCACGGTTAATGAAACATCAGTCGCATCAGTCGCACACGATACCCTCGCCTACATGTCCTCAACATACCCCTCAGATCCACCGAATGTATGCGCCGTGTTGATGCGAAAACTGGTCGATTATCTCATCAATGAGCTGGGTCCCTCAATGACGCTCTTCTTCGACACCATTGCTCTACAGGAAGCAACGTGGCAAGCCGATTTAACCTTCATCTCGGATCAATTGCTCAAGAACCGCGAGTTACATTGGATCTATATCATTCTGATCTTTACCTTATTTGGTTTCTTCGCGACTCACGTGATCAAGGCAGGAAAGAGAATCTATATTGCCGATATCGATGATCTATTGACGGAGTATGTGGAAACTGAGTTGATGATCTGGACAGATGACAATGATGGTTGGCTAAGTTGCCACCGAACATGCACCATATTGTGGTAAACAGAGTCCTGGACCATAGGCCCTGAGTATTGATGAAATAATTTGGTATGATAGATCTTAAAAGAAAGTGAGGGAAATAGCGTTGCATGAGCAGCTAGGTGCCGCTGGATACCTATCCAGACGAGATGGTCAAACGGAGCTTGAGAGGGAAGACGAAAAAACTGGAGACGGACGCAACTCGAACATTCTAAGACCGTCGCGTCTCCTCGTACCGTCTGTTATATAGCGTATCGAGGCTTTTGCATGGAAACGACAATATTAACATTTAATAATTTGTTAGCTGTCAAACGACTCTTTTTGATATCGATGCCATTTGGCACATATGATGTCATTTACATTGGTACTTACTCCATGATGCATGTGCAACTTCATTCATGTGGTCACAGCGAATTTTAACAATTTGGGCAATACAATCTCATTGACCAAAAATATTGTAAATCTCATACAATGAAAAAGAAGGAGCTCTCTATAACAACTGCTAACATAGTTACGATGCAAAACAGGGTTTATGACCTTGACATTGTTGTGACCTTGACATTGGATACGTGACCTTTGATCAAGACGTCTTCCGTGCCGAAATACTATTGTTATGTTGTACGTAATGTGTTAGTTGTCTGACTTCTTATCTTCATAGCGAACTTGAGATCATATTCTCACCAAAATGTTCTCATAGGATTCAATGTTAAAGAAGTTTTTTTGCGGAAAACTAGTTCCGGAATTGCCAAATGTTAACACGGCGTACAAGCCACGTAATACATTATATATGTCTGTACCATGATAAAAAGAAAAGAGTGACAGTAATGGCGATTTGACTGACAACGAAATTCCTGTGACCTTGACCTTTAGTTACATTGCCCAATGCCCAGCATACATCTTAGACCTAAGATGGGCAAGATGTCGTTACCAATAGACGGACTCCGACACACATAACACACCGACAAAAGACGAAAATCGTAATTTACAAAAAGGCAGTTTCAAGTCAAGAGTATTCACACTCACTATATCACCCAACTGCTCTCCTTTGCGATATGTGTATATAGTTTGCCTCCTTGGATTTGTTGCATCTCAACTAAAGGTCAGAATCTATTTCAGCGCAATTTCCTTGAGCTGTCATCTGCGGTGGAGAAAATGAAACCAGATGAGTCATCTCTCTTCCGTGCGATAGGATTGAGTACTCAACTGACACTGACCACGGTAAGCGTGCGTCCGTTATCAACACGTGTTGTCATTCGGGGCCGGACCATACAGAACTCGCTGTCGTACATTGTAGCTCGTTATCTAACCAGTAACGTTACATAACCTATCACGAAATGTACGCTATCTGAGAGTCCCCCACTTTCCAAATTCTATTGCATAGTCGCTTACCTTGACACGTTCAATAGACAGAACAAAGTCAGGTTCCTTGAAGTCTTATGAGTCTTTTTCTACTTCAAACTGAAGACTATATGTATATAGTGCAAACTTATTAGGTACCTTTCGGATATTACAATATTGAAAACGGAATGCAGTAATTATGCCAGAGAACAGAGAACAGAGAACAAAACATAGCTGCGCTAAGAGTCCTTGTAACGTACATTATAATGTATGTATCCGACTTAAATATGCGACTTAACTTGAAACGCATTTTAAAGTAAATTAATGTGTAATTAATTAATTTTCACCGTCATTTGCACCGTGTTATTGAGAATCAGCTTAATATACATTGCAGATACTGGAGAAGTTCACAAGAGATACATCTCAGCCCGCCTCGGTTCCACGCCTCGTGAAATCTCGCAGCCTACCGGTAAGCGACAAATTAAATATAAAATTTAAAATTAAAACCTATATATAATATATAAATTATATTAATTAAGCCGATGAATGAAAATAATGGGTTTTGTTACACTGCTGTATGAGCCTATGGATTACGGTACGCCTTACGGTACGAAACTTACTGGTCTCAGACTTGTCGTATCTGGCTTGGGGGAGAGGGATATTCACTTATAACGCCCCCCCCCCCATCCTCCTCCTCCCCGGGCACCATGTTTTCCCTTCCCCTCTATGTAACATTTTGTTGGCGTCCCATCATTGTATTTTACTTCAGATGGGCCTGCAGACGCTGGGTAATCAACAGTTGCGTATCTCAACCGTAAGTATTTATAGATGGAAATCCCGCCTGCTATTTGCTAAGCTAGGAGTAAGCTGGCTCTGCAGGACTACCATGACAACAATAGACCGATCCATACTCCGACACTAAGCCCCGCCCATGCTTGGGTCTTTTTTTCTTTAGTCGTGAGTATGAAATTGACAATCATATCTAATGGTACACGTGAGAAGTACTCATCTCTGAAATTGACAACAAAGTGACACGCTCTGTTTGTCTGACCGAACGCACGTGGGAGACCTTTTTGCACCACATGATTGGATAAAAACAACAGTGACGTGAATGATTGACAGCCTGGATCGGTCCATTAAGCATCAGCAAAGCACTGACAAAGTGATTTTGTACTTTAATATTACTTTGACCTTGACCCACGTGTCCATCTCTCCTGATAGGCATAAAATTATTGCTTATATGTTGAACCAAAAGCGCCATACACAATATTTTAGTCAATAGGTTACTAGGGGCCTCGAAGGGGTACATGGCGGCACAGGCATATTTGAAAACTCGACATTCGACATTGACCCCCAAATTTCGACACTGAGGATCTAAAAATGCGACATTGAGACAGATTTTTGAGGAAAAAAAGCACGTTAAAGTTTACATTCGGCACTGAGAATTCTGAAAAATAGACACTAGAGATAGGACCCTTCCAGACCCTAGCTTTACTGTCATCAACACGTGACAGGTGAGATCAGCAAGGTTTGTTATTGCCGAGCTCATTATCTTCGATCTAATTGCAGCAGAGTGCTGGTACTATTCACTTATTCTTCGTTCTTTGACCTGATTTATGTTTATACGATCTCCGAACCGCGTAGACGTTGCCAGCGTTTGTGTTAAAATATATATCTACAGAAAAATACGAAAGCATGTAGCTTTAAGACACTATGTAAATCCTTGCCTTTGTTTGTTATTGCAGCACTCATCTGGATGGGCGAAGGAAACCATCGTTTAGGGTCACGAGATATTGTGATCATATCTCCTGACTTGCGAGATCACCCAATCTTTCATCATTTTATCCTCCAACTCACGGCATAGCTAAGTTTTCGATCGTCAAAACCCTAGCTTTGCCGACTGTTATCTACATAGCGATGATGTCAGGATGTCCTAATGAGATTATGAAAAAACTCGAAACTAGGTTATATCGATTCGTGTGGAAAGGGGTAGACAAAGTACGCAGACGAACCTAGATTGGAACAAAGGTTACAGGAGGATTGGGATGACTGATATGCCATCAACATTTCGGGCGTTAAGTGCATCATGGATTCCTCGATTGTTCAATGAACAAGAGTGGGCCTTCATCTCGCTGTCATACCTCACGGTCTCTCACGATTTAAAAGTTACGGATATGACCTTTCGAAACGAGGACGAATTTCCATATTTGAATGAGATCCCAGACTTTTATAAAGAGGCGCTTCTTGCCTACAACAGCGCAAAAGACGCTAGCGACCCAGATAATACCACGTCGCTTTTAAAAGAGATGTTATGGGGTAATCGATATTTTGTACACGCGCTAACTTCTAAGAAGGCTACACAAGTAACACAATGCTTATTCAGTAAGCGCTGGATCCAGTGTGATATCATATTTGTAAAAGATGTCACTGGCATTTTTAAGCACCAAGAGGTATATGCCAGAGTAGGCAATAAATCTGATTATTTCAAATTGCAGCATTGTATAAAAGATGCATCGAGACCGTACATAAAGGTGTTTAGCCAATTGCATGGTGAAGGTGAGGAAGTAGTACCTCCTGCTGATGTTGATGTTCCAGTGCGTACGTCGAGATAATAATAATAAGTCTCGCATAATTCATATAGAAGATGTGAAAATAGCTGAATTTAATTTCAAACTTGTCCATAGAATCATAGCATGTGGCAGCTACCTTTTTAAAGGTAACAAGCGGCAAACGGACCTTTGCAATGTATGTAACGAAAAACATTTCAATTAGCCATACAACCAATTTTCATTTCGTTTAAATAATATATATCCCCCCCCCAAAAAAAGAGTTTTCGACCAGTTAATGGTTTTTGTCAAGTGTCGGTATTGTCTTGTTATTGTGGTAAATGTCAATTTCTGTCTGCCTTGTTATGTCTTGTGTTTGCAATATATATATATAATATATATGTATGCATATCATTATTTTTGATGATGCAAAGCTGTAGTTATATTTTGATATAGTAAACGTATATAGTATTATGGTATATAGCTTCATTGGGTTCACCCTATATTTAAAAAAATATTTGTTAGAACTATACAGTAATGTATGTTCTATTGCTCATTGTTATATTTGCCATCGTGTACAGTAATCCGCTACCTTTTGTGGTCAAATAAATTACTGTATGTTTTATTTTGATCGCTTATATTGTGCAGTAATAGACAGTAACATCTCATTATATTATTCACACTAAATGATATTTGCAATGATTTTTTAACCATTATTTTGAAGAAACTAATTATTATGTAGCTCCGCTACTTAATGTATTGAATATAGCTCTCAATTTCTTTCGCCTATAAAACGCTTGTAATTAGCAGCAGTCCCAACCTACCTGGTCAACTGTTTATATTTACCGGTATATATATATGTATGTATTAAGGTGGCTCCCATGATAGCGACCTACCTGTGTCTTAATGGGAGTCTCCTGGCCAATCCGTATATTTATGTTCTGTATGATATGTATTACATTTCTTGGTCAAATAAACGAATTCTGACTCGGACTCTATTGTATTAATCTCCTGACTTACATGATCCTAACGTCTTTATGATAAGTTATGATATGATATATACCGGTATAACGACTGCGACGTCATACTAAAAACTCGGCTCGATAGTTCTGTATTTAAATGCACAAATCAATAACTACATGATACAAATTGTACAGCATGGACACGGAGAGCGATTTGAACTGTAGTCGATGTGTATAAATCATGCACTGTTAACTGTTTGTAGTAGGGAATTATTATGGGGAAAAAGTTATCAAGTATTATAAGTCGTGCATGGTTCTTTCGTTTACGCCCTTGTACAGTGCGGAGGCCGGTGTATCCGGGGGCAAAGCACGTGTTTACGCCTTAACAAGCGTACTAACACAGTTTACACTACCTCAATGCAGCCCTGAAAAAGTCCACCCGTAGCGAAATATGTAGATTAACCTGTGCTGTAGGTTATAGCGGAATCTATATATCGACAATGTGTTGGTATGCATATGTAGCATGATACGCGTATATTATAATATGTATACATGTTATGCATAATCGTCTGTCATATATATAGGCATTTATTGTCATTGTACTAAAGGGGCCGCGGGCCCATTGTACACATAAATACACAAGGTACACATATATCAGGTGAAATTACTTCTTAATTTAAATATATTATAGATATAGCAACCCAGATTCTGTAGCGTTTGAGTGTTGTTTGTAGACATTAAAGATAGAAACTTATCAAATCTAGGAGATAAACATGAACCTGATAAATAACGTCTACGTAAGTCACTATACTGTGGGCACGATGATGATCTTGCTTGACTGCTTACAGAACTTACAGATGCGCAGTTTTCCAGCTATTTTTCCTCCTGCACAAACCACCATGTATGTATCTACATGTATATCTATATGTAGCGTGTATCTTTGTTCGAGTCGTAGATCCCAGGTTCGAAATCCGGTCTGGGCCATCTGATCTCATCCAAACCAAGGATTACCCCCGAAGGTTTCCTAATATGTGAATGCACAAAACAGCTATAATGTCATGTCTTCAGATGTTAGATGATGTATTTTATACATGTCTATGTGTGTATGTGACCTGGGGAATGGCTGGCCGAGCGCCATGACAACAATTAAGTGTCTGCAATGGACTTCGACGTTGGATGTGTCGTGTTGGCTGCTGTAATCATTAGTGTAGCTCGATCTTGTTCTCAGGGACAATGGTTGGTGCTCGGTGTGCGTGATCACCGTTGCGATGGGCTTATTATATCAGCAATTTATCGCAAATTTAGCCACCGATGACATCATCACATCAGCGCACCCTTGTGGCATGAATCCCAAACCACCCTTTCGTACCAAAGAGCCACTGCCTGGCTACAGCCCCCGCCTGTTTTGGGTTATGAAACAAGAGACTATTATATTATTCGATTATTTATTCTACCGGCTTCTGACTCACATGACGTAGTTTTGAATCTCCCGCTAGATGGCGCGTTATCAAACTCGCGTTAGGCGGCGCCACATATCATGGTACACCGCCCTCCCCCGCCTCCACCCCCGGGCGCTCTGAGTGGGTTGGTTGATTTTCAGCTGAGCCTCCGCAAGCCATAACCAGATGTTGGCCTGATGTCAAAGTTCAAATCATTTATTTATTATCTATAGGCCTCCTCCAACAGAAATGTTTCTTGCATGCATAAGTACTATCATCATGTCATATGTACATTAAATGATGTGTAGGCAAACTAATGTACAGATATACACTCACTCCCAAGATAATCAGTTACCACCAGCATCAAGAAAAATCTGTTGACTGTGACATCGAACCTAAATATAACAGATCAACATTAATTCGTAGATCCATGAAGCAATATGTATGTTTATTCGGCCGTTATATCGGCTGACGTTGACAATTGACCGTCGTTATATCGGCTGACGTTGACAATTGGCAGCCGTTATATCGGCTGACGTTGACAATTGACTGCCGTTATATCGGCTGACGTTGACAATTGACAGCCGTTATATCGGTTGACGTTGACAATTGACAGCCGTTATATCGACTGACGTTGACAATTGACAGCCGTTATATCGGCTGACGTTGACAATTGACAGCCGTCATATCTGATCGCGTTGGCAGCCGTTACATCTGATCGCGTCAACTGCCGTTACATCTGGCTGACGTTGACAACCGTTATATCTGATCGCGTTGACTGCCGTTATATCTGATCGCGTTGACAGCCGTTATATCTGGCTGACGTTGACAGCCGTTATATCGGATCGCGTTGACAGCCGTTATATCTGGCTGACGGTGACAACCGTTATATCTGATCGCGTTGACAACCGTTATATCTGATCACGTTGACAGCTGTTATATCGGATCGCGCTGGCAGCCGTTATATCTGGCTGACGTTGACAGCCGTTATATCCACGTTGATATTGTTTATATCTGCTCAACGTTGGGTGACGTCATATCTGCTCAACGTTGGGTGACGCCATATCTGACTGACGTTAGGTGACGTCATATCGGCCCAACGTTGTGTGACGTCATATCTGCTCAACGTTGGGTGACGTCATATATGACTGACGTTAGGTGACGTCATGTCTGCTCAACGTTGGGTGACGTCATATATGACTGACGTTAGGTGACGTCATGTCTGCTCGACGCTGGGTGACTTTATATCTGCTGGATGTTCAGTGACGTCATATCTGCTCAACGTTGGGTGACGTGATATCTGCTCAACGTTGGGTGACGTCATATCTGCTCGACGTTGATTCTGCTTTCGTTCGGCGGATCCTGGGTGGCGAGTGACAGTTTGTGGCGCTCTGCCCGCGAACCTTTCGGACTTCTGGAGCTCCGTCTGTAATAGTGGCCGTGCATGGAGCGGGTCGTCCCCGTGACGTCATAGCTGTAGGTGGAACTCTCGTGACCGCGTGATTTCGAGACGAGACTTGAGCGAGACGAGCGGTGGGTTTGAGGGCCATCGTTGAGGGTGACGAAGCCGAAGGGTGAGACTCGCGGCACCGCGGCTAAAACACAGATAATAAAAAAATTAAAATGCTTTTAATGGCTTTCGTGCGATGTGGTTCCTGACCAGGGGTGTGAGGATGGACGGCCATATGCCATGTAGACTATGAGTGATATAATTATGAATTATGATATAACAATGAATAAATAATAAACTATGGAAAAAAAGTGATATAAGTGTAGCAGAAATGTTTATTTATCTGGTTATGGTCGTCTTAGTCAGGAGACAATGATTTGTGTGAATGGAGATATAACAAGACCAATTTTGTTAGTTGTCACTGGATTTACTTTTCATGTTGATTTAGAAAAGCGAGACTGTGTGTATTCCAGTTCTCCTGTGTATGTTTTTCTACCTTTGTATTTGTTAAATTTCCGCTGTCATTCTCTAATTTGCAACTTAACTTCTATTATGTGACAGTTGCGCTGTGTTTCGGTTTGAATCGCGCACATGTCGTCTGCCGGAAATGTTCATCTTGCTTTGTATTGCATTAACTGTGGGAGCCGTAGACTTTAGTATTTAAGCCCCTGTCGCGAGGTTTGTGTCATCTTTGCTGGCGTCTTTCGGTGCTGTGTGGGTCGCATCCACTGCGCCCCACTCGTACCCTCCCATGAAAGAGATGTGGAGGAGGCCCTGCCTTTTTTCAGGTATGCTAATTTTCCCCCGTCTGTGTCTTCCAGTAGAAATTGCATTTCTGGTGCGAAAGTATCAAGAGTGGACACACGTGGTTATCACATGTCTGAATAGTAGTCTCATGTATTTATTTATCCATATAGCTATTAGGTTGAAGTAAATGTAGAATTACATGCAGTGTCACATAAAGTGCGTACTTGCTTATAGGAACCGTGAATACGAATAGTTTAATGCTTAACTTCGGTTATGATCACAGGGTTAATTATGGCTATGGCGATGTGTTTACTGGCCGGGTTAATCATGGCTATGGCGATGTGTTTACTGGCCGGGTTAATTATTATGGCTATGGCGATGTGTTTACTGGCCGGGTTAATTATGGCTATGGCGATGTGTTTACTGGCCGGGTTAATTATGGCTAGGGCGATGTGTTTACTGGCCGGGTTAATTATGGCCAGGGCGATGTGTTTACTGGCCGGGTTAATTATGACTATGGCGATGTGTTTACTGGCCGGGTTAATTATTATGGCTATGGCGATGTGTTTACTGGCCGGCTTAATTATGGCTATGGCGATGTGTTTACTGGCCGGGTTAATTATGGTCAGGGCGATGTGTTTACTGGCCGGGTTGATTATGGCTAGGGCGATGTGTTTACTGGCCGGGTTAATTATGGCTAGGGCGATGTGTTTACTGGCCGGGTTAATTATGGTCAGGGCGATGTGTTTAGTGGCCGGGTTAATTATGGCTATGGCGATGTGTTTACTGGCCGGGTTAATTATGGCCAGGGCGATGTGTTTACTGGCCGGGTTAATTATGGCTATGGCGATGTGTTTACTGGCCGGGTTAATTATTATGGCTATGGCGATGTGTTTACTGGCCGGGTTAATTATGGCTATGGCAATGTGTTTACTGGCCGGGTTAATTATGGTCAGGGCGATGTGTTTACTGGCCGGGTTAATTATGGCTAGGGCGATGTGTTTACTGGCCGGGTTAATTATGGCTATGGCGATGTGTTTACTGGCCGGGTTAATTATGGTCAGGGCGATGTGTTTACTGGCCGGGTTAATTATGGCTATGGCAATGTGTTTACTGGCCGGGTTAATCATGGCTATGGCAATGTGTTTACTGGCCGGGTTAATTATGGTCAGGGCGATGTGTTTACTGGCCGGGTTGATTATGGCTAGGGCGATGTGTTTACTGGCCGGGTTAATTATGGCTATGGCGATGTGTTTACTGGCCGGGTTAATTATGGTCAGGGCGATGTGTTTACTGGCCGGGTTAATTATGGCTATGGCGATGTGTATACTGGCCGGGTTAATCATGGCTAGGGCGATGTGTTTACTGGCCGGGTTAATTATGGCTAGGGCGATCTGTATCAACTGGTTATTATAATTGTGTCATCCTGTGCTGCCTTTCTTTCAGAATAAACTCCCAAAACTGTCAATCCATGCCTGGTCCATTTTGTTATTTTATTTATGTTGTGAGTTCCCTTACCAAGGAAAGGTAATAAGGTCTTCGTAATGGTCGTAATTTCCCTTAGTTCCACCAGAATCAGCTTCATGCGCCCTACGCCAAAGCTGCTGATTCGGCAATCAGTTATCCGTTTAATAGTCTTTTATAACAGAATGGTGCACATTCTCTGTTAGTAATAACACGCGTCATAAAATCACATACATCGTTATTCCGACGCACCAAAAGGACATATGTGTCCCAATTATTATGACGTAGTACACAACTATGCCGCACAAGACGCCCCTTCCCCTCCCCCTCCACCCAACCCCTCCTTATATCTACCGCATATATCTTTGTATTAATAAAATAAGAATGTAAACAGGCTTCATATAAATTTCCAATTGGTAAAATTTGAAGGATTTGTCGTTGAAAATTGTGCCATATGAGCTGCTTTAAATACACTTTAACAAAAGCTAAAGAAATCACGTCACTTACATTTCTTTTGGAAGTTGGCCAGACTCTTGACGCTGGCCGAAGCGTCTTTGATACGCCTGGAGGGGTCGAATATAAACTCATAGAGGAGACTGGCCACCACAGCACCCGCCACAGGGCCGGCCCAATACAACTGAAATAATATAAATCAAAATAGCATTATAATAATAGTGCGTACAAATAGTTTTCATAATTAAAAAATAAGATTATAGCAAAAATGATCAAATAATGCGAAAAATAGGTATACGTATGAAATAATGTATGAAATAAAACAATAAAGTAATAATAATTGTAATGAAAAACATTTGCCCATTATGAAGAAATGCTCCTCTCCATATGTCAATGAATTCTTTAGGTCATGTGCTGCTAGTTTATTTTAAGTAATGGTTGACTTACCCAGTGTGTTGTCCAGTAATATAATGATTTACTTGTCCAATGTCTCGTCCAGTAATTTATTGATTTAATTACCCGGTGTTCTGCCCATTAATTCATTGATTTACATACCCAGTGTTCTGTCCAGTAGTTCTGTACAAAAGCTGGACCCAGCGACCGCGCGGGATTCAAGCTGCAGCCGGTGAGAGGGAACTGGGAAGAAGGAAGAATGACTAACATGGTATATAGCTGGTTTATTTAGCTGAGTGTATGCTGCGCAAAGATGGAGAAACTACGTACCATGAACAAAAGCACAACAGGCAGTACTGTATACTGCCTGTTCTGTGCCTTGATGAAATTTATATTGATGAAATTTATATTTAAAAAAAAAAAAAAATGAACAAAAGCACAACGATATGAACTATTTATGTGCGAAAGTTTGACATTGCCAATATATTGGGATATTGAAGTAGACAACCAGGTTATGCCACACTCCCCCTCTACCTACCCTAACGAGGTGTAACGGGGTCAGACACAGCCCCAGGGGTAGGGCCACCCACCCACCCTCCCTCTCTACCTACCCTCAAGAGGTATAGCAGGGTCAGACACAGCCCCAGGGGTAGGGCCACCCACCCTTCCTCTCTACCTACCCCCACGAGGTGTAGCAGGGTCAGGCATAGCCCTAAGGGTAGGGCCACCCACCCACCCTCCCTCTCTACCTACCCCCACGAGGTGTAGCAGGGTCAGTTAAAGCCCCAGGGTAGGGTCACCCACTCTCCCTCCCTCTCTACCTACCCCCACGAGGTGTAGCAGGGTCAGACACAGCCCCAGGGGTAGGGGCCTCCCTCCCTCCCTCTCGACCTACCTCTACGAGGTGTAGCAGGGTCAGACACAGCCCCATGGTTAGGGCTACCCACCCTCACACCCCCTCTACCTACCCCTACGAGGTGTAGCAGGATCAGACACAGCCCCAGGGGGGATGGGGGTAGGGCTACCCACCCTCCCACCCCCTCTACCTACCCCCACGAGGTGTAGCAGGGTGAGACACAGCCCCAGGGGTAGGGCCTCGTTGCCAGTGTGTCGTCTCTTGGGGTCCACCGTTGCGTAGTAGGTGAAGCCGAGGACAAAGCTGAGCAGGAACTCCACCCCGAAGCCCTGGGCCGGCTGTAGCAGGGGACTCAGGGTTGTCACCCCCAGGTTGCCCCTCGCCTGCTCAGGGGCCAAGCTGAAAGCAACAACATTCGTTGTAACGGTTAATATGACATGAATGTTAAGTTGTCCATTTAATATATTTTACCATGATATTTGCGCCAGCTACAAAAAACGTCATGATCCAACTTCTTTAGCATTACCATTCGATATTCTTTTTGCAGTAATTCGACTTAGTTGTTTCTTAATTCGGTCCAGGGATTGAATGAGTCGATGTCTGCCGCACATATTGGTTATAAAACCAGCCAGCGGGATAGTGACACAAAATGTAATGTTATATACTCCAATGACAGAAGTTGTTGTTCTGTCATAATTATGATACTAATGATAAAGATGATATAATTGGTTGTTGTGACAAATATAATGATAGTGGTAAAGGTGATGACGATCATAAGGATAATGATGATGAGGATAATGACTGCATTGAAATAATGATATGATATGATAATGATATTAGTTATTATAGTGACGATAATGGTAACATTGATAGTGATGACTATAATGATGATACTGGTGATAATACTGGTCATGATGATAATAGTGATAATAATGGTGAAGATGATACAATGATAATGGCTATAATGATGATCATCATGGTATAATAATGGCGTTCCAAATGGTGATGACAATGGTATAATAATAGTGATGACAATGATAACAATGATAATTGCCATTACATGGCGATCATCATCATGATTATGATGATGATTACAAAAACGCCCGTATGCCAGTCCTATACCTACCCATATAACAAGGCCGCACCCGCTATTCCGCCTTCTTATACCAGTCCTATACCTACCCATATAACAAGGCCGCCCCCGCTATTCCGCCTCCATATACCAGTCCTATACCTACCCATATAACAAGGCCGCCCCCGCTATTCCGCCTCCTTATACCAGTCCTATACCTACCCATATAACAAGGCCGCCCCCGCTATTCCGCCTCCTTATACCAGTCCTATACCTACCCATATAACAAGGCCGCCCCCGCTATTCCGCCTCCTTATACCAGTCCTATACCTACCCATATAACAAGGCCGCCCCCGCTATTCCGCCTCCTTATACCAGTCCTATACCTACCCATATAACAAGGCCGCCCCCGCTATTCCGCCTCCTTATACCAGTCCTATGCCTACCCATATAACAAGGCCGCCCCCGCTATTCCGCCTCCTTATACCAGTCCTATACCTACCCATATAACAAGGCCGCCCCCGCTATTCCGCCTCTTTATACCAGTTCTATACCTACCCATATAACAAGGCCGCCCCCGCTATTCCGCCTCCTTATACCAGTCCTATACCTACCCATATAACAAGGCCGCCCCCGCTATTCCGCCTCCTTATACCAGTCCTATGCCTACCCATATAACAAGGCCGCCCCCGCTATTCCGCCTCCTTATACCAGTCCTATACCTACCCATATAACAAGGCCGCCCCCGCTATTCCGCCTCTTTATACCAGTTCTATACCTACCCATATAACAAGGCCGCCCCCGCTATTCCGCCTCCTTATACCAGTTCTATACCTACCCATATAACAAGGCCGCACCCGCTATTCCGCCTCCTTATACCATTCCTATGCCTACCCATATAACAAGGCCGCCCTCGCTATTCCACCTCCTTATGCCAGTCCTATGCCTACCCATATAACAAAGCCGCCCCCGCTATTCCGCCTCCTTATACCAGTCCTATGCCTACCCATATAACAAGGCCGCCCTCGCTATTCCGCCCCCTTATACCAGTCCTATGCCTACCCATATAACAAGGCCGCCCCCGCTATTCCGCCTCCTTATACCAGTCCTATACCTACCCATATAACAAGGCCGCCCCCGCTATTCCGCCTCTTTATACCAGTTCTATACCTACCCATATAACAAGGCCGCCCCCGCTATTCCGCCTCCTTATACCAGTCCTATACCTACCCATATAACAAGGCCGCCCCCGCTATTCCGCCTCCTTATACCAGTCCTATGCCTACCCATATAACAAGGCCGCCCCCGCTATTCCGCCTCCTTATACCAGTCCTATACCTACCCATATAACAAGGCCGCCCCCGCTATTCCGCCTCTTTATACCAGTTCTATACCTACCCATATAACAAGGCCGCCCCCGCTATTCCGCCTCCTTATACCAGTTCTATACCTACCCATATAACAAGGCCGCACCCGCTATTCCGCCTCCTTATACCAGTCCTATACCTACCCATATAACAAGGCCGCCCCCGCTATTCCGCCTCCTTATACCAGTCCTATACCTACCCATATAACAAGGCCGCCCCCGCTATTCCGCCTCCTTATACCAGTCCTATACCTACCCATATAACAAGGCCGCCCCCGCTATTCCGCCTCCTTATACCAGTCCTATACCTACCCATATAACAAGGCCGCCCCCGCTATTCCGCCTCCTTATACCAGTCCTATGCCTACCCATATAACAAGGCCGCCCCCGCTATTCCGCCTCCTTATACCAGTCCTATACCTACCCATATAACAAGACCGCCCCCGCTATTCCGCCTCTTTATACCAGTTCTATACCTACCCATATAACAAGGCCGCCCCCGCTATTCCGCCTCCTTATACCAGTCCTATACCTACCCATATAACAAGGCCGCCCCCGCTATTCCGCCTCCTTATACCAGTCCTATGCCTACCCATATAACAAGGCCGCCCCCGCTATTCCGCCTCCTTATACCAGTCCTATACCTACCCATATAACAAGGCCGCCCCCGCTATTCCGCCTCTTTATACCAGTTCTATACCTACCCATATAACAAGGCCGCCCCCGCTATTCCGCCTCCTTATACCAGTTCTATACCTACCCATATAACAAGGCCGCACCCGCTATTCCGCCTCCTTATACCAGTCCTATACCTACCCATATAACAAGGCCGCCCTCGCTATTCCGCCTCCTTATACCAGTCCTATGCCTACCCATATAACAAGGCCGCCCCCGCTATTCCGCCTCCTTATACCAGTCCTATGCCTACCCATATAACAAGGCCGCCCTCGCTATTCCGCCTCCTTATACCAGTCCTATACCTACCCATATAACAAGGCCGCACCCGCTATTCCGCCTCCTTATACCAGTTCTATACCTACCCATATAACAAGGCCGCCCTCGCTATTCCGCCTCCTTATACCAGTCCAATACCTACCCATATAACAAGGCCGCCCCCGCTATTCCGCCTCCTTATACCAGTTCTATACCTACCCATATAACAAGGCCGCCCTCGCTATTCCGCCTCCTTATACCAGTCCTATGCCTACCCATATAACAAGGCCGCCCTCGCTATTCCACCTCCTTATGCCAGTCCTATGCCTACCCATATAACAAGGCCGCCCCCGCTATTCCGCCTCCTTATACCAGTCCTATGCCTACCCATATAACAAGGCCGCCCTCGCTATTCCACCTCCTTATGCCAGTCCTATGCCTACCCATATAACAAAGCCGCCCCCGCTATTCCGCCTCCTTATACCAGTCCTATGCCTACCCATATAACAAGGCCGCCCCCGCTATTCCGCCTCCTTATACCAGTCCTATGCCTACCCATATAACAAGGCCGCCCTCGCTATTCCGCCTCCTTATACCAGTCCTATGCCTACCCATATAACAAGGCCGCCCTCGCTATTCCACCTCCTTATGCCAGTCCTATGCCTACCCATATAACAAGGCCGCCCCCGCTATTCCGCCTCTTTATACCAGTTCTATACCTACCCATATAACAAGGCCGCCCCCGCTATTCCGCCTCCTTATACCAGTCCTATACCTACCCATATAACAAGGCCGCCCCCGCTATTCCGCCTCCTTATACCAGTCCTATGCCTACCCATATAACAAGGCCGCCCCCGCTATTCCGCCTCCTTATACCAGTCCTATACCTACCCATATAACAAGGCCGCCCCCGCTATTCCGCCTCTTTATACCAGTTCTATACCTACCCATATAACAAGGCCGCCCCCGCTATTCCGCCTCCTTATACCAGTTCTATACCTACCCATATAACAAGGCCGCACCCGCTATTCCGCCTCCTTATACCAGTCCTATACCTACCCATATAACAAGGCCGCCCCCGCTATTCCGCCTCCTTATACCAGTCCTATACCTACCCATATAACAAGGCCGCCCCCGCTATTCCGCCTCCTTATACCAGTCCTATACCTACCCATATAACAAGGCCGCCCCCGCTATTCCGCCTCCTTATACCAGTCCTATACCTACCCATATAACAAGGCCGCCCCCGCTATTCCGCCTCCTTATACCAGTCCTATACCTACCCATATAACAAGGCCGCCCCCGCTATTCCGCCTCCTTATACCAGTCCTATACCTACCCATATAACAAGGCCGCCCCCGCTATTCCGCCTCTTTATACCAGTTCTATACCTACCCATATAACAAGGCCGCCCCCGCTATTCCGCCTCCTTATACCAGTCCTATACCTACCCATATAACAAGGCCGCCCCCGCTATTCCGCCTCCTTATACCAGTCCTATGCCTACCCATATAACAAGGCCGCCCCCGCTATTCCGCCTCCTTATACCAGTCCTATACCTACCCATATAACAAGGCCGCCCCCGCTATTCCGCCTCTTTATACCAGTTCTATACCTACCCATATAACAAGGCCGCCCCCGCTATTCCGCCTCCTTATACCAGTTCTATACCTACCCATATAACAAGGCCGCACCCGCTATTCCGCCTCCTTATACCAGTCCTATACCTACCCATATAACAAGGCCGCCCTCGCTATTCCGCCTCCTTATACCAGTCCTATGCCTACCCATATAACAAGGCCGCCCCCGCTATTCCGCCTCCTTATACCAGTCCTATGCCTACCCATATAACAAGGCCGCCCTCGCTATTCCGCCTCCTTATACCAGTCCTATACCTACCCATATAACAAGGCCGCACCCGCTATTCCGCCTCCTTATACCAGTTCTATACCTACCCATATAACAAGGCCGCCCTCGCTATTCCGCCTCCCCATACCAGTCCAATACCTACCCATATAACAAGGCCGCCCCCGCTATTCCGCCTCCTTATACCAGTTCTATACCTACCCATATAACAAGGCCGCCCTCGCTATTCCGCCTCCTTATACCAGTCCTATGCCTACCCATATAACAAGGCCGCCCTCGCTATTCCACCTCCTTATGCCAGTCCTATGCCTACCCATATAACAAGGCCGCCCCCGCTATTCCGCCTCCTTATACCAGTCCTATGCCTACCCATATAACAAGGCCGCCCTCGCTATTCCACCTCCTTATGCCAGTCCTATGCCTACCCATATAACAAAGCCGCCCCCGCTATTCCGCCTCCTTATACCAGTCCTATGCCTACCCATATAACAAGGCCGCCCCCGCTATTCCGCCTCCTTATACCAGTCCTATGCCTACCCATATAACAAGGCCGCCCTCGCTATTCCGCCTCCTTATACCAGTCCTATGCCTACCCATATAACAAGGCCGCCCTCGCTATTCCACCTCCTTATGCCAGTCCTATGCCTACCCATATAACAAGGCCGCCCCCGCTATTCCGCCTCCTTATACCATTCCTATGCCTACCCATATAACAAGGCCGCCCTCGCTATTCCACCTCCTTATGCCAGTCCTATGCCTACCCATATAACAAAGCCGCCCCCGCTATTCCGCCTCCTTATACCAGTCCTATGCCTACCCATATAACAAGGCCGCCCTCGCTATTCCGCCTCCTTATACCAGTCCTATGCCTACCCATATAACAAGGCCGCCCCCGCTATTCCGCCCCCTTATACCAGTCCTATACGTACCCATATAACAAGGCCGCCCTCGCTATTCCGCCTCCTTATACCAGTCCTATGCCTACCCATATAACAAGGCCGCCCCCGCTATTCCGCCCCCTTATACCAGTCCTATGCCTACCCATATAACAAGGCCGCCCCCGCTATTCCGCCTCCTTATACCAGTCCTATGCCTACCCATATAACAAGGCCGCCCTCGCTATTCCGCCTCCGTATACCATTCCTATGCCTACCCATATAACAAGGCCGCGCTCGCTATTCCACCTCCTTATGCCAGTCCTATGCCTACCCATATAACAAAGCCGCCCCCGCTATTCCGCCTCCTTATACCAGTCCTATGCCTACCCATATAACAAGGCCGCCCTCGCTATTCCGCCTCCTTATACCAGTCCTATGCCTACCCATATAACAAGGCCGCCCTCGCTATTCCACCTCCTTATGCCAGTCCTATGCCTACCCATATAACAAGGCCGCCCCCGCTATTCCGCCTCCTTATACCATTCCTATGCCTACCCATATAACAAGGCCGCCCTCGCTATTCCACCTCCTTATGCCAGTCCTATGCCTACCCATATAACAAAGCCGCCCCCGCTATTCCGCCTCCTTATACCAGTCCTATGCCTACCCATATAACAAGGCCGCCCTCGCTATTCCGCCTCCTTATACCAGTCCTATGCCTACCCATATAACAAGGCCGCCCCCGCTATTCCGCCTCCTTATACCAGTCCTATGCCTACCCATATAACAAGGCCGCCCCCGCTATTCCGCCTCCTTATACCAGTCCTATACCTACCCATATAACAAGGCCGCACCCGCTATTCCGCCTCCTTATACCAGTCCTATGCCTACCCATATAACAAGGCCGCCCCCGCTATTCCACCTCCTTATGCCAGTCCTATGCCTACCCATATAACAAGGCCGCCCCCGCTATTCCGCCTCCTTATACCAGTCCTATACGTACCCATATAACAAGGCCGCCCTCGCTATTCCGCCTCCTTATACCAGTCCTATGCCTACCCATATAACAAGGCCGCCCCCGCTATTCCGCCCCCTTATACCAGTCCTATGCCTACCCATATAACAAGGCCGCCCCCGCTATTCCGCCTCCTTATACCAGTCCTATGCCTACCCATATAACAAGGCCGCCCTCGCTATTCCGCCTCCTTATACCATTCCTATGCCTACCCATATAACAAGGCCGCGCTCGCTATTCCACCTCCTTATGCCAGTCCTATGCCTACCCATATAACAAAGCCGCCCCCGCTATTCCGCCTCCTTATACCAGTCCTATGCCTACCCATATAACAAGGCCGCCCTCGCTATTCCGCCTCCTTATACCAGTCCTATGCCTACCCATATAACAAGGCCGCCCTCGCTATTCCACCTCCTTATGCCAGTCCTATGCCTACCCATATAACAAGGCCGCCCCCGCTATTCCGCCTCCTTATACCATTCCTATGCCTACCCATATAACAAGGCCGCCCTCGCTATTCCACCTCCTTATGCCAGTCCTATGCCTACCCATATAACAAAGCCGCCCCCGCTATTCCGCCTCCTTATACCAGTCCTATGCCTACCCATATAACAAGGCCGCCCTCGCTATTCCGCCTCCTTATACCAGTCCTATGCCTACCCATATAACAAGGCCGCCCCCGCTATTCCGCCTCCTTATACCAGTCCTATGCCTACCCATATAACAAGGCCGCCCCCGCTATTCCGCCTCCTTATACCAGTCCTATACCTACCCATATAACAAGGCCGCACCCGCTATTCCGCCTCCTTATACCAGTCCTATGCCTACCCATATAACAAGGCCGCCCCCGCTATTCCACCTCCTTATGCCAGTCCTATGCCTACCCATATAACAAGGCCGCCCCCGCTATTCCGCCTCCTTATACCAGTCCTATACCTACCCATATAACAAGGCCGCCCCCGCTATTCCACCTACTTGTACCAGTCCTATACCTACCCATATAACAAGGCCGCCCCCGCTATTCCGCCTCCTTATACCAGTCCTATACCTACCCATATAACAAGGCCGCCCCCGCTATTCCACCTCCTTATACCAGTCCTATGCCTACCCATATAACAAGGCCGCCCCCGCTATTCCGCCTCCTTATACCAGTCCTATACCTACCCATATAACAAGGCCGCCCCCGCTATTCCGCCTCCTTATACCAGTCCTATACCTACCCATATAACAAGGCCGCCCCCGCTGTTCCGCCTCCTTATACCAGTCCTATACCTACCCATATAACAAGGCCGCACCCGCTATTCCGCCTCCTTATACCAGCCCTATGCCTACCCATATAACAAGGCCGCCCCCGCTATTCCACCTCCTTATACCAGTCCTATACCTACTCAGATAAGAAGGCCGCCCCGCTATTCCGCCTCATTATACCAGTCCAATAACTACCCATATAACAAGGCCGCCCCCGCTATTCCGCCTCCTTATACCAGTCCAATACCTACCCATATAACAAGGCCGCACCCGCTATTCCGCCTCCTTATACCAGTCCTATACCTACCCATATAACAAGGCCGCACCCGCTATTCCGCCTTCTTATACCAGTCCTATACCTACCCATATAACAAGGCCGCCCCCGCTATTCCGCCTCCTTATACCAGTCCTATACCTACCCATATAACAAGGCCGCCCCCGCTATTCCGCCTCCTTATACCAGTCCAATACCTACCCATATAACAAGGCCGCCCCCGCTATTCCGCCTCCTTATACCAGTCCAATACCTACCCATATAACAAGGCCGCCCCCGCTATTCCGCCTCCTTATACCAGTCCTATACCTACCCATATAACAAGGCCGCCCCGCTATTCCGCCTCCTTATACCAGTCCTATACCTACCCATATAGCAAGGCCGCCCCCGCTATTCCGCCTCCTTATACTAGTCCTATACCTACCCATATAACAAGGCCGCCCCCGCTATTCCGCCTCCACACTGAGCGATGACGTAGAGCACACCTCTGAGCGGCGTCAGCTTGCACGTGACCACAGCCCCGAGCGTCAAGGCGGGGTTGAACTGGCCGCCAGAGATGTGGCCGAAGCACTGGGTCAGGGTGCAGAGGGTCAAGCCGAACGCCAGCGCCACGTGGAGCAGGTCAGCCGTGGAGACGGCCACCCTGAAGACTCTGGGATCCCAATCCACGAGCACCGAGCACCCCAGGAAGACGTAGAGAAAGACGGCCAGACACTCGGCCATGACGCTGCGCCATAACTCGATGGATTTCACTTCCTTCTCCAACCTCGTCCGTACGTAAAAACACACGCAATAATTTAGATTGGGTTTTCTTACTGTTGTTGATCACGTTTCATCATCCGTACGTAAAACATACGTAATAATTTAGTGATTGTTCTTACACTTGTTGATAACTTTCGAGGGATATCACTTCCCACTCCATCAGGCGCGAGTTTTTTTTTAAAAACCTGATTGAACACGATATTTCTGAGTATGAAGTCAAATAGTTCTGCGTGAGTTTTACACACGTCGACCGCAATGGCTTTCCGTGCCCATCATAAGCGAGGCCGCATGCTCAAGTGAGAAAAATACCTGGCTCATAGCGGCATTATCCAGGCGGGCGGTGTGTTTTCTGTGTCCATGAAACCTATCGTGTGAGGAATTCACAGATCATGCGACGATTAATCCGTGGGCATCTGGATCAGCCCAGCGGCCCCGCTACCGCTCCTCATTCAGAGCATGGCAATGGCAGGGTTGCCCACTGCTGGCCCGCTGCAGGATAAACTGTTACCATGGGGCTGGCGACGGTCACGGTCTCAATACTTCTTTCGCATCGCTGTTCCTTTGATCTTTTCGGGTTGACATCGCTAAGGAACGCTGATGACGTCACTGTCCAATATCAGACTTATCAGGCGACTTGGGCGTTGATCGTAATCCAATAAAATGGGTTTGATTCCAGATCCTGTAGATACATGTATATATGTTTGTGAGTATATGTGTATATGCCTGGAGCGGGCTGTGGAGTCTGTTGGTGCAACGCTGGCAGCTGACGTATGCCAGCAGCCCACCACGTCAGTTCACGCCAATAGAGTCCGGGAGGGAAGACACAAACATATATGCAGCAGCCAATGAAGCTGTCCGTCCGGAGCCGGTGGTGCGTCTATTAACCCTTTACCGACTCCTTGTACCTGTCCGTCCGGAGCCGGCAGGGCGGTGGATACTCCCCATCAGTGGTGCGTCTATTAACCCTTTACATACTACTTGTACCTGTCCGTCCGGAGCGGGCGGAGCGGTGGATACTCCCCATCAGTGGTGCGTCTATTAACCCTTTACATACTACTTGTACCTGTCCGTTCGGAGCCGGCAGGGCGGTGGATACTCCCCATCAGTGGTGCGTCTATTAACCCTTTACATACTACTTGTACCTGTCCGTCCGGAGCCGGCAGGGTGGTGGATACTCCCCATCAGTGGTGCGTCTATTAACCCTTTACCGACTCCTTGTACCTGTCCGTCCGGAGCCGGCAAGGCGGTGGATACTCCCCATCAGTGGTGCGTCTATTAACCCTTTACATACTACTTGTACCTGTCCGTCCGGAGCCGGCAGGGCGGTGGATACTCCCCATCAGTGGTGCGTCTATTAACCCTTTACATACTACTTGTACCTGTCCGTCCGGAGCCGGCAGGGCGGTGGATACTCCCCATCAGTGGTGCGTCTATTAACCCTTTACATACTACTTGTACCTGTCCGTCCGGAGCCGGCAGGGCGGTGGATACTCCGCATCAGTGGTGCGTCTATTAACCCTTTACATACTACTTGTACCTGTCCGTCCGGAGCCGGCAGGGCGGTGGATACTCCCCATCAGTGGTGCGTCTATTAACCCTTTACATACTACTTGTACCTGTCCGTCCGGAGCCGGCAGGGCGGTGGATACTCCCCATCAGTGGTGCGTCTATTAACCCTTTACATACTCCTTGTACCTTTCAGCGCCTCCGCTGTCTTCCCATAGTCGCCGGCCTTCCCATAGGTGCCCGCCGGCCCTATAGTAGTGTTCTGGCGAGGAGGGAGAGGCTATACTACATCCACTCCCAAGCCACAATTAACCTGCCATGACAACCCCGCCCCTGCCGTATCGTAAGCACCCTCAGCAGCAGTCCGTGTCGACGCCGCTACAACAACACCCAGGTATCGGTTCTGTAGTCCGCCGGACAGCCAGTTGGGGGCGCCACTATAGAGACGGGCGGTGAACTGGAGCAATAGATCTCGATCCCTGGTGGCTGTCCTGAGCCTCCTCATGGTGCAGCCGGCACGGCGAATGGGACCGGCGTCGGGCGGCTCCTTAGATGATGAAATGTCGGAAGGGGGGGGGGGCGGTGGGTTCGCCAGGGGGTGGTGGAGGGGGAATTGGCCAGGGGGGCGAGGGATTTGGGTGGGAGGTAGGGGGGGGGGGGGCTGCGGGTGGGTTCTCCAGGGGTGGTGGATGGAGAATGGGGATGGGGGAAGGGGGGACGGGGGGCAGTGGGGGGGGGGGGGGGTTAAGGGGTGAAGTTATGCGCTCTTTCAATCTTGTTTTTCCCCGCTTAGTCGCGGTGTTAGTCAGATAAACAGACGACGCACATACTCGAGTTAATTGACCCAAGCCGGAGAGAGTACCAGCCACCGACCTCCGGACCTAGTCTGCTGTGTGTGGGTGGGGCTGGGGGTGATTGGGGGGGAGGGGCGGGGGCTCCGTCTCATAGCCGTGAAAAGAGAATACCGCTCTATCTGTCTGGCCGGAAAGACGGATTGGCGAAACTTAAAAGACATGGCGTTCAGACCAGGACTGCTTCCAACCTTTGG
>OZ025256.1:18791783-18919457 GCA_964019135.1 Arenicola marina | reverse complement strand
AGCCGGCAATAAGTCAGAGCCCCCCCCCCCCCCCCAAAAAAAAACAACAACTCCCGGTCCCACTGCCGTTTCTAGTAATTGGACCGCCATGCTAATTGCGAGAGTTTCAACTGGGTAATTCGATCATTGTTTCCACAGCCCGAAAGTTGCGAACAAACAGAGTTGGGACCACGCCGTTCCGTGGTGAAATGCTCATACCGGATTCATCATATACGTATTTATACTTCCACAAACAAACTTTCTACTTGTTTCGATCACAAAGTGGAGGCATAGCGGTGGATTCTATATGGTGTACGTATGGTCCGTAGACTAGCAATGAACAGTTAGGGATTGTGATTCATAATTGACGGACGCAAGACCAGGGAGGATCCAGGAGGGGGGGGGGGTCCAGGGGGGGGGGAGTCCAGGGGGCTGCCCCCCCTCCTCTTTTGTTAAAGAACAATGCCATCTGAGGCGGCGCCGCCCCGGTCGTAAAAAAATTGTTGTCACAATTTCTCTCAGACACTCCGCCCCCGGTCGCACGTTTCAATGCCCCCCCCCCCCCCCCCCCCACTCCCTTTTCTTAAAATTCCTGGATCCGCCCCTGCAAGAGGAGATCCAAGGAAATCGAGAATGGTGTTAATTATTGGCTTGCATATCAGATTCAAGTGAACATATATGCATGCCGACGAAAGCGAATGTACGGTTGGTTTCGCCTCTTGTCGCAAGTAAGTGTCGTGCTGGGATCCGCCCCTGTCCCGTACATTTCGCGGATGAGCACCCTCCAGTCAACCTCCGCCAACCCACCCCACCATCAGACAGACAAACCCATCAACCATGTACATCTGCATATAATAGAAAATCCAGTTTCTGTTCGCCACGTTTTCAAAAGTGCGCCTTCAAACGCATTTAATACCCAAGGGGCTTGAGACGATATCCTCTCTCACTCGGCTGGTTGTGGGAATATTCTCTCGAATAGTTTAATAATATCTAATAGACTATTTACACTCATAATAATCAAATATATTATTACTACTACTACTAATAATATTAATAATAATTATATTAATGTTAATAATTAGATTAATAATAATATTAATAATAGTAGTATAATGATTGTAAGACTTCAACATTAGACGTTCACAATTTACAAAATGAACGACAAACACATATGTGAAATAAAGAGGACAACGCCGAGTTTATTGCTTTATAGTATTCAAAACCTGCCAAAAACATAAGAATGAATACCGCCAAGAACTCTACACGTATTACTTGTGGATACGCTATAGCCCATGGAATTGTCCATGAAAAGTCCATGGAATTGCTTAAACAGTTGGTGCTACGCCAAACATCTTTAGCTCATATTAATCTTCCTTGATTCCACGATTATATTATCGAGCTGTAACGCCCCAAATAGTAGAAGGGCATATTTTTTCTACTTGTTTTCGCACATGCCGATTTAAATT
Organism: Arenicola marina; assembly: GCA_964019135.1. Taxonomy (NCBI): domain Eukaryota; kingdom Metazoa; phylum Annelida; class Polychaeta; family Arenicolidae; genus Arenicola; species Arenicola marina. Next base: position 18,918,012 of record OZ025256.1, on the reverse strand, counting down.
GTGGGAGCGAGGAAAGTGACGTCAAAGGGAAATACAAACGCACGTGCTTTTACATTGGGCGCATTTTTTTGGGCCCGGTTCGGACCCGCAACACGTGACAGGGAACTTCCGGGTGTGCCGATAGACGGGATATGCCTACTCCAATGAAATGCGCACACCGTTCATATCCGGTGCGCGTAAGGGGCAATGGAACCAACCTACTCTCATCACCTTTCAATCAGCCGCCATCTTCTCCCGAATGTCCCGTGCTGTTTTGAACGGGGCACATCGACATACCGAATGGATGCGCGCGCACCCATACGTAGGTTAACAAAGTGTCGGGCGGTGAACCGATGCGTAATGTGCGTATTCGTTCCACCGCGGGGATACATCTGAGTTACCAAAGAAATACGCCCAATGTGACTCGGATTCTCTTTGCTCAACGAAAAGCACTCAACCATAAAAACAATACACGCCCTCGAAAACAGATATACGCAATGCATCAAAGCTCACCTGTGAATCTTGTGACATCACCGGGAAATTTTCAAATAACGCTCAGATGCAATGCTCCCAGAAATAAACCCGCCGGGCCTCACTTTTTCTACTTTGACGAACGCGTTTATAGTGATATCGTGGAATAAAAACTGTAAACTCCCATGCCCTAAACAGAGAAACATTTCAATTGACTTCTAAACGTCGAAAGGCAATTCGACCAAATATTCTTCGAGACAGACCCTTTGTTTGATTTTTATGCTGCACCTTGATATTGCTTGGCGTTTATTATAATTCAGATATGCAATGTATTCGATGAAACAAAGTTCTACAAACGATTCATAAGGTTGCGACTACAACTTGTTGGCGTGTTTGTATTACATAGATCTATGCTATTATATTATTTGTAACACATGCTGGGCTCAAAGATACATACATACATAACACATATTTGTAGCCATGTGATATACCATATACATGGGAATAGGGGAGGAGCGGATACAATAGACCAACCCAGGCTGTCGATTCATTCAGTGACGTCACTGTTGCTTTTTTATCCAGCAAAAGTTCCTCAACGCGCGTAATGTCGGTCAAACATGTCGCACAAACAAAGCAGCGTGTTACTTTGTTGACAGTTTCAGAGATGAGTACTTCTCACTTGTACCTACCATCAGCTATGTTTGTCAATTTCATACTGACGATTAAAAAAAAAGAACTCAAGCGTCCATACTCCGACACTAATTAAGCCACGCCCACTCTTGAGTCCTTTTTCCTCAATCGGGAGTATGAAATGGACACGAGTTAGCTGATGCATTTGTCCATTTGTCCATTTGTCTTTAAGAGTTTCATGTGCCGCAGGGGCGGGGTATACCATTTAACATATGAGAACCAAAACGGCCCCCCCCCTATCCAGCATATCTGGATCCGACCCTGAAACCGGCCTCCCTATCCAGATTTTCTGGATCCGCCCCTGTGCCAAATATAACAACATGCAGGGAAAGCTTCGACTAGATAACTATACCTGAACTTGTTTCCAACCAAAACGCAAAAACTTCACAAAAAGTAGCTACAACAGGGCAACAATAGAATAGATGTTCGATAGACCGTGGGGCATTTTTACAAAGCGTGCCAGTGTCATCACTTTGCAAAGTACATCACTTTTCAATGTGCGTCTCTGTAAGTAGTAATACATCTATATATAACCTTATATTGATAATTTTTGAAAAGGCGCTCGTCAATATAAATATAACATCAATTCATAACATTATAGTGTTAATACATGTCTTTTTATAAAATCATTTGCTAAATTTGTAATTCGTGACGTTCCTAAAAAATTCGCAAGAGCAATATCGAATCTCGAACAACATTGGGACTGATCAAGACCGGGCACGAAGAAAACACACCTTAAATGCGATATCGCGAATATCGAGGAATTGCTATAGCGGATCGCGGTAAATAGGAAAAGGGTCTTCGCGTGGAACCAGAAATTGTACAGGTAACTCCCCAAAAAAATTGCGAACAGCTAATCGCCATTCTCCGAGAGTTCCTAGATGCCAATCGCTGAGATCGAAAAAGGTATTCCCTCTCCTCTATTATAGGCGTTGTAGTACCTAATAAAGGCATTATATAATATATATGTTACGTTAATTTCTAGTGACACACACAATAGATAGGATCCCCCCCACCAACACCTAGCAAGAGCTAAGTTTACTGCGCAGCTGGTAAGCAGGAAGGGAACTCGACTCGTGTATTGTTGGATAAAGGTGATGTCTAAATGATCACTGGTTCCAACTTGTACCAAATATGGTTGATGTGGAACATTTGTCGAGCGATTATCGGGTTAAAATAAATAAGGAATCACCCAAGAGGTGGATATTCCAAATCACGCAAGTGCTAAAGTATACTAAATATAATTTCTTGCTCATGAGCAGCACCCCAACGAGCTGGTGAGGCTAAGAGGAAAGTGCACTTTTCCAGTGCTGGTTGTGTGCGGTTTTTGAATACGGCCCCTAATAGGAGGAAGAAGAGTGGGGGAAGAAGAGCACAGGGGGCACTCACTTCCTTTTGCACAACCTCAACCCCTCCCCCCCGCCCGATCGCAATTTACTCACGGTATCCGCACTTGGATAGTACTTAAATAAATGGTGCCACCCTTTCGTAAATTCCCGGATCCTCCACTGAACAAAGTTTTGAAAAAAGAAAACCAGCGGTGCCACCAGAACTAACCATCCAATTAGTAGTAGAATTACATTAGGATCCGCCACTGAACTCAGTTATATATCAGTGCATACCGGTTTAATGCAGTCAAAGAATACGTTTAGCAGAGAACTCTCATTTCGCACATGGCAACGCAAGCTTCCGCCGGAAGTCGAGACACACGCACTGTGACGTCGCTACACAAGTCAACACTTGCACATGCGCAGTGGTACTCCCTTCTGATCACAGTTGTTGTCGAATTGTCGCTTGTGACTGGACATTTTCGAAGTATCTCGGAGACGTAGCTTCCGTGGCCCTGGGTAACAGGCTCCACCAACGGTACAGTTACCACGACGGCCATGTTGTCGACGCCAGTGCACCCATCGGAAACTAGGAAAACTACACTGAAGCCGAACTCAAGCAGATAACCCCCTGTTGTCACCGTGTAGGTGGCGTGTGTGGACCCCGTGGCAGTGGGCACGCAGACGCCTTCTTCCGGTTCGCCGGAGAGAGCTTGCCGGATGTCTGGTTGAGGCGCCAGGTGTTGATATTGGGCAGTGGTGACCCCGGTCTCTGCAAGGGTGAACGTATCCCGTGAACCATTTATTTATCATTGCGTACACGTGTGATTTGTGCACGCTATGACTTGTTCTCCTCTTGGCCGGTTTATACGGTACGATCATTCCTTCGACAATCGTAACAAGTATCCAGGGCGAAGCCAGCGGAGGGGGTGGGGGGGGGCAAAATTTATACCATTTAACATATGAAAACCAAAAGCAAAGCCATCGCTTGAAACCGCCCCCCCCCCCCCCACCTATTCGGCATATCCGACAGTTTACACAGTCAAACCGCGTTCCAACCCCGACTTACAAACGGGGGGGGGGGGGCTTATTAGCAAGCCAGCCTCGAGCTCCGTGCGTTTGTCAACATGGCCACATGACACGGCAACATGACATCATCAGAGAAGTATTTAATACCACGAATAACCGTAGACGCCCGTGTAAGTTGCCGGGTGTCAAGTGTTTCATAACTATCATACCGCAAACAATGTCACCGTGATCTTGATCTCAGCCGTGCTGGGGTCACCAATGTATCTAGATGGGTTGTGTAGGTTAATATACTTTTGTATTTTTGATGCTTAATTTAAAAATTATAAACATTCCGTTGTCATACGATCACAACGGAAGCGTTAAGCGAAAACAATATTTTAAAATAACGCCTCCGACCTCGATCAAACTCGAACACATGGTTCGAACGTAACATGGCTTCTAATTAATAAAAGTAATAAACTCCCTCTATTGTTATCTACGCACAGAAAAAAAGATAACTGTTCTCGTCATTCAGACAAAATCCAAAAGTTTTGTATAAAAATTCTACTACAAAACCTTGTAGTTAGTAAGTCTTAGAACTGTCCATTTTCCATAGCAGATACTTGTATATATATATAAGAGGTAATGGCCTTGTGATCTCACTCTCCGATAGAGGGCCCTCGCCCAGCTCTTACTAGTGTGAGTTGAGTTGAGCGAGCGCCCTCTGCCGAGAGATCGGGGTGATCTTTGTTTTGGTTTGCAAAAAGGGAAACGGATTCGCTCGAGTGTTATCCAGTTTTGTTTTAAAGTTCGCGAAAAGATTAAAACGGTATCGCGTTTTAGGCTTTTTAAAAAGGGAAAACGATTTCTGATGGCTATTAACTTTTCGCTTTTTCATGTTACAAAACGGTAAAGGAAAAAGGTGCTGCTTTACCTATTGTGAAACAGAAAATTGAAAAACGGAAGTAAAAGACGAAACGCATAATAAACGAAAATATCCCGGGGATTGTGATATCATCTATGGAACGAGCGACCAACCTATGGGATGGGGTATTAAAAGGCTTTCCACTATACATCCGTTGCTGAAGATTCGATGATATTATGATCAAAACTCGCCGAAATAAAGTGATTGCAATCCCTCTGCCAGCCTAAACCCACTACAAATTTACAACCTCGATATACATTAACTTACGTCCTCCTCATATATATATCCTTCGGTTGAATGAAGCTAAGTTGCAATGATATTAATAACACTTACCACATCCATACACCTCCAGTCGCAGCCCGCGCGTGGCCGTACCCGCCGTGGAAATAACCCGGATGATGCGGGCGACAATAGGAGCTGTTAGAACATTCTTCACGGCGTCTTTGTAGGTTGTGTCTGTGTTTCCGTCAAAGGTCTGCAGCGGATTTATAACTGGTGTCAGTGCGGTACAGCTTTACGTTGTCAAGGTTATCATTGTACCCCCGATACACAGATATATCCCGCACATTTTATAAATGTGGCATGTTTACATGCTGTGGGTAAACGACATTTCACAAAATAGTTTTGCTTGTCAGCTGATCATTCGCTGGAGCGGTATGCACAGCGGCACCGCAAAAAGTGTCGTTCACTGTTTTTTGTTTCAGGGTTTTAGCGATGCTTTGGAAAAAATAACAAGATATGTTACTGAACTAACTTTTGCTCTATAAGCTCGACTGTAACCAAAATAGGCTATAAAATAGGCCAAGATTTTCACAATTTTGCCTTTGGGCGCGTATATGCAATCACTTAATATTTTGGCCTTTTGCTTGTAAAACATAACAAGCATGCAAATTTGGCCTAAGAACTAATATTTCTTGTGACATGGATTGATATTGGCAACATATAGAAACGGCTTCCTCGGCCTCGAACATGAAGAGATCATTCACTGAATGAACTAACTGAGATATTGGTCTACGCGTATACAAAGGGAAGAATCTAGGATACCTACATCATATCATATCATGATTTACAACATTGATAGGCCTGCCAGATCGACATGGTATACACATACAAAGATATAGATTGTTTAAGTTAGGATTTGGTATTTTTATTTTTTATTTTGGTAAAGGGGTGGGGTGGGGTTACGCGTATTTGACCTTGACCTTCACCAGGCGTATGATTCAATGATGTATCCAACGTATAATTCTATGTGTAATCATTTAACGTACCATTATATCTCCAATAGAGTTCCGAACGTATGTGAAAGTAGTTCCGTCGCGGCTGTATGAGACTTGGTACTGACTCGTGTAGTAAAACGCGGTCGCGGTTGACCCGCTGCAGTCAGCTCTTCCCTGGGTCGCTATGGCGTGCACCATGAAGTCAGCACCTTCAAGGTAACAATAAATGGCAGGCTAAAGCTTAAGGCAGTCTAGCCGCCAATAGACAGACATAGACTGTCAATCATTCAGTGACGTCACTGTTGGTTTTAGCCAATGGTGTCAAACAAGTCCGACAAACAAAGCAGCGGGTCACTTTCTTGTCAGATTCAGCTGAGATCAGCTGATTGATGATTGTCAATGTCATGCTCATGATTAACGGAACAAGACTGGTGAGTGGAGCTTAGCTCGGAGTGTGGAGGGGTGCAATGCTGCCTAGTTGTAAGGATTATAACACGTGGTATCTAACCGTGAATGTTCCGCTCACAAGGGTTGTAACAGTTGTCTAAATATAAGGCAGATTTGCGATTAGTGTTGACACAATGATGGTTCGCGTCCCGCTGTGGCCATGACCGTGTGGTCGCAGGATAAAGATCCAATGTCTTTCTTCGCAAAGAGTAGGGGGTTACACCCGGGGAAATGGCTCCACTTTTCCCTTCCTTCTCCCATTGATGAGATTTGACCAGAAGTAGTTAAAGCGTCCTGAATATACAACCAACCAACCTAAATCCACTTCGATGCCAGGACTTCCGGCTGAGTCGTTATGCGTCCACCCGTACGGCTGGCAGCTCCCGATCTCGTTCTCGCGATATCTCAAGCGAGCCGTTTCCGGTTGGCTGGCTGGATCCGCGTTGTACGTTGTCATGGCGGCGTCGGGCACGAGGCGCGTGGCTTCCACCCCCACGGGGCGGTCCACGCACGCCGGCCCCTCTCTGACCACGTGCGACAGCCGGTCGTTGCCAACGGAGCCGAAGTTCGCTGTGTCGCCATGGCCAATGAGAGACGTCACTCCGCCATCTGGAGGGCTGGCTGCGCAGAGTCGCCACCTAGCGGGGCCTGCGGAAGTCATACATATGATGCAGCGTATACCAGGATGATGTTATGGTTTACCCCCCCGGCAACCCCCCCCCCCTCCTCCTCCCTCTCATGTAAGGGAATGTCAAGGCTTGTTAAACATATTGTTGGATCCAGAGGGTAGGGGGTGGGGGGATGTCAAGTAGACCCCCCCACCCGCCAAGTTTCTCCAACCTATTTAAAGGGGCATTTGACGTCCCTTTTTCCAAATCGTGGATCCACCCCTGCATTTTATCACAAAAGACATTATAATCACAGCCAAAGCAGCGTGCAACTGAAATATCTACCATTTAAGTTCGTTCAGCCCAAAAAAACAGATCACAAGGTTCCTTTAAATGGGAGTAAAGCACACGTGTTTGATGTGGCCAAACAGCTGTCTTCATTGTGACGAAGTATGATAAGTAGTACGCCGATGATGTCCTGGAAATCGCTTGTAAATTAAAGGGACATTCTTGACAGATACGTTAAAGAAGGGTAACATCAAACATATTGCCTAATGTCAGGTCAAGTAAACCCAAGGTAAGTCAGGTTAATCAGGTAAATCAGAGCTAAACGGATCGGGGGAGAGATTCACCGAAACCGTTTCACGACGAATAAATGTCTTTATTCCCAGGTTACGATGAATTAAAACGAGAACTCCTCGCATATACAAAGGAAGGGCGGATACATGGAACGAACTTGACGATGTCTCGCTTCACGGCAATTTAATATTAAAATTCCCAGTTTACGATTAATGGAAATCCTTGATCCCGGCGGTCGGCTAATACCCCATTCCTAGTTCACGAAGAATTGTTTTTCCTATTCCCAGTTCACGGTTAAATTAAATGGCCCTTTCCCGAGGAACGGAAAATGCCCCTTGCCCTCACCCCTAATTCCGCTACAGCTCCCGCTTTCGGCGCAAGGCAATTGAAATTGCAAGGTGGATCCGCTATTGCGGGGTTATAAAAAAATCAGATTTAGGGGAAGGTTTCAAAGTGCTCTTTTTTTCAGTAATAAACTTGCCCCACCCCCCGCCACCCACCAGTGTACTCCTCCATCCCCTCGTTTCACAATTTGTTGATCCGCTGCTGAACATTGATGGTTCATGGAAACCTACCATCAATTCACGTTGTTTATTGAATTAAACTAAGTTATCATATTGTATCATAACATACAAAGATAACTAACGCGGCAACATGAAAATGTTTGACACAAATGAATGCCATAACAAAGGGTAAATATGCGTGTACCAGTGTACATGTATATGATATGCGTGTACCCGTATACATGTATATAATATGCGTGTACCAGTATACATGTATATAATATGCGTGTACCAGTGTACATGTATATAATATGCGTGTACCAGTATACATGTATATAATATGCGTGTACCCGTATACATGTATATAATATGCGTGTACCAGTATACATGTATATAATATGCGTGTACCACTACACATGTATATAATATGCGTGTACCAGTGTACATGTATATAATATGCGTGTACCAGTATACATGTATATAATATGCGTGTACCAGTATACATGTATATAATATGCGTGTACCCGTATACATGTATATAATATGCGTGTACCAGTGTACATGTATATAATATGCGTGTACCAGTATACATGTATATAATATGCGTGTACCAGTGTACATGTATATAATATGCGTGTACCAGTATACATGTATATAATATGCGTGTACCAGTGTACATATATATAATATGCGTGTACCAGTGTACATGTATATAATATGCGTGTACCAGTGTACATGTATAGAATATGCGTGTAACAGTGTACATGTATATAATATGCGTGTACCAGTATACATGTATATAATATGCGTGTACCAGTATACATGTATATAATATGCGTGTACCCGTATACATGTATATGATATGCGTGTACCAGTGTACATGTATATAATATGCGTGTACCAGTATACATGTATATGATATGCGTGTACCAGTATACATGTATATGATATGCGTGTACCAGTGTACATGTATATAATATGCGTGTACCAGTGTACATGTATATAATATGCGTGTACCAGTATACATGTATAAAGTATGTGTGTACCAGTATACATGTATATAATTCGACACCTTATCAGCAATCAAAAGAGACTTGCGTCACATGCAATCACGTGTTCCCCTCAATAAGCCTCGCTGAATATGATGCTTCCCTCATTAGAAGGCCATGCTACGAACTTTAAAAAAGCGTTCGTGCCACGACTTTGCTTTGCTCAGAGTTGTTTTGGGAAGAAAAACAAATAAGAATTTTTTTTAATGGGAGTTTACAGTTGTCATTCCACGATATCACTATAAACCAATTCGTGAAAGTAGCAAAAGTCTGTGGCGGATTCATTTCCGGAACCATTGCATCTGAGCGTTATCTAGAAATTCCCCAATGACGTCACAAGATTGACAGGTGAGCTTTGATGCAGTGCGTAGGCATCTGTTGTTGATGGCGTATATTGTTGTCATGGCTGGGTGCTTTTCGTTGAGTACAAGCCAATGAGCAGAGAGAATCTGAGTCGCAATGTAAAAACACATGCATTTGTATTCCCCTTTGACGTCACCTTCCTTGCTCCCAGCATTTAAATTGGTAGGTGCAAAAACAAGTGGAAAAAGTAGTCCCTTCTACTATTTGAGGCGTTACAGCTCGAGAATATAATCGTGGAAATAGGAGCGGATTAATATTAGCTAAAGTTGTTTTGGCGTGGCACCAACTGTTTAATGTCTTACTAGGCAAAATCCGTCGGCATTCACTGACCTATGACACTGGCACTCGGGCCCTGGTCGTTGGCTGCTCCCATGGTAGAGGTCTCAGTGAACATCCAATTGGGAGATTCGCCTATATTGTGAGCGTATACCCGGATATAAGACTCTGAAAAAGGAAACATGGGAAATCAGAAAAGTGTAAAATATAAAAGCTTTATTTAACGTCGGTTTAAAGGTGAAGGGTAATAAAAGTGCTACTTCACTGGACGATGATCTGAACTGACACGAAGGGGATGCGGTGCATATAAATATGATGATGAAACTTAAAGTTGACCTTACAACAACGAGTGCACAGGGGGCACGTGCCCTTTCGATGGAAGATAGGCGAAAAGAAAGTCACGTGCCCCCCCCCCCTTTCCACTGAAAAAGGTCGCAATTTACTCACGGTATCCGCGCCTGGATAGTACTTAAATAAATGGTGCTTCCCCTTTCTTAAATTCCTGGAACCGCCACTGAACGAAGTTGTTAAAAAGGGAACCAGCGTTGCCGCCTTAACTAATCATCTAATTATTCTTAGACTCACGTATTATGATCGAGTGATGATCATAGGGATGTGCTATGGACTAAGTTGCAGAGAAAAAGAGCTTATTGTTACTAGTAAATGCACAAAAACCCACAACAACCCTACTGTAAAATGTTGTGCCGACTAAGCCAGTTGGGCGGCTTAGTATTAAGTAGCAGTAGTACGTGGCCTTTGAATATACGCCATATAGTTTCTGAACTCACGACCATACTTCAGGCAGCCCGGTCGGTTTGCTGGTTTACGAATTTGCAAAAAAACACAAAAAAACATATGTTTTGAGAGTCAAACGAGTAGTTCCTGCATGAGCAGCTTTAAATAACACTGAAAATGACGAACTTACCAGTTCGGACACAGACTCCGACTGTGCGTGGCAGAAGTGGAACAGTCTACAAAGCAATACGCATTGAATTCTATAGCAACATTGATCAATTGCCAGGTCAGTTTTCACACGAATCATTAACTAAATATGACAGATGAGGGGTGCAGAAGCCTTGAGGTTGTAACGGAATGAAACTGAAAATAAAAATTCCAGGTTTGTCATGCAACTAAAGTGAAAAAATACATGCCGGGTTTATTTAAAATTATTAGTTATAACCACCCTCTGCCTTCGACTCACTCCGCTAGGGCTCCATTATATCTCTGTCGCCCACGTCCTCAATGCATTTTCGCACTTGCTCGCCAGGGCGGCGCTGCGCAAAATGCGCAAAATGCATCAAGCATTATTACAAATTAATGGTGGGACCCAGCCTAAGCCTAATAACACATGAAATCAGGTGTCTAAAAGACAGAGTTCTGTCACAATTATAACTTGTTCGAAAGGGTACAAGATGTTCTTTTGCTGTATTAAATATACAAAGCTCGTTATTTTAATGTTTCATTCTTGAAATTTTATTCTGGAATTTGGCGTAAAGGATTCTGTGAGTTCAGAAGATTGCGCATTCAAACCCCGTCAGTCTGTATGAAGCTCGGCTAGCTCAGTAGGTAGAGCAGCGAACTTCTAGTCAAGGGGATGCGCGCTCAGTAGACCGATCCATATCCCGGCCCTAAGCCGCGCCCAACGCTTGAGTCCTTTTGCGCAAATCGTGAGTATGAAATTGACAAATCATAGGTGATGGCAGGTACAAGTGCGAAGTACTCATCTCTGAAACTCACAACAAAATGACATTCTGCGTTGTTTGTCCGACTTGTTTGTCCGATATAACGCACGTAAGGACCTTTTTTCACCACATGATTGGATAAAAGCAACAGTGACGTTAGTAAATGATTAACAGCCTGGATCGGTCTATTATTTTGCCTTTTCTATATTTACTGATGGCAGAAACCCTTATGTGCATCGGCGAACAAATATGTTAACTATAACAATATACAATAGCAATAACAACTTGGTAGTCATTTCCGAAGAAACAGCCTCGAGAAATCGTCGGTCGTGATCCTGACCAATAAATAAGCGTTCGGTTCGCTAGTTAACATTTTGTTGAAAAAGTGAGTTTGCTAAAATACAAACCAGGGCCAAGATTAAGCCGACTGTTAAGCAGGCCGGTGCTCCCATCGTGTTGTTGTGTTGTCCACAAGGTTGGCGGCTCCTGATGATTGTTTGGTCGGTTGGTTGTATATTCAGGACGCTGTTGCTTCTCTTGGCGGCCTCTGACTCAGCGCACATCAATCTGACAAGGATGGTCCATTTCTTTCTGGTTGACTGGATCGTGCTTTCATCCCCTTTGCCGCTATCTTATTAATATTGATATCGCGAGGGTGGACTGAATGGAGACCCCGGGGGCGACACTATGATACAAATCCGGTAGGAGGATTCCGCGGGTGCTATGATGCCTAAGGAAGTGGATCATTTGTGATGAAAAATATACCCCTATAGAGCGGACATTTTAAAACTTGCGACCGGGGGGATGGGGACGGATTTTGGTCATAAAAAGCCCCGACCGAGCGGATTTTGTCGATAAAAAGCCCCGACCGAGCGGATTTCGGCGGTAAAACGCCCCGATTGAGCATTGTGTTAAGTACCCACCCCCGTCCCCCCTCAAAGAATGGAGACGTAGTTTTGGAGTGTTGCCCTTTGTTGACGCCCCCACCCCCCGCCCCCCGCCCAATCACCCCCGCTGTCACATGCAGATAATGGCTCCACGCCCTGTTTCATCGGAGACGATCATGTATCATGCAGAACACACGGCGCACGGGATTGAAGTCCGCATGAAGTACATCACGTTTCGCAATGGTCATGGGTAGGTGGGTAGATACCATTCACCAGTCGTCGTCAGCCGTAACGGTCAACTATTCAGATATTGATTGGTTCGTGGTAACTATATGTGTGATAGGACCCAAAGCGTCACTGTGACAAAAACGCCAGATCACATCGCCGAACTTTATACTGCGATACAAAAAGTAAGCTACGTTGTTCATTTTTGTAACCATCAATGACGTCAAGTGACGGCACGGTGACGTCATAGCAAATGCAATGGCATACATCATAGAACCATTAATATCGAGTCTGGAGAATCTCCTATGCGCTTAAAAATGCGCCACCCGTTGCGTCTATATATGGTCACGTATTAAACAGTGAATTGAACATATGGCTCTGGCTGTAATTAACATTAATTGTAACGTTTAACAACTAAAGCATTCGATTACATATATGATCCGAAATCATATCTGAATATGGCATATAATAAATGTTAAGCAGAAAATAATGTACAGAACATCAGAGCGCCATATTATACATAATATGTATTACATGCAATGTTATAGCAGTGAAACAGGGCAGGACGCTATGTACATCTACGACAGCTATATATAAAGCTCAGCTTGTTATACATGGACCGAAATGGAATTTTTACTTCTTACGAATGTAGGTATTTGCCATTCTTTTTTTCCCAGGCAACGTCAATAGATTTAGAGACTTCCCTCCAACTAGATTGTTATAACTGACTCAACTGACTAGCTTTATCTAATGAAGTGAAATTTGGACATTTAACGTCGATGGTAGACATAAGCAATTCTCGATCTTTAACATACAATACACATTCACACAAAAACGGTACTTATCTTTACCTTGATAGGTTTGACACATATCGCATGTTCTTTCTTGACCTCTTGTAGCTTTAAATCTGCCAGTTTCAATTTCAAAAAGGGAGGATACCGTGTATCAACAAGGCTAAAAGTGAGCGGCTACTCCTGGACATATTACCTTTCACGTTTGTTATGTTGAACAAGCGTGCGTGGCAAAATTAAAAACTAATCATTCGCACCAAAATGCTATCCATAGGGGTTGTGTTCTAAGCAGCATGCTGTATGGCAGTAAAACGTGGACTACATATTGAGGCCAAAAACGATACTTGAACAATTTTTCCATTTTCGTTGTCTGCGAAACATTTTAGGCATATCTTGGCAAGACAAGGTAACGAATGCTGTAGTGTTAGCCAGGGCCAACCCACCAAGCATTATGGTTCTTGTGAAACAAATACGTCTTCGGTAAGCTCCGTCGGTCACAGATAGGATTATTCAGCCATAAGCGCAAATGTCGCGAAGCGAATCTTATTACTCAAGCCAAAAGAAGACTGCAAATCCATTGTCTTTTGCAGACGGACAGGATGGCAACCAAACGACAGCTCACGCAGCGTTCCGCAATTTTGTGAGGGTCCAAACAAGCCATATAAGCAGTTTTCTCATTTCGCTTCTCCAGTTCTTTTGGTTTAAAGTGTAGTCCGGCAGAAAAACACGTTTTGTGAGCCGCTCGTCATCCATATTAATAGGGCGGTGCCAGAGTCTGAGCCTCCCTTTGATTCTGTTCCTATAGTAGAAGTATTCTTTAGTTTGGCACTGAGCCATCACATGTCACCAGTGAGGGCCAGAATTGGGGAAAATCTCTTGAGACCCAAGAAAAAACCTCAGGACGCGAATGTGAAATGGTTCTATTGTCGAGCAATGCACATGTCCCCACACCCCTGTCGTATGTAATATTAATAGGGAATTCTGAAGTTAGGTATACTTCAGTTTGGCAGCATTACACAAAGCTCCTAAAAATGTCGTCCCATTCAAATTCCCAGCGATGCCTTTCGAAGTTACCTTTCTGTCGATGTCACTATATTATGTATAACTAACGGCCAGCTGTATTCATTCCGGTGGGACTAGCCGGGGACCGTGGTTACAATAGCGGCGGCAACGGCAGCCTACACATAGAGGGGTCTGGAAGGAGCACATGGCGCCACTCGACGCAGGCATATGTGAAGAATCGATATTCTACATTGTCCACCAAATTCAGACACTGAGGATCTGAAAAAAAGCGACGTCGACACAGAGAGAGGCATTAAAAAAAAGACACTGAACGTAGTGAAAAATCGACATTCGACAGTGAGAATTTTGAAAAATCGACATGCGACAGTGAGAATTTTATAAAAAATTGATACTGGATACAGGAGCCCCTTGCAGACCCGTACATAGCAACAACAACACCAATCCATCTACCTCAAATCCTTACCTTGGGTCGGAGCGGGACCTGCATGGCCGGTACGCTGGCGCGTTGGGACGTGTTTGTTCAGCTTGTTTGTTCCGCGACCACACGACTGGTAAAGGCCTCAGGTAGATGGCACAAAGGAACAATTCTGATCTTTATAATATCAGATCCATTTCATATACAGGCATATTTGAAAATTCGACATTCGACATTGGCCTCCCAAATTCCGACACTGAAGATCGGAAAAAGCGACATCGACACATATTTTGGCAAAACCGACACTGATCTTTGCCAAAAAGCGACACTGATAACTTAGAAAAATGGACGTGTGACACTGAGAATTTAGAAAAATGAACATTCGACACTGGGAATTAAAAAAAATGAACATTCGACACTGAACATTTAAAAAATAATTGTAAAAAATCGACATTCGACGCTGAGAATTATTATGAAGAATCGACACTGGGCACTGGACTTCCAGACCCCTGTGGCCTGTTTACTCTGCAAGCATTCACCAGATGGTAACAGCGAAGTCCACTTGTTGGAGCCAGAGCTAGAGCCAAGACCTTCTAAAGCCGTCTGCTTGTTTAAAACCGTGTTGATAAATAATAGTATTCCAAGCTTAATTGGTAACTTTGTGTACATACTTTATGGAAAATCGTCTCCGTTCCACCAATTAATTTATGTCCTTTAAAAGTTGTTCACCATGCAAAACTGTTTGTATGATTCCATGTTATGTCATTTGGCCCTTAAGGTCTTCAAGAGAAATACACAACCAACCAACCACATGTGGTTAATACACTTTATGGTACTGTATGTCCAGACGAAGGTTGACACTTTGCTCCCCATCGTAATATCGACATCCCAAGGATATGTATATTATCTGTCCGTAACCATCATAAGTTCAGTCATTTTGGTGATAAGAGATACGCACAATCTATGAATACACCATTGTTCCTCATTTTCAAATATATTTATAGAGCTAGATGTACAGAAGAAAAAATAAGTGTTTACCATGGGTTTCGTATTTTGAAGCAGGTCTATTGTATTGAGAAATGTATAAGCACGTGGAACTTTGGAACCAAACAAAGCCAGTGGTATAAATATAAATGGAACTTTTTGGCCTAAATATTAACCTCCAAATATATTGATGTTATGTGCTACTTATTGATTTTGGATGTACGTTGCTGCTCTGTGTTGTGGTGAAATAAAGAAACACATTTTTTTTCTTCATAAAGTTCCGTTCCTCGGGGCGTCATTTATACTCCACACGTAGCTCATGCAAATCAACTTAGTGAGAAGTGGAACTCCCCCTCCCCCCTCGGAGGCTTAACATTGGTTGACCTCTCCCCAAGTCGTTAACAAAAATTCAGAGCTCCTTCCCCCGATCCGGTCGCAAGTTTTAAGTGGACCCCTCCCTATTCAATTTTATGGATCTGCCCCTGAGACCTGCAGACTTACTGTACATTTTGCCATTACAAAACATCGCGTAGTATTTCTGGTCCCAGGCCCGAATGGACGCCGAAAGTTCTACCCGCAGAGGCGGGATTCGAACCGGCGACCCTTCGCATCCCGAGGGAACACCTTACACGTTAGGCCAAAGGGAACTTCCCATTTGGGCCGAGGCGCTTGGTGTCTTTTATCCACCGGGCCTGGGCCTCTATATCACACTCCACCCTTTCCCCAATCGACTGCGACCTCGCAGTGACCGCCACCATGCGCCACGCCGTCAAACCGGACGCTGGCCTTATCATGTGGCTCCGGGTGCGTCCGACAACCCAGGCTCGTCTCCATCGGCACCAAATGTAGTATTTCTGGTCCCAGGCCCGAATGGATGCCGAAAGTTCTACCCGCAGAAGCGGGTTGCGAACCGGCGACCCTTCGCATCCCGAGCGAACACCTTACACGCCAAAGGGAACTTCCCATTTGGCCCGAGGCGCTTGGTGTCTTTCATCCACCGGGCCTGGGCCGAGATATCACAATCGCATGGTCAAATGCTATTCCAGATATTATGAATTCAACGCATCGAGCATACAATGAGAACGTCCTTTCGCAAAAATACCGATACATCTGCATATTTATATTCATTTAGATGCAACCTAAAGTAAATTATATTAGTTTTACGAATTAATTTACTCAGAAGATGTCAGAAGATCATGTCCATTTTTGGAAGAAGTGGCGCCACCTTATGTTAAAATGAGGTAAAGCAAAAAACGCACTGGAAACCTGAACAGATGGCACGAGACGTGACGAGTAGCAACAACCAGCCAATGGAAACCCCAGTGTTGCCTGTTCCGTTGGTAATGTGCATATTACAGCGTGCAAGTTCAACTTTAAAATATGCATACTTTTTTTTATTTCAATATGCAACATGCATTCTGCATTTTACAATGTTAATATTGCATTATTTATAATGCATAGTGTAATAACGGTACCCAATTATGGCCCTAATGTCCTTCCATAGTTGTATCCCAGCGAGCGAAACTTGGACTACATATTTTGTGGGCAAAAGGAAAATTTAACATCCTGAAAGGATGTCATTCTATATATTTTTGTGTGTTTATTTTCTGAGGTTTCCAACATTGTTTACACATAAATGGTTACGTAATGTCCTTCTGTAGTTGTGTGGCAGCGAATCATATAATGTGGGGACAAACTCAACATCCTGGGAGAATTTTATCCCCAACCTAAGAGATGCGTGATGGTATGGTCCTCCACAACGAAGTCTACTTGTCCCCGGGGGTAACCCCCTACAGTTTGCGAAGAAGGACATGGGATTTTTATCATGCGACCATACAGGCGTGACCACAGCGGGGCGCGAACCACCGATCCACGTGTCGTTAGGCTCTCAGGTGACCAGAACACTCAAGGCGAGGGTTCTAGCCCACTGAGCTAAGCTAAGTCTTCAGTCTGACGCCCTGGTCTCCTATTAGGGTTCGGCTGTAGAGGGCGCGTGTTAGCGCTCGCAGCGTCTGTCGCTGACAGGGCCCGCCATATAAAGAATTGCATAACCTAGCTTTGCCAAATCTCGCATTGACCAATCTTGCAAAGAGTAATCTTGAAATGTCGAATCTGGCGGTCACCGCATCAAATTTTAATGGACAAGTTAGAAAATAAGTGTGTAGCATTATATATAAAGTGACACTTCCATAGCACGCAAAATGGAACTATCAAATGTTAGCCCCGACCCCCTTTCACGATTGTTGAGGAGCATGTTTTCACAATATTTTATTGCGGCATAAACAAGTTCAACATTTGCATATGGCAAACTTATATGGAGGAAGTAGCTCCATGGTCTGCTAAAATATTTAACTGGGGCATTTCTTGAAAAAAAAGTGATCAAAATTTGCATGTGACTTACGAGAAGATAAATGTTTAATATTTCTTCCAAGCTATGCCAGCGTCGATCTACATGTAACGTATTAAGGAGACGAATCTAATGCACATAAGGTATTGTAGCGATAGGTCAAGTAAAATACTCAAACCTGTCATTTACCTTGTATGAGAGGTCCCGGTCGCTGCAAGAAGTCGCCAAAACTTACATGATCGCTTCTCGCATTGTCTTCCGTAATTGGCCAACAATTTCGCATGACCTGTGCCATTCTTCCTAGGTAACATCGTATGTATTGTTTCCACTGGCATCAAGTACGCTCCCTACCCGTTGTGTTTTATAACTCGGACACATAACGAATCTCGACCTTGACCTTACTCCCAGACCACAATTTCCTTCAAGTCACACCCTACTTGCCCCCCCCCCCCCCTCACCTTACTCCTGCACAGACCAGAACGACAATAGCCATTCTCTGTGACATGTCGACCACCTAGCGACGTAGGCCCGAACGAGGCCAGAACACGAGTTTTAATGGATCATTGTCTGGTGGTCGGCCTGACCGTGTTGATACGCGAGCCCCGCTACACCGCCCCCTCCCCCCCCCCACCCTAGCCACCCCTGCAAACCGCCGGACCGGAGCCAGGCCGGTGAGCAGTGTGACCGCCACGCCACGCATTAAACGCATGCAAACGACGTCAATATATGTATACATCCGCCTCTCGTTTACCTGCCGACCGCTCTCTTACATATAAAATAGTCCCGACGCGTAGGAATCTGGTAGCGGCGCGCGCATTACGTCCGACGCCATGACTACTCATTCAGCGCGCGTGGGGGCAGTCAACCACACCCCCCTCCCCACCAGCCCCACACCCCCCTCACCCGCCCCACCCGCCATGTTTGACGATGACGTTAGGGCCGTAGTTTTGATGACCCATACCCGCAAGCGTTCTTAGCGGTCTCGTCGGTTATTTATCGTCCCAATTACCAGACGACTTCTCGCCGGTGACGTCGCCGGAAGCGAGACATCGCGGACCTCCCGGGGAGATGTCACGTGACCATAGGTAATATGACCCCCGGGGGGACAGGTCCCTTGCCTAGCCTATTGTGTTGAGGCAGGCCGACACACAGCTATGATGGACAGAGCCCACATTCCCCCTCCTTCCTTTCGCTGTCAAACTCCAGATATATAAAGGAGGACTCGCGACATGGGAGGTATCACTCGCAGCATTCGGTCGACTGAAGATCCCAGAGCTTCCAGTAACTTCTCGAACCTCGCACCTCCTGCACACTCACCATGAACAAGCTTCTGATTGTCGCCATCGTCCTGGGCTTTGTCGCCCTTGTTGCCGCCAGGTCAGTCAACACGTCATGAACTTTGCATGGATTTTTTTTCGTTCTTTATAGTTTTTGACCGATGTGCAGGTGCTTTTACTTAGTAGTAATTACTACATAGATCACATGTCACTGTAAGCTTGACAAAACTGTTCAAAATGTCGCTCCCCTTTTGTATCATGCCATGAGAATTCCATCATTTAACCGCTGGCATAAAGTAATGGAACCCTTACCAAAAAGTAATGAGAGCGCTGGCAGAAAGTAATGGAACTCTTACCAAAAAGTAATGAGAGCGCTGGCAGAACGTGATGAGAGTACCATTGTTTGTGAACAGTTACCCACACTGCACATTGTTCCCTATTCAGCGGCTATGGCGGCCACGGCTACCAGAGTTACACTAGCTACGGGGCCGGCGGTTACGGAGGCCATGGCGGTTACGGCGGCGGTTACGGAGGCGGACGCGGGGGCGGCTATGGCGGCGGCTACGGTGGACGAGGAGGCTATGGCGGCTATGGCGGCGGCTATGGGGGCGGCTATGGGGGCGGCCATGGGGGCCGTGGAGGCTATGGCGGCTATGGATACTAAACACAGCATGCCAGTAAGTAACCTACACTCGTATTCTTCACTCATACTTGCACTACGCATATCTTTTTTTCAGCAAAGAGGGGCAACTCTTCATACAATGAATATGAATAGTGATTTTATATAAACATTAAGTAACTGCCTAAAGAAAAGGGGGTGTGATTTTTGCTTTCGTTTTTCCACAGTACGAATTTTGCAAATGCTTTTTAAAATCATCGTTCGCAATTATGTTACATATATTGATAATATAATTAACCATTAACCATTCTCTGGCGAAAATGCCCAAAAATACATTACTATTGCAGGACATTCACGTCTCCTACACTACGCTGAGATATCTGCCGCCACCCGTGACGTCATTTCTTCTGTTGGCCAATCAAATCTCTTCAGTGATCGAAACCTTGACCTTCACCTTCATTTTCGGCCTTCATCGTCTGACTTGACATGTTCATCGCTTTCTCGTAATAAATCTTTGTGTGTAACCAACCGCAGTGTATGTTACTGGTACTTGAGCCCCCAGTCAAAAACTCACGAACCAGCACAATCAAAATATTTTACATTTTGGTCACACTTTTCTGAGGTGTGTTCAGGAACTAGAATTAATTCACGTGGAACAGCTTCTCGTCAAATAGGATAACCGTCGGGTATGATATGGTAGATCATATGTTCTTCACAAAATACGTCATACAAAAGCAGCAAACATTAAATAAACATCACATAAGATTGGTTCGTCGAATATACATTGTACATTGACTATGAATTGTACATAAATTATAAATTGTACATGAACTATAAAATATACATGAACTATAAATTGTACATGAACTATTAATTGTACATGAACTATCAATTGTGCATGAACTATGAATTGTAGATGAAGTATAAATTGTTCATGAACTATAAATTTTACATGAACCATAAATTTTACATGAACTATAAATTGTACATTGAATATAAATTGTGCGTGAACTATTAATTTTGCATGAACTATTGATTTACATGAATTATGAATTGTACATGAACTATAAATTGCACAGAAACTGTACATAGACTATAAATTGCACATAGACTATAAATTGCACATAGACTATAAATTGCATATGAACTATAAATTGTACATGAAATATAAATTGTACATGAACTATAAATTGTACAGAAACTATAAATTGTACATAGACTATAAATTGTACATGACTAAATTGCATATGAACTACAAATTGTACGTTGAATATAAATTGCGCGTGAACTATAAATTGTGCATGAACTATAAATTTACATGAACTATAAATTGTGCATAAAATAATTAGTGCATTCAATGTTTACATGTTTGCTGCACAAATAAATATAGCATTCTTTTTAATTCACCCATCTAATTCATTCTCTTTCTTTGTCTTTTGGAGTCTGTATGCTATAGCTATCCATTGCTTAGCTATTATGTGATTGTGTCGTTCTCTAGCCAGCAGATCTAGCTATGACACTCCTTTTGCTCCATCGTGCAGTTTTCCTTTCGTGTGTCTTACCGTAACTAAATTCAATTAAACTGCATGATCAGAAAAATAAAACCGCCTGACTTGTGTGAAGAAAAAAACTAGTAACAGTTTCTTGTTCTTTGAGTTAATGTGACATGCAATAAATGACCAGACAACAACTGGTTTTGTGATATATATTTCTTACAAAACAGTGTTTGCGACAATATTCGTGGTTTCCGTGGACGGCGGGTCCTGGCCCCGGATGGATGGCACATCATTTTGGGAGCCAGAGGGATGAATAAAATAGTGTATTTAATTTAAAATCTGTTAAATTTGCTTCATGCAAATTTCTTAATTGACTGCTAAGTATAGGAAAAGTAGTCAACGGGTCGGTACGAAATTTTTTCTATTAACTATTATAACAAGTAATGGATCATATATATTAGCCACCCACGTGGTTTCCCATTATCACTCAATACAGCCCATGAAGTGAAGGCATTTCATGGCCGATATGTGAACCATTAACACCAATAATTATACTACCAGTCTATTAACGTTCATTAGTCCCGTACTGACTGACCTGGCGGCGACAAGGACCACAAAGCCCAGGACGATGGCGACAATCAGAAGCTTGTTCATGGTGACTCTGTGGGTGGTGTGACGCTCGGTGAAGTATAGTGGCTCTATATAAGCGTGGGTCTTCTATGTACCGGCCAACTAACCGTCCTGTCCATTCAGAATTCGTCCGTCACATTTTGACAGACCAGCTTTTTTTCAACATTGCCGGTGGCGACAGAATGGATGTGACCTGACGCAACAATGGTTCATTAACAATGCGTGTCTTTTACGACGTGTATGTTAGGTCTTTTTAACCTGGTGACACAATATACTCAGGTGTGCTGAATTAGTACCTGGGAAAAAAACCCACTGAATTACCATACTAGCATTGTGATCTATATACGAGGAGCTAGTAGCGTAACCTGAATGCTTGCCTACCCTTGTGATAAAAGCAAGGATACCCAATATTTATGGACTGTTGTATTCCTCAACATGAAGGTTTAATTACCAATTTAAACAAATAAAATGTTCATTGAATGTATGAAAACAATATATACCTTGTTAAGGACAGGATGCAATTTAATCAACAAATCAGCAGACGAAGGATTTTAAACGTTCTTGATTTGTTGCGTGGCATAAAGGATAAATACAAATGCGTCAAATAACTTAGCAACCATTCTCACTTTTTCGTTATCAAGGATTTAATATATCAACGAAATAGCATAGGTGACATTAGTAAAGTATAGCCAATATGCAATATGGTTGTCTTATGCTTTGTGTTTAATATTTTTTTAAACTCAATGATACATTTCACATACACTTGTTTATATGATTAATATGATGAAAGCCATATTATTAAACATAGCATTGAGTTTGAGGTTCACTATAATATACTATTCAGTTGCAAACCCCAAACCCACAAACAAATCTCGATGAAAACAGGTTGATTAAGTGGTAGATCGCTCAAGAAATATATATACCCCGAAATATCTGTTCCGCCCGATGACAGTTGTGACCAAGTAAACCGCCGATTCAAAAATAAAACTAATTTTTCTACACCATGACCGCATTTGTCCGACCGTTAATTTATGGACCGCCTCTTCGTAAAATGCGATTAGAACGCTTCATAGCGCAGTCACGTGAGGCACATCCACTTGGGGTGTTCCGGTGCCCCCCCCCCTCCGGCACCCCCTGCATTAAGGTACATCCGCTTGGGGTGTTCCGGTGCCCCCCCGCCACCCCCTGCATTGAGGTACATCCGGGATGTTCCGGTGCCCACCCCCCCCCCGCCACCCTCTGCATTAAGGTACATCCGCTTGGGGTGTTCCGGTGCCCCCCCCCGCCACGCCCAGCATTGAGGTACATCCGGGATGTTCCGGTGCACCCCCCCCCCCCGCCACCCTCTGCATTAAGGTACATCCGCTTGGGGTGTTCCGGTGCCCCCCCCCCCGCCACCCCCTGCATTGAGGTACATCCGCTTGGGGTGTCCCGGTGCCCCCCCCCCCGCCACCCCCTGCATTGAGGTACATCCGCTTGGGGTGTTCCGGTGCCCCCCACCCCGCCACCCCCTGCATTGAGGTACATCCGCTTGGGGTGTTCTGGTGCCCCCCCCCCCCGCCACCCCCTGCATTGAGGTACATCCGCTTGGGGTATTCCGGTGCCCCCCCCCCCGCCACCCTCCTGCATTGAGGTACATCCGCTTGGGGTGTTCCGGTGCCCCCCCCCCCCGCCACCCCCTGCATTGAGGTACATCCGCTTGGGGTGTTCCGGTGCCCCCCACCCCGCCACCCCCTGCATTGAGGTACATCCGCTTGGGGTGTTCTGGTGCCCCCCCCCCCCCGCCACCCCCTGCATTGAGGTACATCCGCTTGGGGTGTTCCGGTGCCCCCCCCCCGCCACCCCCTGCATTGAGATACATCCGCTTGGGGTGTTCCGGTGCCCCCCCCCCTCCCGCCACCCCCTGCATTGAGGTACATCCGCTTGGGGTGTTCCGGTGCCCCCCCCGCCACCCCCTGCATTGAGGTACATCCGCTTGGGGTGTTCCGGTGCCCCCCCCCGCCACCCCCTGCATTGAGGTACATCCGCTTGGGGTGTTCCGGTGCCCCCCCCCCGCCACCCCCTGCATTGAGGTACATCCGCTTGGGGTGTTCCGGTGCCCCCCCCCCCGCCACCCCCTGCATTGAGATACATCCGCTTGGGGTGTTCCGGTGCCCCCCCCCCCCTCCCGCCACCCCCTGCATTGAGGTACATCCGCTTGGGGTGTTCCGGTGCCCCCCCTCCGCCACCCCCTGCATTGAGGTACATCCGCTTGGGGTGTTCCGGTGCCCCCCCCCCGCCACCCCCCTGCATTGAGGTACATCCGCTTGGGGTGTTCCGGTGCCCCCCCCCCCCCGCCACCCCCTGCATTGAGGTACATCCGCTTGGGGTGTTCTGGTGCCCCCCCCCGCCACCCTCTGCATTGAGGTACATCCGCTTGGGGTGTTCCGGTGCCCCCTCCCCCGCCACCCCCTGCATTGAGGTACATCCGCTTGGGGTGTTCCGGTGCCCCCCCCCCCCCGCCACCCCCTGCATTGAGGTACATCCGCTTGGGGTGTTCCGGTGCCCCCCCCCCCCGCCACCCCCTGCATTGAGGTACATCCGCTTGGGGTGTTTCGGTGCCCCCCCCCCCTCCCGCCACCCCCTGCATTGAGGTACATCCGCTTGGGGTGTTCCGGTGCCGGATGGGGCAGATTGTGTGCATATATAAGTATGGGATTACCGATTCAGGTGGGCTAAGGAACAAAAAGGGAGGAGGAGGATACAATTTCATGGGCTGAATATAGCCATGACCAAATGTCTCCGATCCACGTTGGGGAAAGGGACACGGGAGGGGGAGGGCAGACATTGTAATGGGCTTAATATAGCCATGACACCGCATGGGGCAGATCGTGTGCATATATAAGATAGCCTTCTTTTTTTCTGTAATTTATTTTGTTATATCCCCGAAATTCCGTAAGCGACAATGCTGAGTTTCCAAAAGGGGTTTGGGTGGAATGGTTCAAGCTCACATTGCACCGAAACTAGGCTGGTTACCTATTATTATTATTGTAATATTCTCATCAACATATAACGAAGTACTCCTTGCCCAAAAATCATGAAGTTTGACAGTTTCGTTTTTTTTCTAGTTGAACAAATATGGCTAAATACTTTGAAAAGTATTCAGAAACAAGGCTAATTGTGGATAGGGGGTGGGCATCTCGAACCTAGTATTGCAAAAAACGAGCCTGAAGACATCTTATTATTTCCGCTACGATGTGATCAGTAACTAACAAGCTATGTCTGGTAAAAAAGTCAGAATTGTTCCGAATCAGCTATGCAATGTGGCGAACTGCCTTAGTTGTTGCAATATTACGTTGTTCGTCAAATGAATGACTAACAGCGACCGCCATTATATTACAACTTAATAAAGGTTTAAATTGCTGTTGAAACGTCATGGGTGGGTGGGGAGTTGTTTCTGTCATTAGTATTATGGTTTCTATGATTAAAATTAATGCTGATATATTTAATATCAAATAAGAGTCAAATAAAGAGTTAAAAAAAAGGATTCGTCGGATGTGTCCGTAATAAGGCTTTTCTCCAGTAGGCTCGCCAGTCTACTCCTGGCCTTACATGGTTGACCCCGTCTGACATGGCTTTTCTCCAGTAGGCTCGCCAGTCT
This sequence comes from Arenicola marina, assembly GCA_964019135.1. NCBI lineage: Eukaryota > Metazoa > Annelida > Polychaeta > Arenicolidae > Arenicola > Arenicola marina. Next base: position 18,892,553 of record OZ025256.1, on the reverse strand, counting down.
ACTCCTGGCCTTACATGGTTGACCCCGTCTGACATGGCTTTTCTCCAGTAGGCTCGCCAGTCTACTCCTGGCCTTACATGGTTGACCCCGTCTGACATGGCTTTTCTCCAGTAGGCTCGCCAGTCTACTCCTGGCCTTACATGGTTGACCCCGTCTGACATGGCTTTTCTCCAGTAGGCTCGCCAGTCTACTCCTGGCCTTACATGGTTGACCCCGTCTGACATGGCTTTTCTCCAGTAGGCTCGCCAGTCTACTCCTGGCCTTACATGGTTGACCCCGTCTGACATGGCTTTTCTCCAGTAGGCTCGCCAGTCTACTCCTGGCCTTACATGGTTGACCCCGTCTGACATGGCTTTTCTCCAGTAGGCTCGCCAGTCTACCTCTGGCCTTACATGGTTGACCCCGTCTGACATGGCTTTTCTCCAGTAGGCTCGCCAGTCTACTCCTGGCCTTACATGGTTGACCCCGTCTGACATGGCTTTTCTCCAGTAGGCTCGCCAGTCTACTCCTGGCCTTACATGGTTGACCCCGTCTGACATGGCTTTTCTCCAGTAGGCTCGCCAGTCTACTCCTGGCCTTACATGGTTGACCCCGTCTGACATGGCTTTTCTCCAGTAGGCTCGCCAGTCTACTCCTGGCCTTACATGGTTGACCCCGTCTGACATGGCTTTTCTCCAGTAGGCTCGCCAGTCTACTCCTGGCCTTACATGGTTGACCCCGTCTGACATGGCTTTTCTCCAGTAGGCTCGCCAGTCTACTCCTGGCCTTACATGGTTGACCCCGTCTGACATGGCTTTTCTTCAGTAGGCTCGCCAGTCTACTTCTGGCCTTACATGGTTGACCCCGACTGACATGGCTTTTCTCCATTAGGTTCGCCAGTCTACTCCTGGCCTTACATGGCTGACCCCGTCTGACATGGCTTTTCTCCAGTAGGCTCGCCAGTCTACTCCTGGCCTTATATGGTTGACCCCGTCTGACATGGCTTTTCTCCAGTAGGCTCGCCAGTCTACTCTTGGCCTTACATGGTTGACCCCGTCTGACATGGCTTTTCTCCAGTAGGCTCGCCAGTCTACTCCTGGCCTTACATGGTTGACCCCGTCTGACATGGCTTTTCTCCAGTAGGCTCGCCAGTCTACTCCTGGCCTTACATGGTTGACCCCATCTGACATGGCTTTTCTCCAGTAGGCTCGCCAGTCTACTCCTGGCCTTACATGGTTGACCCCATCTGACATGGGTTTTCTCCAGTAGGCTGGCCAGTCTACTCCTGGCCTTACATGGTTGACCCCGTCTGACATGGCTTTTCTCCAGTAGGCTGGCCAGTCCACTCCTGGCCTTACATGGTTGACCCTGTCTGACATGGCTTTTCTCCAGTAGGCTCGCCAGTCCACTCCTGGCCTTACATGCTTGACCCCGTCTGACATGGGTTTTCTCCAGTAGGCTGGCCAGTCCACTCCTGGCCTTACATGGTTGACCCCGTCTGACATGGCTTTTCTCCAGTAGGCTGGCCAGTCCACTCCTGGCCTTACATGGTTGACCCTGTCTGACATGGCTTTTCCCCAGTAGGCTCGCCAGTCTACTCCTGGCCTTACATGGTTGACCCCGTCTGACATGGCTTTTCTCCAGTAGGCTCGCCAGTCTACTCCTGGCCTTACATGGTTGACCCTGTCTGATATGGCTTTTCTCCAGTAGGCTGGCCAGTCTACTCCTGGCCTTACATGGTTGACCCCGTCTGACATGGCTTTTCTCCAGTAGGCTCGCCAGTCTATTCCTGGCCTTACATGGTTGACCCCGTCTGACATGGCTTTTCTCCAGTAGGTTCGCCAGTCCACTCCTGGCCTTACATGGTTGACCCCGTCTGACGTGGCTTTTCTCCAGTAGGCTCGCCAGTCCACTCCTGGCCTTACATGCTTGACCCCGTCTGACATGGCTTTTCTCCAGTAGGCTGGCCAGTCCACTCCTGGCCTTACATGGTTGACCCCGTCTGACATGGCTTTTCTCCAGTAGGTTCGCCAGTCTACTCCTGGCCTTACGTGGTTGACCTCGTCTGACATGGCTTTTCTCCAGTAAGCTCGCCAGTCTACTCCTGGCCTTACATGGTTGACCCCGTCTGACATGGCTTTTCTCCAGTAGGCTCGCCAATCTACTCCTGGCCTTACATGGTTGACCCCGTCTGACATGGCTTTTCTCCAGTAGGCTCGCCAGTCTACTCCTGACCTTACATGGTTGACCCCGTCTGACATGGCTTTTCTCTAGTAGGCTGGCCAGTCTACTCCTGGCCTTACATGGTTGACCCCGTCTGACATGGCTTTTCTCCAGTAGGTTCGCCAGTTTACTCCTGGCCTTACATGGTTGACCCTGTCTGACATGGCTTTTCTCCAGTAGGCTCGCCAGTCCACTCCTGGCCTTACATGGTTGACCCCGTCTGACATGGCTTTTCTCCAGTAGGCTCGGCAGTCTACTCCTGGCCTTACATGGTTGACCCTGTCTGACATACGCAGTCGTATCAAATCCATAATGAACCTACAATCTTTATTAATGTGTCGCGCCATACGCCCTAGCGTGAACATTATATTTTTTGGATATTGCCATTGTCGACAGCTCTTTGACACTATCGTCGGCTTATTATGCTTGATGCGTAGCAGGACAAAGTCTTGTAGTATGGAAGTAACAAATTTTCTTTTGTTTCCCTTACTCCACAATGCTATCCAATAATATATGTAGTATAAATCTAACAATAAAAATGTGTTTGGCTTACCATATTAGCATTGTGAGGTGGCAGACCATGAAGACGTGGTCAGAATAGCGACGTCAGTGGGTAGAAGCTCTTTCCTGCGCGATAACGAGTTCAATCAACAATGCATTACTATGGCAGGCCATCCCGATATCAATTCCCAATAATTCAACTTTTGATATCTAGAATGCAATTTTTGATACACTGGAAGTTAAACTGGAACCTTGACAGCCGAAGGTGAGATTAACCGTATCGCTTGTTACGCAATATGCTGGCAACCAGCAAAAACATATACAATTATCTATTTGGAACAGAAAAGTGATAGCAAGAGCATAATTCGTGATAGCAAGAGCATAATTCGCGATAGCAAGAGTATTATTTGTGATGGTAAATATATCAATCGCCATAGCAAGAATATAATTCATGATAGCAAGAATATTTTTCGTGAAATTAAATATATAATTCGTGACAAGAAAGATATAATATAAATAGTTATGGAATAAATATTGGAATGGCCCGCCATGCATTAGCATAATTTTCTCAATATACATCCCCCACCGCACACAAAAAAAAATAAGCCATGATTGTTGTGACAGACACGTATCGCCCGTGAGCTATGGCGTAAAACTTGCCTGTCGGACGGGGTCCCAGCAAACTCTGAGCGGTATAAAGTGGAGCTCGCTGAGTCAGCTCCTCACACCGACCGGTACAGTCAGAACAGAGAACTCAGATCTTCGAACCTCGCACCACCCACAGAGTCACCATGAACAAGCTTCTGATTGTCGCCATCGTCCTGGGCTTTGTCGCCCTTGTCGCCTCCAGGTCAGTCAGGCAATCGCCATTCTATTGCGCGATTCCACGGCGCATGCGCATGGCAGACGATATGCGGGATTTGAGTCTCGATCGCGGCCAGATGTCAAATCTGAGATAAGGAATGAGTTGTTGGTCCTAATAATGACCCGCAATCCATTCCTTATCTGGCTTACTGGTTCTTTCTATTGTTTCCTCTGAGGAGGCGGCGATGGAACGGAGTATGTGAGCGAGGAGTCATTATTGCCCCCTCTTGGTGGTCGAGTTGTTTTAAATGTACAATTATTGCAACTTGCACAGGGTTATTCACCATCTCTTCTTTGATGCAATTAGTTGTTACAGCGTTTCATAAATTCACACCAAAGTTTAAAATCTGGTTTCTGTTTATTTATATCCCCGTTAGAGTTCGATATTTAATCGCAAGATGCGCAAGGTATCTAACATAAATAACAAAGCTACAACAAAAAATAGTCTTCTTAATGTAAGGCCAGTGCATCATTGTACTAGGAAATTACTTGAACTTCTATTTCTTGCAACCGCACATCCTACATGTATACATCTTATAATCTAATATATTTCATACATCATATCATCTTACTTTACTGACCTGCATTGTTGTATTAATCCCTGTATGGCATTATCATTCTGTTTCACCGCTTATCCCATTCCGGCACAATGCTTCACACTCTCACATAATCAACAAACCCCTTTCGCGCGCCCCCCTCGCGCATGCGCGATCGATCTTCCATTCGCATTCTATACCTCTCAACCAATCGTAATAAATATTTTCTGGTTAACCGCGCTTTCTGTCACATAGTAATCCTCCATTAGTAAATAGAAGAATGTCATTTAATTGGCGGTGATGATACCACAATTATTACTTCCACCATCTCATGACTGGTGTCACAGTCAACTGATTGAAGTTTTGCAGCAATGGGACATGACTGAAAAGTATATTCTCTGTCTCATTATAGTCCTAAACATAGCGCTGAATCCAATGAGGGATACGGTAGCTATGGCTACGGCAGAAGGCATCTCGGCGGCCGTGTAAGTTACGGTGGTTACGGCGCTGACGTGGGATACGACAGGGGTTACGGCGGTAGTTATGGTGGATACAACGGAGGCTACGGAGGCTACGAAGGCTATGGCTATGGTGACAACGGCAGAGGATACGGCCCCGGAAGATATGGCCATTACTAGTAACCGGTTAGTTTAATAACCATATAATTAATCTCAATTATTAGAACTGAATGACTCATTGGAAAACCTAGAAAATGTAAATGTCAGTATGAACTAATACATTCCAGTTTCATGAAACTACGAACATCGCTACTTTATTCGGAATAATGTCTGCTGGAATTAATGTTTTTTCCGCTTTTTTCCTCGCAATGTAGGCGAAACTAGGGCGCTTAGACCTCGTATTTAAATTATTCATCATCCGTTATGCCTTGGCTTTACGACTTATTTCCGTTATATATATTTATTGTTGATTGTACTGTAGATTCAATGTATTTAAAGGTAATTTTGACCAAACAACTTTTGTTTGGCAAATACTATGGGCCTGATGCCTTGAAGTGAAATAATATAGTTCTGTTTTTGCTGAGCAATTTTTTCCATAGATATTTCTTTAAATGAGCGATCCTATCTTTAAAACTGCCCACTGCTGAAACACTATAATGTCTTGTGTATGACGTCATCAGGTCTGACATCACCAGCCACTGTTCGTCACCAAGGCCTGACGTCACCAAGGTCTAACGTCACCAAGGTCTGACGTCACCAAGGTCTGACGTCACCAATTGCTGTACGTTACCAAGGTCTGACGTCACACACCGTGATAAATCACCAAGGTTTGACCTCACCACCCACACTGTGTGGACAAGTGATGTCACACATATCAAGCTGAATAAAACATTGTTTGCAAAGGATCTTCCGCATTTCACGTTGTATTCTATGGCAAATATGACGTCACGGCAATATGCAGACACATTATAGCGCGTCACGACATCTGTATGATCATTCCATGCTACAATTTATAGGTGATGATGAGCATGTGTACATACAATATGTCACTTTTCATTATGGACATTCTAATGTGTATTATGAACATTCTAATGTGCATTATGAACATTATAATGTGCATTATGGACATTTTAATGTGCACTATGAACATTCTAATGTGCATTATGGACATTCTAATGTGCACTATGAACATTATAATGTGCATTGTGGACATTCTAATGTGCACTATGAACATACTAATGTGCATTATGGACATTCTAATGTGCATTATGAACATTCTAATGTGCATTGTGGACATTCTAATGTGCATTATGGACATGCTATTTTGCATTATGGACATTCTAATGTGCATTATGAACATGATAATGTGCATTTTAGACATGATAATATGATGTTATGCTGCGTTATTCTGCGTTATGAACATGTCAACATATATTACTAACGTGCCATCATACATTGCGATTAGGTTTAACGAACAGGACATTTTGCCTGAACGAACCAGCCGTCAAGAACATGCCAATATGCATTATGAGCAGATCATGATGCACTATGAATATACGAATACGCATTGCATTCTGCTCGGTATGTATTACGGACAGACCACGATTCATTATGAACATGCCGAGACATATTACCAGTCTACATAGATGGTACACATTAACATGACAACATTCACAATGTTAAAATCAATTGCATTTTTACTGATGGCAGCAACGCCTATTTAGGCTGCAAAATGCCGTATTTTTCCACATATTAGTCACTTTAAGGTTTCGCTAGATTTGGAAAAAATACTGATCAATGTGACATATACACACGTCACAGCGTTTCACTCTTTTCTGTGCTGTAGTAGCCACGATTTGGCAATAAAGAAAGAACGAGGGTTGTTGTTGTGAGGGAGGAGAGAGTTTGCAAGTACTGCTTTGTGTGTTTGATGATGCATATGTAAGAAATATGTGGCGAAAGGACGACATTGAAAAGATTTGTCGACCCTGAAGGTCTGATGGGCGTAGCGCCGAGGATTAATTGTCAGATCTACGAATACAATATCCAATCTCCGGCTTTAACTACTTCCTCAACAATGGAATGCATTTCCGAGTCTCACACCCATAATCTACCCAGAATATTTGCGAATCTACCTGACTACGGTAGACTCGATTTATGAATGGGACGACGACACAGGGACTTTCCAGCTGTAGTATAACAGTGAGACCAGTCCGCCCACTCTACAACTAACTACGTTCCCGACTCATGATCCCGATTCAGCCCACCAGCAGCGGTTCATCAGACCTTGCAGTGGCGCCACCCTACTTCAAAATCACACCTGCATGTTAATATAGCAGAGCGTTCTAAGGCAGTTTTATTCTGTAGTAGCCCGCCAATTGTATGAAATCATGATGTAACACGACAGGTCAGAGACCTGATCGAACATATTCATGTGCAAAATCACATATTCAGAGAGCAGAATGAAATGATCAAAATACAGGATGACATGTTTATAAAATAGAATGACATGTTCACAGTGCCAAATGACATGTTCATAGTGCCAAATGACATGTTTATAATGACAAATGACATGTTCATAGTGCCAAATATCATGTTTATAATGCCAAATATAACTTATCAGTAACGCGCTAAGTGTATTTATGCTGCGGGCGAATAATCTTAGGTTACAGCGATTTGTTCCTTTAGCTTCAGATATTTACGGTAATATATGCACCCTGCACGTGTGTATGTTTACATCTGGTGCACTGGTTAAGTCGATTCCGAGGCTGCGTCCCGGTTGCTCATTTCCGGTCATTTCGGGGGTCAAGCCGTGATCCCGCGAGAGTCCCTCTCTTTGACCAGCGGCAGCAACCCAGCAGCATCGGCAATCGAATTTTCAAGCCCTCCGTCCCCTTCCTGTCACCTGCTACGGTCGCTACCTTTTTTCTGTGGACCTGTTTGTCCCCCACCTTCCTGGTTCCTTATCCATATATTCACTTACACAGTCGGGCGTAATGTTACGTAAGGGCACGTAATGTGACGTTCGACTGTGCACCCCTTGAGGGGCGGTATGACCATTACGCAAGGTTAACTTTCCATTTCTTATGTCAGTTAAGATCAGGTATACACGGTCTGGCGTCATCTTACGTAAGGGTACGTAATGTGACGTTGGACTGTGTAGCCCTTAAGGGTCTTTTAACCAGTTAAGGTTATACTTATTTTATGTCATCTTGCTGGCTATAGCTGTTCCGATATTGATGTGTATATATGTTTCGTCATTTAGAAATAAATGGCCTTTCACCGCCAACACGGTGTTATTTCTTCCCAGCAACGTGCTTCGCGAAGGCTGGATAATAGACAGACCGGCGGGTATAAATGACATGTTCACAATGCCAAATGACATGTTCATAGTACAGAATGACATGTTCATCAAGCAGAATAACAAGCTTATAATGAAAAACTACATGTTCAAAATACGAAGTGAAGTTTTATAAAGACGTCAAGGTCGCTTGTAACTGCAGTGTCACCACCGTATTTCACAATCACACCTGCATGTTGATATACTAGTAGCGCGAGTTAGAGGGGCGTTTTGTTCTGTAGCAACCCGCCAATTGTCATTATCATATGAAATCATAATGCAAAGTGACAGGTCCTAATGCAAAATAACATGTTTATAAACATAACGACATGTTTATGGTGTAGAACGACATCTTGTTAATACAGAATGACAAGTTCATAATACAAAGTGGCAAGTTTATAATGTAGAATAAAACTGTGATGTTCATAATGCAGAATGACTGGTTCATAATGCAGAATCATATGATGATAATGCAAAATGATATAATGATAATGTAGAATGACATGATGATAATGCAGAAACAAATGACCAAAATACAGAATGACATGTTCATAAAGTATAATGACATGTTCATAAAGTAGATATGACATGTTTATAAAGTAGAATGACATGTTCAAATTACAGAATGACATGTTCAAATTACAGAGTGAGATGTTCAAATTACAGAGTGAGATGTTCAAATTACAGAATGACATGCTCATAATACAGAATGACATGCTCATAATACAGAATGACATGTTCATAATACAGAATGACATGTTCATCAAGCAGAATAACATGTTTATGATGAAAAACTACATGTTCAAAATACGAAGTGACGTTTTATAAAGACGTCAAGGTCGCTTGTAACTGCAGTGTCACCACCATATTCGCAATCACACCTGCATGTTGATATACCAGTAGCGCGTGTTAGAGGGGCGTTTTGTTCTGTAGCAACCCGCCAATTGTCATTATCATATGAAATCATAATGCCAAGTAACAGGTCCTAATGCAAAGTAACATGTTTATAAACATAACGAAATGTTTATAGTGCAGAATGACATCTTCTTAATACAGAATGAAGAGTTCATAATACAAAGTGGCAAGTTTATAATGTAGAATAAAACTGTGATGTTCATAATGCAGAATCATATGATGATAATGCAAAATGATATAATGATAATGTAGAATGACATGATGATAATGCAGAATAAAATGACCAAAATACAGAATGACATGTTTATAAAGTATAATGACATGTTCATAAAGTAGATATGACATGTTCATAAAGTAGAATGACATGTTCAAATTACAGAATGACATGTTCAAATTACAGAGTGAGATGTTCAAATTACAGAGTGAGATGTTCAAATTACAGAATGACATGTTCAAATTAGAGAATGACATGTTCGTAATGCCAAATGACATGTTCATAATGCCAAATGACATGTTTATAATGACAAATGACATGTTCATAGTGCCAAATAACATGTTTATTATGCTAATTGACATGTTCATCATACAGAATGACATGTTCATAATACAGAATGACATGCTCATAATACAGAATGACATGTTCATAATACAGAATGATATGTCCACCAAGCAGAATAACATGTTTATAATGAAAAGCGACATGCTCAAAATACGAAGTGACGTTTTATAAAGTAGATAGAGGTCCAGATCGCTTGTAACTGCAGTGTCACCACCGTATTTCACAATCACACCTGCATGTTGATATACCAGTAGCGCGAGTTAGAGGGGCGTTTTGTTCTGTAGCAGCTCGCCAATTGTCATTATCATATGAAATCATAATGCAAAGTGACAGGTCCTAATGCTGATTAACATGTTTATATACATAATTACATGTTTATAGTGCAGAATGACATATTCTTAATACAGAATGACGTGTTCATAATACAAAGTGGCAAGATTATAATGTAGAATGGCACCGTGATGTTCATAATGCAGAATGACTGGTTCATAATGCAAAATGATACGATGATAGTGCAGAATGACATGTTGATAACGCAAAATGACATGATGATAATGTAGAATAACATGATGATAATGCAAACTGGCATGACGATAATGCAAAATGACATGATGATAATACAGAATGACATGATGATAATGCAGAATGACATGTTCATAAAGCAAAATGACATGTTCATAATGCTAAATGACATGATGATAATGCAAAATGATATGCAGATGATGCGGAATGACAGGATGATAATACAGAATGACATGATGATAATGCAGAATGACATGTTCATAAAGCAAAATGACATGTTCATAATGCTAAATGATATGATGATAAAGCAAAATGATATGATGATAATGCAAAATGACATGATGATAATGCAGAATGACATGAAGATATTGATGAATATGCGGCAGAGCGCGGTTAGGGAGTATGGAAATTTAACACCCCTTGGCTCAGAGACCTGGAATATGCTCAGATGGCGAGTCTATAAGTCTATAAGCATGGTCGTAGAACAATATAAAATTAACCCGTCGGACAGCAATACCATAGCTTTTAGTATTAATGATCAACTGTTGTTTGAGATGATTAAATTAGAAATTCGGGGGCGAACAATATCATACTGCAGTCATAAAAAGAAAATGTGCGATGGGCTTGAAAGCAGGTTGGAAAATGACATTGCTACATTAGAGGAGAGTAGAGACAGAGCTCAAAGCACTGTCTCATGTAACATAGATAATGAAATCGACGACTTGAAAGTACAGCTCGAGACACTTAGGCTTCCTAAAGCTAGGGGTACTTTTTTAAGATCCAAAGCTCAGTTCTACGAAGATGGTGAGAAACCCAGTAAATTTGTTTGCAGTCTGGAGAAAAGAAATTATGTAAATAAACTGATAACTAGGATTAAAGTCGAGAGGAAGGATATCGTGAGACCAGAAGAGTTATTAAAAGAGCTAAAACTATTTGATGAGAAGCTCTACTCCAGCGCGAACCATATTAAACAGGGGGAATGTATGGACACATTTTTGACCAATCGTAATATTAAACGGCTCTCAGCAGAGCAACGACAGTTATGTGACAATAAATCTCCGGGTAGAGTTTTTAAGCAATTGGCGCAAAAATTTCGCTACTAAACGCAGACCTAAACTGTTTTCTTGTATACTAGCAAAACGTATGAAACATATATTGGTAGATATAATAAACCCATATCAAAAAGATTTCTTTCTTGAAGGGAAGATATATCGGTGAAAATACTCGGCTGGTTTTCGACATCATGCAATACTTAATATAATAAAAAATCGGGGGCAATCCTTCTGATCGACTTGGAGAAAGCGTTCGATACGCTGAGCTGGACATATATCGCAAGGGTACTACGTGAATATAATGTCGGCGATACTTTTATCAAATGGTACGAAGTGTTATACAATGAAACCAGCCGTGTCATTAATAACGGTTTTTTGCCCGACTGTTTTAGCATTAGACGAGGTTGTCGACAGGGAGATCCTCTTTCCCCGTACCTGTTCATTTTAGCTATTGAGCTCCTCGCTATGGCCATAAAGGGGACGATATAATTAAGGGTATACGTGTATTACACAAACAGTATAAGCTAGGTCAATACGCTGATGATAATTTTTTTCTTCTGGGTGGAATTAACTCCTCCATGAGAAATGATTTGAGGGTTTTTGAATCGTTCCATGTATGTTCGGGCTTGAAGATTAATATTGAAAAGACTAAAGCTATCCACATTGGACCCAGCCCCACAGGGTATCGAGAAAGCCACGACTAAATGCAGTTATCTTGGGTCAGCAATTTTATATTGCTAGGTATTTATTTTGACACCGACCTAGATAAAATGATCACCGTAAATTATGCGCAGAAAATCGCTGAATTCGAAAATACTTTAAGAATATACGGTAAACGCCAGTTGTCTCTGACGGGTAGGGTCACGGTAGTTAAGACGTTGGCTTTGCCTAAGCTGATCCATGTTGCATCAGTTCTACCCAACCCTGACCGCCCCTATATCGAGCGTATAAACGAAGCTGTTCGCACTTTTATCTGGGGTGGAAAAAGGGCCAAGGTAACGTTAAATCGGATGGCTCAGGACTTTAACTGCGGTGGTGTCAAACTGACTCACTTTACTTCTTTTTTAAAGTCTATAAAGATAACATGGACAAAGAGATTGATTATGCAGGAGGGTGCTTGGCAGAGTTTATTTAGAGATACAACATGTTTTAAATATAAGTCCTGCTGGGAGCTTGATTCGAAATCAAGTGAGGCCTTCGCGCCCACCTATAACCGTTTCTGGATAGATGTTGTAGCCTCATGGCAAGAATTTAGAAAACAGACAGGCTGTCTGAAAGATGATTGTGTTCTGTATCGACCTATATGGCATACATATTTCTTAACAAATTCCAACTTAACTTGCAGGGAGAAGGAGTTCACAGAGAAAGGTGTTACGCGTGAAATAGACTTAACTAATAAAGATGGCAATTTTATGGGTTTCCAAGATTTTATTTCGAAGTATAGTCTGAATATTAATTTTGCCGACTTCTACAGCTTAATTCATTGTATACTTTGTAAAAGGGTTTATAGCATTTTGGCTGAGTCGCTGAGCTACCATAGAAATAATGAAACGAAATGGTCAGAGCAGCTCAGCACTACAATTGATGCAGAAGAATAGACAAGTGTGTACATCCTACCTTATAAAACAACTACAAATGAGAGAAGTAAAAGTTTTCAATTTAAAATATTGCATAGAATATTACCCACCAATAAATTCTTGTTTATGTGTAAACGTAGCGAAACAGATCTGTGTACTTTTTGTAAAAGGAACATTTATGTTATGACTGCGAGAGTGTGAGATCGGTGTGGATCGCAATAGATAAAAGGTTAAGCTGCAGTACGGAATGTGTACGATTAAACTTGTCTAAAAAATCAGTTTTACTGGGAGATCAAAGTGTGACACCCTCTGTCTTGGTCAATCATATAATGATAATTGTCAAAAGACATATATACCAAAGTAAATATCGCGATACCATGCCAAGTTTCTCTGGGACTATCGCCTGTATTAAATTCACATACGAGCTTGAAAAACATTTATCGCCAACAACAAAAGTAGGGGGAAAATAGAAACCCCTAGAGTTTGCTCTGTCAAGCAGGTGATTATATAATGTATGTAAGATTACTGTGTGCAAAACATACTATAAAATGTTTTTTTTAAATCTGACTCATGTACGGTTTGGGAAATAAATAAAAAAAATAAAAAAATGACATGAAGATAATACAGAATGACTGGTTCATAAAGCAAAATGACATTATGATAATGCAGAATGACATATTATTACGAGTTGGTGGGCATGTTAACTAGTACAATAGCGTTACATCTGAAGGCCTCTAAAATGCCGTATTCTGACCCAAACCGCCCTGCTGCCAATGCAATCGACAATCGTTCCCATGGCGACGCTGCATAGAACAATGAAACATGACGTCACGCACAAAAGAATTGTAGTTATAGCTTTAAATAGCCCGCTTCCATGACTAATTGCCTAGTTGCACATGCTATGTTTCTTGGCAACATATATATGGTATAAAAAGGCGACTGGCCAACTATATGTGGAAAGGCTTGCGATTTGCGGACAGTCAGTCCCAAAATGCTTTACTTTTGTCATTGCATGCGGAAATTAAACCAAAAACGCAGAGACAAGTCAACGCCTTAAATTTAAATTCAACTCGTAATAATAGTAATAGCGCGAGTTTTGCTTGGCGTTAGGCATTTAATTGGCCCTTCATCAAGCTGTAGCAGCCCTTCATTTTCATTATCCGCCCTCGGCCTTGCGGCCTCGGGCCGATAATGAAAATTGGCGGGCTGCTACAGCTTGATGTCGGGCCAATAAAATTGCCTAACGCCCCGCAAACTCGCGCTATTGTCATAGTGATAATGCAGAATGCGTGATGATAATGCAGAATGACATGATGATAATGGAGATTGACGTGATGATAATGAAAAATGACAAGATTATAATGCAGAATGACATGATGATAACGCAGAATAACATGATAATGTAGAATGACATGTTCATAATGCAAAATGATATGATGATAATGCATAATGACATGATGATAATGCAAAATGACATGATGATAATGCAAAATGACATGTTCATAATGCAAAATGATATGATGATAATGCATAATGGCATGATGATGATGCAGAAAGACATGATGATAATGCAAAATTACTTGATGACAATGCAGAATGACATGATGATAATGCAAAATGACATGTTCATAATGCAAAATGATATGATGATAATGCATAATGGCATGATGATGATGCAGAAAGACATGATGACAATGCAAAATTACTTGATGACAATGCAGAATGACATGATGATAATGCAAAATGACATGTTCATAATGCAAAATGATATGATGATAATGCATAATGACATGATGATAATGCAAAATGATATGATGATAATGCATAATGACATGATGATAATGCAAAATGATATGATGATTATGCAGAATGACTTGTTCACAAAACATTATGTTATGCTCATAATGCAGAATGACACGTTTGTATTGCAGAATGACATGTTGATAAGGCAAAATGACAAGAGATTTGAGATGGGTGGTTAGATAAACGGGAGTAGGAGGTAAGTCTGGTGAGGGGTGAGTGGTGCATCGTTTTAGTATAACTTGGAAATATGTGAAGAAAGGTGGGGGTGGGGGGGATGTTCTGGAAGTCCGGGATAGGAGTGGCAGTGCCAGCGTCGGTGGCGCGGATGAATGGAGACGGAGGCGTGGGGAGGGTCAACCCGAGGCCGCGTGATCTAGGTATGAAGGCGGAGGATGGATGGTGGGTGGGCGGGGGGGGCGTGGGAAGGAGTGTCATTTTCTGAAATTACCGTGGTAAATGGCGGGAAGTTCAAATTAAGAGAATCATGGAAGGCGGGAATGTGACGGGGTATGTTGTACTTAGAGAATGGCGCAAACTGTGGCAGTCATATCTTGGAAAGGTTGGTATGGGGGCTACAGAGGCAACATGTTATCCACCTTGTGCAAGGTTCGTATATACGCTTATTATTATTTGGAGAATATCTTCGAAATAAAAAAGAAAACACAGGAGGATGGCAGTCGCTGCCGTACATGTAAGACGTAATTACCGAGCCTTCCCCCCAATCCATTCCCATCCTCGCCCCAAGTGCATGACAAGTGATAAAAAAGTTGGCATGCAGCTTGGAACGATTAATTTTTGTGGTGGGGGGGGGTGGAAATAAGTCAAAGTGTATAACGAATTTTTTGGTTTGTAAACCGAATCGTGATGTCATAAACAGGACTTTGTAGTCACTCGTCATAACGTGCTATTTCTATTGTTTGGGATATTGCCGTTGGCGACAAGCCTTCAACACTGACGCCAGCTTATTATGCTTGATGTGTAGGAGGAAAAAACCTCGTGGTATGGAAATAAGCAAATGTCCTTTTGTGTCCCTTACTCCACAATGCTATCTAATAATATATATAGTATAAATCTAACCGCAAAAATCTGTTTGCCTTACCATATTCGCATTGTGAGGTGGAAGACCATTTAGACGAGGTCAGCATAGCAACAATAGATTCAAGCTCTTTAATTCCTGCACGAAACTAATCAACAATGCAATAGTATGGCAGGCCATCCCGATATCTATTCCCGATACTTCAACTCTTCATACAATGGAAGTAGAACTGAAACCTTGACACCCGAAGGTGAGATTAAACATATATCTAATTACGCAATATGATGGCAACCAGCAAAAACAGATAAATTCTCTATTTGGAACAGAAAATGATAAGAAGAATATAATTACGCAATATAATGGCAACCAGCAAAAACAGATAAATTCTCTATTTGGAACAGAAAATGATAAGAAGAATATAATTACGCAATATAATGGCAACCAGCAAAAACAGATAAATTCTCTATTTGGAACAGAAAATGATAAGAAGAATATAATTACGCAATATAATGGCAACCAGCAAAAACAGATAAATTCTCTATTTGGAACAGAAAATGATAAGAAGAATATAATTACGCAATATAATGGCAACCAGCAAAAACAGATAAATTCTCTATTTGGAACAGAAAATGATAAGAAGAATATAATTACGCAATATAATGGCAACCAGCAAAAACAGATAAATTCTCTATTTGGAACAGAAAATGATAAGAAGAATATAATTACGCAATATAATGGCAACCAGCAAAAACAGATAAATTCTCTATTTGGAACAGAAAATGATAAGAAGAATATAATTACGCAATATAATGGCAACCAGCAAAAACAGATAAATTCTCTATTTGGAACAGAAAATGATAAGAAGAATATAATTCGTGATAGCAGGGGCATAATGTGTGACAGCAAGAATATACTTCGCCATAAAGATCAAATCAAATCAAAGCAAGAGTATTGTTCTTGATAGAAAAGTTCTAATTCGGCATAGCAAAAATATAATTCGCGAAAGCAAGAATATAATTCGCGATAGCAACAATAAAATTCGTGATAGCCAGACTATAATTCGTGATAGCAAGAACATAATTCGTGATAGCAAGAATATAATTCGTAATATCAAGAATATAATTAGTGATATCAAGAAAATAATTCGTGATAGCAAAAGAATTATTCGTGATAGTACAAATATAATTCACGAAAGCAAGAAGATAATTCGTGATAGTAAAAATATAATTCGCGACAGCGAGAATATAATTCGCAACAACAAAGATATAATATAAATAGTTATGGAATAAATATTGGGATGGCTCGCCATACACTAGCATAATTTTATTAGGACATATCCCTCACCGCACACAAAAAAAATATGGCACAAGCCATGATCGTAGTGACAGACACGTATCGCCCGTGAGCTATGGCGTAAAACTTGCCTGTCTGTCAGAATGACGGACGGGGTCCCAGTGAACACCTGCGAGGTATAAAGTGGAGCTCGGTGAGACAGGTCCTCACACCGACCGATAGAGTCAGAACAGAAAACTCAGACCTTCGAACCAGGCACCACCCACAGAGTCACCATGAACAAGCTTCTGATTGTCGCCGTCGTCCTGGGCTTTGTCGCCCTTGTCTCCTCCAGGTCAGTCAGGCAATCGCCATTCTATTGCGCAACTTCCGCGGCGCATGCGCATTGCAGACGATATACGGGATTTGGGTCTCGATCGCGGCCAGATGTCAAACCTGAGATAAGGAATGAGTTGTTGGTCCTAATAATGACCCGCAATCCATTCCTTATCTGGCTTAATGGTTCTTTCTATTGTTTCCTCTGAGGAGGCGGCGATGGAACGGAGTATGTGAGCGAGAGGTCATTATTGTCCCTCCCTTGGTGGTCGAGTTGTTTTAAATGTACAATTATTGCGACTTGCACAGGGTTATTGGCCATCCCTTCTTTGATGCAATTAGCTGTAACAGCGTTTCGTGACTTCACACCAAAGTTTAAGATCTGGTTTCTGTTTATTTATATCCCTGTTACTGACCTGCATTGTTTGATTAATCCCTATGTATCATTATCAATCCGTTTCGCTGTCCCATTCCGGCTCGATCATCCAATCACATTCAATATCTTTCAACCAAGCGTAATAAAGCTGTTTAGGTTAACAGCGCTTTCTGTCACATAGTATTCCTCAATTAATAAATAGAGCAAGTAGAGTAAATAGAGTTAATAGAGTAATTTAATTGGCGGTGACGATACCACAATTATTACTTCCACCATCTCATGACTGGCGTCAAAGTCAACTGATTGAAGTTTTACAGCAATGGGACATGACTGAAAAGTATATTATATCTCTCATTATAGTCCCCAAAACAGCGCTGAATCCAATGAGGGATACGGTAGCTATGGCTACGGCAGAAGGGATCTCGGCGGCCGTGTAGGTTACGGTGGTTACGGCGGTGACGTGGGATACGCCAGGGGTCACGGCGGTAGCTATGGTGGATACAACGGAGGCTACGGAGGATATGGCTATGATGACAACGGCAGAGGATACGGCCCCGGAAGATATGGTCGTTACTAGTACAAGGTTAGTTGCATAACTCTGTAATTAATCTGAATTATGAGAACTAAATGAGTCCTTAAAAAACCTTGAAACTGCAAATATCGGCATGAACTAATATATTCAAGTTTCATAAAACTACGAACATCGCTACTTTATTCGGAATAATGTCTGCTGAAATGAATGGGTGTGTCCTTTTTTCCTCGCAATGTAGGCGAAACCAGGGCGCTTAGACCTCTTATATAACTTATTCATCATCCGTCATGCCTGGCTTTTACGAATTATTTTGATTATATATGTTTATATTTATTCTATATTGTACGGTGAATTCATTGTATTTACATATAATTTTTGCTGAGCAATATATCTTGCATGCATGTGTATTTAAATAAGAGATCCTTCGAAACTGCTCACTGCTGAAACAGTATAAGCCTGTGTATGATGTCATCAGGTCTGACATCACCAGCCATTGTACGTCACCAAGGTCTGACGTCACCATGGTCTAACTTCACCAAGGTCTGACGTCACCAAGGTACAACATCATCAAGGTCTGGCGTCACAAACCGTCATAAATTACCAAGGTTTGACGTCACCGGCCACACTGTGTGGACAAATGATGTCACACGAATACAGCTGAATAAAACATTGTTTGCAATGGATCTTCCGCATTTCACGTTGTATTGTATCGCAAATATGATCGGCGATATGCAGACAGATTATAACGCGTCATAACATTTGTTCGATCATTCCATGCCAACATTCAAAGGTGATTATGGACATGATAATCCGCATTACGCACATGATAATGTACATTACGCACATGATAATGTGCATTATGGACATGATAATGTGCATTATGGACATGAGAATGTGCATTACGGACATGAGAATGTGTATTATGTACATGATAATGTGCATTACTTACATGATAATGTACATTATGGACATGATAATGTGCATTATGGACATGATAATGTGCATTACTTACATGATAATGTGCATTACTTACATGATAATGTACATTATGGACATGATAATGTACATTATGGACATGATAATGTGCATTATGGACATGATAATGTGCATTATGGACATGATAATGTGCATTATGGATATTCTAATATGAATTATGGACATTCCAATGTGCATTTTGGACATGATAATGTGGATTAAATATGAACATGTTAACTTGCATTAAGAACATGTCAAGATGCATTAATAACGTGCCAATGCGATGTGGCTTCATTTTGTCTGATGGAACCAGCCGTCAAGAATTACGAACTGCGGTTCAGCATATTGCTATAAGCTTTACGCGTACCTGGAGTTGAACTCATAAGCTGAATTTGGGGAAAAAAAGCTGCACACATTTACAAAACCTGCTCTGGAAACTGGTGCCTCCATGCCGCCACAGTACGCCTTCACATGGCCGTCGTTCTCAGGCGGTTTATTCTGTAGCAGTCCGCCAATTGTCATTACCAACATATGAAGTCATAATGCACGACAGGTCATAATGCACGACAGGTAATAACGTGCGACAAGTCATAATGCACAAGTCATAATGCACAAGTCATAATGCACAAGTCATAATGCACAAGTCATAATGCACGACAAGTCATAATACACGACAAGTCATAATGCACAAGTCATAATGCACGACATATCATAATGCACAAGTCATAATGCACGACAAGTCATAATGCACAAGTCATAATGCACGACAAGTCATAATGCACAAGTCATAATGCACGACAAGTCATAATGCACGACAGGTCATACTCATGATGTAGAATGACATGCTCAGAAGGCAGAATGACATTCATATAATGAAAAATGACATGACATGACATAATCAGAATCAGTGTCATTTATTGGATCAAGAACAATATTAAAATGTGTCGCACATAATACATTTACAACAGTTTAGTGACTTGATCAGCAGACCCCCATTGAGACCTGTGCAGTCGCTTTCATGAGGGCCACCTCAGTTACGATAAATACATTGACGATGGGCGGACTTCTGAAGGGCATTATATGCGTGATAGGAGCAAACACAACAAATAATAAACACAAACATAGAACAAAAACCGAAAACATGTATGATAGATAAAAGAAAACATGGGGAAAAAAGTTTCATATACACCTAGCACGATTTCAAAACGCGTGGTGGGAGGGCGGGTGGGGGGAGGCAGGGAAGGGACGATTCTGGGTAGGGATATTGTATTGCTTGACAAACGTAACAATTTTGAATAGTACAGTTAGTGCTACAACGACCTACTAAAAACAGCTTTACGGCTGTCATCGGCTGCGGAGCCAAATTCAATAAATTGGGTAGACTATTTTGTATGCATCTGCGAGCAAATTCATGTTGGATAGAATGAGTACGATACTGACTACAATGTCTTGTGTGATAACGATGAATGTCCGAATGTTGAGTGGGTGCCATGAAGGCGAAATATGGTGATTATTTTAGTTTATTATTTTTTAATTTAAAATGAAACTTTAATTGTTGTAGGATGTGAATGTCCTCCAGTTTTAGCATATTTAGGTGTTTGAAAATTGGTTCGGTATGCGCATGATACTTGCTACAGGTAATTGTTCTCACTGCTCTCTTTTGGATCCTTGTTATAGGTTTGCATTTATATTCCAAAACTAATAAATCATAATTAAGACACGATAATATTAATGTATAATATAGCAAAAGTAAGATGTGTTGCGGTATGTATTGCTTAAGTCGGTTTAGTATTCCTACGCGTGGAGAGATTTCTACTTAAGACGTTTGTGGGATCATGCCATGTAAGGTGCTTACCTATTGTTACTCCGAATAGAATAAAAGAATCAAAGCATTTTATCTGCATATTGCTTATCCTAATCTGAGGATTTTTTACAATTTGTTTGCTGTGTGTAGAATACTATAAATTTAGATTTTTTTTTATTTAGAGGCAATTTGTTTATTAGTAGCCATTTATTGATCTTACATAGTTCATCATTTAGTTTGTTCATCCCTTCTTCTGTTTGTGGATTAACGCCGAATGTGCTTAAAGTAGTGGTTAATGTTGTGTCATCAGCATATATTATGGCTTTAAACAGGAAACTTGCCTTTGGCAGGTAATTTTCCACGTTTAGTAGAGGCTG
The DNA here is from genome assembly GCA_964019135.1 of Arenicola marina. Classification (NCBI taxonomy): domain Eukaryota; kingdom Metazoa; phylum Annelida; class Polychaeta; family Arenicolidae; genus Arenicola; species Arenicola marina. Next base: position 18,871,516 of record OZ025256.1, on the reverse strand, counting down.
TAGAGGTTCACCGACTGCGTCTTTAATATGTTTTAGCATAATACAAGATAGTCCACAATGGCCAGAACTAGGTTTCGGTTTCAGTTCGATTATTACATTTAGGATATCCTTAGTGTTTCAGGGCTTTAATTTCATCTCTACACGGATTCTTCAAATATTGACTAAATGATCTTTCTGTTAATTGAATTTCATCGGCTAATTTCGGAACCATATCGATGAAATACTGGTTAAACTTTTGTGCTATATCAGATCGCCCTTCAACGAAATTGCCATTTATGTTAAAGCATTCAGGGAGATCCTTCTCCAATGTTGATTTAATATGGTGCTTATAGTCTTCCATGTACTTTTCTAATCACTTTTATTTTGGTTAAATAATGCTTCGTAGTGGGTCTTCTTAGCCATACGAATACTGTTGTTAAGCATACGATTGTACGTCCGTAAATTTGTCTTGCGCGTTTTATAATCATAATGCTCTGTCTGCAGGTGTTACTGTTATTTTTTTATACATTTTGTCCTTGAATTTTATAGATTTGTTTATGCCATTAGTTATTCACTGATTTCTTTTGTGCTCTTGTTTTTTGAAAGCTAACGTATATTACCGTGATTTCTTCATCTTTGATGCGCTTATGATCTGTTAAGAAAGGTTATAATTTATGTTAGGATCCTGATTTTTGCGTCGGGCGATAAATCAATCAATTTGATTTTCATATTTTCCATGTAGTTAGAATTATAGTGTATCACCCTGGCTGTTTTGGGTGGCTTCTCTTCTATTCTGTGTTTCAGACACATGATGTAGGGCATGTGATCTGAGATCTGTTTGATCAATACGCCAGCATTAACGCGGTTTAGATCATGCATATTGTTACATATGAAGTTGTCTATTAGGGTTGCTTTGCGTAATGGTAGGAAGAGTTATTAGTGGAATATAACTAAGCGTGGTTATCATGTCATAGTAGGCACTGATGACTTGTTTCTCGTGGATTTTTAAGAGGTCTATATTAAAGTTGTCCGCTACTATAACATCACAGTCGTTATTATCAAATCTGGACAGTGTTTGTTCCATTTCGGTAGTGAATTAAGGTACTGTAATTGTCATTAGTGTCGCATGGCGGTCGTTAACTGTCCCCAGAATAATTTTCTTTTCTTTACATCGACCAGTTACTTCGATAAGCAAAGATTCCCAAATATCAGATTCAAATGAACGCGGAACAATGTTATACTAAAACATCGGTATTTAGATGTTTATATGATTAAGCCGCCATGTTCACTGCATGTTTTCCCTCGTGATATCATCGAGTAGCCCTTCAGTTGCAGCTGCGACTTATCAGATGATTCACTTAGCCATGTTTCTTGTATGGATAGGGCGCTTAGTGTTACGCCGTCTTCGTTAAGTTGGTTTATAAGTATTTCTAATGGATCCATGTTGGCAGATATTGAAGCGGTGTTTAGGCTACACACAATGAAGCTCCCTCGTGCGTCCCTAAGGCTTTCCACAAAGTCATCGTATTCATAATATGGGGAATGCTTAATGGTCACCGGGTCTTCATCACGTGCACTCGCTTTGGCGCAGTATATTCTCGAACGAGTTTTTCGTTAACCCTGCAAATTCGTTTAGTAGTTCGTCAGCAATAGTATTAGCCATCACTTATGGTTCAGTACATATGTTAAGTAAAGTAGTAAACGTATAAGGATAAGTGACCGAATCAATGAAATTAATTAGATCGTGATATACGTCAAATATACAATGAACCGCATTGGCCAAAGAGGTGAAGTGAGATGAATTACAGATACAGAACAAAATAGTTGTCCATGAGAGATCCGCAATCGTGAGCTGATATACCCCACCGCATGTGCCAACCAAACAAACTCCGCAGTTACTAAAATGAGGCTTTTGCAATAATACAAACATCAGCCAGAAAGATAATAAATACATAGGTTGTTGCCGGGGGTGGGGGCGCGGAGCAGGAAAATCATAGGAAGGTGTCGGTGGATGGGGTAAAGTTACGTCTGGTATGAATGTCATTACCCTGGCACTGTGTCCTATGACATCTTGAATTTCTTATTTGAAGAATTCCATTGTAATATTTATTTGGTTATTTTGTTATTTAATCACATTCTCCCACAACCTCGTTAATTTCTGATTAACCTTGAAATGTTTACATATAAATGTTCCTAGTCGTATCTCGAGTTTTTTCCTTGTGTTGCCCGCAATGGGAATACGCGATTCATCATTCACAATTCAATGGCAGCTCTAGTCGGCGTCAGCTGTTACGGACAAATAATCAGTGTATATATCTTTTAAATATATTTTTCATTAGTGCAAGTACAGTGCACAAACCCAAAACAGTAACCTCTGTGTGTATTGCATTGTATGTATCACTACCAACGGCATGAAAAAATGTAAAAAAAAGCTTGAGGAATAATGACTTGTATTTCGTGAGCCGGATTATTAATGTGGTCTGTGCAGTAGAAAGGGCCATGTGGTACAGTATCAAAACTACAGCATACAGTTTTTGTTAACGTGAGTAGATTTGCCAAAGACTTATTTCACTATATAGTCACACTATTCGCCACAATAGATTGCTGCCAATTATGTAAGCAGATGATTTTTAAAGTTACATGTCTTCTGGCGTACTGGGCCCACACACACCGGGCCGACAACTGCTAAATTTTTTTCAATCCAGATTTTTACGACCTAAAGGCGTAAGTACACCATTGTTCCGACTTTCCACGTCCCGGAGAGCGTCATAATCAATATGTCATTGGTATAATGAGTATCCAGCGGCACACGTGACCTGATTCTGTGTCAGTAAGAGATGCCCCGAACCGATGACGACCGTTATGCCGGTGTCTTACTCATGTTTATTCATGAGGTTTCTGTGACTCGCGGCTTCCTTCGCTGTCTGTATATAAGTCGCAGGCTGGGTCTCATGGATTCAGGCACATACAGGCACTTCGCGACGTCGAAAGGACCACGCATTGTAACCACAGCAACTAGGAGATATAACAGAGCGGTCGTCATGGCAAAGGTTGCCATGCTCTTCCTTCTGCTGGCGGCTGCGGTTGCCATTACAGCAGGGTGTGTATTTTGGATGAGTATGAAGGTGTTTAGATACTCACGCAAATAACGCTTCATAGGGCTGTACAGGTCTCGCAAGTTCTATTTCCGGCTTAGGTCCTTTGGGGACCAACACAACACTTGCTACAGCTGCATGACGCGCACTCATTGTAGTCAACGTTTAAGTGTTGGGAACCGGCCGGCTGCGCGGTCTGTGCGTGATGAATCGAGTCGATGTGAAACTATTTTTTTTGTGCTTTGGTCTATGCATTCCTAACTATAAAATCATAATATGGTTAAAAGGTAAGATATTTATCTCTCCGTAATCCATGTGGTCCGTTGGGTGAGACTGTTGGAAGCGTTGTATTTTTGAGGCGAATCACCAGTGTTTACAAACGGAGCACGATTGTCCTCGCCATAAACGATTGTCAGTCCATAAAAGATGCGTTTTTACGTAACCATAGATACCGCGCCCAGACATGCGAGTCATGATGATTATTACGTCATATGACACGGAAAACCGCGCGCAGCACATTAGATCACTGACAGTCACTTATGAAACAGCCCCATTCTGGTTTATCAACTGTCTCACTGTACACAAACGGCGGGCCTCAACTGCCAATACGTTCAACTAAAGATGACGAAAGGCATGTCAGGTGAACTGTCATTGCGCGATAAAACTGATGCACAGTCAGTTTCAAACAAATGACGAATAAAATATTCAACTGACACTTCCTTCCGCCATATTTTGGTTGACCTCTGATGGTTTTAATTCTGATATATGCATTAAATTCAGTGGTTAGTTGGGCATCCAAGGACAACTTCAGCTGATTTTTTTTGGAGAAGCGAGTAAAAGCAAACAACCGGAAAGTAGGCAGCACGTACAGGCCGTTGATTCAAGCCATTGATACATACAAGTATCCCTGTCTCGTGAGGTCTCGATCAGGTCCCGTAGTGACTGTACAGTCAGATTTGTAGAAGTTCTGTAGATAATTTTGAAAAATACACGCGTGTTTTGCTAAATTGTCTACATAACTTCTGCTAATGAAGGTCATAATTTGTTCGGCTATTGTCGTGTGTATTCTGTTTGTCAAGCTCAAGCAGTCGGTGGGTGGTTCGAGCCCCACCTGTGCAAATGTTTGCTCAGAATAAAGAAACAAATTGTTTATCGCAATGACTAGGTGGGGAGGGTGAGTAATTACGCCCAGCGACCTGGCTCCTCTCCTCCTTGACGCTTTCCAATGTCGTGATATGAATTTGAGTATATTATCTGATATTTTGAGAGACTTTGTTAGACCGTTGATGGCACATCATGAATGGCTTCAAATTGAATGTACTTTGTATTTTTTAGAACGGCTGGATCGTTATTGCGTTTATTTTATTAAATATATAAGCCAGCTAACATCAAAATAGCAAGCTTGAAATAAATCCTGTGTTTCGGAAATTGTTTTTCTTTCAAGTTGTCTTTTGACGGTTCCTACCAATTACATCATGTGATGTATCTTATCCTTAAATTGTTGAATATGCCTAGTGAATAGCCTACTATTATATTGTATCGTTTCTGTCTTTCATACCAGTGCTGGCTATGGTAAAACTCGGTCAAAATCCAGAAGCAGCCATGGAGGTGGTGGCAGCCGCAAAGCGACCTCTGACTACAGGGGTAGGAGATCCATTGGTTACGCAGGTGGTTCCAGCAGTGACGGTTACGGAGGCGGTCATGGAGGCGGTTCCAGCAGTGGCGGTTACAGAGGCGGTTACGGAGGCGGTTCCAGTAGTGGCGGTTACGGAGGCGGTTCCAGCAGTGGCGGTTACGGAGGCGGTTCCAGCAGTGGCGGTTACGGAGGCGGTCATGGAGGCGGTTCCAGCAGTGGTGGGCACAGGGGATGGAACAGCTAGGCTGGAATTGCTAAAGAAACAATTTCATGCCCGCATTCCACTGATTAACAGCCTATGTAATTGATGCATGCTTGAAAAGCTCTTATAATGTTCAAGCAATTACGCGTCTATTGTTTTCATTTTTGTGGACCTACCATGACTAGGCACATATTGCATTTGTGCGTCCTGACATTATTATGTGATGTCGTTTCTTACCAATAAATAAAACCCCAAGTTCCCGTGCTGTCGGGTTGTTGCTCCAGTCACGTCATGGACTCCTACTAACATGGTCTCATGTCTGATCCAGAACGCGGTTACCATAGCAACGGTGGTTCACACGGCACGAAAGCATGGCGACTGGCACTGCATGACTTACCGCTTGTTTCTAATACCCCAGCCCGTATACATGCAGAGCGATCACCTCTCCTTTATTGTTCCTCACTGTAGGGGTTGCCATGTGTATAAATTACAAGGTGTCACATCAGCAAACGCTGCAAATATATCCAACGAGGTGTATACTCATAGCATGACAGGAAATTGTTTGTAAACTTTTTAAATTCCCTCCAGTACACGAGCTAGCATTTGAAATTATATACTGTGGCCGGGGACAAGATGCCGATCCAGATACATTTAGCCTATAATATACATGAGATTCTCAGATATGCCAGCGCTCTAACCCACTGAGCGCTCGGCCTGCCCCACTACGACAGATGATCCGGTGAGGTACGAAAGACAACGGACACGAGCGATCTATATGCTGTTAAATTCGTTAACTAAATTTGCCTTTTTTTCGTCCCTATTTTCCTTTCTTTTGTTTCTTATTATTATATAATTGCCGCAGTTATGAAACAACCATTCGATTTCCGGGTGTTGTGGTTTGATATATATATATAGAGAATTCGTTTATTTGACCAAGAAGTGTAGTACATGTCATACAGAACATAAATATACGGGTTAGACAGGAGACTCCCATTAAGACACAGGTAGGTCGCTATCATGGGAGCCACCTTAATATATATATATATATATATATATATATATATATATATATATACCGGTAAATATAAACAGCTGACAAGGTAGGTTGGGACTGCTGCTAATTACAAGCGTTTTATAGGCGAAAGAAATTGAGAGCTATATTCAATACATTAAGTAGCAGAGATAAATAATAATTAGTTTCTTCATAATAATAGTTAAAAATTCTTTCCAAATGTCATTTAGTCTGAATAATATCATGGTATATTACTGTCTATTACTGCAAAATATAAGCGATCAAAAGCAAACATACAGTAATAGATTTGGCCACAAAATGTAGAGGATTACTGTACACGATGGCAAATCTAACAATGAGCAATAGAACATATAATTTTCTAAATATAGGGTGAACCCAATCAAGCTATGCGTGAAGATAAGATAGGATAAGATAAGATAAAGTTTTATTTAACGTCGGTATGTATAAGTCAACAATAAACATGAGCAAAAGTGCTATTGACCGACAATAATAAAATGACATGAGCGGATGATATGACAATGAAAATATAACAACCTTTGCATCTCATAAAACCTTACCCATTAGCTATGTTACATAATGTGCACGAATTACAGTGACACAAGAACACATCCGAAGATGACAGCCTTGGTTTAAATTCTTTGGCAGATTTGGCTAACTGTGTTTCCTTGTTGAGCATGTTCCATAGCTTGCTACCTTGATACTTCAATGAATTATGGCCATAAGCTGTTGTCTTAACGCGTGGCATACATATATTTGGCCCATTTTTTAAAATGTAATTGTTTTCCTTCACGTTATACATGTCATGAAGATAACCAGGCCCAATCTTGTTGATACTCTTGTAAACTTCTAATGATATGCAGCGCAATCGTTCAACATATAGCAATGGTCTACCCGCTCTCTTCCTCAACTCTGCGTATTCTGATCTAAAGTCATTAAACACATGCCTCAATGCCCGCTCCTGTATCTTTTCAATCCTACGCATATTTTTCATATCACAAAAATGTCATGCAACGGGACAATAATTAAAATGTGAAAGAATAAAAGAATGAAATAACGTAAGTTTGCTATAAACATCCATTGATTTAGAAACTCTAGCTAAAACATAAAGACTTTTGCCAGCCTTCTTGCATAAACTTGATATATGGTTGCCGAAAGTTAACCTAGCGTCCAGTTGAATACCTAGTAATGTTACTTCCTGTTGTGCTGCCAGTTCGGTTCCAGAAATCGAAAACTATCTGTGCTGACTTAATTCGTTTCTCTTTTCATACACGATTGCCTGGTACTTACTTGGGTTCGCTTTCATGTAATTGTCGACGAACCACGTTGTTATCTCCGATAACGCCTTCTCTAGAGTTACTCTAACCTTGTTAAACTCCTTACCTTGAGCCGCTACAGTATTATCATCAGCATAATTATAGTTATCGGTCTCCCGTGCGGTGGATACAAGCAAGTCATTCGTAAATACATTATACAGATGTGGACCAAAACAGATTCCTGTGGTGCTCCTTTCTTGAGGGTAAGCCACTCGCTCCGATTATGTCCTAGTTTTACCCTCTGTTCGCGGTTCGTAAGATAGCTTGCAAACAGCGTACATGATTGTTTACTTATGCCATAAGCGTTCATCCTGGTAATCAATAATCTGTGTGGAAGATCCATTAGTATAGCTCCCATAACTTGATTATTATCTAATGCATTTTTGGAATCTTCAACTAAGCGCATCAGTAGGCTTTGACAGCTGTTTCCCTTTCTAAACCCAGATAGTCTTGGTGATAACCTGGGTTCCATAGAGGACGTAAGCTGGTCACACAATATTTGTTCATATATCTTGGAGATACAGGGGAGAACACTTACTGGCCTGTAGTTTTCCTTATTTAAGTTGTCCTTCTTCTTGAAAAGGGGTGTGACTTCAGCGTATTTTAGTTCTTTTGGAAACGTATTACAATTAATCGTCATATTTAACACACCTTAATGGCTCACACAGGATGGCAGCTCCCCGCTTGATAAGCTTCGGAGGTATCTTGTCGTAGCCACTAGCCTTCGACACGTCAATGCCTTTAAGTGCATTGTATATTTCGTGGCTACTTACTGCCCGAAAGTTAAAAGTTTCCGTTATGCCATGGTTACCTTCCTTTATAGCCATAACGGATTTATGGTCTTTGTGATAAAGAAGGGTTTCGTCTATTGGTTGATCATCTGGTATGTCATCTTGTTGGCCTATGTCTTTGGCAACGTCTATGAAATATTGATTAAATATGTCACTTACCTTTGATGGATCTGATATTATTTCGTCGCGCTCTTTCAGTAACACGTTTCCGCTGCTTGCGTTTTTTCTTGATATTAGTGGTATTACAACTTTCCAGAATTCCTTCCCGTTAGTCGTAGCTTCGCTACATTTCCTCTTTATGTAAGCCTTTGTCCTTGACTATAGATGGAAGTGTATTCAAGATAATAAGACGGCTAATTCTTAGGCATCGCTTAGCATACTTATGCCTTGTAGATCTTACAATATGGGCAAGAGAGCTACAAAACCTCCCTCTATGACAGAGAATGATCAACGAAACAGCGCCCCTAGCGCCAGAGTTGTGAAATTCCCACACCGAAAACTGGCTAATCTAGTAAATTTGCATGGCGAGCGACAGAAGTCGCCTTGTAACATTAAATGGTGGTAGGTCATGCTTCAAAAGTAGCTGCAAATGTTTCGCATACGTTCGTAGAAGGCAGGTAGGTGACTGATTTAGAGATTCAGCCATTGGTTTTGCAAATACAAGGAGTTGAAGTGGGGGCCGGCGCTCCGTGGCAGCCGTTGAGTCGTATTTAGCTCGTCGCGGCGCGTCCCAGGCCTTCACCATAGCCTTCTTCTATTGGTCTGATGTGGAAAAAAGGGGTAATTACCGAGCGTTCCCCCAATCCATTACCACCCTCGCCCCAGTTCAGGTGAAAAAAGTCGGAATGCAACTTCGAACAATTAATTTTTAATTTTTTTTTAAATAAGTCATCCCACGCTAAAGTGTGGAACGACTTTTTTGGTTTGTAAACCATATCGTGATGTCATAAACAGGGCATTGTAGTCACTCGTCACAACGGGCTATTTCTATTTTTTGGGATATTGCCGTTGGCGACAGGCCTTCAACACTGACGCCAGCTTATTATGCATGATGTGTAGGAGGAAAAAACCTCGTGGTATGGAAATAAGCAAATGTCCTATTGTTCCCTTACTCCACAATGCTATCCAACAATATATATAGTATAAATCTAAACGTGAGGTGAAAGACCATAGAGACGAGGTCAGCGTAGTGACAATAGATTCAAGCTCTTTCCTGCACGAAACCAATCAACAATGCACTAGTATGGCAGGCCATCCCGATATCTATTCCCGATACTTCAACTCTTCATACAATGGAAGTAGAACTGAAACCTTGACACCCGAAGGTGAGATTAAACATATATCTAATTACGCAATATAATGGCAACCAGCACAAACAGATAAATTCTCTATTTGGAACAGAAAATGATAAGAAGAATATAATTACGCAATATGATGGCAACCAGCAAAAACAGATAAATTCTCTATTTGGAACAGAAAATGATAAGAAGAATATAATTACGCAATATAATGGCAACCAGCAAAAACAGATAAATTCTCTATTTGGAACAGAAAATGATAAGAAGAATATAATTCGCGATAGCAGGGGCATAATGTGTTATAGCAGGGGCATAATGTGTGATAGCAGGGGCATAATGTGTGATAGCAGGGGCATAATGTGTGATAGCAAGAATATACTTGGCCATAGCAAGGGTATTATTATTGGTAGAAAAGCTATAATTCGGCATAGCAAAAATATAATTCGCGATAGCAACAATAAAGTTCATGATAGCAAGACTATAATTCGTGATAGCAAGAACATAATTCGTGATAGCAAGAATATAATTAGTGATATAAAGAAAAAAAATTCGTGATAGCAAAAGAATTATTCGTGATAGTACAAATATAACTCGCGAAAGCAAGAAGATAATTCGTGATAGTAAAAATATAATTCGCGACAGCGAGAATATAATTCGCAACAAAAAGATATAATATAAATAGTTATGGAATAAATATTGGGATGGCTCGCCATACACTAGCATAATTTTATTAAGACATATCCCTCACCGCACAAAAAAAAAGCATGGCACAAGCCATGATCGTAGTGACAGACACGTATCGCCCGTGAGCTATGGCGTAAAACTTGCCTGTCTGTCAGAATGACGGACGGGGTCCCAGTGAACACCTGCGAGGTATAAAGTGGAGCTCGGTGAGACAGGTCCTCACACCGACCGATAGAGTCAGAACAGAAAACTCAGACCTTCGAACCTCGCACCACCCACAGAATCAGCATGAACAAGCTTCTGATTGTCGCCGTCGTCCTGGGCTTTGTCGCCCTTGTCGCCTCCAGGTCAGTCAGGCAATCGCCATTCTATTGCGCAACTTCCGCGGCGCATGCGCATTGCAGACGATATACGGGATTTGGGTCTCGATCGAGGTCAAATATCACATCTGAGATAAGGAATGAGTTGTTGGTCCTAATAATGACCCGCAATCCATTCCTTATCTGGCTTACTGGTTATTTCTATTGTTTCCTCTGAGGAGGCGGCGATGGAACGGAGTATGTGAGCGAAGGGTCATTATTGTCCCTCCCTTGGTGGTCGAGTTGTTTTAAATGTACAATTATTGCGACTTGCACAGGGTTATTGGCCATCCCTTCTTTGATGCAATTAGCTGTAACAACGTTTCGTGACTTCACACCAAAGTTTAAGATCTGGTTTCTGTTTATTTATATCCCTGTTACTGACCTGCATTGTTTGATTAATCCCTCTGTATCATTATCAATCCGTTTCGCTGTCCCATTCCGGCTCGATCATCCAATCACATTCAATATCTTTCAACCAAGCGTAATAAAGCTGTTTAGGTTAACAGCGCTTTCTGTCACATAGTATTCCTCAATTAATAAATAGAGCAAGTAGAGTAAATAGAGTTAATAGAGTAATTTAATTGGCGGTGACGATACCACAATTATTACTTCCACCATCTCATGACTGGCGTCAAAGTCAACTGATTGAAGTTTTACAGCAATGGGACATGACTGAAAAGTATATTATATGTCTCATTATAGTCCCCAACACAGCGCTGAATCCAATGAGGGATACGGTAGCTATGGCTACGGCAGAAGGGATCTCGGCGGCCGTGTAGGTTACGGTGGTTACGGCGGTGACGTGGGATACGCCAGGGGTCACGGCGGTAGCTATGGTGGATACAACGGAGGCTACGGAGGATATGGCTATGATGACAACGGCAGAGGATACGGCCCCGGAAGATATGGTCGTTACTAGTACAAGGTTAGTTGCATAACTCTGTAATTAATCTGAATTATGAGAACTAAATGAGTCCTTAAAAAACCTTGAAACTGCAAATATCGGCATGAACTAATATATTCAAGTTTCATAAAACTACGAACATCGCTACTTTATTCGGAATAATGTCTGCTGAAATGAATGGGTGTGTCCTTTTTTCCTCGCAATGTAGGCGAAACCAGGGCGCTTAGACCTCTTATATAACTTATTCATCATTCGTCATGCCTGGCTTTTACGAATTATTTTGATTATATATGTTTATATTTATTCTATATTGTACGGTTAATTCATTGTATTTACATATAATTTTTGCTGAGCAATATATCTTGCATGCATGTGTATTTAAATAAGAGATCCTTCGAAACTGCTCACTGCTGAAACAGTATAAGCCTGTGTATGATGTCATCAGGTCTGACATCACCAGCCATTGTACGTCACCAAGGTCTGACGTCACCATGGTCTAACTTCACCAAGGTCTGACGTCACCAAGGTACAACATCATCAAGGTCTGGCGTCACAAACCGTCATAAATCACCAAGGTTTGACGTCACTGGCCACACTGTGTGGACAAATGATGTCACACGAATACAGCTGAATAAAACATTGTTTGCAATGGATCTTCCGCATTTCACGTTGTATTGTATCGCAAATATGATCGGCGATATGCAGACAGATTATAACGCGTCATAACATTTGTTCGATCATTCCATGCCAACATTCAAAGGTGATTATGGACATGATAATCCGCATTACGCACATGATAATGTACATTACGCACATGATAATGTGCATTATGGACATGATAATGTGCATTATGGACATGAGAATGTGCATTACGGACATGAGAATGTGTATTATGTACATGATAATGTGCATTACTTACATGATAATGTACATTATGGACATGATAATGTGCATTATGGACATGATAATGTGCATTACTTACATGATAATGTGCATTACTTACATGATAATGTACATTATGGACATGATAATGTACATTATGGACATGATAATGTGCATTATGGATCTTCTAATATGAATTATGGACATTCCAATGTGCATTTTGGACATGATAATGTGCATTAAATATGAACATGTTAATTTGCATTAAGAACATGTCAAGATGCATTAATAACGTGCCAATGCGATGTGGCTTAATGTTGTCTGATGGAACCAGCCGTCAAGAATTACGAACTGCGGTTCAGCATATTGCTATAAGCTTTACGCGTACCTGGAGTTGAACTCATGAGCTGAATTTGGGGAAAAAAAGCTGCACACATTTACAAAACCTGCTCTGGAAACTGGTGCCTCCATGCCGCCACAGTACGCCTTCACATGGCCGTCGTTCTCAGGCGGTTTATTCTGTAGCAGTCCGCCAATTGTCATTACCAACATATGAAGTCATAATGCACAAGTCATAATGCACAAGTCATAATGCACAAGTCATAATGCACGACAAGTCATAATACACGACAAGTCATAATGCACAAGTCATAATGCACGACATATCATAATGCACAAGTCATAATGCACGACATATCATAATGCACAAGTCATAATGCACGACAAGTCATAATGCACAAGTCATAATGCACGACAAGTCATAATGCACAAGTCATAATGCACGACAAGTCATAATGCACGACAGGTCATAATGCACAAGTCATAATGCACGACAAGTCATAATGCACGACAGGTCATACTCATGATGTAGAATGACATGCTCAGAAGGCAGAATGACATTCATATAATGAAAAATGACATGACATGACATAATCAGAATCGGTGTCATTTATTGGATCAAGAACAATATTAAAATGTGTCGCACATAATACATTTACAACAGTTTAGTGACTTGATCAGCAGACCCCCATTGAGACCTGTGCAGTCGCTTTCATGAGGGCCACCTCAGTTACGATAAATACATTGACGATGGGCGGACTTCTGAAGGGCATTATATGCGTGATAGGAGCAAACACAACAAATAATAAACACAAACATAGAACAAAAACCGAAAACATGTATGATAGATAAAAGAAACATGGGGAAAAAAGTTTCATATACACCTAGCACGATTTCAAAACGCGTGGTGGGAGGGCGGGTGGGGGGAGGCAGGGAAGGGACGATTCTGGGTAGGGATATTGTATTGCTTGACAAACGTAACAATTTTGAATAGTACAGTTAGTGCTACAACGACCTACTAAAAACAGCTTTACGGCTGTCATCGGCTGCGGAGCCAAATTCAATAAATTGGGTAGACTATTTCGTATGCATCTGCGAGCAAATTCATGTTGGATAGAATGAGTACGATACTGACTACAATGTCTTGTGTGATAACGATGAATGTCCGAATGTTGAGTGGGTGCCATGAAGGCGAAATATGGTGATTATTTTAGTTTATTATTTTTTAATTTAAAATGAAACTTTAATTGTTGTAGGATGTGAATGTCCTCCAGTTTTAGCATATTTAGGTGTTTGAAAATTGGTTCGGTATGCGCATGATACTTGCTACAGGTAATTGTTCTCACTGCTCTCTTTTGGATCCTTGTTATAGGTTTGCATTTATATTCCAAAACTAATAAATCATAATTAAGACACGATAATATTAATGTATAATATAGCAAAAAGTAAGATGTGTTGCGGTATGTATTGCTTAAGTCGGTTTAGTATTCCTACGCGTGGAGAGATTTCTACTTAAGACGTTTGTGGGATCATGCCATGTAAGGTGCTTACCTATTGTTACTCCGAATAGAATAAAAGAATCAAAGCATTTTATCTGCATATTGCTTATCCTAATCTGAGGATTTTTTACAATTTGTTTGCTGTGTGTAGAATACTATAAATTTAGATTTTTTTTTATTTAGAGGCAATTTGTTTATTAGTAGCCATTTATTGATCTTACATAGTTCATCATTTAGTTTGTTCATCCCTTCTTCTGTTTGTGGATTAACGCCGAATGTGCTTAAAGTAGTGGTTAATGTTGTGTCATCAGCATATATTATGGCTTTAAACAGGAAACTTGCCTTTGGCAGGTAATTTTCCACGTTTGGTAGAGGCTGTAGAGGTTTACCGACTGCGTCTTTAATATGTTTTAGCATAATACAAGATAGTCCACAATGGCCAGAACTAGGTTTCGGTTTCAGTTCGATTATTACATTTAGGATATCCTTAGTGTTTCAGGGCTTTAATTTCATCTCTACACGGATTCTTCAAATATTGACTAAATGATCTTTCTGTTAATTGAATTTCATCGGCTAATTTCGGAACCATATCGATGAAATACTGGTTAAACTTTTGTGCTATATCAGATCGCCCTTCAACGAAATTGCCATTTATGTTAAAGCATTCAGGGAGATCCTTCTCCAATGTTGATTTAATATGGTGCTTATAGTCTTCCATGTACTTTTCTAATCACTTTTATTTTGGTTAAATAATGCTTCGTAGTGGGTCTTCTTAGCCATACGAATACTGTTGTTAAGCATACGATTGTACGTCCGTAAATTTGTCTTGCGCGTTTTATAATCATAATGCTCTGTCTGCAGGTGTTACTGTTATTTTTTTATACATTTTGTCCTTGAATTTTATAGATTTGTTTATGCCATTAGTTATTCACTGATTTCTTTTGTGCTCTTGTTTTTTGAAAGCTAACGTATATTACCGTGATTTCTTCATCTTTGATGCGCTTATGATCTGTTAAGAAAGGTTATAATTTATGTTAGGATCCTGATTTTTGCGTCGGGCGATAAATCAATCAATTTGATTTTCATATTTTCCATGTAGTTAGAATTATAGTGTATCACCCTGGCTGTTTTGGGTGGCTTCTCTTCTATTCTGTGTTTCAGACACATGATGTAGGGCATGTGATCTGAGATCTGTTTGATCAATACGCCAGCATTAACGCGGTTTAGATCATGCATATTGTTACATATGAAGTTGTCTATTAGGGTTACTTTGCGTAATGGTAGGAAGAGTTATTAGTGGAATATAACTAAGCGTGGTTATCATGTCATAGTAGGCACTGATGGCTTGTTTCTCGTTGATTTTTAAGAGGTCTATATTAAAGTTGTCCGCTACTATAACATCACAGTCGTTATTATCAAATCTGGACAGTGTTTGTTCCATTTCGGTAATGAATTAAGGTACTGTAATTGTCATTAGTGTCGCATGGCGGTCGTTAAATGTCCCCAGAGTAATTTACTTTTCTTTACATCGACCAGTTACTTCGATAAGCAAAGATTCCCAAATATCAGATTCAAATGAACGCGGAACAATGTTATACTAAAAATCGGTATTTAGATGTTTATATGATTAAGCCGCCATATTCACTGCATGTTTTCCACCGCTATATCATCGAGTAGCACTTCAGTTGCAGCTGCGACATATCAGCTGATTCGTTTAGCCACGTTTCTTGTATGCATAGGGCACTTAGTGTTACGCCGTCTTCGTTAAGTTGGTTTATAAGTATTTCTAATGGATCCATGTTGGCAGATAATGAAGCGGTGTTTAGGCTAAACACAATGAAGCTCCCTCGTGCGTCCCTGAAGCTTTCCACAAATCATTGTATTCGTAATATGGGGAATGGTCACCGGGTCTTCATCAGTGCAGGCTGTTTGGCGCAGTATATTCTCGAACGAGTGTTTCTTTAACCCTGCAAATTCATTTAGTAGTTCGTCATCAATAGTATTAGCCATCACCTATGGTTCAGTATATATGTTAAGTAAAATAGTAAACGTATAAGGATCAGTGACCGAATCAATGAAATTAATTAGATCGTGATTTACGTCAAATATACAATGAACCGCATTGGCCAAAGAGGTGAAGTGAAATGAATTACAGATGCAGAACACAATAGTTGTCTATGAGAGATCACGTGAGCTGAAATACCCCGCCGCATGTGCCAACCAAACAAACTCCGCAGTTACTAAAATGAGGCTTTTGCAATAATACAAACATAAGCCAGAAAGATAATAAATACATAGGTTGTTGCCGGGGGTGGGGGCGCGGAGCAGGAAAATCATAGGAAGGTGTCGGTGGATGGGGTAAAGTTACGTCTGGTATGAATGTCATTACCTTGGCACTGTGTGATATGACATCTTGAATTTCTTATTTGAAGAATTCCATTGTAATATTTATTTGGTTATTTTGTTATTTAATCACATTTTCCCACAACCTCGTTAATTTCTGATAAACCTTGAAATGTTTACATATAAATGTTTCTAGAGTTTTTTCCTTGTGTTGCCCGCAATGGGAATACGCGATTCATCATTCTCAATTCAATGGCAGCTCTAATCGGCGTCAGCTGTTACGGATAAATAATCAGAGTGTATATTTCTTTTAAATATATTTTTCATTAGTGCAAGTACAGTGCACAAACCCAAAACAGTAACCTCTGTGTATATTGCATTGTATGTATCACTACCAACGGCATGAAAAAATGTAAAAAAAAGCTTGAGGAATAATGACTTGTATTTCGTGAGCAGGATTATTAATGTGTTCTGTGCAGTAGAAAGGGCCATGTGGTACAGTATCAAAACTATACCATACAGTTTTTGTTAACCTGAGTAGATTTGCCAAAGACTTATTTCACTATATTCGCCACAATAGATTGCTGCCAATTATGCAAGCAGATGATTTATAATGTTACATGTCTCCTGACAACTGCCAATTTTGTTTCAATCCAGATTTTTACGACCTAAAGGCGTTAGGGTATTATGAGGGTTCTGTGACTCTGACTCTGACGTCTGACATGGCTTTTCTCCATTAGGCTCGCCAGTCTACTCCTGGCCTTACATGGTTGACCCTGTCTGACATGGCTTTCCTCCAGTAGACTCGCCAGTCTACTCCTGTCCTTACATGGTTGACCCTGTCTGACATGGCTTTTCTCCAGTAGGCTCGCCAGTCTACTCCTGGCCTTACATGGTTGACCCCGTCTGACATGGCTTTTCTCCAGTAGGCTCGCCAGTCTACTCCTGGCCTTACATGGTTGACCCCGTCTGACATGGCTTTTCTCCAGTAGGCTCGCCAGTCTACTCCTGGCCTTACATGGTTGACCCTGTCTGACATGGCTTTTCTCCAGTAGGCTCGCCAGTCTACTCCTGGCCTTACATGGTTGACCCCGTCTGACATGGCTTTTCTCCAGTAGACTCGCCAGTCTACTCCTGGCCTTACGTGGTTGACCCCGTCTGACATGGCTTTTCTCCATTATGCTCGCCAGTCTACTCCTGGCCTTACATGGTTGACCCCGTCTGACATGGCTTTTCTCCAGTAGGCT
Source organism: Arenicola marina (assembly GCA_964019135.1). Lineage (NCBI taxonomy): Eukaryota > Metazoa > Annelida > Polychaeta > Arenicolidae > Arenicola > Arenicola marina. The sequence goes on along the minus strand of OZ025256.1, from coordinate 18,853,909 downwards.
CGCCAGTCTACTCCTGGCCTTACATGGTTGACCCTGTCTGACATGGCTTTTCTCCAGTAGGCTCGCCAGTCCACTCCTGTCCTTACATGGTTGACCCCGTCTGACATGGCTTTTCTCCAGTAGGCTCGCCAGTCTACTCCTGGCCTTACATGGTTGACCCCGTCTGACATGGCTTTTCTCCAGTAGGCTCGCCAGTCTACTCCTGGCCTTACATGTTTGACCCTGTCTGACATGGCCTTTCTCCAGTAGGCTCGCCAGTCTACTCCTGGCTTTACATGGTTGACCCCGTCTGACATGGCTTTTCTCCAGTAGGCTCGCCAGTCTACTCCTGGCCTTACATGGTTGACCCTGCCTGACAGGGCTTTTCTCCAGTAGGCTCGCCAGTCTACACCTGGCCTTACATGGTTGACCCCGTCTGACATGGCTTTTCTCCAGTAGGTTCGCCAGTCTACTCCTGGCCTTACATGGTTGACTTCGTCTGACATGGCTTTTCTCCAGTAGGCTCACCAGTCTACTCCTGGCCTTACATGGTTGACCCTGTCTGACATGGCTTTTCTCCATTAGGCTCGCCAGTCTACTCCTGGCCTTACATGGTTGACCCCGTCTGACATGGCTTTTCTCCATTAGGCTCGCCAGTCTACTCCTGGCTTTACATGGTTGACCCCGTCTGACATGGCTTTTCTCCATTAGGCTCGCCAGTCTACTCCTGGCCTTACATGGTTGACCCCGTCTGACATGGCTTTTCTCCAGTAGGCTCGCCAGTCTACTCCTGGCCTTACATGGTTGACCCTGTCTGACATGGCTTTTCTCCAGTAGGCTCGCCAGTCTACTCCTGGCCTTACATGGTTGACCCCGTCTGACATGGCTTTTCTCCAGTAGGTTCGCCAGTCTACTCCTGGCCTTACATGGTTGACCCCATCTGACATGGCTTTTCTCCAGTAGGCTCGCCAGTCTACTCCTGGCCTTACAAGGTTGACCCCGTCTGACATGGCTTTTCTCCAGTAGGCTCGCCAGTCTACTCATGGCCTTACATGGTTGACCCCGTCTGACATGGCTTTTCTCCAGTAGGCTCGGCAGTCTACTCCTGGCCTTACATGGTTGACCCCGTCTGACATGGCTTTTCTCCAGTAGGCTCGCCAGTCCACTCCTGTCCTTACATGGTTGACCCCGTCTGACATGGCTTTTCTCCAGTAGACTCGCCAGTCTACTCCTGTCCTTACATGGTTGAGCCCGTCTGACATGGCTTTTCTCCATTAGGCTCGCCAGTCTACTCCTGGCCTTACATGGTTGACCCCGTCTGACATGGTTTTTCTCCAGTATGCTCGCCAGTCTACTCCTGGCCTTACATGGTTGACCCCGTCTGACATGGCTTTTCTCCATTAGGCTCGCCAGTCTACTCCTGGCCTTACATGGTTGACCCCGTCTGACATGGCTTTTCTCCATTAGGCTCGCCAGTCTACTCCTGGCCTTACATGGTTGACCCCGTCTGACATGGTTTTTCTCCAGTAGGCTCGCCAGTCCACTCCTGTCCTTACATGGTTGACCCCGTCTGACATGGCTTTTCTCCATTAGGCTCGCCAGTCTACTCCTGGCCTTACCTGGTTGACCCTGTCTGACATGGCTTTTCTCCAGTAGGCTCGCCAGTCTACTCCTGGCCTTACATGGTTGACCCCGTCTGACATGGCTTTTCTCCAGTAGGCTCGCCAGTCTACTCCTGGCCTTACATGGTTGACCCCGTCTGACATGGCTTTTCTCCAGTAGGCTCGCCAGTCCACTCCTGTCCTTACATGGTTGACCCCGCCTGACATGGCTTTTCTCCAGTAGGCTCGCCAGTCTACTCCTGGCCTTACATGGTTGACCCCGTCTGACATGGCTTTTCTCCAGTAGGCTCGCCAATCTACTCCTGGCCTTACATGGTTGACCCCGTCTGCCATGGCTTTTCTCCACTAGGCTCGCCAGTCTACTCCTGGCCTTACATGGTTGACCCCGTCTGACATGGCTTTTCTCCAGTAGGCTCGCCAGTCTACTTCTGGCCTTACATGGTTGACCCCGTCTGACATGGCTTTTCTCCATTAGGCTGGCCAGTCTACTCCTGGCCTTACATGGTTGACCCCGTCTGACATGGCTTTTCTCCAGTAGGCTCGCCAGTCTACTCCTGGCCTTACATGGTTGACCCTGTCTGACATGGCTTTTCTCCATTAGGCTCGCCAGTCTACTTCTGGCCTTACATGGTTGACCCCGTCTGACATGGCTTTTCTCCATTAGGCTGGCCAGTCTACTCCTGGCCTTACATGGTTGACCTTGTCTGACATGGCTTTTCTCCCGTAGGCTCGCCAGTCTACTTCTGGCCTTACATGGTTGACCCTGTCTGACATGGCTTTTCTCCAGTAGGCTCGCCAGTTTACTTCTGGCCTTACATGGTTGACCCCGTCTGACGTGGCTTTTCTCCAGTAGGCTCGCCAGTCTACACCTGGCCTTACATGGTTGACCCCGTCTGACATGGCTTTTCTCCAGTAGACTCGCCAGTCTACTCCTGGCCTTACATGGTTGACCCCGTCTGACATGGCTTTTCTCCAGTAGGCTCGCCAGTCTACTCCTGGCCTTACATGGTTGACCCCGTCTGACATGGCTTTTCACCAGTAGGCTCGCCAGTCTACTCCTGGCCTTACATGGTTGACCCCGTCTGACGTGGCCTTTCTCCAGTAGGCTCGCCAGTCTACTCCTGGCCTTACATGGTTGACCCCGTCTGACATGGCTTTTCTCTAGTAGGCTGGCCTGTCTACTCCTGGCCTTACATGGTTGACCCCGTCTGACATGGCTTTTCTCCAGTAGGTTCGCCAGTCTACTCCTGGCCTTACATGGTTGACCCCGTCTGACATGGCTTTTCTCCAGCAGGTTCGCCAGTCTACTCCTGGCCTTACATGGTTGACCCCGTCTGACATGGCTTTTCTCCAGTAGTCTCGCCAGTCTACTCCTGGCCTTACATGGTTGACCCCGTCTGACATGGCTTTTCTCCAGTAGGCTCGCCAGTCTACTCCTGGCCTTACATGGTTGACCCCGTCTGACATGGTTTTTCTCCAGTAGGTTCGCCAGTCCACTCCTGGCCTTACATGGTTGACCCCGTCTGATATGGCTTTTCTCCAGTAGGCTCGCCAGTCCACTCCTGGCCTTACATGGTTGACCCCGTCTGACATGGCTTTTCTCCATTAGGCTCGCCAGTCTACTCCTGGCCTTACATGGTTGACCCCGTCTGACATGGCTTATCTCCAGTAGGTTCGCCAGTCTACTCCTGGCCTTACATGGTTGAACCCGCCTGACATGGCTTTTCTCCAGTAGGTTCGCCAGTCTACTCTTGGCCTTACATGGTTGACCCCGTCTGACATGGCTTTTCTCCAGTAGGCTCGCCAGTCTACTCCTGGCCTTACATGGTTGACCCTGTCTGACATGGCTTTTCTCCAGTAGGCTCGCCAGTCTACTCCTGGCCTGACATGGTTGACCCCGTCTGACATGGCTTTTCTCCAGTAGGTTCGCCAGTCTACTCCTGGCCTTACATGGTTGACCCCGTCTGACATGGCTTTTCTCCATTAGGCTCGCCAGTCTACTCCTGGCCTTACATGGTTGACCCCGTCTGATATGGCTTTTCTCCAGTAGGCTCGCAAGTCTACTCCTGGCCTTACATGGTTGACCCCGTCGGACATGGCTTTTCTCCAGTAGGTTCGCCAGTCTACTCCTGGCCTTACATGGTTGACCCCGTCTGACATGGCTTTTCTCCAGTAGGTTTGCCAGTCTACTCCTGGCATTACATGGTTGACCCCGTCTGACATGGCTTTCCTCCAGTAGGTTCGCCAGTCTACTCCTGGCCTTACATGGTTGACCCCGTCTGACATGGCTTTTCTCCAGTAGTTTCGCCAGTCTACTCCTGGCCTTACATGGTTGACCCCGTCTGACATGGCTTTTCTCCAGTAGGTTCGCCAGTCTACTCCTGGCCTTACATGGTTGACCCCGTCTGACATGGCTTTTCTCCAGTAGGTTCGCCAGTCTGCTCCTGGCCTTACATGGTTGACCCCGTCTGACATGGCTTTTCTCCAGTAGGTTCGCCAGTCTACTTCTGGCCTTACAAGGTTGACCCCGTCTGACATGGCTTTTTTCCAGTAGGCTCGCCAGTCTACTCCTGGCCTTACATGGTTGACCCCGTCTGACATGGCTTTTCTCCAGTAGGCTCGCCAGTCTACTCCTGGCCTTTCATGGTTGACCCCGTCTGACATGGCTTTTCTCCAGTAGGTTCGCCAGTCTACTCCTGGCCTTACATGGTTGACCCCGTCTGACATGGCTTTTCTCCAGTAGGCTCGCCAGTCTACTCCTGGCCTTACATGGTTGACCCCGTCTGATATGGCTTTTCTCCAGTAGGTTCGCCAGTCTGCTCCTGGCCTTACATGGTTGACCCCGTCTGACATGGCTTTTCTCCAGTAGGCTCGCCAGTCTACTCCTGGCCTTACAAGGTTGACCCCGTCTGACATGGCTTTTCTCCAGTAGGCTCGCCAGTCTACTCCTGGCCTTACATGGTTGACCCCGTCTGACATGGCTTTTCTCCATTAGGCTCGCCAGTCTACTCCTGGCCTTACATGGTTGACCCCGTCTGACATGGCTTTTCTCCAGTAGGCTCGCCAGTCTACTCCTGGCCTTACATGGTTGACCCTGTCTGACATGGCTTTTCTCCAGTAGGCTCGCCAGTCCACTCCTGTCCTTACATGGTTGACCCCGTCTGACATGGCTTTTCTCCAGTAGGCTCGCCAGTCTACTCCTGGCCTTACATGGTTGACCCCGTCTGACATGGCTTTTCTCCAGTAGGCTCGCCAGTCTACTCCTGGCCTTACCAGGTTGACCCTGTCTGACATGGCTTTTCTCCAGTAGGCTCGCCAGTCTACTCCTGGCCATACATGGTTGACCCCGTCTGACATGGCTTTTCTCCAGTAGGTTCGCCAGTCTACTCCTGGCCTTACATGGTTGACCCCGTCTGACATGGCTTTTCTCCATTAGGCTCGCCAGTCTACTCCTGGCCTTACATGGTTGACCCCGTCTGATATGGCTTTTCTCCAGTAGGCTCGCAAGTCTACTCCTGGCCTTACATGGTTGACCCCGTCTGACATGGCTTTTCTCCAGTAGGTTCGCCAGTCTACTCCTGGCCTTACATGGTTGACCCCGTCTGACATGGCTTTTCTCCAGTAGGTTTGCCAGTCTACTCCTGGCCTTACATGGTTGACCCCGTCTGACATGGCTTTCCTCCAGTAGGTTCGCCAGTCTACTCCTGGCCTTACATGGTTGACCCCGTCTGACATGGCTTTTCTCCAGTAGTTTCGCCAGTCTACTCCTGGCCTTACATGGTTGACCCCGTCTGACATGGCTTTTCTCCAGTAGGTTCGCCAGTCTACTCCTGGCCTTACATGGTTGACCCCGCCTGACATGGCTTTTCTCCAGTAGGTTCGCCAGTCTACTCCTGGCCTTACATGGTTGACCCCGTCTGACATGGCTTTTCTCCAGTAGGTTCGCCAGTCTACTTCTGGCCTTACAAGGTTGACCCCGTCTGACATGGCTTTTCTCCAGTAGGCTCGCCAGTCTACTCCTGGCCTTACATGGTTGACCCCGTCTGACATGGCTTTTCTCCAGTAGGCTCGCCAGTCTACTCCTGGCCTTTCATGGTTGACCCCGTCTGACATGGCTTTTCTCCAGTAGGTTCGCCAGTCTACTCCTGGCCTTACATGGTTGACCCCGTCTGACATGGCTTTTCTCCAGTAGGCTCGCCAGTCTACTCCTGGCCTTACATGGTTGACCCCGTCTGATATGGCTTTTCTCCAGTAGGTTCGCCAGTCTACTCCTGGCCTTACATGGTTGACCCCGTCTGACATGGCTTTTCTCCAGTAGGCTCGCCAGTCTACTCCTGGCCTTACAAGGTTGACCCCGTCTGACATGGCTTTTCTCCAGTAGGCTCGCCAGTCTACTCCTGGCCTTACATGGTTGACCCCGTCTGACATGGCTTTTCTCCATTAGGCTCGCCAGTCTACTCCTGGCCTTACATGGTTGACCCCGTCTGACATGGCTTTTCTCCAGTAGGCTCGCCAGTCTACTCCTGGCCTTACATGGTTGACCCTGTCTGACATGGCTTTTCTCCAGTAGGCTCGCCAGTCCACTCCTGTCCTTACATGGTTGACCCCGTCTGACATGGCTTTTCTCCAGTAGGCTCGCCAGTCTACTCCTGGCCTTACATGGTTGACCCCGTCTGACATGGCTTTTCTCCAGTAGGCTCGCCAGTCTACTCCTGGCCTTACCAGGTTGACCCTGTCTGACATGGCTTTTCTCCAGTAGGCTCGCCAGTCTACTCCTGGCTTTACATGGTTGACCCCGTCTGACATGGCTTTTCTCCAGTAGGCTCGCCAGTCTACTCCTGGCCTTACATGGTTGACCCTGCCTGACAGGGCTTTTCTCCAGTAGGCTCGCCAGTCTACTCCTGGCCTTACATGGTTGACCCCGTCTGACATGGCTTTTCTCCAGTAGGTTCGCCAGTCTACTCCTGGCCTTACATGGTTGACCCCGTCTGACATGGCTTTTCTTCAGTAGGCTCACCAGTCTACTCCTGGCCTTACATGGTTGACCCTGTCTGACATGGCTTTTCTCCATTAGGCTCGCCAGTCTACTCCTGGCCTTACATGGTTGACCCCGTCTGACATGGCTTTTCTCCATTAGGCTCGCCAGTCTACTCCTGGCCTTACATGGTTGACCCCGTCTAACATGGCTTTTCTCCATTAGGCTCGCCAGTCTACTCCTGGCCTTACATGGTTGACCCCGTCTGACATGGCTTTTCTCCAGTAGGTTTGCCAGTCTACTCCTGGCCTTACATGGTTGACCCCGTCTGACATGGCTTTTCTCCAGTAGGTTCGCCAGTCTACTCCTGGCCTTACATGGTTGACCCCGTCTGACATGGCTTTTCTCCAGTAGGTTTGCCAGTCTACTCCTGGCCTTACATGGTTGACCCCGTCTGACATGGCTTTCCTCCAGTAGGTTCGCCGGTCTACTCCTGGCCTTACATGGTTGACCCCGTCTGACATGGCTTTTCTCCAGTAGGTTCGCCAGTCTATTCCTGGCCTTACATGGTTGACCCCGTCTGACATGGCTTTTCTCCAGTAGGTTCGCCAGTCTATTCCTGGCCTTACATGGTTGACCCCGTCTGACATGGCTTTTCTCCATTAGGCTCGCCAGTCTACTCCTGGCCTTACATGGTTGACCCTGTCTGACATGGCTTTTCTCCAGTAGGTTCGCCAGTCTACTTCTGGCCTTACAAGGTTGACCCCGTCTGACATGGCTTTTCTCCAGTAGGCTCGCCAGTCTACTCCTGGCCTTACATGGTTGACGCCGTCTGACATGGCTTTTCTCCAGTAGGCTCGCCAGTCTACTCCTGGCCTTTCATGGTTGACCCCGTCTGACATGGCTTTTCTCCAGTAGGTTCGCCAGTCTACTCCTGGCCTTACATGGTTGACCCTGTCTGACATGGCTTTTCTCCAGTAGGCTCGCCAGTCTACTCCTGGCCTTACATGGTTGACCCCGTCTGATATGGCTTTTCTCCAGTAGGCTCGCAAGTCTACCCCTGGCCTTACATGGTTGACCCCGTCTGACATGGCTTTTCTCCAGTAGGTTTGCCAGTCTACTCCTGGCCTTACATGGTTGACCCCGTCTGACATGGCTTTCCTCCAGTAGGTTCGCCAGTCTACTCTTGGCCTTACATGGTTGACCCCGTCTGACATGGCTTTTCTCCAGTAGGTTCGCCAGTCTACTCCTGGCCTTACATGGTTGACCCCGTCTGACATGGCTTTTCTCCAGTAGGTTCGCCAGTCTACTCCTGGCCTTACATGGTTGACCCCGTCTGACGTGGCTTTTCTCCAGTAGGTTCGCCAGTCTACTCCTGGCCTTACATGGTTGACCCCGTCTGACATGGCTTTTCTCCAGTAGGTTCGCCAGTCTACTTCTGGCCTTACAAGGTTGACCCCGTCTGACATGGCTTTTCTCCAGTAGGCTCGCCAGTCTACTCCTGGCCTTACATGGTTGACCCCGTCTGACATGGCTTTTCTCCAGTAGGCTCGCCAGGCTACTCCTGGCCTTACATGGTTGACCCCGTCTGACATGGCTTTTCTCCAGTAGGTTCGCCAGTCTACTCCTGGCCTTACATGGTTGACCCCGTCTGACATGGCTTTTCTCCAGTAGGCTCGCCAGTCTACTCCTGGCCTTACATGGTTGACCCCGTCTGACATGGCTTTTCTCCAGTAGGTTTGCCAGTCTACTCCTGGCCTTACATGGTTGACCCCGTCTGACATGGCTTTCCTCCAGTAGGTTCGCCAGTCTACTCCTGGCCTTACATGGTTGACCCCGTCTGACATGGCTTTTCTCCAGTAGGCTTGCAAGTCTACTCCTGGCCTTACATGGTTGACCCCGTCTGACATGGCTTTTCTCCAGTAGGTTCGCCAGTCTACTCCTGGCCTTACATGGTTGACCCCGTCTGACATGGCTTTTCTCCAGTAGGTTTGCCAGTCTACTCCTGGCCTTACATGGTTGACCCCGTCTGACATGGCTTTCCTCCAGTAGGTTCGCCAGTCTACTCCTGGCCTTACATGGTTGACCCCGTCTGACATGGCTTTTCTCCAGTAGGTTCGCCAGTCTATTCCTGGCCTTACATGGTTGACCCCGTCTGACATGGCTTTTCTCCAGTAGGTTCGCCAGTCTATTCCTGGCCTTACATGGTTGACCCCGTCTGACATGGCTTTTCTCCATTAGGCTCGCCAGTCTACTCCTGGCCTTACATGGTTGACCCTGTCTGACATGGCTTTTCTCCAGTAGATTCGCCAGTCTACTTCTGGCCTTACAAGGTTGACCCCGTCTGACATGGCTTTTCTCCAGTAGGCTCGCCAGTCTACTCCTGGCCTTACATGGTTGACCCCGTCTGACATGGCTTTTCTCCAGTAGGCTCGCCAGTCTACTCCTGGCCTTTCATGGTTGACCCCGTCTGACATGGCTTTTCTCCAGTAGGTTCGCCAGTCTACTCCTGGCCTTACATGGTTGACCCTGTCTGACATGGCTTTTCTCCAGTAGGCTCGCCAGTCTACTCCTGGCCTTACATGGTTGACCCCGTCTGATATGGCTTTTCTCCAGTAGGCTCGCAAGTCTACCCCTGGCCTTACATGGTTGACCCCGTCTGACATGGCTTTTTTTCCAGTAGGTTTGCCAGTCTACTCCTGGCCTTACATGGTTGACCCCGTCTGACATGGCTTTCCTCCAGTAGGTTCGCCAGTCTACTCTTGGCCTTACATGGTTGACCCCGTCTGACATGGCTTTTCTCCAGTAGGTTCGCCAGTCTACTCCTGGCCTTACATGGTTGACCCCGTCTGACATGGCTTTTCTCCAGTAGGTTCGCCAGTCTACTCCTGGCCTTACATGGTTGACCCCGTCTGACGTGGCTTTTCTCCAGTAGGTTCGCCAGTCTACTCCTGGCCTTACATGGTTGACCCCGTCTGACATGGCTTTTCTCCAGTAGGTTCGCCAGTCTACTTCTGGCCTTACAAGGTTGACCCCGTCTGACATGGCTTTTCTCCAGTAGGCTCGCCAGTCTACTCCTGGCCTTACATGGTTGACCCCGTCTGACATGGCTTTTCTCCAGTAGGCTCGCCAGGCTACTCCTGGCCTTACATGGTTGACCCCGTCTGACATTGCTTTTCTCCAGTAGGTTCGCCAGTCTACTCCTGGCCTTACATGGTTGACCCCGTCTGACATGGCTTTTCTCCAGTAGGCTCGCCAGTCTACTCCTGGCCTTACATGGTTGACCCCGTCTGACATGGCTTTTCTCCAGTAGGCTCGCCAGTCTACTCCTGGCCTTACATGGTTGACGCCGTCTGACATGGCTTTTCTCCAGTAGGCTCGCCAGTCTACTCCTGGCCTTACATGGTTGACCCTGTCTAACATACGCAGTCGTATCAAATCCATAATGAACCTACAATCTTTATTAATGTGTCGCGCCATACGCCCTAGCGTGAACATTATATTTTTTGGATATTGCCATTGCCGACAGCTCTTTGACACTATCATCGGCTTATTATGCTTGATGCGTAGCAGGACAAAGTCTTGTAGTATGGAAGTAACAAATTTTCTTTTGTTTCCCTTACTCCACAATGCTTTCCAATAATATATATAGTATAAATCTAACAATAAAAATTTGTTTGGCTTACCATATTAGCATTGTGAGGTGGCAGACCATGAAGACGTGGTCAGAATAGCGACGTCAGTGGGTAGAAGCTCTTTCGTGCGCGATAAGGGGTTCAATCAACAATGCATTACTATGGCAGGCCATCCCGATATCAATTCCCAATAATTCAACTTTTGATATCTAGAATGCAGTTTTTGATACACTGGAAGTTAAACTGGAACCTTGACAGCCGAATGTGAGATTAACCGTATCGCTTGTTACGCAATATGCTGGCAACCAGCAAAAACATATACAATTATCTATTTGGAACAGAAAAGTGATAGCAAGAGCATAATTCGTGATAGCAAGAGCATAATTCGCGATAGCAAGAGTATTATTTGTGATGGTAAAAATATAAATCGCCATAGCAAGAATATAATTCATGATAGCAAGAATATTTTTCGTGAAATTAAATATATAATTCGTGACAAGAAAGATATAATATAAATAGTTATGGAATAATATTGGAATGGCCCGCCATGCATAATTTTCTCAATATACATCCCCCACCGCACACAAAAAAAATAAGCCATGATTGTTGTGACAGACACGTATCGCCGTGAGCTATGGCGTAAAACTTGCCTGTCGGACGGGGTCCCAGCATAACTCTGAGCGGTATAAAGTGGAGCTCGCTGAGTCAGCTCCTCACACCGACCGGTACAGTCAGAACAGAGAACTCAGATCTTCGAACCTCGCACCACCCACAGAGTCACCATGAACAAGCTTCTGATTGTCGCCATCGTCCTGGGCTTTGTCGCCCTTGTCGCCTCCAGGTCAGTCAGGCAATCGCCATTCTATTGCGCAACTTCCGCGGCGCATGCGCATGGCAGACGATATGCGGGATTTGAGTCTCGATCGCGGCCAGATGTCAAATGTGAGATAAGGAATGAGTTGTTGGTCCTAATAATGACCCAAAATCCATTCCTTATCTGGCTTACTGGTTCTTTCTATTGTTTCCTCTGAGGAGGCGGCGATGGAACGGAGTATGTGAGCGAAGGGTCATTATTGTCCCTCCCTTGGTGGTCGAGTTGTTTTAAATGTACAATTATTGCGACTTGCACAGGGTTATTGGCCATCCCTTCTTTGATGCAATTAGCTGTAACAGCGTTTCGTGACTTCACACCAAAGTTTAAGATCTGGTTTCTGTTTATTTATATCCCCGTTACTGATCTGCATCGTTTGATTAATCCCTATGTATCATTATCAATCCGTTTCGCTGTCCCATTCCGGCTCGATCATCCAATCACATTCAATATCTTTCAACCAAGCGTAATAAAGCTGTTTAGGTTAACAGCGCTTTCTGTCACATAGTATTCCTCAATTAATAAATAGAGCAAGTAGAGTAAATAGAGTTAATAGAGTAATTTAATTGGCGGTGACGATACCACAATTATTACTTCCACCATCTCATGACTGGCGTCAAAGTCAACTGATGGAAGTTTTACAGCAATGGGACATGACTGAAAAGTATATTATATGTCTCATTATAGTCCCCAACACAGCGCTGAATCCAATGAGGGATACGGTAGCTATGGCTACGGCAGAAGGGATCTTGGCGGCCGTGTAGGTTACGGTGGTTACGGCGGTGACGTGGGATACGCCAGGGGTCACGGCGGTAGCTATGGTGGATACAACGGAGGCTACGGAGGATATGGCTATGATGACAACGGCAGAGGATACGGCCCCGGAAGATATGGTCGTTACTAGTACAAGGTTAGTTGCATAACTCTGTAATTAATCTGAATTATGAGAACTAAATGAGTCCTTAAAAAACCTTGAAACTGCAAATATCGGCATGAACTAATATATTCAAGTTTCATAAAACTACGAACATCGCTACTTTATTCGGAATAATGTCTGCTGAAATGAATGGGTGTGTCCTTTTTTCCTCGCAATGTAGGCGAAACCAGGGCGCTTAGACCTCTTATATAACTTAATCATCATCCGTCATGCCTGGCTTTTACGAATTATTTTGATTATATATGTTTATATTTATTCTATATTGTACGGTGAATTCATTGTATTTACATATAATTTTTGCTGAGCAATATATCTTGCATGCATGTGTATTTAAATAAGAGATCCTTCGAAACTGCTCACTGCTGAAACAGTATAAGCCTGTGTATGATGTCATCAGGTCTGACATCACCAGCCATTGTACGTCACCAAGGTCAGACGTCACCATGGTCTAACTTCACCAAGGTCTGACGTCACCAAGGTACAACATCATCAAGGTCTGGCGTCACAAACCGTCATAAATCACCAAGGTTTGACGTCACCGGCCACACTGTGTGGACAAATGATGTCACACGAATACAGCTGAATAAAACATTGTTTGCAATGGATCTTCCGCATTTCACGTTGTATTGTATCTCAAATATGATCGGCGATATGCAGACAGATTATAACGCGTCATAACATTTGTTCGATAATTCCATGCTAACATTCAAAGGTGCCATTTTGCATTATGGACATGATAATCCGCATTATGAACATGATAATGTACATTACGCACATGATAATGTGCATTATGGACATGATAATGTGCATTATGGACATGAGAATGTACATTACGCACATGATAATGTGCATTATGGACATGATAATGTGCATTATGGACATGAGAATGTGCATTACGGACATGAGAATGTGTATTATGTACATGATAATGTGCATTACTTGCATGATAATGTACATTATGGACATGATAATGTGCATTACTTACATGATAATGTGCATTACTTACATGATAATGTACATTATGGACATGATAATGTACATTATGGACATGATAATGTGCATTATGGACATGATAATGTGCATTATGGATATTCTAATATGAATTATGGACATTCCAATGTGCATTTTGGACATGATAATGTGCATTAAATATGAACATGTTAATTTGCATTAAGAACATGTCAAGATGCATTAATAACGTGCCAATGCGATGTGGCTTCATTTTGTCTGATGGAACCAGCCGTCAAGAATTACGAACTGCGGTTCAGCATATTGCTATAAGCTTTACGCGTACCTGGAGTTGAACTCATGAGCTGAATTTGGGGAAAAAAAGCTGCACACATTTACAGAACCTGCTCTGGAAACTGGTGCCTCCATGCCGCCACAGTACGCCTTCGCATGGCCGTCGTTCTCAGGCGGTTTATTCTGTAGCAGTCCGCCAATTGTCATTACCAACATATGAAGTCATAATGCACGACAGGTCATAATGCACGACAGGTAATAACGTGCGACAAGTCATAATGCACAAGTCATAATGCACAAGTCATAATGCACAAGTCATAATGCACAAGTCATAATGCACGACAAGTCATAATACACGACAAGTCATAATGCACAAGTCATAATGCACGACATATCATAATGCACAAGTCATAATGCACGACAAGTCATAAAGCACAAGTCATAATGCACGACATATCATAATGCACAAGTCATAATGCACGACAAGTCATAATGCACAAGTCATAATGCACGACAAGTCATAATGCACAAGTCATAATGCACGACAAGTCATAATGCACGACAGGTCATACTCATGATGTAGAATGACATGCTCAGAAGGCAGAATGACATTCATATAATGAAAAATGACATGACATGACATAATCAGAATCAGTGTCATTTATTGGATCAAGAACAATATTAAAATGTGTCGCACATAATACATTTACAACAGTTTAGTGACTTGATCAGCAGACCCCCATTGAGACCTGTGCAGTCGCTTTCATGAGGGCCACCTCAGTTACGATAAATACATTGACGATGGGCGGACTTCTGAAGGGCATTATATGCGTGATAGGAGCAAACACAACAAATAATAAACACAAACATAGAACAAAAACCGAAAACATGTATGATAGATAAAAGAAACATGGGGAAAAAAGTTTCATATACACCTAGCACGATTTCAAAACGCGTGGTGGGAGGGCGGGTGGGGGGAGGCAGGGAAGGGACGATTCTGGGTAGGGATATTGTATTGCTTGACAAACGTAACAATTTTGAATAGTACAGTTAGTGCTACAACGACCTACTAAAAACAGCTTTACGGCTGTCATCGGCTGCGGAGCCAAATTCAATAAATTGGGTAGACTATTTCGTATGCATCTGCGAGCAAATTCATGTTGGATAGAATGAGTACGATACTGACTACAATGTCTTGTGTGATAACGATGAATGTCCGAATGTTGAGTGGGTGCCATGAAGGCGAAATATGGTGATTATTTTAGTTTATTATTTTTTAATTTAAAATGAAACTTTAATTGTTGTAGGATGTGAATGTCCTCCAGTTTTAGCATATTTAGGTGTTTGAAAATTGGTTCGGTATGCGCATGATACTTGCTACAGGTAATTGTTCTCACTGCTCTCTTTTGGATCCTTGTTATAGGTTTGCATTTATATTCCAAAACTAATAAATCATAATTAAGACACGATAATATTAATGCATAATATAGCAAAAGTAAGATGTGTTGCGGTATGTATTGCTTAAGTCGGTTTAGTATTCCTACGCGTGGAGAGATTTCTACTTAAGTCGTTTGTGGGATCATGCCATGTAAAGTGCTTACCTTATTGTTACTCCCAAAAGAATAAAAGAATCAAAGCATTTTATCTGCATATTGCTTATCTTAATCTGAGGATTTTTTACAATTTTTTTGCTGTGTGTAGAATACCATAAATTTAGATTGTTTTTTATTTAGAGGCAATTTGTTTATTATTAGCCATTTATTAATCTTACATAGTTCAATATTTAGTTTGTTCATCCCTTCTTCTGTTTGTGGATTAACGCCGAATGTGCTTAAAGTAGTGGTTAATGTTGTGTCATCAGCGTATATTATGGCTTTAAACAGGAAACTTGCCTTTGGCAGGTAATTTTCCACGTTTGGTAGAGGCTGTAGAGGATCACCGACTGCGTCTTTAATATGTTTTAGCATAATACAAGATAGTCCACAATGGCCAGAACTAGGTTTCGGTTTCAGTTCGATTATTACATTTAGGATATCCTTAGTGTTTCAGGGCTTTAATTTCATTTCTACACGGATTCTTCAAATATTGACTAAATGATCTTTCTGTTAATTGAATTTCATCGGCTAATTTCGGAACCATATCGATGAAATATTGGTTAAACTTTTGTGCTATATCAGATCGCCCTTCAACGAAATTGCCATTTATGTTAATACATTCAGGGAGATCCTTCTCCAATGTTGATTTAATATGGTGCTTATAGTCTTCCATGTACTTTTCTAATCACTTTTATTTTGGTTAAATAATGCTTCGTAGTGGGTCTTCTTCGCCGTACGAATACTGTTGTTAAGCATACGATTGTACGTCCGTAAATTTGTCTTGCGCGTTTTATAATCATAATGCTCTGTCTGCAGGTGTTGCTGTTATTTTTTTATACATTTTGTCCTTGAATTTTATAGATTTGTTTATGCCATTAGTTATTCACTGATTTCTTTTGTGCTTTTGTTTTTTGAAAGCTAACGTATATTACCGTGATTTCTTCATCTTTGATGCGCTTATGATCTGTTAAGGAAGGTTATAATTTATGTTAGGGTCCTGATTTTTGCGTCGGGCGATAAATCAATCAATTTGATTTTCATATTTTCCATGTAGTTAGGATTATAGTGTATCACCCTGGCTGTTTTGGGTGGCTTCTCTTCTATTCTGTGTTTCAGACACATGATGTAGGGCATGTGATCTGAGATCTGTTTGATCAATACGCCAGCATTAACGCGGTTTAGATCATGCATATTGTTACATATGAAGTTGTCTATTAGGGTTACTTTGCGTAATGGTAGGAAGAGTTATTAGTGGAATATAACTATGCGTGGTTATCATGTCATAGTAGGCACTGATGGCTTGTTTCTCGTGGATTTTTAAGAGGTCTATATTAAAGTTGCCCGCTACTATAACATCACAGTCGTTATTATCAAATCTGGACAGTGTTTGTTCCATTTCGGTAGTGAATTAAGGTACTGTAATTGTCATTAGTGTCGCATGGCGGTCGTTAACTGTCCCCAGAATAATTTTCTTTTCTTTACATCGACCAGTTACTTCAATAAGCAAAGATTCCCAAATATCAGATTCAAATGAACGCGGAACAATGTTATACTAAAACATCGGTATTTAGATGTTTATATGATTAAGCCGCCATGTTCACTGCATGTTTTCCCTCGTGATATCATCGAGTAGCCCTTCAGTTGCAGCTGCGACTTATCAGATGATTCACTTAGCCATGTTTCTTGTATGCATAGGGCACTTAGTGTTACGCCGTCTTCGTTAAGTTGGTTTATAAGTATTTCTAATGGATCCATGTTGGCAGATATTGAAGCGGTGTTTAGGCTACACACAATGAAGCTCCCTCGTGCGTCCCTGAGGCTTTCCACAAAGTCATCGTATTCATAATATGGGGAATGCTTAATGGTCACCGGGTCTTCATCACGTGCACTCGCTTTGGCGCAGTATATTCTCGAACGAGTTTTTTGTTAACCCTGCAAATTCGTTTAGTAGTTCGTCAGCAATAGTATTAGCCATCACTTATGGTTCAGTACATATGTTAAGTAAAGTAGTAAACGTATAAGGATAAGTGACCGAATCAATGAAATTAATTAGATCGTGATATACGTCAAATATACAATGAACCGCATTGGCCAAAGAGGTGAAGTGAGATGAATTACAGATACAGAACAAAATAGTTGTCCATGAGAGATCCGCAATCGTGAGCTGATATACCCCACCGCATGTGCCAACCAAACAAACTCCGCAGTTACTAAAATGAGGCTTTTGCAATAATACAAACATAAGCCAGAAAGATAATAAATACATAGGTTGTTGCCGGGGGTGGGGGCGCGGAGCAGGAAAATCATAGGAAGGTGTCGGTGGATGGGGTAAAGTTACGTCTGGTATGAATGTCATTACCCTGGCACTGTGTCCTATGACATCTTGAATTTCTTATTTGAAGAATTCCATTGTAATATTTATTTGGTTATTTTGTTATTTAATCACATTCTCCCACAACCTCGTTAATTTCTGATTAACCTTGAAATGTTTACATATAAATGTTCCTAGTCGTATCTCGAGTTTTTTCCTTGTGTTGCCCGCAATGGGAATACGCGATTCATCATTCACAATTCAATGGCAGCTCTAGTCGGCGTCAGCTGTTACGGACAAATAATCAGTGTATATATCTTTTAAATATATTTTTCATTAGTGCAAGTACAGTGCACAAACCCAAAACAGTAACCTCTGTGTGTATTGCATTGTATGTATCACTACCAACGGCATGAAAAAATGTAAAAAAAAGCTTGAGGAATAATGACTTGTATTTCGTGAGCCGGATTATTAATGTGGTCTGTGCAGTAGAAAGGGCCATGTGGTACAGTATCAAAACTATAGCATACAGTTTTTGTTAACGTGAGTAGATTTGCCAAAGACTTATTTCACTATATAGTCACACTATTCGCCACAATAGATTGCTGCCAATTATGTAAGCAGATGATTTATAAAGTTACATGTCTTCTGGCGTACTGGGCCCACACACACCGGGCCGACAACTGCTAAATTTTTTTCAATCCAGATTTTTACGACCTAAAGGCGTAAGTACACCATTGTTCCGACTTTCCACGTCCCGGAGAGCGTCATAATCAATATGTCATTGGTATAATGAGTATCCAGCGGCACACGTGACCTGATTCTGTGTCAGTAAGAGGTGCCCCGAACCGATGACGACCGTTATGCCGGTGTCTTACTCATGTTTATTCATGAGGTTTCTGTGACTCGCGGCTTCCTTCGCTGTCTGTATATAAGTCACAGGCTGGGTCTCATGGATTCAGGCACATACAGGCACTTCGCGACGTCGAAAGGACCAGAGATTGTAACCACAGCAACTAGGAGATATAACAGAGCGGTCGTCATGGCAAAGGTTGCCACGCTCTTCCTTCTTCTGGCGGCTGCGGTTGCCATTACAGCAGGGTGTGTATTTTGGATGAGTATGAAGGTGTTTAGATACTCACGCAAATAACGCTTCATAGGGCTGTACAGGTCTCGCAAGTTCTATTTCCGGCTTAGGTCCTTTGGGGACCAACACAACACTTGCTACAGCTGCATGACGCGCACTCATTGTAGTCAACGTTTAAGTGTTGGGAACCGGCCGGCTGCGCGGTCTGTGCGTGATGAATCGAGTCGATGTGAAACTATTTTTTTTTGTGCTTTGGTCTATGCATTCCTAACTATAAAATCATAATATGGTTAAAAGGTAAGATATTTATCTCTCCGTAATCCATGTGGTCCGTTGGGTGAGACTGTTGGAAGCGTTGTATTTTTGAGGCGAATCACCAGTGTTTACAAACGGAGCACGATTGTCCTCGCCATAAACGATTGTCAGTCCATAAAAGATGCGTTTTTACGTAACCATAGATACCGCGCCCAGACATGCGAGTCATGATGATTATAACGTCATATGACACGGAAAACCGCGCGCAGCACATTAGATCACTGACAGTCACATATGAAACAGCCCCATTCTGGTTTATCAACTGTCTCACTGTACACAAACGGCGGGCCGCAACTGCCAATACGTTCAACTAAAGATGACGAAAGGCATGTCAGGTGAACTGTCATTGCGCGATAAAACTGATGCACAGTCAGTTTCAAACAAATGACGAATAAAATATTCAACTGACACTTCCTTCCGCCATATTTTGGTTGACCTCTGATGGTTTTAATTCTGATATATGCATTAAATTCAGTGGTGAGTTGGGCATCCAAGGACAACTTCAACTGATTTTTTTTGGAGAAGCGAGTAAAAGCAAACAACCGGAAGGTAGGCAGCACGTACAGGCCGTTGATTCAAGCCATTGATACATACAAGTATCCCTGTCTCGTGAGGTCTCGATCAGGTCCCGTAGTGACTGTACAGTCTTATTTGTAGAAGTTCTGTAGGTAATTTTGAAAAATACACGCGTGTTTTGCTAAATTGTCTACATAACTTCTGCTAATGAAGGTCATTATTTGTTCGGCTATTGTCGTGTGTATTCTGTTTGTCAAGCTCAAGCAGTCGGTGGGTGGTTCGAGCCCCACCTGTGCAAATGTTTGCTCAGAATAAAGAAACAAATTGTTTATCGCAATGACTAGGTGGGGAGGGTGAGTAATTACGCCCAGCGACCTGGCTCCTCTACTCCTTGACGCTTTCCAATGTCGTGATATGAATTTGAGTATATTATCTGATATTTTGAGAGACTTTGTTAGACCGTTGATGGCACATCATGAATGGCTTCAAATTGAATGTACTTTGTATTTTTTAGAACGGCTGGATCGTTATTGTGTTTATTTTATTAAATATATAAGCCAGCTAACATCAAAATAGCAAGCTTGAAATAAATCCTGTGTTTCGGAAATTGTTTTTCTTTCAAGTTGTCTTTTGACGGTTCCTACCAATTACATCATGTGATGTATCTTATCCTTAAATTGTTGAATATACCTAGTGAATAGCCTACTATTATATTGTATCGTTTCTGTCTTTCATACCAGTGCTGGCTATGGTAAAACTCGGTCAAAATCCAGAAGCAGCCATGGAGGTGGTGGCAGCCGCAAAGCGACCTCTGACTACAGGGGTAGGAGATCCATTGGTTACGCAGGTGGTTCCAGCAGTGACGGTTACGGAGGCGGTCATGGAGGCGGTTCCAGCAGTGGCGGTTACAGAGGCGGTTACGGAGGCGGTTCCAGTAGTGGCGGTTACGGAGGCGGTTCCAGCAGTGGCGGTTACGGAGGCGGTTCCAGCAGTGGCGGTTACGGAGGCGGTCATGGAGGCGGTTCTAGCAGTGATGGGGACAGGGGATGGCTCGGCTAGGCTGGAATTGCTAAAGAAACAATTTCCTGCCCGCATTCCACTGATTAACAGCCTATGTAATTGATGCATGCTTGAAAAGCTCTTATAATGTTCAAGCAATTACGCGTCTGTTGTTTTCATTTGTGTGGGCCTACCATGACTAGGCACACATTGCATTTGGGCGTCCTGACATTATTATGTGATGTCGTTTCTTACCAATAAATAAAACCCAAAGTTGCCGTGCTGTCCGGTTGTTGCTTCAGTCACGTCATGGACTCCTGCTAACATGGTCTCATGTCTGATCCAGAACGCGGTTACCATAGCAACGGTGGTTCACGCGGCACGAAAGCATGGCGACTGGCACTGCATGACTTACCGCTTGTTTCTAATACCCCATCCCGTATACATGCAGAGCGATCACCTCTCCATTATTGTTCCTCACTGTAGGGGTTGCCTTGTGTATAAATTACAAGGTGTCACATCAGCAAACGATGCAAATATATCCATCGGGGTGTATACTCATAACATGACAGGAAAGTGTTTGTAAACTTTTGCCGATGCCGATCCAGATACATTTAGCCTATAATATACAGGAGATTCTGAAATATGCCAGCGCTCTAACCCACTGAGCGCGCGGCCTGCCCCACTACGACAGATGATCCGGTGAGGTACGAAAGACAACGGACACGAGCGATCTATATGCTGTTAAATTCGATTACTAAATTTGCCTTTTTCGTCCCTATTTTCCTTACTTTTGTTTCCTTTTTATTATATAATTGCCGCAGTAATGAACCAACCGATTTCCGGGTGTTGTGGCTTTGATATATATATAGAATTCGTTTATTTGATCAAAAAGTGTAGTACATGTCATACAGAACATAAATATACGGGTTGGACAGGAGACTCCCATTAAGACACAGGTAGGTCGCTATCACGGGAGCCACCTTAATACATTAATATATATATACCGGTAAATATAAACAGTTGACAAGGTAGGTTGAGACTGCTGCTAATTACAAGCGTTTTATAGACTAAAGAAATGGGGAGCTATATTCAATACATTAAGTAGCAGAGATAAATAATAATAATTAGTTTCTGCATAATAATTAATGGTTAAAAATTCTTTGCAAATGTCATTTAGTCTGAATAACATCATGAGATATTACTGTCTATTACTGCAAAATATAAGCGATTAAAATCAAACATACATTAATAGATTTGACCACAAAATGTAGAGGATTACTGTACACGATGGCAAATCTAACAATGAACAATAGAACATACATTACTGTATAGTCCTAACAAATAATTTTCTAAATATATGGTGAACCAATCAAGCTATGTGTGAAGACTTTGTCCTTAACTATAGATGGAATTGTATTCATGATAATAGGACGGCTAATGCTTGGGCATCGCTTAGCATACTCACGCCTTGTAGAGCTTACAATATACTTATGCTTGTTTCTTGTATTATGCCAATGAATATCTGAACTTTGTCTAAGTGACATATTTGAAAAATATGGTGGTAATGTATCATGGGATAGGTTGTGAAAGAATTTCATTTGATGAAGTCGATGGATATCATCTATTCTTAATATAGTGTGCTAATATAATATAGACCAATATTATGGCGAGTCATACATAATACATTCCTCATGTACCGCATCAAACCGCCCATGACATTAATCAACTGGCGACCAGGGTGCAATAAGGGGAGCGGGCAAGGGGGGGGGGGTCATGTTCCCAGATTACGGAGAAGAACTCCCCGCATACAATGGAACGGGCGGCTACACGATACTAAATTGACGATTTCCCGATTCGCGGTTATTTAATATGAAAATTCCCCGTTCACGATTAATAAAAATCCTTGATCACGGCGGCCGGCTAATACCCCATTCCCAGTTCGCGAAGAATTATTTTCCTCGTTCCCAGTTCACGGTGAATTGAAAAGCCCATTCCCGAGGAACGAAAATACCCATGCCCCTCCCCCCCACAAGAATTGCACCCGGCTTTTGAACCAATACTAACACATTATCCTGATCAAATATCGCAAAGAAGACTTGGGGTTCTAATGCAGCGTTCATTTAATATTGATGAGCAGGTACACACGTGACTATGGGCAGTGTGTATGTCTGACAGACAGGCGAGGGTCAGTGGGCGACCGACAAAACACTTGTCAATACAGCTTGGAATAACAAGGAGCAGGAGGATAATGGCTCTTTATCAGTCATGTCCCTGCCCCCTCTATCTCGCCCGCCCTCTCCCTTGCCCTCCCTGTCTCTATTCGCTCTCCTTCTCCCTTGTCCTCCCTGTCTCTCTTCGTTCGCCCTCTTCCCTGCCCACCCCCCCGTCTCTCTTCTCTCTCCCTCTCCCTCTCTCTCCCTTTCTCTCTTCGCTCTCCCTCTCCCTTGCCCTCCCTGTCTCTCTTCGCTCGCCCTCTCCCATGCCCCCCCCCCTGTCTCTCTTCTCTCTGCCTCTCCCTTGCCCTCCTTGTCTCTCTTCTCTCTTGCTCTCTCCTGCTGTTTCTTTCGCTTGCCCTTCCTGTCCCTCCCTCTCCCTCTACCTGTTCTTCTATCCGGTTTCTGTTTCTCTCTTGCCCCTCTCTCTCCCAAACACCTGGGCCCTCACTCCCCCTCTCTTGCTCTTGTTTTATCTCCCTCGCTTCCTCTCTCTCCCTAGCCGTCGCTCGTTTTCCCTGACACTCTCATTGCCTCGCCGTTAATTCTTTTCGCGCAACCCATAGTTAGCCAACGCCTAGATCAATTGAGCATTATAAGAACAACCCAGACCAGAGCAAATGGAACACCTATCACACAGACTCCGGTTTGCTTGGCGTATTTACCCATGTCAATGTCACTCATTTCTCTCTAAATGGGGATAAAACGACATTGAGATATTGTAATGTAATATTAGTCGCCCATGTGAGTATATTTATACAAGTGCCTGGTGATGGACCCCTGGTTATACTGCATTATACTGCCGTCAACTTATATATTGACCTCTGGTTTTACGCCAACGTTGCTGAAACGTTGGCGCAACGTTACCTCCATGACTCCACTGTCGCAACGCTTACAGTGACTCCCGCCATTGTGACACCTACAGTAAATGCTAAAATGAGATGTCAGTTCTGATGACAGGGAAGCCTATCGTACAGACATATATTAGCATCATTACTCCCTGTTAATCCCAGGAGATCTTGCTGAAGACGATTTGCGATCAGCCGGTGACTCGTGGAAGCGCAGACGAGGGTGAAGGTTACGAGAAGGTAGCACGACAGGCGTTAATACAGCTGGAGCGATTGTGAAACATAAATATTGCTTGAAGGGATGCAATGGACGATAGCTATATGGTATGGGTGTGGCAGAATTATATAATTGGAACAGGCATGTAAAGTCACAGGTGATTAAAGATACGTGACCACATGAACGGTATCTACAGAGGACACAACGATTATTCCCTGGAATTAATGGAACATCCTTGAGAGAATTTTATAGCGTTTTAGCCAAGGCAATGTTTTTGTTGTTCCAAGTTATTGGTCTCGTATCAGGCGCTGGAGCGGAATGTCAGAACGCATCATGGTTGGGTGAGTACCTATTGGAACTAAACAGTGAAAAACCGTAAATATTTGCATATATAACTGACAATAATCTTTAGTCTGCGTTATTATCTTATGAATGATGTTCTTCGGTTTTTTTATCTACGATTACATAGTTTTATGTTAGTGTTTTGCTTCTACGGGGAGGGTAACCGCGTTTTCCTTGTCCGAGAGATACGGATGGCACAACCGTTCTTCATCTTATCGCCACAGAGCCTTCGTACCTGGACTATCACCATAGGTCGATATCGCTGTTGTGGTCCGTTTCCATAGCGACAATGACGCAGGGACGCTGGCGTGACGCAATCATAATAACAGGTATGACGAATAAGTGAACATTGTTCGCAGTCTGTTTCTCAGAGCAATTGTGCCACCATTATAGTGTCACTAGCTGTTCCAAGTATTTGGTATCTTTAGTACCTTTGTTAAAGCAAATCATGAGATAGTTGTGCTCTCTAAAGTGTAACGTATGGTGTCCTAATTTCGTCATTCCAAATGTTTTTGCTTCTTTTGTTAAAAACGCCATGTTCTTCTAAATTAGAACGAATGAGTGAAACCATTTAATTGTTCCTGTTAGGAGATTATGTCCGCTATCCGTTGTTTTTTTTTTTATTTCTGTTGCCTGATTAATTGTGAGAGATTTTATGGGAGGGGTGTAAAACTGACGATAACCTAGTAACCCGGTTTCTTAATATCGTGACAACGGGTGTCCAAATATCGTCATGGCGACCCATTATCGTCATAATTGAAAGGTAAGGATCTATAAACCATGTAGATTCAACTTTAAATGTTGGGCGCTAAACTTGAACGGCAAACTAAACGAAAACTGCAAGTATTTAGACATGTTAGACATTTAAACATGTTTCACGGATAATTATTTCAACATCAGATCACACGGGTGACGGTTTATGACGGTTCAAATTTACGGTAAATTATCCTAGTAAATGTAAATTAATGCCGGTATCTGTAAATACAACTTATGCATGCTAGACAACTTGTGTTTCTGTAACATATGGCCAACGCTGTCTAGAATTGTAATAAAGAACCCTTACTTGTTCTGCACCACGAGGGACGTGTGCATGATAAAGCATATAATATGCACCTACGATTCCTGACTACACACACACTCTTTTTCTCTTAATTTGATCAATGGTGCGAGCTCTAGTGAGAAACTACGTCTGTTAGAACCCAAAATGTCATGGTGGTGAAAACGTCAGACCTTGGTAGAATGAAATCCACATTTTTATGTTTGACTTCAACCATCCCGGTTATCGCCCACACAAAATTGCGTAGCGTTTCTAAAGGAGGCAGGGCAGGGCCACTTAAAGTAATTGCTTGACAATTAGAGTGACCTCTTGGAGGCGGAAATTCGCAAATAAGGCGCAGGAAAAGAAGGAAATCTAAGGTTCATACGAGTAGAAAGTTGCAAGGGATATACCCTGGTAGGGGGGAGGGGGTGGCGATAACCCACATTGCATCTTTTAGGAAAGCACTTATTTATATCTGAAACTGTAGTATGATGTTTTCGTCGCAATGACGTTTTGGGTCCTACAAGATGTTTTAATTGTTGGCCCCAGTCTTCCAACTCCATCGCTGTCACCTTGTCCGTCCTTCCCCTTGCAGCGTCCTATCTTCCAATCACACTGCAGTCCCCATAATCGGTCCCTCCTCTTCTTATGTCCTATAACAAACACCTCCCCTTCTAGCACCCCGTCTTCTAATTACACTGCTGCCACCCTTCCCGGTACCTCCCCTTCTAGCACCCCGTCTTCTAATTACACTGCTGCCACCCTTCCCGGTACCTCCCCTTACTGCACCTTGTCTCCAACTACACTGCTGTCACCTTTCCGGTACCTCCTCTTCCTGCGCCCTCCATTCTAACATTACCGCTATCACCGTTTACGTACCTTCTCATTCTGTGCCTTGTCTTTAACTACACCGCTGTCATTTTTCCGATACCTCCCCTTCCTGCACGCAGTCTCCAACTACACCGCTGTCACCTTTCCGGTAAGTCCTATTCCTGCGCCCTCCATTCTAACTTCACCGCTGTCACCTTTCCGGTACCTCCCATTCCTGCGCCTTGCCTCTACGTACACGGCTATCACCTTTCTGGTACCTCCCCTTCCAGCACACAATCTTCAAACTGCAACGCTGTCACCTTTCTGGTACCTCCCTTTCCTGCGCCTTGTCTCTAGCTACACCGCTGTCACCTTTCCGGTACCTCCCATTCCTGTGCCTTGTCTCCAGCTACACCGCTGTCACCTTTTCAACATTATTTGCTTGACTCGTCTTCGTAATATTTAGTTAATAGAGATCTTCTCTCAAACTCGGTCAGATAATACCACCCTTGGTGGGGCCCTGGTAGAGATGCAAGGGGTGGGACTGGAGGGGGGGGGGGAGGAGAGGCGGGGGTAATCTACCGTCAGGCAAGCGGATGTCAAGTTTAGAGGTTTTAACTTCCTCTTATGGAAGCGGATGTCAAGTTTAGAGGTTTTAACTTCCTCTTATGGAAGCGGATATCAAGTTTAGGGGCAGCCTACATCCTTTCAAATATTGCACACACTATGGCAATACAAAAAAAGCATCTTTTTTTTCATTGGTATATAAAGACCATAACGAATCGCTAATAATGATATTATCAGTGATAACTTGTCAGAAAATGAGGCAGCTGTAATTTTTTGCGACGAAATTAGGACACCGACGAAATTATGGCACCATACATTAATACTTTAGATAACGACTTTGATAGAAGATATGATAGACTTTGATATGAAGGTGTTTTACATATTATATACATACCATGCAACGTAGCGTAGGTGGAAATTTTTTCTAAAGAAATAGTGATTTAATGTCGTCCAAGGATCGAAAGATGCGTCCCTAAAGATCCACGATGGTTCAACTTGTGCACTCCGTTAGATTGGGAAGCATTTAATGCCAAGCATATAAGACAAACACAAACGAGTTTACAGTACAGTCCACTTCATTCCTAGTGAACATAATCATCAGTTTACCACAGAACACTGGCTTAAAATGGAATGGAGTGCCACAAATCATTAAAGTTGCATATCGAGGTCTTTCCCGCCAAAACTAAGCCCAGGCGAAACTTATATCAAAATATAGGGGAGTATAGAGAAAATAAATCTTAAATGATTCGAGGACTGATTCTTATTTGTATTTTGACCTCTTTTGTTTTGGCGGGAAAGGGCTCGATACGCACCTTTAATTACCGCACGAGGCGTGTGTACATGCTGAATGGTATGGACTCGATGTCGTCCACAATGCGCTAGCTCCTGTTATTCCCAATGACACACCTTCACATTTTCAGATCTCGACTTGCAGCCCGAAAGTTTCGTTTTCCATGATATTTACCTAAACCGTTTGTCATGTGACGTAACACCTGACGTCATACAACAAGTGATAGATTCATACAGAGCACGAGACGACTTCGTCAACATAATGTTGTTTTGTGAGGACCCTTCGCAAGCAATTGAAAGAATGCGCGAGGTAAGGTACCAGGACTATGACATGTGATTTCAACAGGTACTTCTAATACAAGCAAACTTAAATAATGGAAATCTATTTGCAAGTGAAACATTTACCCCGATAATTACGCGTGCATTGTTTAAACAACCCCGTAGATCCTCGGGGCAATCCAAGGTGTTGTTATAAGTAATTTGTAAGCCCCACATCTTTTACTTGAATTTGAGATATAATATTGAACCATATCTGATCGAGATCCCACGCGACAGAGAAACTTATGCTCTACGTCGATGCTATAGCATCAACGGCCTATGATGAGTACCTTCCGGTGGTTGTTTGCCATCACCCGCTTCAGACAAAATATCGGCTTAGATGCAAAACGACACACAAAATGTAATGCTTACATCAGAATTATAACCGTTAGAGTAGGCACCATTACAGTGCAGGTAGTTGCGGTAAAATGACATGGCATGCATGGTGGCGGTCTACGTTACTTGAACTGATCTGTGTATGCCGATGTTATGGTAAGTTATATACCTGATTGCACAAGGCATGGGTTTAGACTCGAGTATCATCCGCTCTCACCCTGTTTTTGTCGCATTGAACTCTTACACGGTGTATGCACCCCTAATTGTGACAGCTGGGGACACAGCTCGGCACTACCGCAGCCAACTGGCTCGTGGCCGACCAGGGGGGCGTAACCATGGCAAACTTCACCTCGCTCATGATACGGCAGTTCGACACCGTGTTGTTGCTGCAGCCAGCGGTAAAGACCTAATTTTCTTTGCATCCTATCCATACAAATTACCCACCCCAAGTTAGATCTTTTCTAAATTTACACATAACCTAAGTGCATTAAAGGGCAAAGAAGGTAAGGTTAATCAGGGGTAGCACTGTAATAATCTTCATAACCGTTTGCAACTTGTAAAAGCTTTTAACAAGGCGTTTTTCGGACCACCTACATACCCTCAGGGTGTCTCATGGCGGCATTTATGTCAGTAGGTCAAGCTCACTTACATTACAGAGAACTTTTTTATTTTTACTTTTTAAATAAACTCATTAATTTGGGACCTATTTATGCAGATGTGTATACAGATACTTCCCCTCCCCCCTCCCCCTCCAAGTTTTAATAATTCTGTATGTAGTTGCTTATGCTGAAATGGAAAGTAACTTTCACATTTAACAACACTCTTACATTTGCTTCCAAGATAAGCAATTAATTATAGTGACAAGCTCAGAATGTTATTATTATTATTATTATTATTACGTTATAATTAACTCCTTATTTTCTCTTGCCTAGCTTCATTCCAGAGATGCATCCTCTGGATCTCCGGAGCCGTCCGCATGGCGGAGAAAACAAGTGAGACCGCCAACATATCCAGAACCCGAAGGGTCCAAACCTCCCGTGACCACGGATACGACAAGGCCCCTCCCCAACGACCACTACCTGAGAGCCCTCCGCTGTCATTTTTGGTGTTTAGATTTCAAGCATCCACAAAGTCTCGGGCCTTTCCGGAAGCCGAGTGACGTCATGGCCATGCCCTTCGCCCTGCTGCCTGCCACGTTTCGTAGCTTTGAAGGGTTTTCTCTCAGGGTACTAACTTTACAGGTAATTATTTTTTCTTTCAAAATATCTATGTGGCATCTAGAATCGTACATGTTTATCGTCATGCTCCATTCTGTTTTATTTTCATGAATCTTGAGTACATTCGTTCGTGGATATTCCTGGGTGATGGACACAAGAATACTCATTCATTCACAGCACTTTTGATGCTTATAGGAACAACTTATGTTAAATCATAACAGCAAGGATTTGTCGATTTTTTTCTAAAAGGTCAAAATCTGTGTCGATGGCGCTTTTTCAGATCCTCAGTGTCGGAATTTGGGGGTCGATGTCGAATGTCGATTTTCAAATATTCCTGTGTCGCGTGCAATAAGGCCTACACGGGAGAAAATGGCGGCTTATTAAATAGTGACGGAGTTGGCTGGTTTCGTTGTCCTTAAATGCCCCGAACATGACCGGTGTGAACGGTATTTAATGGAAGTACATTGTCACATGCTTGGCATACCGGATCCTGGCCCAAAGAAATTGCACCCATTGTCAGCCATGCACGGATTTACACCGATGATAAGCAATTTCCGCCATGGAATAGAAGACAATGGTGTATTATTCGGTTTACAGTACCCGCCTTACATGTACGCCATGACAGTCGACGGTCGGACATGTTATGCTGGAATGGAGCACGAGATTCTCAGTATCTTAAGTGATACCTACGACTTCAGGTGACTCAAATTCAAATTATACATGTTTCACGAATATAGTTCACGAAATACAGTTTCAAAGAGTACCAACTATTATATGATATATGTATTGGATCCGAGGATTGAGATTATCCTCATTCATGCGTCTGGTATGTTGAGGGGCGTAGGATCCTAAACATTAGGGCGTTGTAGGCT
Organism: Arenicola marina; assembly: GCA_964019135.1. Taxonomy (NCBI): domain Eukaryota; kingdom Metazoa; phylum Annelida; class Polychaeta; family Arenicolidae; genus Arenicola; species Arenicola marina. The sequence continues at coordinate 18,824,254 of OZ025256.1, read as the reverse complement.
TGTCGCCGCGTTGGATCATGGGTGTTTTTAGCACCGAGCTATCACCTATGGCGACCGATTAACACCTTTGCTATTGCATTGCTATGGCCAGACTTGCTCTGTTAAGCATTTGTGAAAAAAATAGCCCGACATCCAACCTCATCGTTCTATGATATCTTGACTTGCGGCTTTCTCTTACTTAAGTCACGTGGTCGTTTTCAGAACAGAGACCCGGATGTTGCCGATCGCGGCTTGGGGCGATCGTATCAACGGCACGTGGACTGGTCTGATAGGGGCTGTGGCTTACGGGGTAAGTCCATTGTGACGTCACACAACACTCGGCACGTGGACTGGTCTGATAGGGGCGGTGGCTTACGGGGTAAGTCCATTGTGACGTCACACAACACTCGGCACGTGGACTGGTCTGATAGGGGCTCTGGCTTACGGGGTAAGTCCATTGTGACGTCACACAACACTCGGCACGTGGACTGGTCTGATAGGGGCTCTGGCTTACGGGGTAAGTCCATTGTGACGTCACACAACACTCGGCACGTGGACTGGTCTGATAGGGGCGGTGGCTTACGGGGTAAGTCCATTGTAACGTCACACAACGCTCGGCACGTGGACTGGTCTGATAGGGGCTGTGGCTTACGGGGTAAGTCCATTGTGACGTCACACAACACTCGGCACGTCGACTGGTCTGATAGGGGCTGTGGCTTACGGGGTAAGTCTATTCTGACGTCACACAACACTCGGCACGTGGACTGGTCTGATAGGGGCTGTGGCTTACGGGGTAAGTCCATTGTGACGTCACACAACACTCGGCACGTCGACTGGTCTGATAGGGGCGGTGGCTTACGGGGTAAGTCCATTGTGACGTCACACAACACTCGGCACGTGGACTGGTCTGATAGGGGCGGTGGCTTACGGGGTAAGTCCATTGTAACGTCACACTACGCTCGGCACGTGGACTGGTCTGATAGGGGCTGTGGCTTACGGGGTAAGTCCATTGTGACGTCACACAACACTCGGCACGTCGACTGGTCTGATAGGGGCTGTGGCTTACGGGGTAAGTCTATTCTGACGTCACACAACACTCGGCACGTGGACTGGTCTGATAGGGGCTGTGGCTTACGGGGTAAGTCCATTGTGACGTCACACAACACTCGGCACGTCGACTGGTCTGATAGGGGCGGTGGCTTACGGGGTAAGTCTATTCTGACGTCACACAACACTCGGCACGTGGACTGGTCTGATAGGGGCGGTGGCTTACGGGGTAAGTCCATTGTGACGTCACACGCGACTAAACACGTGGACTGGCCTGTTTGTGATTGTGTCTCTACAACGCAGCTCGTCCTGATGGAGGGCATTGCGCCTACCCCCTCTACTATCTATAAGCATAACGAACACTGGTAAGCTCACTTGATAACAACCGCAGTTAAGCTCAAATTTAACATTTAAAAACCTATGCTGTAGGAATCCACATTTGTGAAAAACATTTGCGGTTAAACTCTAAAAAACATTTCACAATATACCCTATTGGACTAATACAAAGGTCATATATAGCCAGATTGTTGCCCCCCCCCCCGCCCTCACCTCTCTCCCCCCACCCCCACCCTACAGGAGGCGGACGTGGCCATGGGCGGCCTGTCCGTTACCGCCCAGCGGGAGGAGGTCGTGGACTTCCTCGTTCCCTACTGGGAGGACGACACGGGAGTCCTCCTCCGGCTCAACAGCTCCAAGGCCGGATACTTCCTCAACCCCTTCCAGCCGTCTGTCTGGATCTGCATCCTGCTGCTGCCTTTCATCCTGGCGGCGCTGTCCATGGCACTCTCCGGGATCTACAGCAGACATGTAGATTCCAGGGCTGACACGCAGGGTGCAGGTATCAACAGTGATGATGGTGATGGTGATGGTGACGGTGATGGTGATGAGCCAAGGCGGGATTTGTCGTATCCGGAACAACGGAACAAAGGAATGAAGGATGGAAGCCAGTTAAGTAAAAATGAATTATATATGTTGTCTAAGTATGGGAGATATGAAGATACTTACGGACGGTTCCCCAATGCAATGGTATCTGGTCCGGATGCTTCGATCCGGAGACATAACGGAGTCCGGAGAATCCAGACCGCACTGGGACACGCCCATGCGGGAACTCATGTGATCCGGACACCGAGTGATGCCAGGAAGATCCAGACTGTTGAGGGGAGCGCCCACCGTGGGATCCAGACACAGGACCACGACCACGTGGTTCACAGACAACGTATGTATTCAGCGAAGGAATATTCTCATCGCAACTACGTCACTGACAGCAATGACGTCACCACATCAGCCAGGCTGCGCCAGATGGCCGTCACCTGTGTACAGAGGATGTCGCAACCGCTTGCAGTACTGGACACCTTCACAAGGGTCATTTTAGATGTCCTGAGAATTACTTTGACACAAGGTCAGTATTTATTTAAATACGAAATAATGTTTACATCTGAATGAAATAGTCATATAGCTTATTTGACATCAGGAGTCTACGAGCTTAAGAAAAAGTCGACTCATTTGTTCTGCAAATTTCTGTTATCGTTCCGTTTGTTCATTAGTATTTGCCATATTGTTATTGATATGTCATTTAGAAGTAGTTTAATAGACTCAATATCAGTTGCTAATTGCAGTTCATAGCCTACAAATAAGGAGTAGTAGTTAATATGACAGTTTAAGCAATTTTGTAACTAATACATTCAGTCACACTATTAGCAGTAGAAGCAGGATTAGTGGCAGCAATAGAGGCATTTGTGCATGAGAATTTTAACGTTAGAGACATATTGTGTTAACAGTCCTACCCGGTCACACGCACCCCGCCCTTATCCTCGTCTCCTCCCAATCGTCACCCTATTATGAGCTTTGTTTGGATCGTTCTCACATACCTATTATATCTTCACACACCCATTTAGCTGTTCCTATCATAGGCTGGTTTCCCTTATGCTGACCTCCCATTGGCTGGTCTCCACCATCCGGACCTCCCATTGGCTGGTCTCCACCATCCTGTCCTCCCAATTGCTTATCTCCACTATACTGAGCTCTCATCGGCTAGTCTTCACCAAACTGATCTCCCATTGGTTGGTCGCTACCATCCTGACCTCCCATTGGCTGGTCTCCCCCATCCTGACCTCCCATTGGCTGGTCTCCCTCACCCTGACCTCCCATTGTCTGGTTTCCACCATACTGAGCTCCCATCGGCTGGTCTCCACCATACTGACCTCCCATTGGCTGGTCTCCACCATCCTGTCCTCCCAATGGCTGATCTCCACTATACTGAGCTCCCATCGGCTGGTCTCCACCATACTGAGCTTCCATTGGCTGGTATCCACCATCCTCACCTCCCATTGGCTGGTCTCCACCATCCTCACCTCCCATTGGCTGGTCGCCACCATCCTGACCTCCCATTGGCTGATATTCCCCATCCTGACCTGCCATTGGCTGGCCTCCATCATCTTGACCTCCTATTGGTTAATCCTCACCATCCTGTTTCACAGGGCAAGTCTTACCGCGCCAGCTGCCGACTCCGATATACATCATCCTGGCCTCCTATTGGTTTGTGACCATCATCCTGGTTGCCATTTACACGGGGAATCTGACGGCTGCCCTGGCGGTGACCAAGGTTCAGCTTCCCTTTAACACCCTGTCGGAGCTGGCGGCCCAGGACGACGTGTTACTGCTGCAGCACACTAACAACATCAAACTCACCATCTTCAGGGTAAGCTTCCAAATACTTCATTGTCCCTCTTTCGTCCTCATTCACACGATAAAAAGAGCTTGAAACCACAATCATGTCCTTTCATTCTGTCTTAGCTTAGAGGATGGCTTTTCAACCTAAACAGTGACTGATTTCACGAAGGGGGTTTAGCTGGTTTGGGGGCTTAGTCGGCTTAAGTCACCATGTTAAGGATGGGCCATTTTGGTCGTCTAAGCCCCATAGGCGGCTTAACTATGTGCGTGAAATAGGCCACTGCATGGACGCTGTTTTCCTATATCGATAGGCGATACTCCTTCCCGAGCCACCCCGTGGCCCAGTGGGCAGCGGCCGGTGGGTGGTTCGATCAGCCCGTGGCCCAGTGGGCAGCGGCCGGTGGGTGGTTCGATCAGCCCGTGGCCCAGTGGGCAGCGGCCGGTGGGTGGTTCGATCAGCCCGTGGCCCAGTGGGCAGCGGCCGGTGGGTGGTTCGATCAGCCCGTGGCCCAGTGGGCAGCGGCCGGTGGGTGGTTCGATCAGCCCGTGGCCCAGTGGGCAGCGGCCGGTGGGTGGTTCGATCAGCCCGTGGCCCAGTGGGCAGCGGCCGGTGGGTGGTTCGATCACCCCGTGGCCCAGTGGGCAGCGGCCGGTGGGTGGTTCGATCAGCCCGTGGCCCAGTGGGCAGCGGCCGGTGGGTGGTTCGATCAGCCCGTGGCCCAGTGGGCAGCGGCCGGTGGGTGGTTCGATCACCCCGTGGCCCAGTGGGCAGCGGCCGGTGGGTGGTTCGATCACCCCGTGGCCCAGTGGGCAGCGGCCGGTGGGTGGTTCGATCAGCCCGTGGCCCAGTGGGCAGCGGCCGGTGGGTGGTTCGATCACCCCGTGGCCCAGTGGGCAGCGGCCGGTGGGTGGTTCGATCACCCCGTGGCCCAGGGGACAGCGGCCGGTGGGTGGTTCGATCAGCCCGTGGCCCAGTGGGCAGCGGCCGGTGGGTGGTTCGATCAGCCGGTGGCCCAGTGGGCAGCGGCCGGTGGGTGGTTCGATCACCCCGTGGCCCAGGGGACAGCGGCCGGTGGGTGGTTCGATCACCCCGTGGCCCAGGGGGCAGCGGCCGGTGGGTGGTTCGATCACCCCGTGGCCCAGTGGGCAGCGGCCGGTGGGTGGTTCGATCAGCCCGTGGCCCAGTGGGCAGCGGCCGGTGGGTGGTTCGATCACCCCGTGGCCCAGTGGGCAGCGGCCGGTGGGTGGTTCGATCACCCCGTGGCCCAGGGGACAGCGGCCGGTGGGTGGTTTGATCACCCCGTGGCCCAGTGGGCAGCGGCCGGTGGGTGGTTCGATCAGTCCGTGGCCCAGTGGGCAGCGGCCGGTGGGTGGTTCGATCACCCCGTGGCCCAGGGGACAGCGGCCGGTGGGTGGTTTGATCACCCCGTGGCCCAGTGGGCAGCGGCCGGTGGGTGGTTTGATCACCCCGTGGCCCAGTGGGCAGCGGCCGGTGGGTGGTTCGATCAGCCCGTGGCCCAGTGGGCAGCGGCCGGTGGGTGGTTCGATCACCCCGTGGCCCAGGGGACAGAGGCCGGTGGGTGGTTCGATCACCCCGTGGCCCAGTGGGCAGCGGCCGGTGGGTGGTTCGATCACCCCGTGGCCCAGTGGGCAGCGGCCGGTGGGTGGTTCGATCAGCCCGTGGCCCAGTGGGCAGCGGCCGGTGGGTGGTTCGATCAGTCCGTGGCCCAGTGGGCAGCGGCCGGTGGGTGGTTTGATCAGCCCGTGGCCCAGTGGGCAGCGGCCGGTGGGTGGTTCGATCACCCCGTGGCCCAGTGGGCAGCGGCCGGTGGGTGGTTCGATCAGCCCGTGGCCCAGTGGGCAGCGGCCGGTGGGTGGTTCGATCACCCCGTGGCCCAGTGGGCAGCGGCCGGTGGGTGGTTCGATCAGCCCGTGGCCCAGTGGGCAGCGGCCGGTGGGTGGTTCGATCACCCCGTGGCCCAGTGGGCAGCGGCCGGTGGGTGGTTCGATCACCCCGTGGCCCAGTGGGCAGCGGCCGGTGGGTGGTTCGATCACCCCGTGGCCCAGGGGACAGCGGCCGGTGGGTGGTTCGATCAGCCCGTGGCCCAGTGGGCAGCGGCCGGTGGGTGGTTCGATCAGCCCGTGGCCCAGTGGGCAGCGGCCGGTGGGTGGTTCGATCACCCCGTGGCCCAGGGGACAGCGGCCGGTGGGTGGTTCGATCACCCCGTGGCCCAGGGGGCAGCGGCCGGTGGGTGGTTCGATCACCCCGTGGCCCAGTGGGCAGCGGCCGGTGGGTGGTTCGATCAGCCCGTGGCCCAGTGGGCAGCGGCCGGTGGGTGGTTCGATCACCCCGTGGCCCAGTGGGCAGCGGCCGGTGGGTGGTTCGATCACCCCGTGGCCCAGTGGGCAGCGGCCGGTGGGTGGTTCGATCAGCCCGTGGCCCAGTGGGCAGCGGCCGGTGGGTGGTTCGATCACCCCGTGGCCCAGTGGGCAGCGGCCGGTGGGTGGTTCGATCACCCCGTGGCCCAGTGGGCAGCGGCCGGTGGGTGGTTCGATCACCCCGTGGCCCAGGGGACAGCGGCCGGTGGGTGGTTCGATCAGCCCGTGGCCCAGTGGGCAGCGGCCGGTGGGTGGTTCGATCAGCCCGTGGCCCAGTGGGCAGCGGCCGGTGGGTGGTTCGATCACCCCGTGGCCCAGGGGACAGCGGCCGGTGGGTGGTTCGATCACCCCGTGGCCCAGGGGGCAGCGGCCGGTGGGTGGTTCGATCACCCCGTGGCCCAGTGGGCAGCGGCCGGTGGGTGGTTCGATCAGCCCGTGGCCCAGTGGGCAGCGGCCGGTGGGTGGTTCGATCACCCCGTGGCCCAGTGGGCAGCGGCCGGTGGGTGGTTCGATCACCCCGTGGCCCAGTGGGCAGCGGCCGGTGGGTGGTTCGATCACCCCGTGGCCCAGGGGACAGCGGCCGGTGGGTGGTTTGATCACCCCGTGGCCCAGTGGGCAGCGGCCGGTGGGTGGTTCGATCAGTCCGTGGCCCAGTGGGCAGCGGCCGGTGGGTGGTTCGATCGCCCCGTGGCCCAGGGGACAGCGGCCGGTGGGTGGTTTGATCACCCCGTGGCCCAGTGGGCAGCGGCCGGTGGGTGGTTTGATCACCCCGTGGCCCAGTGGGCAGCGGCCGGTGGGTGGTTCGATCAGCCCGTGGCCCAGTGGGCAGCGGCCGGTGGGTGGTTCGATCAGCCCGTGGCCCAGTGGGCAGCGGCCGGTGGGTGGTTCGATCACCCCGTGGCCCAGGGGACAGCGGCCGGTGGGTGGTTTGATCACCCCGTGGCCCAGTGGGCAGCGGCCGGTGGGTGGTTCGATCAGCCCGTGGCCCAGTGGGCAGCGGCCGGTGGGTGGTTCGATCAGCCCGTGGCCCAGTGGGCAGCGGCCGGTGGGTGGTTCGATCAGTCCGTGGCCCAGTGGGCAGCGGCCGGTGGGTGGTTCGATCACCCCGTGGCCCAGTGGGCAGCGGCCGGTGGGTGGTTCGATCAGCCCGTGGCCCAGTGGGCAGCGGCCGGTGGGTGGTTCGATCACCCCGTGGCCCAGGGGACAGCGGCCGGTGGGTGGTTCGATCAGCCCGTGGCCCAGTGGGCAGCGGCCGGTGGGTGGTTCGATCACCCCGTGGCCCAGTGGGCCGCGGCCGGTGGGTGGTTTGATCACCCCGTGGCCCAGTGGGCAGCGGCCGGTGGGTGGTTCGATCAGCCCGTGGCCCAGGGGACAGAGGCCGGTGGGTGGTTCGATCACCCCGTGGCCCAGGGGACAGCGGCCGGTGGGTGGTTCGATCAGCCCGTGGCCCAGTGGGCAGCGGCCGGTGGGTGGTTCGATCACCCCGTGGCCCAGGGGACAGCGGCCGGTGGGTGGTTCGATCAGCCCGTGGCCCAGTGGGCAGCGGCCGGTGGGTGGTTCGATCAGCCCGTGGCCCAGGGGACAGCGGCCGGTGGGTGGTTCGATCACCCCGTGGCCCAGTGGGCAGCGGCCGGTGGGTGGTTCGATCACCCCGTGGCCCAGGGGCCAGCGGCCGGTGGGTGGTTCGATCAGCCCGTGGCCCAGTGGGCAGCGGCCGGTGGGTGGTTCGATCACCCCGTGGCCCAGGGGACAGAGGCCGGTGGGTGGTTCGATCACCCCGTGGCCCAGTGGGCAGCGGCCGGTGGGTGGTTCGATCACCCCGTGGCCCAGTGGGCAGCGGCCGGTGGGTGGTTCGATCACCCCGTGGCCCAGTGGGCAGCGGCCGGTGGGTGGTTCGATCACCCCGTGGCCCAGGGGACAGCGGCCGGTGGGTGGTTCGATCAGCCCGTGGCCCAGTGGGCAGCGGCCGGTGGGTGGTTCGATCAGCCCGTGGCCCAGTGGGCAGCGGCCGGTGGGTGGTTCGATCAGCCCGTGGCCCAGTGGCAGCGGCCGGTGGGTGGTTCGATCACCCCGTGGCCCAGTGGGCAGCGGCCGGTGGGTGGTTCGATCACCCCGTGGCCCAGGGGACAGCGGCCGGTGGGTGGTTCGATCAGCCCGTGGCCCAGTGGGCAGCGGCCGGTGGGTGGTTCGATCAGCCCGTGGCCCAGTGGGCAGCGGCCGGTGGGTGGTTCGATCACCCCGTGGCCCAGTGGGCAGCGGCCGGTGGGTGGTTCGATCACCTCGTGGCCCAGGGGACAGCGGCCGGTGGGTGGTTCGATCACCCCGTGGCCCAATGGACAGCGGCCGGTGGGTGGTTCGATCACCCCGTGGCCCAGTGGGCAGCGGCCGGTGGGTGGTTCGATCAGCCCGTGGCCCAGGGGACAGAGGCCGGTGGGTGGTTCGATCAGCCCGTGGCCCAGTGGGCAGCGGCCGGTGGGTGGTTCGATCACCCCGTGGCCCAGTGGGCAGCGGCCGGTGGGTGGTTCGATCACCCCGTGGCCCAGTGGACAGCGGCCGGTGGGTGGTTCGATCACCCCGTGGCCCAGGGGACAGCGGCCGGTGGGTGGTTCGATCAGCCCGTGGCCCAGTGGGCAGCGGCCGGTGGGTGGTTCGATCACCCCGTGGCCCAGTGGGCAGCGGCCGGTGGGTGGTTCGATCACCCCGTGGCCCAGTGGGCAGCGGCCGGTGGGTGGTTCGATCACCCCGTGGCCCAGTGGGCAGCGGCCGGTGGGTGGTTCGATCACCCCGTGGCCCAGTAGGCAGCGGCCGGTGGGTGGTTCGATCACCCCGTGGCCCAGGGGACAGCGGCCGGTGGGTGGTTCGATCAGCCCGTGGCCCAGTGGGCAGCGGACGGTGGGTGGTTCGATCAGCCCGTGGCCCAGTGGGCAGCGGCCGGTGGGTGGTTCGATCAGCCCGTGGCCCAGTGGGCAGCGGCCGGTGGGTGGTTCGATCACCCCGTGGCCCAGGGGACAGCGGCCGGTGGGTGGTTCGATCAGCCCGTGGCCCAGTGGGCAGCGGCCGGTGGGTGGTTCGATCAGCCCGTGGCCCAGTGGGCAGCGGCCGGTGGGTGGTTCGATCACCCCGTGGCCCAGTGGGCAGCGGCCGGTGGGTGGTTCGATCACCCCGTGGCCCAGTGGGCAGCGGCCGGTGGGTGGTTCGATCACCCCGTGGCCCAGTGGGCAGCGGCCGGTGGGTGGTTCGATCAGCCCGTGGCCCAGGGGACAGCGGCCGGTGGGTGGTTCGATCACCCCGTGGCCCAGTGGGCAGCGGCCGGTGGGTGGTTCGATCAGCCCGTGGCCCAGTGGGCAGCGGCCGGTGGGTGGTTCGATCACCCCGTGGCCCAGTGGGCAGCGGCCGGTGGGTGGTTCGATCACCCCGTGGCCCAGTGGGCAGCGGCCGGTGGGTGGTTCGATCACCCCGTGGCCCAGTGGGCAGCGGCCGGTGGGTGGTTCGATCAGCCCGTGGCCCAGGGGACAGCGGCCGGTGGGTGGTTCGATCACCCCGTGGCCCAGTGGGCAGCGGCCGGTGGGTGGTTCGATCACCCCGTGGCCCAGGGGACAGCGGCCGGTGGGTGGTTCGATCACCCCGTGGCCCAGTGGGCAGCGGCCGGTGGGTGGTTTGATCACCCCGTGGCCCAGGGGACAGAGGCCGGTGGGTGGTTTGATCACCCCGTGGCCCAGTGGGCAGCGGCCGGTGGGTGGTTCGATCACCCCGTGGCCCAGTGGGCAGCGGCCGGTGGGTGGTTCGATCACCCCGTGGCCCAGTGGGCAGCGGCCGGTGGGTGGTTCGATCAGCCCGTGGCCCAGTGGGCAGCGGCCGGTGGGTGGTTCGATCAGCCCGTGGCCCAGTGGGCAGCGGCCGGTGGGTGGTTCGATCACCTCGTGGCCCAGGGGACAGCGGCCGGTGGGTGGTTCGATCACCCCGTGGCCCAGTGGACAGCGGCCGGTGGGTGGTTCGATCACCCCGTGGCCCAGTGGGCAGCGGCCGGTGGGTGGTTCGATCAGCCCGTGGCCCAGGGGACAGAGGCCGGTGGGTGGTTCGATCAGCCCGTGGCCCAGTGGGCAGCGGCCGGTGGGTGGTTCGATCACCCCGTGGCCCAGTGGGCAGCGGCCGGTGGGTGGTTCGATCACCCCGTGGCCCAGTGGACAGCGGCCGGTGGGTGGTTCGATCACCCCGTGGCCCAGGGTACAGCGGCCGGTGGGTGGTTCGATCACCCCGTGGCCCAGTGGGCAGCGGCCGGTGGGTGGTTCGATCACCCCGTGGCCCAGTGGGCAGCGGCCGGTGGGTGGTTCGATCACCCCGTGGCCCAGTGGGCAGCGGCCGGTGGGTGGTTCGATCAGCCCGTGGCCCAGGGGACAGCGGCCGGTGGGTGGTTCGATCAGCCCGTGGCCCAGTGGGCAGCGGCCGGTGGGTGGTTCGATCAGCCCGTGGCCCAGTGGGCAGCGGCCGGTGGGTGGTTCGATCACCCCGTGGCCCAGTGGGCAGCGGCCGGTGGGTGGTTCGATCACCCCGTGGCCCAGGGGACAGCGGCCGGTGGGTGGTTCGATCAGCCCGTGGCCCAGTGGGCAGCGGCCGGTGGGTGGTTCGATCAGCCCGTGGCCCAGTGGGCAGCGGCCGGTGGGTGGTTCGATCACCCCGTGGCCCAGTGGGCAGCGGCCGGTGGGTGGTTCGATCACCTCGTGGCCCAGGGGACAGCGGCCGGTGGGTGGTTCGATCACCCCGTGGCCCAATGGACAGCGGCCGGTGGGTGGTTCGATCACCCCGTGGCCCAGTGGGCAGCGGCCGGTGGGTGGTTCGATCAGCCCGTGGCCCAGGGGACAGAGGCCGGTGGGTGGTTCGATCAGCCCGTGGCCCAGTGGGCAGCGGCCGGTGGGTGGTTCGATCACCCCGTGGCCCAGTGGGCAGCGGCCGGTGGGTGGTTCGATCACCCCGTGGCCCAGTGGACAGCGGCCGGTGGGTGGTTCGATCACCCCGTGGCCCAGGGGACAGCGGCCGGTGGGTGGTTCGATCAGCCCGTGGCCCAGTGGGCAGCGGCCGGTGGGTGGTTCGATCACCCCGTGGCCCAGTGGGCAGCGGCCGGTGGGTGGTTCGATCACCCCGTGGCCCAGTGGGCAGCGGCCGGTGGGTGGTTCGATCACCCCGTGGCCCAGTGGGCAGCGGCCGGTGGGTGGTTCGATCACCCCGTGGCCCAGTAGGCAGCGGCCGGTGGGTGGTTCGATCACCCCGTGGCCCAGGGGACAGCGGCCGGTGGGTGGTTCGATCAGCCCGTGGCCCAGTGGGCAGCGGACGGTGGGTGGTTCGATCAGCCCGTGGCCCAGTGGGCAGCGGCCGGTGGGTGGTTCGATCACCCCGTGGCCCAGTGGGCAGCGGCCGGTGGGTGGTTCGATCACCCCGTGGCCCAGGGGACAGCGGCCGGTGGGTGGTTCGATCAGCCCGTGGCCCAGTGGGCAGCGGCCGGTGGGTGGTTCGATCAGCCCGTGGCCCAGTGGGCAGCGGCCGGTGGGTGGTTCGATCACCCCGTGGCCCAGTGGGCAGCGGCCGGTGGGTGGTTCGATCACCCCGTGGCCCAGTGGGCAGCGGCCGGTGGGTGGTTCGATCACCCCGTGGCCCAGTGGGCAGCGGCCGGTGGGTGGTTCGATCAGCCCGTGGCCCAGGGGACAGCGGCCGGTGGGTGGTTCGATCACCCCGTGGCCCAGTGGGCAGCGGCCGGTGGGTGGTTCGATCACCCCGTGGCCCAGTGGGCAGCGGCCGGTGGGTGGTTCGATCAGCCCGTGGCCCAGGGGACAGCGGCCGGTGGGTGGTTCGATCACCCCGTGGCCCAGTGGGCAGCGGCCGGTGGGTGGTTCGATCACCCCGTGGCCCAGGGGACAGCGGCCGGTGGGTGGTTCGATCACCCCGTGGCCCAGTGGGCAGCGGCCGGTGGGTGGTTTGATCACCCCGTGGCCCAGGGGACAGAGGCCGGTGGGTGGTTCGATCACCCCGTGGCCCAGTGGGCAGCGGCCGGTGGGTGGTTCGATCACCCCGTGGCCCAGTGGGCAGCGGCCGGTGGGTGGTTCGATCACCCCGTGGCCCAGTGGGCAGCGGCCGGTGGGTGGTTCGATCAGCCCGTGGCCCAGTGGGCAGCGGCCGGTGGGTGGTTCGATCAGCCCGTGGCCCAGTGGGCAGCGGCCGGTGGGTGGTTCGATCACCCCGTGGCCCAGTGGGCAGCGGCCGGTGGGTGGTTCGATCACCTCGTGGCCCAGGGGACAGCGGCCGGTGGGTGGTTCGATCACCCCGTGGCCCAGTGGACAGCGGCCGGTGGGTGGTTCGATCACCCCGTGGCCCAGTGGGCAGCGGCCGGTGGGTGGTTCGATCAGCCCGTGGCCCAGGGGACAGAGGCCGGTGGGTGGTTCGATCAGCCCGTGGCCCAGTGGGCAGCGGCCGGTGGGTGGTTCGATCACCCCGTGGCCCAGTGGGCAGCGGCCGGTGGGTGGTTCGATCACCCCGTGGCCCAGTGGACAGCGGCCGGTGGGTGGTTCGATCACCCCGTGGCCCAGGGTACAGCGGCCGGTGGGTGGTTCGATCACCCCGTGGCCCAGTGGGCAGCGGCCGGTGGGTGGTTCGATCACCCCGTGGCCCAGTGGGCAGCGGCCGGTGGGTGGTTCGATGACCCCGTGGCCCAGTGGGCAGCGGCCGGTGGGTGGTTCGATCACCCCGTGGCCCAGTGGGCAGCGGCCGGTGGGTGGTTCGATCATCCCGTGGCCCAGTGGGCAGCGGCCGGTGGGTGGTTCGATCACCCCGTGGCCCAGGGGACAGCGGCCGGTGGGTGGTTCGATCAGCCCGTGGCCCAGTGGGCAGCGGCCGGTGGGTGGTTCGATCAGCCCGTGGCCCAGTGGGCAGCGGCCGGTGGGTGGTTCGATCACCCCGTGGCCCAGTGGGCAGCGGCCGGTGGGTGGTTCGATCACCTCGTGGCCCAGGGGACAGCGGCCGGTGGGTGGTTCGATCACCCCGTGGCCCAATGGACAGCGGCCGGTGGGTGGTTCGATCACCCCGTGGCCCAGTGGGCAGCGGCCGGTGGGTGGTTCGATCAGCCCGTGGCCCAGGGGACAGAGGCCGGTGGGTGGTTCGATCAGCCCGTGGCCCAGTGGGCAGCGGCCGGTGGGTGGTTCGATCACCCCGTGGCCCAGTGGGCAGCGGCCGGTGGGTGGTTCGATCACCCCGTGGCCCAGTGGACAGCGGCCGGTGGGTGGTTCGATCACCCCGTGGCCCAGGGGACAGCGGCCGGTGGGTGGTTCGATCAGCCCGTGGCCCAGTGGGCAGCGGCCGGTGGGTGGTTCGATCACCCCGTGGCCCAGTGGGCAGCGGCCGGTGGGTGGTTCGATCACCCCGTGGCCCAGTGGGCAGCGGCCGGTGGGTGGTTCGATCACCCCGTGGCCCAGTGGGCAGCGGCCGGTGGGTGGTTCGATCACCCCGTGGCCCAGTAGGCAGCGGCCGGTGGGTGGTTCGATCACCCCGTGGCCCAGGGGACAGCGGCCGGTGGGTGGTTCGATCAGCCCGTGGCCCAGTGGGCAGCGGACGGTGGGTGGTTCGATCAGCCCGTGGCCCAGTGGGCAGCGGCCGGTGGGTGGTTCGATCACCCCGTGGCCCAGTGGGCAGCGGCCGGTGGGTGGTTCGATCACCCCGTGGCCCAGGGGACAGCGGCCGGTGGGTGGTTCGATCAGCCCGTGGCCCAGTGGGCAGCGGCCGGTGGGTGGTTCGATCAGCCCGTGGCCCAGTGGGCAGCGGCCGGTGGGTGGTTCGATCACCCCGTGGCCCAGTGGGCAGCGGCCGGTGGGTGGTTCGATCACCCCGTGGCCCAGTGGGCAGCGGCCGGTGGGTGGTTCGATCACCCCGTGGCCCAGTGGGCAGCGGCCGGTGGGTGGTTCGATCAGCCCGTGGCCCAGGGGACAGCGGCCGGTGGGTGGTTCGATCACCCCGTGGCCCAGTGGGCAGCGGCCGGTGGGTGGTTCGATCAGCCCGTGGCCCAGTGGGCAGCGGCCGGTGGGTGGTTCGATCACCCCGTGGCCCAGTGGGCAGCGGCCGGTGGGTGGTTCGATCACCCCGTGGCCCAGTGGGCAGCGGCCGGTGGGTGGTTCGATCACCCCGTGGCCCAGTGGGCAGCGGCCGGTGGGTGGTTCGATCAGCCCGTGGCCCAGGGGACAGCGGCCGGTGGGTGGTTCGATCACCCCGTGGCCCAGTGGGCAGCGGCCGGTGGGTGGTTCGATCACCCCGTGGCCCAGGGGACAGCGGCCGGTGGGTGGTTCGATCACCCCGTGGCCCAGTGGGCAGCGGCCGGTGGGTGGTTTGATCACCCCGTGGCCCAGGGGACAGAGGCCGGTGGGTGGTTCGATCACCCCGTGGCCCAGTGGGCAGCGGCCGGTGGGTGGTTCGATCACCCCGTGGCCCAGTGGGCAGCGGCCGGTGGGTGGTTCGATCACCCCGTGGCCCAGTGGGCAGCGGCCGGTGGGTGGTTCGATCAGCCCGTGGCCCAGTGGGCAGCGGCCGGTGGGTGGTTCGATCAGCCCGTGGCCCAGTGGGCAGCGGCCGGTGGGTGGTTCGATCACCCCGTGGCCCAGTGGGCAGCGGCCGGTGGGTGGTTCGATCACCTCGTGGCCCAGGGGACAGCGGCCGGTGGGTGGTTCGATCACCCCGTGGCCCAGTGGACAGCGGCCGGTGGGTGGTTCGATCACCCCGTGGCCCAGTGGGCAGCGGCCGGTGGGTGGTTCGATCAGCCCGTGGCCCAGGGGACAGAGGCCGGTGGGTGGTTCGATCACCCCGTGGCCCAGTGGGCAGCGGCCGGTGGGTGGTTCGATCACCCCGTGGCCCAGTGGGCAGCGGCCGGTGGGTGGTTCGATCACCCCGTGGCCCAGTGGACAGCGGCCGGTGGGTGGTTCGATCACCCCGTGGCCCAGGGTACAGCGGCCGGTGGGTGGTTCGATCACCCCGTGGCCCAGTGGGCAGCGGCCGGTGGGTGGTTCGATCACCCCGTGGCCCAGTGGGCAGCGGCCGGTGGGTGGTTCGATGACCCCGTGGCCCAGTGGGCAGCGGCCGGTGGGTGGTTCGATCACCCCGTGGCCCAGTGGGCAGCGGCCGGTGGGTGGTTCGATCAGCCCGTGGCCCAGGGGACAGCGGCCGGTGGGTGGTTCGATCACCCCGTGGCCCAGGGGACAGAGGCCGGTGGGTGGTTCGATCAGCCCGTGGCCCAGTGGGCAGCGGCCGGTGGGTGGTTCGATCACCCCGTGGCCCAGTGGGCAGCGGCCGGTGGGTGGTTCGATCACCCCGTGGCCCAGTGGGCAGCGGCCGGTGGGTGGTTCGATCACCCCGTGGCCCAGGGGACAGCGGCCGGTGGGTGGTTCGATCAGCCCGTGGCCCAGTGGGCAGCGGCCGGTGGGTGGTTCGATCAGCCCGTGGCCCAGTGGGCAGCGGCCGGTGGGTGGTTCGATCACCCCGTGGCCCAGTGGGCAGCGGCCGGTGGGTGGTTCGATCACCCCGTGGCCCAGTGGGCAGCGGCCGGTGGGTGGTTCGATCACCCCGTGGCCCAGTGGGCAGCGGCCGGTGGGTGGTTCGATCACCCCGTGGCCCAGTGGGCAGCGGCCGGTGGGTGGTTCGATCAGCCCGTGGCCCAGGGGACAGCGGCCGGTGGGTGGTTCGATCACCCCGTGGCCCAGGGGACAGAGGCCGGTGGGTGGTTCGATCAGCCCGTGGCCCAGTGGGCAGCGGCCGGTGGGTGGTTCGATCACCCCGTGTCCCAGTGGGCAGCGGCCGGTGGGTGGTTCGATCACCCCGTGGCCCAGGGGACAGCGGCCGGTGGGTGGTTCGATCAGCCCGTGGCCCAGTGGGCAGCGGCCGGTGGGTGGTTCGATCAGCCCGTGGCCCAGTGGGCAGCGGCCGGTGGGTGGTTCGATCACCCCGTGGCCCAGTGGGCAGCGGCCGGTGGGTGGTTCGATCACCCCGTGGCCCAGTGGGCAGCGGCCGGTGGGTGGTTCGATCACCCCGTGGCCCAGGGGACAGCGGCCGGTGGGTGGTTCGATCACCCCGTGGCCCAGGGGACAGAGGCCTGTGTGTGGTTCGAGCACCCCGTGGCCCAGGGGACAGCGGCCGGTGGGTGGTTCGATCACCCCGTGGCCCAGGGGACAGCGGCCGGTGGGTGGTTCGATCACCCCGTGGCCCAGTGGGCAGCGGCCGGTGGGTGGTTCGATCACCCCGTGGCCCAGTGGACAGCGGCCGGTGGGTGGTTCGATCAGCCCGTGGCCCAGTGGGCAGCGGCCGGTGGGTGGTTCGATCACCCCGTGGCCCAGGGGACAGCGGCCGGTGGGTGGTTCGATCACCCCGTGGCCCAGTGGGCAGCGGCCGGTGGGTGGTTCGATCACCCCGTGGCCCAGTGGGCAGCGGCCGGTGGGTGGTTCGATCACCCCGTGGCCCAGTGGGCAGCGGCCGGTGGGTGGTTCGATCACCCCGTGGCCCAGTGGGCAGCGGCCGGTGGGTGGTTCGATCACCCCGTGGCCCAGTGGGCAGCGGCCGGTGGGTGGTTCGATCAGTCCGTGGCCCAGTGGGCAGCGGCCGGTGGGTGGTTCGATCACCCCGTGGCACAGTGGGCAGCGGCCGGTGGGTGGTTCGATCACCCCGTGGCCCAGTGGGCAGCGGCCGGTGGGTGGTTCGATCACCCCGTGGCGCAGTGGGCAGCGGCCGGTGGGTGGTTCGATCACCCCGTGGCCCAGTGGGCAGCGGCCGGTGGGTGGTTCGATCACCCCGTGGCCCAGGGGACAGCGGCCGGTGGGTGGTTCGATCACCCCGTGGCCCAGTGGGCAGCGGCCGGTGGGTGGTTCGATCACCCCGTGGCCCAGTGGACAGCGGCCGGTGGGTGGTTCGATCAGTCCGTGGCCCAGGGGACAGCGGCCGGTGGGTGGTTTGATCACCCCGTGGCCCAGTGGGCAGCGGCCGGTGGGTGGTTCGATCACCCCGTGGCCCAGTAGGCAGCGGCCGGTGGGTGGTTCGATCACCCCGTGGCCCAGGGGACAGCGGCCGGTGGGTGGTTCGATCACCCCGTGGCCCAGGGGACAGCGGCCGGTGGGTGGTTCGATCACCCCGTGGCCCAGTGGGCAGCGGCCGGTGGGTGGTTCGATCAGCCCGTGGCCCAGTGGGCAGCGGCCGGTGGGTGGTTCGATCACCCCGTGGCCCAGTGGGCAGCGGCCGGTGGGTGGTTCGATCACCCCGTGGCCCAGTGGGCAGCGGCCGGTGGGTGGTTCGATCAGCCCGTGGCCCAGTGGGCAGAGGCCGGTGGGTGGTTCGATCAGCCCGTGGCCCAGTGGGCAGCGGCCGGTGGGTGGTTCGATCAGCCCGTGGCCCAGTGGGCAGCGGCCGGTGGGTGGTTCGATCACCCCGTGGCCCAGTGGGCAGCGGCCGGTGGGTGGTTCGATCACCCCGTGGCCCAGTGGGAAGCGGCCGGGGGGTGGCTCGATCCCCACATGCGCAGATGTCTATGTTAAAGGCAGTTCCATATCTTTCTTGGCAAACAGTAAGGGGTTCCTCCTGGATACATACAACACTTTTGTCGGTTAAAACATCAATAATCTTTCTACTGGCGGATCTGAGTCACATGCAAGTTATACGATTCAAACGGTGTCAAATACTCTTTATAAAATGAATGTTCTTCCACGAATGTTATATGTGGCATCCCTAGACCACCGAACGAAGAATCTCATCATAATAGGTAGCTTATAAATTGGCCTAGAGTGTGATAACAAACTGCTTTGAATAATATATACACATACATTAAATGGTTAAGGTCGTTATGAAGGTCACCCACAGCAATCTTACTTCCCCACATCCAATAGGGCTGTACAGTTCGCGCGGGTTTTATTTCCGGTTTCGCTCCTTTGGGGACCAAAAAAAAAACACGTGCTTTTAGAACGAGTGTGCATCACGCTGGTGCCTTGCTGCAACTGCGTGACGGGCACTCATAGGGCCCCATAGGGGCTTTTTCGACACGGCGACACGGCGATTTTTTAAAATCGACAACGCGACATTGGGGTTGTCTTAGAATCGACATGCGACATAAGACTTAGCGACACGCGACATGGAACTTTTCTTAAAATCGACACGCGACATGGACCTTTTCTTAAAATCGACACGCGACATGGACTTTTTCTTGAAATCGACACGCGACATGGACCTTTTCTTAAGATCGACACGCGACATGGTTACCCTCCCTCAGGGGCCCTACTCATTGTAGTCACCGTTTGAGTCGAGTGGGTGTGAAACTAGTTTTTGTTTGCTTTGGTCCAGGCATTCTTAACTATAAAATCATAATATAGTTAAAGATTAAGACATGTACCTCCCCATAATGCATGTGATCCGTTCGATGAGACTGTTGGAAGCGTTATATTTTGAAGCAAATCATCGATTTTTACATTTCTGCGACAAACGCAGCACCATTGTACTCGCCTGCTCCGTCCACATAAGGAGCGTTGTTGCGTAACCATAGATACCGCGCGCAGACATTCGAGTCATGATGATGATTATTAAGTCATACGACATGGAAAACCCCGCGCAACACATTCGATCGCCTGACACTGACAGCCACTCATGATGTCTCATGAGTCAACCGCATTCTGGATTATCAACTGTCTAACCGCTCATGTAGAGACTTTATTATATAAATCTGCTCTGAAATAAAATCTACTCAGTTATAGTTTATATATGCACAGACTTTAGCGGTTAGTTATGCATCCAAGAACAGCATTAACCTGTGTTGTGTGTGAAGCGAGTGAAGGCAAACAACCGGAAGGTAGGCAGCACGTACAGGCCGTTGATGCTGGGCATTGACGTATAGCATAAGTATCCCTGTCTCGTGATGTCTCGATCAGATCCCGTAGTGACTGTACAGCCCTATTATCACCCACTAATACACAGTCTCCATCTGCAGCCATGCCATGATGGGATACATGATCTTGACATTATTGTTTGTTTAAGGCCACCCAAAGCGATCATTATTTCCCCACATCCAAAATATCACCCACTAATAAATACATTCCAAAGTCTCCATCTACAGCCAAGTCATCATGGGGAGCATGACCTTGACCTTGACCTTGTTTTTTGTCAAGGAGGCGAAGAGCGGCGTCTACAGGCGTCTCTGGGACCACACCGTCCGGAACCAGTTCCAGGGGGTCAAGGACAAGCCGGACGCCCGGGCGGCCTTCCTGGAGGGCGGGTTCGCGTACACTGCGGACCGGACGTACCTTGAGGACGTACAGCGGGCGTACACCACCGCGGAACACCCGCTGGCCATGCTGCCGGAAGTCTACTACAAGGCCGGCATCGCACAGGCCGTCACTCAGGGCGCACCCTTCAAGAGGCACTTCGATCGCGTGTGGGTGTCTGGGGGAGGGCGCTGTGTGGGTGTCTGGGGGAGATGTGTGGGTGATTGTGGGGGCTGTGAGGGCTGTGTGGGTGCCTGGGGGAGATATGTGGGTGATTGTGGGGGCTGTGGGGGCTGTGTGGGTGACTGGGGGAGATGTGTGGGTGATGGTGGGGGCTGTGGGGGCTGAGTGGGTGTCTGGGGAAAATGTGTGGGTGACTGTGGGGGCTGTGTGGGTGTCTGGGGGCGCTGTGGGTATCTGGGTGCATGGTTTGGTGGTCCATGCCCCAGGGGGCGCCCTTCAAGAGACACTTCGATCGTGTCTGGATGTCGTTAAGCGTTATGTCGGTGTATGTGGAGGTGTGATTGGTCAGTGTGGGCGTGGTGTAGGCGTTGCGTGGTTATCTGTAGGCGTTATGTAGGCGTTGTGTGGGTATCTGCGGGTATCAGCGGATGTAGGATCGGTATTTGTGGGCAGCTACGGACATCGTACGGATGTGTGGTGACGCCGGTTATAGTGATATATGTGGACGTTTCGTTAACAATTGACAATCGAGGTCACGCGACATCAACATCATTTCTCACGTCAACGTGTCTCTTTCCGTTTGTTGACATCAATTAACCATATTTCCGAAAGCGTGCATAAAATGGCCGTGTAATATCATCTGTGAATTGAAATAACTGTAGTTTACCGCTTGACTGATAATGCTGACACTAATACTGACACTTTCCAGGAGCGGATCTATGGAAGGGGGTTAGGGAGGTTGCAACCCCCATGGGAACTTGAGCATACACACTGTAAGAGTCGGGTTCTCAGAGCATAACCCCCGGCCCCCGGTCGCAAGTTTCAGAGAGCAACCCCCACCCCCCTTTTTCCAAATTCCTAGAACCGCCCCTGACCCTCCTTTCCCAGTGTACCTCGCCTTCGATCCCGATTTTGCCATAGCTCACTCACTTGCCATCGCGTCACTCGTTTCCTTCCCACCAGGATCCTGAAGGTACTACAATCCGGACTGATCTCCAAATGGCGGCAATACTCCGGGACTCAGCGGCAGCTCCTGAGCAAGCGACCCAGCACTAACGCCCAGGCGCTCCACCTTCAGGACACCATCCTGGTCTTCAGCGGCGTGCTCGGAGGTGGTCTGGCCCTGTCCGCCGTCATCCTGATCCTGGAGATCCTTGGACGTAGAATCCTGGAGCCTCAATAGACCGTTCCAGATACCTCTATCAAAAATAGACACTGCGTGTTTCGGGTTAGAAAATCGATTCTCGCAGGCATTGTCCATGCATGCAGCTGTTTTTTTCTCGGCTTATATAGGCCACCCTCTCATTCTCCAAATAGTGTCCTTTTATAGTCAAGATATTAATCTGTACAAAGTGGGTTTTTGTTTTTAGAACACACATGTCAACCTATGATAAACGGTTGAAAATTATGCAGCTATAAATCCGTACTCGCCTTTGCGTACTATATAACGCAGAGCGAGTTAAGAGTTACCAGAAACACGCACCTGCCAGAACCCACCTGAACGTCATCGCCTGACAGAGAAAGCAAAGATTTTCTAGAGTAAGATCTCCAACTCGCGCGTTCACTTCGTGCAAGGCGCCATCTAGCGGTCGGGATGCTACTTCAGGCTCCGTCGCAATGGACGCCGGCGTAACTGACGCATAAACTGGCGCTGCTTTTGTATGGCCATTAACTGTACAAACTGCAGGAAGAACAATACAAATACGTTTTTTTTTTCAAGTTTCCTAAAGATGAGAAAATGTAAGTTCGGACAAGTCTTTGTCTACTTTTGCAGTTCCAGCTTTGTCAACAAAAGTGACATTGTCATTGGACCATTGAACCAAAGAGGGCAGATCAACTAACTTATCAGTCCGAATAGAATTGGTTTGCGAGGTTTCCATGGAAAAAAAAGAACTATTTCACCTCCAAATGCCCTCTGTAATGAGCAGGGTAGATAAAAATGGTTCATGGATTCAGAAGCATGCGTATTCAAACCATAGTTTAAACATAGCAAGTCGACGTGAAGCCCAATAGCGCAGTTGGTAAGACGTTTTTCTTTTGATCGCAAGGTTGTGCGTTCAATTCTCGACGAAGGCGAACACAGTTTTTTTTACCTTTATTGGTCGGAAAACCTGCTAATTTCTCTGCAAAAAGGTGGCCCTTCTCACGGTTGTCACGATTTTAAAGAGATTCTCGATCCTAATTTGCGATTCTAACTAGATCTAAGTTAGATCTAAGCCTAGGACTAAAGTCAGAACACTCACAGTCACAATTTGGCGCAAGTGCCCCCAGGCTTGGCGCAAGTGGCCCCAGGCAAGCCCGCTTCTCTAGGGGCACAACGGTAACAATGTTAAAATCCTTCGACGTTAGTAGGGAATCGACTGTAGCTTTTATTATAATGTGGGCGCGTAGAATTATAGTGCTTAGGTATTTTATATACCTTGTTCTATCTTCTGACGTCAAGAAAGTGTGTCAACACTAGATTGTTGCAGTCATATTTTCGCGAACAAATGTTGGAGCATGCGACTTTTCCCTACCAACCGCCATACGTATGCGGGCGCCACCTGGCGAATCCCGCCACCATTCTAACCATTTGTAGCCTGGGTCCCAAACTTTGTAACAGTCAATGACCTGTGAAAAAGGGCGCTGCTGTTGTCCGTAAGTTCAAAGGGAGCGACTGACAAGGCCCTCTAGCGGAGAGTCATATGTAACGGACAGGAGGAACCAAGTCGCATTAACAGGTACCGGCATCCGCCAAAAACAAATATGGCGGACGGCTGGTCGGGAACAGTTGTGTGCTCCAACATTTCTTCGCGAAAATATAACCGAAACAACCTAGTGTCGACACACCTTATTGATGTCAGATCATAGAACAAGGTATATATAATACGCAAACACTATGATTGTTCAAGCACACATTATAACAAAAGCTACAGTCGATTACCTACCAACGTCGAAGGATTTTAACATTGTTACCGTTGTGCCCCTAGAGAAGCGGGCTTGCCTGGGGGCAATTCCGCCAACCCCCAGCCAAGCCCGCTTTCTAGGGGCACAACGGTGTCCATGCAAAGTTCTTTAGACGCCAGTCGGGAATCGACTGTAGCCTTTATCATAATGTGTGCGCGTGCAATCATAGTGCTTACGTATTCTATATACCTTGTTTTATCTTCTCACATCAAGAAAGTGTGTCAACACTAGGTTGTTTCGGTTATATTTCCTCGAAGAAATGTTGGAGCACACGACTTTTCCCGACCAACCGTCCGCCATATTTGTTTTTGGCGGATGCCGTTACCTGTGAATGCAACTAGGCTCTTCGACAGCCCCACCTCCCCTCGTTCCATGTGAGACCCAATCGGGGGGCTGTGGAGGAGACTATGAATGCAACTTGGTTCCCCGCTCCGTTAGCATATGACTCCGCT
Source organism: Arenicola marina (assembly GCA_964019135.1). Lineage (NCBI taxonomy): Eukaryota > Metazoa > Annelida > Polychaeta > Arenicolidae > Arenicola > Arenicola marina. Next base: position 18,801,342 of record OZ025256.1, on the reverse strand, counting down.
AGAGGGCGTTGTCGGTCGCTCACTTTGAACTTAAGGACAACAGCAGCGCCCTCTGTCACAGGTAATTCACGATTACAAGGTTTGGGATCCAGGCTACAAATTATTCAAATGATGGCGGGACTCGCCAGGTGGCGCTGCATACGCATGGCGGTTGGTCGGGAAAAGACTATGGTCCAACATTTCTTCGCGAAAATATAACCGAAACAACCTAGTGTTGACACACTTACTTGATGTCAGAAGATAGAACAAGGTATATAAAATACGTAAACACTATGATTGTACGCGCACACATTATGGTAAAGGCTACAGTCGATTCCCGACTGGCGTCTAAAGAACTTTGCATGGACACCGTTGTGCCCCTAGAAAGCGGGCTTGCCTGGGGGCACTTGCGCCAAAGTCACAACGTGACATGTCTGCCCCGCGGCCGTGGGTTCGTTTGATTACATTTCACTGTTGACATCAGACTTGACAACTTTCAATAAGGAAACTATAGGGGTAGAATGCATGTTTTTGTCAATATTATGCAGGTAACTTAATTCTCCATCGATAAGGTAAGCTTAACATGTTTGTTACGTGTCTTTCGCTTGTCTGGTACAAGCGCGGCTCAGTTATCCGACTGGAATGTAGCATACCCACCGCTAGGGCGGCGCCACAACTCGTTTGTAAAATGTCGGCCATAAACGTGGATATCTCGGAAAGAAATCTCGGGAAGGCTAATATCTCACGGCGAAGGATATCATTTCCCACAAATGACGATATCTCGGAAAAGTGGATACATCACAAAGGATGATAGGTCAGAAAGGGTAAATCTCAGAAAGGATGATATCTCAGAAGGGATGATATCTCAGAAATGATGATATCTCACAAAGGACGATATCCCACAAAGGGTAAATCTCAGAAAGGATGATATCTGAGAAGGGATGATATCTCAGAAGGGATGATATCTCAGAAATGATGATACCTCACAAAGGACGATATCCCACAACGGGTAAATCTCAGAAGGGATGATATCTCACTAATATCGCGGTGTTGAAACGTTAAACGGTAAAGCCGTGCAAATTGGGGGTGCGTTATGATGTGACGGGGGCGTTGAGATGAATGTATCAAGGCGGATTTTGGAAAAGATATATCTAAGGTATGTCCGGCGGCTGCATGGTGTCTCGGAAAGTCTGATATATCAGAGAGAGTGATATCCCGCAAATACCCGGAATCACGGGTACATCGAGAAGGCTGAAATCAGTTTATTTGTAAGATGGATAATTTGAAAAGACGAAAAATTGGTAATTAAACTGGTCACTGGGAGCGGCGGGGGGGGGGGGGGGTATTACCACAACGTATGCCGGGTGCATCATGATGTATTAGAGCCCTAACCATAACCCTAAACCTAACGACATCTATGAAAGTCATTACGATGATCAACGTGTCATGTTTTTTGCAGAGCAACAAGATGATTTGAAAACAACAAATGAATGCTGACGAAATAAACAAATTTGATGGATTTGCTTCCCAGGCTTCACGGTATTTACATAATCTGTGGTATTTATTTGTTGACCTGTTGCCATTGGTAACTACGCCTGCTCCAACCTGTTGGCAGTGACAACCACGCCTGCCCCGCCATGTTTCCAGGGGCCGCTATGCCCGCCCGTCCTGTTGCCAAGAACCGCTATATTCGCTCCGCCTTGTTTCCAGGGGCCGCTATATTCGCTCCGCCCTGTTTCCAGGGGCCGATATGGTCGTTTCGCCCTGTTGCCAAGGGCTCCTATGTTCACTCCGCCCTGTTGCCAAGGGCCGCTACACTCGCTCCAGCTCAGAATATGGGCTTCAGAGTTATGACAGATTTTCTCTAATTTAAACGACAAAACGTAGGTAGCAGATATACATTTTTCCATCCGTATAAATCGACGCCATCGATCACTGGCAATCCGACTTGGGTGCTGATATAAGTGATTTCGGTCAACACTTCTTCTAGCTAACAAGGCCCGTGGCGGTTACACCTAGCAACGCCTAGCCCCCCCCCCCCCCCACCAACCGTCTGCCTGTCTGACGACCCCCGCAGACCGAGGCCCGGGACCCATAGCTCACCTGGCGGGAGGGACGAGAAACACGACGGCAGCTGACCGATAACCACATCTAATCGGAAGGCCTGGTCCCCCTAACCCGTCCTGCCCCCTCCCTCCTGCATAGACACATCTCATGTCGCCCCCTCCCCCCCACCCCACCTCCAGCACCCAACCACATGTCCATTGCATCTGACCCGTACCTAACCGCTCCCTCTCATTCACCTACCCCCATCCCTCCCCTCCTGCCTCGTCTGCCCCTATTTCTCCCCCTTCTCCCCTGTCTCCCAGCCTACCCCGCCCCCCCCCCCCACCCCCACTCACCTACCTATCTGTCTCTGTCTCACCCCATCCCCGGCGCCCCTACCCGCTCTATTTCTTTCTCTCTGTATCTCTCCTTCTGGCTTTCTTTCGATCTCTTTCTCTCTCCCTCTCTCTCACCTGCACCCCGCCGTAACCCTCCACTCCACCCGCAGAACGCTGGGGCCGCAGACCCCTAGAGACCCCAAGCGGAGATTATTGCCGAACGGTCTGGACTATCTCGCCAGATCCGGAAATCCGAAGCTCCCCTCTAAGCTCCAGGCTCCAGCGGCCCGGACTGCGGTCTGGATCCGAGGGTGGGCTGGGTAATGCGGCCCATAGGTACAACGGTTGCGCTGAGGGTATTTCTCCGCTCCGCGCAGTATATTTCTCCGCTCCACGCAGTATATTTTCTCCGCTCCGTGCAGTATATTTCTCCGCTCCGCGCAGTATATTTTCTCCGCTCCGTGCAGTATATTCCTCCGCTCCGCGCAGTATATTTTCTCCGCTCCGTGCAGTATATTTCTCCGCTCCGCGCAGTATATTTCTCCGCTCCGCGCAGTATATTTTCTCCGCTCCGCGCAGTATATTTTCTCCGCTCCACGCAGTATGATAAGCATTTCTCCGTTCCGCTCTGTGCATTTCTCCGCTCCACCCAGTGCATTTCTCCGCACCGCGCAGTACATTTTTCCGCACCGTGCAATACATTTCGCCGATCCGCACGGTATATTTATCCGCTCTGCGCGGTACATTTCTCCGCTCCGCGAGGTACATTTCTCTGCTCCGCGTAGTACATTTTACGCTCCGCGCAGTGCAGTGCAGTGCATTTTTTCCGCTCCGCTCAGTGCAGTGCATGTCTCCGCTCCGCGCAGTACATTTCTCCGCTCCGCGCGGTGTATGAATGACCTTAAACCATGTACCGCGCGGAGTGGAGAAATGTACTGCGCGGAGCCGTTTCACGGCGCGGAACAGAAAAATACCCTGAGCCTAACCGTTGTATCTAAGGGCCACAGTAGACATTCAACCCGAGTCCGGGGCGCTGGGCCTGTCGACTGATGGGGTGAGGACTGGCCAACAGCTGCCCAGTCGGCGGTGATGGGGGGGGGGCCCCCGCCCTCCCCCTCTTCCCTCTCCGCCGCATCTCCATCCGCCTTCCTCTCCCGTTGCCCTATCCCTCTACCTACTCTCCTTACTTGCCTGCCGTCAAGAGAATCCAGATTTATGTGATTCCAGCCCTCTCCCTCACTCCGCCCGCCCCCCTCCCCGTCTTCCCCTCCCCCGTGTATCCAAAGGGGACCAGTTTTCCTCCCACTCCAAACCACCACTCCAGGTTATTTCGGCACTTTGAGGGCCACTATAACACCAAAACAGCGAGAGAAAAGGAGAAAGAGAGCGCGATACAGAATACAGGGAGAGAGACAGAGGGAGACGCAGATAGAGACAGAGCGAGAGGCAGATAGAGACAGAGGGGGATATATCATACTGAAGGACACAGACAGAGAGTTACAGACAGATATAAAAAGAGATCAGACAGAGAGACGGAGAGAGATACAGCATATACACATATACAGATACACAGTGACAGAGAGAGGGAGAGGGGAGAGGGACAGAGATTCAGAGAGGGAGAGACAGAGATTCAGAGAGGGAGAGACAGAGATTCAGAGAGGGAGAGGGAGAGAGACAGAGATTCAGAGAGGCAGAGACAGAGATTCAGAGAGGTAGAGGGAGAGAGACAGAGATTCAGAGAGGGACAGACAGAGATTCAGAGAGGCAGAGACAGAGATTCAGAGAGGGAGAGACAGAGATTCAGAGAGGGAGATTCAGGGAGGGGGAGAGGGAGAGGGAGAGAGACATAGATTCAGAGAGGCAGAGACAGAGATTCAGAGAGGTAGAGGGAGAGAGACAGAGATTCAGAGAGGGACAGACAGAGATTCAGAGAGGGGGAGAGGGAGAGGGAGAGAGACATAGATTCAGAGAGGCAGAGACAGAGATTCAGAGAGGCAGAGACAGAGATTCAGAGAGGGAGAGACAGAGATTCAGGGAGGTAGAGGGAGAGACCAAGGAACACACACCCCTGGGACGCTCTAGTCCTCGCTTGCAGTCCCACGTCCTGCTGTATCCATCTGAGCCAGGCGATATAACCCGGATCACTGTGCGCACCTCGCCCTCCCCCCTCATTCCCACCCCCTCCTTCTCCCCTCACCGCAACCCCCTACCCCTCCGTCAGCCACCCAGCCAAGCAGCGGCGGCAACAACCCACCCACCCACCCAGCGACATTTTCACTTTCCGCCACTTTCACCTCCTCCTCCTCCTCCTCCACCACATCTCTCACTCACCAACACACTAGCCCACTCACTCATACAGCAGTGCCTGCCTGGGAGGAAACCCCGCCTATCTGCGCTCGACCACCACACAGTATTACCACTGACAAGTCCCGATAGCGGTCTGCGAGTGGAGTGATTACCTGAACAACCAGTGCTCTCCCTCTCTCGCTCTCCACACACATACACACACATACATACGGCGAAGGATTGCCTTTCTCTTGCGGAATAACATAACCCAAGGTGTTTGTGTCCCAGACCCAAATTCGGATTCTTTGGCCCACTTTCCCTACGGGGTTAGTGATATATTCGTCCTCACCCAGGTAGGTGAGTGGGTGAGTGAGCCCGAGCAGTTTGGAAGCGTCCCGAATCCAGCAGCAGCACACAGCGCATCCTGCCGGCGAAGAGTGATTTCCTCTCAATACAACGACGGTCTGTGCCCTGACTGCTGTTAACCGCTGTTGTCTACAGTCTAGTCGGCGTTCCGCATTGAAGGCGTTCCGGATTTTGAGCGAAGATGGCGGATATCAGCAGAGCATGTCTACTGCTGCTTGTTATTGCAGTCACGTGGTATACACAGAGCGCGCAAGCCGATGATAATGCCTTCACAAGTAAGTCACGTGATGTAATTGCGGCCTTGACGAACGTACTATTTTCCCCGTTTTTTTGTTTTTTTCCTTTTGCGTGCATCTGTTGTTGATCACTGAAAAAGTGAAGCAAGGGCGAGGCAGGGAGGACGTGGAAGGTGGGGACGGGGGTGGCTGGGAGGGGAGGGGTAGCGACCTACTTACCTTGCATAACTTAAGTAGTTAATCCTACATGAAATAGTTAAACGAGCATCCAAGGTAGGCCTAATTTGCAGGATAAAACATCAGAGCGGACACCTATTTTGGGGCATGGATTCAGGGACAGCCATTAACTTAATTAGCCATGTCGCCTGTCCTGTCGGGGCACATTGTGTTGATATGGACCTGCCCCTCTGCACGTTTACTGGTCCCGGTTTCCAAATTAAGAAACAACAACGTTGATGCAACTAATAAACAATCTATTGACTGCGCTATTTACAGGAATTTCGCGCACAGGTTTCCGAGGTAATATTTTCGGGGCCAAAACACGAAAGCTACCGTGCATTGATCAGTGCCTGCAGGTTGTTTGCTCTGTGTAACTGATGAACATCCTCGCCTGCCCCGTCGGGCATACAACCAGTATTCTGACCTGTCCGTAATTCAACTGTCCCGGGTAGTCGGTTATGTCTCTCTCTGGGTTCATCCATTATTCTATTCCCGGCACGAGAGGTTCCTTCTTTGAGCCAGTCGTTAAAGCGCTTGTGTTCACAAAAACGGTTAAAAACTAATTTATAATTTCTATCTGGGAAGAAGAATGCTATCTATTTTACCAAGATATCGTGCCCAAACTGGCGCAGTACAGAATAGATGATGAGATCGCATCACCCAATCAGCCGTTGTTGCCGTTAACGGTGGCACGTATATACCGCCCTCGATCCGACCACGTTCAGATCATCTAGCAGGAAATACCCCCAAATATATTTACTTACAGTTTATTGCTCATCTTAGTGATACATTAGTATTTATTACAGACTGCCGAACTTCCCTCCCCTGCCGAACTTCCCTGACCCTCCCCTAATCCCGCGCTAAAAACACCACAGTTGTCGGTAGCACGACCGGAGCTGATGCTGGGGCCCATTTCGATGTCAAGAGACCAATATCAGTAGCAGTATTACGCAGTTACGTAGGCTCTCTGGTTTCCATGTGGGGCTCCACCGTCTCGAAAGACGCCGAAGTATGCTAAAAATAAAAACCCGTCCGGCAATTTTTATCGCAATCCGTGGCCGAATCTCCCATTCGCATATGATATCCATTAAGCACCACCGTCAGCCATGCCGTATCGTCAGCTATGCCGTATGTCCCACCGCAAACATGGATGAAAACACAGAGAAAAATCGTTCTGCTTACGTGCTCAGGCTCTTTGGTTCATTCTATGAATCACACTGGAAAGCTAGAATTGCAATATGAACGTTTAGTTTCGTACATTATTGTAGCTTCTTTTGTAATACGGCTTCCAAGATTGTTCATTTGCTGATATCTCGTGCCTGACATTTCCGCTCCTTGACTTCCATACCTGACATTTCCGCTCCCTGGCTCCTCCATACCGGATATTTCCGCTCCTTGACACTTTCATGCCTGACATTTCTCTGATCCTTCGATGCAAGGATGGACGTATTGACATTATTAGGACCACCACTCTATTTCTGTGCAGAGAGTGGCGAGTTACTCCCGAATAGATATAATCCGCCTCCTGCCCTGGACCTTTCCCCGCTTCAATTTAAACCTACTAAATTTGAACCTAATTTTAACCTACTTAACTTTAACCTTCTTAACTTAACTTTGACCTACTTAACTTTAACCTACTTACACTTAATCATACTTAGCGTGAAGCTACTTAACTTAAGCATACTTAAACCTACTTAACTTTAGGCATTTAAACTTAAATCGGCCATGGCAGCTCAAAACGACGACCGGAAGTGAAGTGCGTGGGGTGGGGAGCTGGGGGGGGGGGGGGGGGCGTGCCATAAAGATACTTGTGTCCTCCACCATATATGTATTTTAATGGTGTGTGCACCCGCTCAGCGCCCCGGCCTCCCCGCTCGGTCCCTCCGCCTGCACAACATACGATACAATAATATCCTATCCTGTCCTGTACCGAGCGACCAACTGGCGTCAGCTTGTGTCGGAAACACATGACATTGACCTGCGTCACTTGGTCACTGATTGACACACTGCGTAGGCTATGGCTATTCAATCCACAAGGAAGTGGTAGCCTAACCCCATCGCTCTCGGTGACCCATGCGGGCCCTCAACTAAGCCCCTAAACTTTCGAAAATGTGCCATGCTACAGCTGTCAGGGTCGGATCCAGATGGATATGATGGATAGGTGGGGGGGGGGGGGGGACTGTTTCGAGAGATGGCCCAGCTTGTGTTTTTCGCATGTTAAATGGTATAAATTTCGGCCCTAAAAGAGGGGGGTGGTCGGGGCCGGGTCGCCCCCCCACCCCCTGTATCCGCCTCGGGTTGTTACCGGACGTGGTGTAGGCGGGATTGATTTTTGCAATAGTCGAAATGACATAGCTGTAAACTTGTTTTGGCCTCATGGCTAGCCAGAATGCCTCAATAGCCCATTTACAGACTATTTTTTTAATTGCTCTTCAAAGGACTTTGTCCCATAAAATTATCTTTTTGGCGGGTGCTGTAATAAGGGTGAGTGTAGGGTCGGGGTGGTGGGTGTAGGGTCGGGGTGGTGGGTGTAGGGTCGGGGTGGTGGGTGTAGGGTCGGGGTGGTGGGTGTAGTGTGGATGGGTGGGTGGGTGTAGGGTCGGGGTGGTGGGTGTAGGGTCGGGGTGATGGGTGTAGGATGGATGGGTGGGTGGGTGTAGGGTCGGGGTGGTGGGTGTAGGGTCGGGGTGGTGGGTGTAGGGTCGGGGTGGTGGGTGTAGGGTCGGGGTGGTGGGTGTAGGATGGATGGGTGGGTGGGTGTAGGGTCGGGGTGGTGGGTGTAGGGTCGGGGTGGTGGGTGTAGGGTCGGGGTGGTGGGTGTAGGGTCGGGGTGGTGGGTGTAGGATGGATGGGTAGGTGGGTGTAGGGTTGGGGTGGTGGGTGTAGGGTCGGGGTGGTGGGTGTAGGGTCGGGGTGGTGGGTGTAGGGTCGGGGTGGTGGGTGTAGGATGGATGGGTGGGTGGGTGTAGGGTCGGGGTGGTGGGTGTAGGGTCGGGGTGGTGGGTGTAGGGTCGGGGTGGTGGGTGTAGGGTCGGGGTGGTGGGTGTAGGGTCGGAGTGGTGGGTGTAGGATGGATGGGTGGGTGGGTGTAGGGTCGGGGGTGGTGGTGGATGTGGTTGGTGTGGTGTGGTGTGGTGGTGGGTGGTGGTGGGTGTAGGTGGGGGTGGTGGGTGTAGGATGGATGGGTGGGTGGGTGTAGGGTCGGGGTGGTGGGTGTAGGGTCGGGGTGGTGGGTGTAGGATGGATGGGTGGGTGGGTGTAGGGTCGGGGTGGTGGGTGTAGGGTCGGGGTGGTGGGTGTAGGATGGATGGGTGGGTGGGTGTAGGGTCGGGGTGGTGGGTGTAGGGTCGGGGTGGTGGGTGTAGGATGGATGGGTGGGTGGGTGTAGGGTCGGGGTGGTGGGTGTAGGATGGATGGGTGGGTGGGTGTAGGTTCGGGGTGGTGAGTGTAGGGTCGGGGTGGTGGGTGTCGGATGGATGTGTGGGTGAGTGTAGTGTGGGTGGGTTTGTGGGTGTAGGATGGGTATGTGGGTGGGTGGGTGTAGAAAGTGTAGGGTGGTTGGGTGGGTGTGTGTAGGATGGGTGTGTGGGTTGGTGGGTGTAGGGTGGGTGGGTGGCTGAGTGTAGGGTGGGTGGGTGAGTGTAGGGTGGGTGTGTGGGTTGGTGGGTGTAGGATGGGTGGGTGGCTGAGTGTAGGGTGGGTTGGTAAGTGTAGGGTGGGTGGGTGTGTGTAGGATGGGTGTGTGGGTTGGTGGGTGTAGAGTGAGTGGGTGGCTGAGTGTAGGGTGGGTGGGTGAGTGTAGTGTGGGTGGGTTTGTGGGTGTAGGATGGGTATGTGGGTGGGTGGGTGTAGAAAGTGTAGGGTGGGTGTGTGGGTTGGTGGGTGTAGGGTGGGTGGGTGGCTGAGTGTAGGGTGGGTGGGTGAGTGTAGGGTGGGTGTGTGGGTTGGTGGGTGTAGGATGGGTGGGTGGCTGAGTGTAGGGTGGGTTGGTAAGTGTAGGGTGGGTGGGTGGGTGTAGGATGGGTGTGTCGGTTGGTGGGTGTAGGGTGGGTGGGTGGCTGAGTGTAGGGTTGGTGGGTGAGTGTAAGG
>OZ025256.1:18680638-18791583 GCA_964019135.1 Arenicola marina | reverse complement strand
TATTTGTTGTGTCGTTTCTCTATCTAGCGATATTTCAGCAGTCGGCCTTATTTTAGTTCGGATTACGCCCACCACGCCCACCACTCCATCCACCACGCCCACCACTCCATCCACCACGCCCACCATCCCATCCACCACGCCCACAACTCCATCCACCACGCCCACCATCCCATCCACCACGCCCACCACTCCATCCACCACGCCCACCACCCCATCCACCTCGCCCACCACACCATCCACCACGCCCACCATCCCATCCACCACGCCCACCATTCCATCCACCACGCCCACCACTCCATCCACCACGCCCACCACCCCATCCACCACGCCCACCACTCCATCCACCACGCCCACCATCCCATCCACCACGCCCACCACGCCATCCACCACGCCCACCACCCCATCCACCACGCCCACCACCCCATCAACCACACCCACCATTCCATCCACCACGCCCACCACTCCATCCACCACGCCCACCACCCCATCCACCACGCCCACCATCCCATCCAACACGCCCACCATCCCATCCACCACGCCCACCACTCCATCCACCACGCCCACCACTTCATCCACCACTCCCACCTTTCCATCCACCACGCCTACCACCCCATCAACCACGCCCACCACTCCATCCACCGCTCCCACCCTCCATCCATCACGCTCTCCATCCCCCACGCCCACCACCCCATCCACCACGCCCACCACGCCATCCACCACGCCCACCACGCCATCTACCACGCCCACCACCCCATCCACCACGCCCACCACCCCATCAACCACGCCCACCACTCCATCCACCGCTCCCACCCTCCATCCATCACGCTCTCCATCCCCCACGCCCACCACGCCATCCGCCACGCCCACCACGCCATCCACCACGCCCACCACTCCATCCACCACTCCCACCACTCCATCCACCACGCCCACCACTCCATCCACCACGCCCACCACTCCATCCACCACGCCCACCACCACGCCCACCACGCCCACCACCCCATCCATCACGCCCACCACCCCATCCACCACGCCCACCACCCCATCCACCACTCCCACCACTCCATCCACCACGCCCACCACTCCATCCACCACGCCCACCACTTCATCCACCAATCCCACCACTCCATCCACCACGCCCACCACCCCATCCACCACGCCCACCACTCCATCCACCACGCCCACCACTCCATCCACCACGCCCACCACTCCATCCACCGCTCCCACCACCCCATCCACCACTCCCACCACTCCATCCACCACGCCCACCACTCCATCCACCACGCCCACCACTTCATCCACCAATCCCACCACTCCATCCATCACGCCCACCACCCCATTCATCACGCTCTCCATCCACCACGCCCACCACGCCCACCACTCCATCCACCACTCCCACCACTCCATCCACCACGCCCGCCACTCCATCCACAACTCCCACCACTCCATCCACCACGCCCACCACCCCATCCACCACTCCCACCATTCCATCCACCACGCCCACCACTCCATCCACCACGCCCACCACTCCATCCACCACGCTCACCACTCCATCCACCGCTCCCACCCTCCATCCATCACGCCCACCACTCCATCCACCACGCCCACCACTCCATCCACCACGCCCACCACTCCATCCACCGCTCCCACCCTCCATCCATCACGCTCTCCATCCCCCACGCCCACCACGCCATCCACCACGCCCACCACGCCATCCACCACGCCCACCACTCCATCCACCACTCCCACCACTCCATCCACCACGCCCACCACTCCATCCACCACGCCCACCACTCCATCCACCACGCCCACCACCACGCCCACCACGCCCACCACCCCATCCATCACGCCCACCACCCCATCCACCACGCCCACCACCCCATCCACCACTCCCACCACTCCATCCACCACGCCCACTACTCCATCCACCACGCCCACCACTTCATCCACCAATCCCACCATTCCATCCACCACGCCCACCACTCCATCCACCGCTCCCACCACCCCATCCACCACTCCCACCACTCCATCCACCACGCCCACCATCCCATCCACCACGCCCACCACGCCATCCACCACGCCCACCACCCCATCCACCACGCCCACCACCCCATCAACCACGCCCACCACTCCATCCACCGCTCCCACCCTCCATCCATCACGCTCTCCATCCCCCACGCCCACCACGCCATCCGCCACGCCCACCACGCCATCCACCACGCCCACCACTCCATCCACCACTCCCACCACTCCATCCACCACGCCCACCACTCCATCCACCACGCCCACCACTCCATCCACCACGCCCACCACCACGCCCACCACGCCCACCACCCCATCCATCACGCCCACCACCCCATCCACCACGCCCACCACCCCATCCACCACTCCCACCACTCCATCCACCACGCCCACCACTCCATCCACCACGCCCACCACTTCATCCACCAATCCCACCACTCCATCCACCACGCCCACCACCCCATCCACCACGCCCACCACTCCATCCACCACGCCCACCACTCCATCCACCACGCCCACCACTCCATCCACCGCTCCCACCACCCCATCCACCACTCCCACCACTCCATCCACCACGCCCACCACTCCATCCACCACGCCCACCACTTCATCCACCAATCCCACCACTCCATCCATCACGCCCACCACCCCATTCATCACGCTCTCCATCCACCACGCCCACCACGCCCACCACTCCATCCACCACTCCCACCACTCCATCCACCACGCCCGCCACTCCATCCACAACTCCCACCACTCCATCCACCACGCCCACCACCCCATCCACCACTCCCACCATTCCATCCACCACGCCCACCACTCCATCCACCACGCCCACCACTCCATCCACCACGCCCACCACTCCATCCACCGCTCCCACCCTCCATCCATCACGCCCACCACTCCATCCACCACGCCCACCACTCCATCCACCACGCCCACCACTCCATCCACCGCTCCCACCCTCCATCCATCACGCTCTCCATCCCCCACGCCCACCACGCCATCCACCACGCCCACCACGCCATCCACCACGCCCACCACTCCATCCACCACTCCCACCACTCCATCCACCACGCCCACCACTCCATCCACCACGCCCACCACTCCATCCACCACGCCCACCACCACGCCCACCACGCCCACCACCCCATCCATCACGCCCACCACCCCATCCACCACGCCCACCACCCCATCCACCACTCCCACCACTCCATCCACCACGCCCACTACTCCATCCACCACGCCCACCACTTCATCCACCAATCCCACCATTCCATCCACCACGCCCACCACTCCATCCACCGCTCCCACCACCCCATCCACCACTCCCACCACTCCATCCACCACGCCCACCACTCCATCCACCACGCCCACCACTCCATCCACCGCTCCCACCACCCCATCCACCACTCCCACCACTCCATCCACCACGCCCACCACTCCATCCACCACGCCCACCACTTCATCCACCAATCCCACCACTCCATCCACCACGCCCACCACTCCATCCACCACGCCCACCACCCCATTCACCACGCCCACCACTCCATCCACCGCTCCCACCCTCCATCCATCACGCCCACCACCCCATCCACCACGCTCTCCATCCACTACGCCCACCACCCCATCCACCACGCCCGCCACTCCATCCACAATTCCCACCACTCCATTCACCACGCCCACCACTCCATCCATTACGCCCACCACTCCATCCACCACGCCCACCACCACGCCCACCAGGCCCACCACCCCTTCCACCACGCCCACCACTCCATCCACCAGGCCCACCACTCCATCCACCAGGCCCACCACCCCATCCACCACGCCCACCATCCCATCCACCACGCCCACCAGCCCATCCATCACGCCCACCACTCCATCCACCACGCCCACCACTCCATCCACCACGCCCACCATCCCATCCACCACGCCCACCACTCCATCCACCACGCCCACCACCCCATCCACCACGCCCACCACCCCATTCATCACGCCCACCACACCATCCACCACGCCCACCACCCCATCCACCACGCCCACCACTCCATCCACCACGCCCACCGCGCCATCCACCACGCCCACCACGCCACCCACCACGCCCACCACACCATCCACCACGCCCACCACCCCATCCACCACTCCCACCACTCCATCCACCACGCCCACCACTCCATCCACCACGCCCACCACTTCATCCACCAATCCCACCACTCCATCCACCACGCCCACCACTCCATCCACCACGCCCACCAACCCATTCACCACGCCCACCACTCCATCCACCGCTCCCACCCTCCATCCATCACGCCCACCACCCCATCCACCACGCTCTCCATCCACTACGCCCACCACCCCATCCACCACGCCCGCCACTCCATCCACAACTCCCACCACTCCATTCACCACGCCCACCACTCCATCCATTACGCCCACCACTCCATCCACCACGCCCACCACCACGCCCACCAGGCCCACCACCCCTTCCACCACGCCCACCACTCCATCCACCAGGCCCACCACTCCATCCACCAGGCCCACCACCCCATCCACCACGCCCACCATCCCATCCACCACGCCCACCAGCCCATCCATCACGCCCACCACTCCATCCACCACGCCCACCACTCCATCCACCACGCCCACCATCCCATCCACCACGCCCACCACTCCATCCACCACGCCCACCACCCCATCCACCACGCCCACCACCCCATTCATCACGCCCACCACACCATCCACCACGCCCACCACCCCATCCACCACGCCCACCACTCCATCCACCACGCCCACCGCGCCATCCACCACGCCCACCACCCCATCCACCACGCCCACCACCCCATCCACCACTCCCACCACTCCATCCACCACGCCCACCACTCCATCCACCACGCCCACCGCGCCATCTACCACGCCCACCACCCCATTCATCACGCCCACCACTCCATCCACCACGCCCACCACTCCATCCACCACGCCCACCACCCCATTCATCACGCCCACCATCCCATCCACCACGCCCACCACCCCATCCACCACTCCCACCACTCCATCCACCACGCCCACCGCGCCATCCACCACTCCCACCACTCCATCCACCACGCCCACCACGCCATCCACCACGCCCACCACTCCATCCACCACGCCCACCACTCCATCCACCACGCCCACCACCCCATTCATCACGCCCACCACGCCATCCACCACGCCCACCACTCCATCCACCATGCCCACCACTCCATCCACCACGCCCACCGCCCCATCCACCACGCCCACCACCCCATCCACCACGCCCATCACGCCATCCACCACGCCCACCACTCCATCCACCACGCCCACCACTCCATCCGCCACGCCCACCACTCCATCCACCACGCCCACCGCGCCATGCACCACGCCCACCACGCCATCCACCACGCCCACCACCCCATCCACCACTCCCACCGCGCCATCCACCACGCCCACCACTCCATCCACCACGCCCACCACTCCATCCACCACTCCCACCACTCCATCCACCACGCCCACCACCCCATCCACCACGCCCACCACCCCATCCATCACGCCCACCACGCCATCCACCACGCCCACCACGCCATCCACCACGCCCACCACCCCATCCACCACTCCCACCACGCCATCCACCACGCCCACCACCCCATCCACCACTCCCACCGCGCCATCCACCACGCCCACCACTCCATCCACCACGCCCACCACGCCATCCACCACTCCCACCACCCCATCCACCACGCCCACCACGCCATCCACCACGCCCACCACCCCATCCACCACTCCCACCACCCCATCCACCACTCCCACCACGCCATCCACCACGCCCACCACCCCATCCACCACGCCCACCACCCCATCCACCACGCCCATCACGCCATCCACCACGCCCACCACTCCATCCACCACGCCCACCACTCCATCCACCACGCCCACCACTCCATCCACCACGCCCACCGCGCCATCCACCACGCCCACCACGCCATCCACCACGCCCACCACCCCATCCACCACGCCCACCACTCCATCCACCACTCCCACCACTCCCACCACTCCATCCACCACTCCCACCACTCCATCCACCACGCCCACCACCCCATCCACCACGCCCATCACCCCATCCACCACTCCCACCACTCCATCCACCACGCCCACCAC
Source organism: Arenicola marina (assembly GCA_964019135.1). NCBI lineage: Eukaryota > Metazoa > Annelida > Polychaeta > Arenicolidae > Arenicola > Arenicola marina. The sequence goes on along the minus strand of OZ025256.1, from coordinate 18,785,394 downwards.
GCCATCCACCACGCCCATCACGCCATCCACCACGCCCACCACTCCATCCACCACGCCCACCACTCCATCCACCACGCCCACCGCGCCATCCACCACGCCCACCACGCCATCCACCACGCCCACCACCCCATCCACCACTCCCACCGCGCCATCCACCACGCCCACCACTCCATCCACCACGCCCACCACGCCATCCACCACGCCCACCACCCCATCCACCACTCCCACCACGCCATCCACCACGCCCACCACTCCATCCACCACGCCCATCACTCCATCCACCACGCCCACCACCCCATCCACCACGCCCACCACTCCATCCACCACTCCCACCACTCCATCCACCACTCCCACCACTCCATCCACCACTCCCACCACTCCATCCACCACGCCCACCACTCCATCCACCACGCCCACCGCGCCATCCACCACGCCCACCACCCCATCCACCACGCCCATCACCCCATCCACCACTCCCACCACTCCATCCACCACGCCCACCACTCCATTCATCACGCCCACCACGCCATCCACCACGCCCACCACCCCATTCATCACGCCCACCACGCCATCCACCACGCCCATCACTCCATCCACCACGCCCACCACTCCATCCACCACGCCCACCACCCCATCCACCACGCCCACCACCCCATTCATCACGCCCACCACGCCATCCACCACGCCCATCACTCCAGCCACCACTCCCACCACTCCATCCACCACTCCCACCACTCCATCCACCACTCCCACCACTCCATCCACCACTCCCACCACTTCATCCACCACGCCCACCACTCCATCCACCACGCCCACCGCGCCATCCACCACGCCCACCACCCCATCCACCACGCCCATCACCCCATCCACCACTCCCACCACTCCATCCACCACGCCCACCACCCCATCCACCACGCCCACCACCCCATCCACCACGCCCACCACCCCATTCATCACGCCCACCACACCATCCACCACGCCCACCACTCCATCCACCACGCCCACCACCCCATTCATCACGCCCACCACTCCATCCACCACTCCCACCACTCCATCCACCACTCCCACCACTCCATCCACCACTCCCACCACTCCATCCACCACTCCCACCACTCCATCCACCACTCCCACCACTCCATCCACCACTCCCACCACTCCATCCACCACTCCCACCACTCCATCCACCACGCCCACCACTCCATCCACCACACCCACCACTCCAGCCCATCCTTCGATGGTAGTGGTTGCGGGGTTGATGCTTATGTTGTGTGTGGGGTGTTTTGGAGCTGTAAATCCGCGTGTTTGTGTTACTAAAGGTGTTGATAGGGGGAGGGGTGAGGGCAGAGCCCTAGGGGTAGGGGACGCTATTATACATATCTGGTGGGGGAGGGGGGGGGGGGGGTCTGCGTGTGCCTTGGTGCTTGTGAGAGCTGATATTTGTGATGAAAAAGGGGGTGGGCTTAGAGAACCCGAATTTAACAGTGTATGTTCAGGTTCTCAAGGAGGGGGGGGGGGTGGAACCCCCCTAACCCCCCCTAGATCCGCCACTGAGGGGGTGGCTTTACCGTAGACCCCCCCCAAACCTAGCAATGTGTTAAGTGCCCCCCTCCCCGGGGAACACTGCGTTACAAAGGCTAACGCTGGGTCTCACCTTCAGACGTGTAAATCGATCCATCCCGTAAGAAAACTATGGTGAAAATACCCACAGACCGTCAGCTGACAGAGACAAATGTTAGCAGACTTTGTTATGGCAGCCGTTGCCAAAGCAACGGGTAGATTTGCTTCCTTCGCGCGAGACGCGGGGTTGGGGGGTTGGGGGCGTGGGGCGCGGGTACTAAAGAGTGGCTTTATGGTAAATCTCTTGTATCATCAATCATTTCCGTCTGAGTCAAATCAAATCATGATGATCAAATGATCAATTGTCAACCGCTGGTCACTGTAATTGAAACCTCTTTTGTCTGTGGGGCTCACGCAGTATTGAAGCCCAATATTTCCGGTATACAAATAGGACCCGGTTCACGCGGGTAACCAGGTTAAAAATGAAAACAGGATTCCCGTTTTCTTTGTTTATTGACCATATATGTATTATATATAGACTGGATTAGATTAGACATTGCCCAGTGCGGTAGTATTTATGTATCTGTGTGCAGATCCTGGGCCTGTGTTGGCGAAGCGCCGGGGCACGTACCTGTAAACCGGGACACATGGCTCCACTCAGCTCTTGACCCTTCGCAGGGACGCGAAATGACCTCCCAGTTTAGCTATTCAAACTTACACAGGCCACACCCCCCCCCCTCCCCGCCTTCTTCCACCGCCCCACCCCCACTCTCATATACTGACATACACCGACGGCGCGCAGCGTTCAGTCGGCCGTCGGTCAGTCTGGTCTAGATCAGTCTGGTCTGGATCACCAGGCGTCCCAGCATGCACCGCGGCGTCCGGATCACTCATCGGTCAGCGGCACCGTGATCATAGGCACGTGTGGGCGATGGGAGGGGGTGGGGGCGTGGCATATCGGGATTAACCTCTGATCTCTGTAGGCGCTCCCCCCCCCCTTTTCCTCCTCCCTCCCCCCCCCCTTCCCGACTTTGTTCCTATCCCCCCCTCCGGACTCTCGCGACCTCCCCCGTATCACATACAGAATGGGTTGTTTCCCCTTTCATCACGATCATAAATATGGGGGGAAGTAGAGGGGGTATGAGGGGGAGTGGAGGGTTAGGGAGGGAGGGGGAGGGGGACGAGGATATGGGTCACAAAAGTGGCACAACTCACAGGATATTAGTCATCGATCTCCCGGCAGAGGGCGTCCTTCATAGACGAACATGAAAAATGAATTTAACCCGAGGATATGTTCGCAGTTTGGCATCAAATACGACACTGTTTAGCATTTACTGATACCATACCGAACGAATTCATTCGATTCCGATTTCGATTTTTTATTATTTAGAAGCCATCTTACTTTCGAACTATGTCTTCGAGTTCGATCGAGGTCAAAGGCGTGAAGCGGTTTGAACTTTGACCCGGGTGTTATTTTAACATAATAATTGTTTCGCTAACTCGGCATATACGAGACCCTCCATACACGTCATGAGTCACCCTCCGTACACGTCATGAGTCACCCTCCGTACGCGTCATGAGTCACCCTTTATACACGTCATGAATCACCTCCCATACACGTCATGAGTCACCCTCCGTACGCGTCATGAGTCACCCTTTATACACGTCATGAATCACCTTCCATAGACGTCATGAGTCACCCTCCGTACACGTCATGAATCACCCTCCATACACGTCATCAGTCACCCTCCATACACGTCATCAGTCACCCTCCATACACGCCATGAGTCACCCTCCATACACGTCATCAGTCACCCTCCATACACGCCATGAGTCACCCGCCATACACGTCATGAGTCACCCTCCGTACACGTCATGAATCACCCTCCATACACGTCATGAATCACCCTCCATACACGTCCTGAGTCACTCTCCGTACGCGTCATGAGTCACCCTTCATACACGTCATGAGTCACCCACCATACACGTCTTGAGTCACCCACCATGCACGTCATGAGTCACCCTCCATACACGTCATGAATCACCCTCCATACACGTCATGAGTCACCCTTCATACACGTCATGAGTCACCCTTCATACACGTCATGAGTCACCCTCCGTACACGCCATGAGTCACCCTCCGTACGCGTCATGAGTCACCCTCTATACACGTCATCAGTCACCCTCCATACACGTCATGAGTCACCCTCCATACACGTCATGAGGCACCCTCCATACACGTCATAACAACTTGGGTTGGTGCAGGAACAATTCTAGCTAATTCTGGGTCCTCTGGAGCGTTTTGCCTGATGCAATGTATTTACCGTAAATGCGTGTTGGATTGATCAACTGTGATGTTTTCCCGTGAGTGACAACAACATGCGGATGAAGTAGACGCACCCGCCGCCCCCCCGCTTCCCCTACCCTCCACCCGCCCTTAACTTCTCACCCTGGTCCTGCTCCCTCGACATAGCGAGCAGTCTTCCCCAGATAACAGTTTGTTTGTAATACTTACCTGGGGCGTCGGCACTTAAAAATTATTGCGCTGCGGGGAGGGCTGGGCGTACAGGACAACCGGAGCGAGCGGCCGACGGGTAGGTGGCGGGCGTGAGTTGGGGCTGTAAGGGGGGAAGCAGCGGAAGGGGGAGGAGAGGGCGAAGGGGGAAGGGGGAGAAGGGGAGGGGGAGCAGAGGGAGGAGGTGGAGGGGGGGGGGGGGCAGGAGCGGGAGGCGGCGCAGTGTCATCTTAAATTGTAGCATGGGTTTGAGAAGAGTGCGGTGTCTTGGTGAGGGAGGATGAGGTGAGGTTGAGAGTGTGTGTGAGGATGTGGGTGCGGGTGAAGATGCGGGCGCGGGTGAGGATGCGAGTGCGGGTGAGGGCGAGGGCGAGGGCGAGGACGAGGGCGAGGGTGAGGATGAGGGTGAGGATGAGACAAGGTTGCCTGTGGGTGGGTGCACGTAGAGGGGATGGAAGGCACGAGGGGGGGGGGGTGCAGGGGGAGTGGGAGAGAGCGAAAGTTGTGGGAGGGGGCTGGTGGCAAGGTCACACAGGGTCAGGGGAGAGGGAAGTGAGTGGCGGAATGAACAGCAATGTCAGCAATGCCTATGTCAGACCCATCCCTTCCGGAATGAGCTAGGCGCAGTGTGTTCGGACTGTTTCTGGCGCCGCCGAAGCACTTGTCCAAACAGCTGATGCCATATTAACGTACTGTCATGTGAGAACACACCGGACAGTGCCGCCCCCTGGCGACCGGCACAAATGTTATACCCGCGACGCTTGGCTGACGAGACCTTTATCCCAAAACCAACCAGACGGAAGCCAATTAAGCTGTATTGGAACAATTCCTGCTGGATCCAGGCTATCGCATGAAATGGGACAGGGAGCGAAACACGGGGTGGGCGACGACAGTCACCCTCCGGGCCGTACGGTACAGAACCTGGGGTGGGCGACGGCAGTCACCGTCCGGGCCGTACGGTACAGGACCTGGGGTGGGCGACGGCAGTCACCGTCCGGGCCGTACGGTACAGAACCTGGGGTGGGCGACGGCGGTCACCGTCCGGGCCGTACGATACGGAACCTGGGGTGGGCGACGGCAGTCACCGTCCGGGCCGTACGCTACAGAACCTGGGGTGGGCGACGGCAGTCACCGTCCGGGCCGTACGGTACAGAACCTGGGGTGGGCGACGGCAGTCACCGTCCGGGCCGTACGGTACAGAACCTGGGGTGGGCGACGGCAGTCACCGTCCGGGCCGTACGGTACAGAACCTGGTGTGGGCGACGGCAGTCACCGTCCGGGCCGTACGGTACAGAACCTGGGGTGGGCGACGGCAGTCGCCGTCCGGGCCGTACGGTACAGAACCGCGGGTGGGCGACGGCAGTCACCGTCCGGGCCGTACGGTACAGAACCTGGGGTGGGCGACGGCAGTCACCGTCCGGGCCGTACGGTACGGAATGGAATGTTGGTGTTTTAGGCCACTTTTGTGCACATACAGGCTAAATTGGGCCAAGGAACCTCCCGAGACGATGAAGGATGAAGGAATGAAACATGCCCCAGATTAGGTGCCCGAGCCCGGATTCGAACCCAGGACCTATTGATCTGCGGTCTAGTGCGCTAACCACTACACCAGGGAGGCCCCCGCCGTACGGTACAGAACCTGGGGTGGGCGACGGCAGTCACCCTCCAGGCCGTACGGTACAGAACCTGGGGTGGGCGACGGCAGTCACCGTCCGGGCCGTACGGTACAGAACCTGGGGTGGGCGACGGCAGTCACCGTCCGGGCCGTACGGTACAGAACCTGGGCTGGGCGACGGCAGTCACCGTCCGGGCCGTACGGTACAGAACCTGGGGTGGGCGACGGCAGTCACCGTCCGGGCCGTACGGTACAGAACCTGGGATGGCGGGACGCTTGACAATGAGATCACTCCGACGGGCTAGGGGGCCGCCTCGATAGATCAGTGGGTTAGAGCGCTCGCTCTGGCCACCTGAGAGCCTAACGGTACGTGGATCGATGGTTCGCGCCCCGCTGTGGTCATGTCTGTGTGGTCGCAGGATAAAGATCATATGTCCTTCTTCGCAAAGAGTAGGGGGTTACCCCCGGGGACACGGCTCCACTCTCCCTTCTTTCTTCCTTTGACGCCATACAAATGACCGCAATTAAGCGGTTAAAAAAGTGGAATGTTGGTGTTTTTTCTCGGTATGTGACTGGGTCTAGTCCCACCTGTGTACCATATGGTTGCAGTTGGAGGCCTGTCGCCTGGATTTTTTGAGAGTGATACATTTCGTCAACCCCACCCCCCCCCCCCACCCCCCACCCCTTCCTCTGGTTACGCCACATAATAGCATGTACTTACGGCAGCTGGTGGCAATTGCAAGGTGACACGGTGGAATCGGATTTTTCTTTTGGAGGGGGAGGAGGGGGGAGGGGGGGGGGGGTACCGCTTGAATTTGCGCTCCATGGACGTATCACATAGAACCATGAGGCCAAACTAAATTACGAATCTCTGCTCTGGTAGCATTATGTCATGTAGGCCACACTGTAGGACCGGACGCCCATGAGACTGGCGCTGTATTGGTGGTAATAATTAATGGCTACCCCATCATGCAGCGCCGAATACTGGCTCCATGCACCGCTACATTCAGCCGATGTGCGCACCCCTTGTGTCTGAGGCCGAGTCAGTATGAAGTGTTCAGCCGATGTGCACACCCCTTGTGTCTGAGGCCGATTCAGTGTGAAGTGTTCAGCCGATGTGCACACCCCTTGTGTCTGAGGCCGAGTCAGTATGAAGTGTTCAGCCGATGTGCGCACCCCATGTGTCTGAGGCCGATTCAGTGTGAAGTGTTCAGCCGATGTGCACCCCTTGTGTCTGAGGCCGATTCAGTGTGAAGTGTTCAGCCGATGTGCACCCCTTGTGTCTGAGGCCGATTCAGTATGAAGTGTTCAGCCGATGTGCACCCCTTGTGTCTGAGGCCGATTCAGTATGAAGTGTTCAGCCGATGTGCACCCCTTGTGTCTGAGGCCGATTCAGTATGAAGTGTTCAGCCGATGTGCGCACTCCTTGTGTCTGAGGCCAATTCAGTATGAAGTGTTCAGCCGATGTGCACACCTCTTGTGTCTGAGGCCGATTCAGTATGAAGTTTTCAGCCGATGTGCACACCCCTTGTGTCTGAGGCCGATTCAGTATGAAGTGTTCAGCTGATGTGCACCCCTTGTGTCTGAGGACGATTCAGCATGAAGTGTTCAGCCGATGTGCACACCCCTTGTGTCTGAGGCCGATTCAGTATGAAGTGTTCAGCCGATGTGCGCACCCCTTGTGTCTGAGGCCGATTCAGTATGAAGTGTTTAGCCGATGTGCGCACCCCTTGTGTCTGAGGCCGATTCAGTATGAAGTGTTCAGCCGATGTGCACCCCTTGTGTCTGAGGCCCATTCAGTGTGAAGTGTTCAGCCGATGTGCACACCCCTTGTGTCTGAGGCCGATTCAGCATGAAGTGTTCAGCCGATGTGCACACATTGTGTCTGAGGCCGATTTAGTGTGAAGTGTTCAGCCGATGTGCACCCCTTGTGTCTGAGTCCGAGTCAGTATGAAGTGTTCAGCCGACGTGCACACCCCTTGTGTCTGAGGCCGATTCAGTATGAAGTGTTCAGCCGATGTGCACACCCCTTGTGTCTGAGGCCGATTCAGTATGAAGTGTTCAGCCGATGTGCACACCCCTTGTGTCTGAGGCCGATTCAGTATGAAGTGTTCAGCCGATGTGCACACCCCTTGTGTCTGAGGCCGAGTCAGTATGAAGTGTTCAGCCGATGTACTTGTGTCTGAAGCCGATTCATTATGAAGTGTTCAGCCGATGTGCACCCCTTGTGTCTGAGGCCGATTCAGTATGAAGTGTTCAGCCGATGTGCACCCCTTGTGTCTGAGGCCGATTCAGTGTAAAGTGTTCAGCCGATGTGCACACCCCTTGTGTCTGAGGCCGATTCAGTATGAAGTGTTCAGCCGATGTGCACACCCCTTGTGTCTGAGGCCGATTCAGTATGAAGTGTTCAGCCGATGTGCGCACCCCTTGTGTCTGAGGCCGATTCAGTATGAAGTCTTCAGCCGATGTGCGCACCCCTTGTGTCTGAGGCCGATTCAGCATGAAGTGTTCAGCCGATGTGCACACCCCTTGTGTCTGAGGCCGATTCAGTATGAAGTGTTCAGCCGATGTGCGCACCCCTTGTGTCTGAGGCCGATTCAGTATGAAGTCTTCAGCCGATGTGCGCACCCCTTGTGTCTGAGGCCGATTCAGTATGAAGTGTTCAGCCGATGTGCACCCCTTGTGTCTGAGGCCGATTCAGCATGAAGTGTTCAGCCGATGTGCACACCCCTTGTGTCTGAGGCCGATTCAGTATGAAGTGTTCAGCCGATGTGCACACCCCTTGTGTCTGAGGCCGATTCAGTATGAAGTGTTCAACCGATGTGCACCCCTTGTGTCTGAGGCCGATTCAGCATGAAGTGTTCAGCCGATGTGCACACCCCTTGTGTCTGAGGCCGATTCAGCATGAAATGTTCAGCCGATGTGCACACCCCTTGTGTCTGAGGCCGATTCAGTATGAAGTGTTCAACCGATGTGCACCCCTTGTGTCTGAGGCCGATTCAGTGTGAAGTGTTCAGCCGATGTGCACACCCCTTGTGTCTGAGGCCGATTCAGTATGAAGTGTTCAGCCGATGTGCACACCCCTTGTGTCTGAGGCCGATTCAGCATGAAGTGTTCAGCCGATGTGCACACCCCTTGTGTCTGAGGCCAGTTCAGTATGAAGTGTTCAGCCAATGTTCACACCCCTTGTGTCTGAGGCCGATTCAGTATGAAGTGTTCAGCCGATGTGCACACCCCTTGTGTCTGAGGCCGATTCAGTATGAAGTGTTCAGCCGATGTGCACACCCCTTGTGTCTGAGGCCGATTCAGCATGAAGTGTTCAGCCGATGTGCACACCCCTTGTGTCTGAGGCCGATTCAGTATGAAGTGTTCAGCCAATGTTCACACCCCTTGTGTCTGAGGCCGATTCAGTATGAAGTGTTCAGCCGATGTGCACACCCCTTGTGTCTGAGGCCGATTCAGTATGAAGTGTTCAGCCGATGTGCACACCCCTTGTGTCTGAGGCCGATTCAGTATGAAGTGTTCAGCCGATGTGCACACCCCTTGTGTCTGAGGCCGATTCAGTATGAAGTGTCCCAGTGGTGCGTCAGCTCAGTTGTAACCTGTCCCCTAATTTGGCCTAAGAGTCCCGTTATCGGTCATGATGAGATCCCCCCTCCCCCCCAAACGAAACGTCACCCCGCTGTACGCGATCGTAATTAACTTTGTCCAGCTTACGTCAGCCCCCCCCCCCCCCCCCACGCAATATTTTCCACGCGTATCCCTGCCCCCCATCTAAAATATGCTATTTACTGTGTTCTCCTTAGCGTTAAGTAGATTAACACAAAATAAAGATTATCAACGCTGCCCCATGTGTTTTATTTGACCCCCGTGGCTTAAGTAAGCAATGAAGTATGTATTGAGTTACCGAAGCGCTCGCCAGATGGCAGCACAACTCATCCAGGTTCGTCAAGGTTTCTGCCCCGTGCAGTCCCGCAATCTTTGTGTACATGGAGTAGCAGCTGTCTCTAGTGCACTGATTTATATGTCGACCATCTGCGAGTCCCATCTCGTTGCCGCATCCCAATTCGTCGCCATGGTTACCTTTATTTATCTAGGTCACGTGTACTTGCATGGTTCCAGCGTTTATTTCGCGTGGATTAATCGGGAATGCGACCAGAAAAAGAAGATATTTTGCGTTCGGATTAAGTCAGATATCGGCCATGTACCTGGCATATTTCTTTTCCCTGCTTGGGTCTCCTCCCTGGTGCAGTGGTTGGTTAGCGCATTAGACTGCATGCAATTCAATAGGTGCTGGGTTCGCATCCCGGGCCTGGGCAGCCTAAACTGGGATATGTGTCATCTATTCTTTATTCATCGTCCCGAGAAGTTTCGTGACACCGTTTAGACCGGTTTTCGCATAAAAGCCATGAGGCAATCGTAGATATTTATATAATTATTATAATTATAGTGGGGAAGGTACCTAGCTCTGTCGTGGCTTCGTGACGTATCGTGGAGGGGAGTGATTAATAGATTCATGATAATTAGCACGAGTCCATTAATCACTACCCTGCACGATATGAATAGCGGTATAAATTTATTTCACCATTGAGCCACTACACGTGGCAACCGATTAATATATAAGTTATATAAAACGTGGATGAAATAGCTGGATAGGTGACAATATATTATAAAGGTTACGTTCGTCCATACACCCCTTGGAGGGGTTATATCCCTGACGTGTACAACGTACTCAAAACGTCATAGTGACGTCAGACCTTGGTGGAATGAAATATACAGTTTGACTTCAACCATTCCGATTATCGCTCACACAATTAACCCTGCGTGAGTTTCTGAAGGAGACGGGGCGGAGCCACTTGAGGCTAAAGAAGTGATTGATTGACAATTAATGGCCGAAATTCGCGAATTAAGGCGCAGAGAAATAAGAAAATCTACGTTTTTTTTGGACTGAATAGAAGGTTCCAAGGAATGGATTGCAAGAGTTACTGCCTCATATTCATTGCCCCCGGCTATAGACGCGACGATCAAGGCACAGTGCAGGGGCGGATCCAGAAAATCTGGATGGGGGGGGGGGTGCCGGCTTCAGGGTCGGATCCAGATATACTGGATAGGGCGGCCGGTTTTGCTTTTCAGATGTTAAATGGTATACATTTCGGCCCTAAAAGGTGGGGCCGGGGCCGGTTTGCCCATCCCCGCCCCCCCCCCCCCTGGATCCACCCCGGCAGTGTGAAACTACATTTTCTCCTGGATGACGCAGGCCATGTGGTCCAGCGTTTTCGTCACTATGATGTTTTGGGTCCTAACAACACGTATTCCTTGCCCACTCACGGAGTTACCACTGGCATAAACTTGTCTTACCTTATAGCCTATACGTCAGGGTAATCATAATCTGATAAGTGTGACGATCATGTCGACCGCAATGTCATCAGGTCATGGTGGGATGTCTCCCCGAAATGGTTGTATTATTATTATGTCCTGGTCAAAACTAACGATTTTTATCTTAAAAATGGATTGTATCTACAAAGCACTGTGGATATGATGGAGCCAATGCTAAAGTGGAATACAGTAGTGACGCGATGAAGATCTTGATATATTACTATTCTGATTCACTTAGGCTCCCGCGCCGTCTAGCTTCCGCCATATTTAGCCAGTCCAGATGGGTTGCACATTGTCTTGCACATTTCTTCTTATCCCACAGCGCACGTCCCAACGGATGCCGAAGATGAAGACATGATATCAGTGACGTCTATTTTGGTAAGGGACACTTTTATCAATGTCAATTTCAGTTTCGGGTGCATGAAGGTACAGAATATAGCACTCATATTTCTTCAATCCTCAGCTATAAAATACCTTATTATAACGCCGAAGGTTAACGGTTTCGTTGGTGGGTTATGAACAACAAATCCTGAGAGTTCCTCTCTCCCTCCCCACTCTCTCCCTCCCCACTCTCACCCTCACCATTCTATTTCTCTGGCTCGTTTCTCTCTTTCTCCCTTTCTTTCTCTCTCCCTCTTTCTCTCTCTCTCTCTCTCTCTCTCTCTCTCTCTCTTTGTCTTCTCCGCAAGATAACGTTCTATTGTATATCCTGGTACTTCAAGTATGACGTCATCAAGGGTTGAGCCTGACTTCCAGTTGTTGCCTTGCAGGTGTCGCCTTTCCTGGTGGAACGGGAGCCGACTGAAGGCGAGGCCCCCTACACGGGCAACGCTCGCTATGAGGGTCTGGTGCCCTCCCTGCTGGACGCCCTGGCCCAGGGAGGGTTCATGCCAGCAAACTACAAATTGTTCCTCGTCAAAGATGAAGTCTTCGGCTCGAGGGACTCTTCCAGCGGACTGTGGAATGGAATGATTGGAGAGGTCCAACGACGCGTGAGTAGGGGGGACCTTTTCCGAACTAACAACTAATGCATACTTCCATTGTTTCCTCGGAGTCGTGTTTTTCCGGTAAGGACCTGCGGACCGTGAGCAGGAGGTCATTATTGTACCAGAGCGGGTCATTATAGTTCCGTCACAATAATGACTCTTCGCTCACATACTCCATGCCATCGCCGCCTCCTCGGAGGCAACAATAGAAGTATTAGATAAGGAATGAGTTGTAGGTCCTTATTGGGATCGAAGAACTTCGAGGCGTAGCCGAGAAGTTGTGAGATCCCAATAATGACCTACAACTCATTCCTTATCTGGCTTAATGCCTACTTCTATTGTTTCCTCCGAGGAGGCGGCGATGGCATGGAGTATGTGAGCGAGAGGTCATTATTGTGACGGAACTATAATCACCCGCTCTGGTACAATAATGACCTCCTGCTCACGGTCCGCAGGTCCTTACCGGCAAAACACGACTCCGAGGAAACAATAGAAGTATGCATTAAATAAACCTTAAGCCAGATAAGGAATGAGTTGTAGGTCCTTATTGGGACCTCACAACTTCTCGGCTACGCCTCGAAGTTCTTCGATCCCAATAATGACCTACAACTCATTCCTTATCTAATACATAAGGACCTACAACTCATTTCAACTCATACAGAAAGCAGCATATAATTTTGTTGTCAGTTTCAGAGATGAGTACTTCTCACTCGTACCTACCAGCTGCTATGAGTGTCAATTTCATCTCATGATTAAGGAAAAAGGACTCAAGCGTGGACGGGACTTAGTGTGGGCGGGGCTTAGTGTTGGAGTGTGGATCGGTCTATAGGGCTACAAAGTCTCGTTCGCTTAGACTTCCGGTTTACTCATTTTGGGGACAAACAAACGAAGCACGTGTTCCGAACGAGTTTAGAATCTCTGCGTACACTGGTATCCTGACTATCTGTGACGTAGGCGTGACATGGATGTTACGCAAAGAGAGAGACTGGGAACCAGACTACCTACGCAAAAGCCAGGCGCCGAGGGGTGGGTATATTGCGGATGACCTAGCGCTATGATTAAAAATATTTAAGAAATATAGCTTCACAAAACGGATAGATGACATATTTTTTATTCGTTTGCGCCATCACAATGACGAATATTTGTTACGACGGGACAATACGACTGAGAAACTAACGTTTTTTCGCATTTCCTACGAAAACGAGGCATTATGACGTCACACGGATTCTCCCCGGTGACAACGTTGGCGCAACGCTTCAAACAGAAAACAAAAATGAAGAAACGTCTTTTCGTGATCCAAAAGTGATACGAAAACATCCAAATGGTCTTATTTTATCTTTACCATGTGGTTTAATGACGCACCCGTGTGTTGTTACTCCATGCACTGCACATTTTGACAGCGGAATGGTTAAGTCGATCACTTGCTCTCGCCATTTTTTTTACCGCGGAGGCACGCGAAACCCTGTGACGTCACTCGCTGTTTGGTGAACTTGCGAAAGCCCGGGTGCAGGGCTAAATTTAGAACGTTATTTTTAGCTTTCGGGTGTTTTGAAGACGGATTTTTCCTTGTATATTCCCAAAGTTCTACGCTTCATCGCCTCCAAATATTTTAACGTATATCTCCCATAGCCATGTTTAGTGAAATGGTACTCATAGTCTTTAGAATAAACCTGGAAAGAAATTGACTTATTACTGCCTATACTTCAACATGGAGCACGTGTGTTTGTTTGTCCCCAAAACTGAAGTCTCGCAGCCCGATCGCGAGAACTGTATAGCCCTATTATTGGAGATTCTTTCACGATTATCTGTTGGGCACTTTGGGGATTATTATCCGTACAATGCTTGGTTCCACGCGAAATCCTATTTACCGCGATCCGTTATAGCAGTCTGCGAATTCCTGTATATTCGCGATATCACCCCCTTTTTTTTTAGCGCCCATCTCCAAGATGAGCCATTCGCATCTTGGAGATTTGATATTACTCTCTAATTCTTGGTGATTCGCGATTCAGAGGGGAGTAAGACCCCGTACCGTCTTAAGAGTGCGACTCGCACGAGTAGATAAATATATACGGCTTATATATATATATGGATGTATTAACGGGGTATTGTATTGCATGTTGTACCTTTCAAGACTTTATTGACTAAATGAATACATTTTAAGAAAATTATTATGAAGGCTAAACAGCAGTAGACCGACAGTTTGATGCAGGACGAATGACTATTGTTGTGTAATGAGTCAACGTTCAAGTTGAGACCGCTTGCTATTTCCCTATACAGCGCCCTCTACTGGCCTAGTATAAATACCCGTGCTTGCTTGGTCTCTGCCCATTCCCTCACCTACGCTCACAGGAGTCGTGTACCAATAAACCGGACCCCATCTATTCAAGCTCTTGTGTTTTCAATGCCTTCGAAACACAACAACTATGATGGGGGAACCAGTCTGTTTGGTGAAATGAATATAGACTTTTCCTAAAGGGCCTTTGCTCACGGTCTTGATCAGCGTGCTACATATTATGCTTTATTACTTACAGTTGCATATCGAGCTCTTAACGGCCAAAAACTAAACACTTCAAAATACAAACAACAATCAGTCCTTGAATCATCCAAAATTTCTTTTGTCTATATTCCACGCATGCCAGACTGCCAAATGCAGTCTCTTAGCCTTGCCCGTGATATGAATTAACCACAGGTTTACAAATTAGTAGTAAAGGTCATCATTTTGTGTGCTTCGCGATGCTTTGTTATGAGTAGCAGTACGTGCCGCGCTGGCCCGGGATAGACAGTACGTTTGCTATATCACAGTCGAAACGGCGATGTTTATTAGGTTTTTGAGTTTATTGAGTGAAACAATCTGCAAATTGTGATATATATGTCACCTGGGCTTATATTTTGGCGGGAAAAGTTCTACAAGCAGCTTTAATTTATTGAGGTTGATATGGTACATTCCAGGAAGTCGACATGGCTGCAGCCCCTCTGTCCATCACCGAAATGCGGAAAACAGCCGTCAACTTCTCGGAGCCGTGGGCTAACGTGTCCTTGACCGTGGCTGCCAACAAGGAGGACGAGATGAAGAATCTGAATCAGCTGCTCAACCGCTCGCACACCGACCTGGCCTTCGGGACGGTGGGCGGGGGGTCGACGTACGAGGCCCTGAGCCACGAGCAGTCGCCTCCCTTCCCGTCGCTGTGGGCCGCCATGAATGGCAACGCCAGTAACATCATGAACTCGGTGGCGGAGGGCCTGGAGCGGGCGTCCAAGGGAGGGTACGCCTTCATCCTGGAGGATTACAACGCCCCCTACTATATGAAGACCTACTGCTCCCTGGAGACCGTCGGTAAGTTCCTCCCGCGCCAGGGTTACGGGTTCGCCTTCGCCAAGGACAGCACGCTCATCGCCGACATAAACAGGGGCATCCGGGCACTGAACGCGGACGGGACGCTGGAGCGGCTGCGCGCGGAATGGATGGAGACGGCCCACTGTTCCGGAGCGGACGCGATCCAGTCGCCGCTCCGCTGGAGTGTCCTGCTGGCGGTCATGCTCACGGGTCTCTTGATCCACGTCTAGTGTTTGTCCGATCAGTGTTAAAAAACCACACAAACAAACACCTACAAAATGTTAAAGATTGGTCATTCGGTTAATATGTGGACTATGAGATATCCTATTGTTTATTCGGTCACTATATAGAGTAACAGACGTCCTATTGTTCATTCGGCCACTAGGTCGAGTAGCAAACGTCCTATTGTTCATTCGGCCACATGGTACAGTATCACACGTCCTATTGTTTATTTGGCAACAAGGATATCAGATTTCTGTGCGCTGTTTATTGTTCAATTACATTGGCGACATCTGGCATTGGAAAAACGAACGACCATAGGTCAACCACGTAATTATAACAAATGGGGATAGATAACAGGGAAGTTACACCATTTACATCTGATAACGTGTGTGTATATACCAGCGAGCGAGCATGATGACTACCATAAGAATTGGTTTTATATAGAGCTTCTACGGGAAAAGATATCGAAAGCAACGTATATATGTTACAGGCCGTTACAAGATCATGTGTCACCACCATGCTATCATCCTTATCAAAGGCTAGCGTGTTATAAACCAGGAAGCACAAATGATCCATTACTCACAGCTCTCATGGCTGGCAAATGTGTATTAGGCTCAGCAGCCCCAGAGCAGAGTTAAACGAAATAGTGTTGTTAATTAATATCAAACAAGAGTTCTGTTCAAGAAGCCTCGAGAACTTTTCTTCACAGATATGTTAATCTAGGGTTTTGAAGTTAGTGACCTTCCCAACCCCTGCAATTACCCCTGCGTGGGCGATGGTGTATCCAAGCTATCATATGGCTACAATGAATTAAGGCTATTCCAACTTGTTCATACTTCTGCACCTGGTACGACAAAATAAGATAAAGGAGATCACTTCTATCGCATAAATATACGCAAATATTTTTTGGAAGGGAAGAGCGAACATGTTGCGTGTTGCGGCCCTAGTTGTATCGCTTCCCCGCCGCTGTTATCAAAATATTTATCAAAGGTTGTGTAAATGTTGTGTATAGTTATTAGCTAGGAGCCCGAGCTCATCTGGACTTTAGACTTGCCTCCCTATAGATATCTTTACATTTTAACACTTGCCCCTGGTTGATGAACTATCGCTGCCGTTCATTATACATCATTTGTTTCATTATTTTTGGTTTTTAATAATTCTACCGAATATTGACCCTGTAGTATGTGTATGCAGTGATTTGGTATTCTATAGCGAGCAAACATACAATATAGACATATAGTGTAGGTCATAGCGACCCGGGTATAGAACACGTAACTACACGTGTAGGGGTCCTATATATATATATCCTGGAACCTATTTGAGCAGTTTGACTACCGACAAAACTGTCTGGAGGCAGACAATACAGTGAGGGCTGTTTCATGTGTGAACGCCCTGTGCTGGTCTGGTCTGATCGAGTTGGCGTTGGTGGACGAATCACCAGACAGTAGAATGTTTTATCTCGCCAAGTAAATATGACCAACACAGATGCAGACATAAGCTTACTTACGCCATCAGTGGCCGTAAGTAAAGCTCTGTAAACAGCAATAAGTAAAGCTCTGTAAACAGAAGCTTACTTACGCCATCAGTGGCCGCAAATAAAGCTCTGTAAACAGAAGCTTACTTACGCCATCAGTGGCCGTAAGTAAAACTCTGTAAACAGAAGCTTACTTACGCCATCAGTGGCCGCAAGTAAAGCTCTGTAAACAGAAGCTTACTTACGCCATCAGTGGCCGTAAGTAAAGCTCTGTAAACAGAAGCTTACTTACGCCATCAGTGGCCGCAAGTAAAGCTCTGTAAACAGAAGCTTACTTACGCCATCAGTGGCCGCAAGTAAAGCTCTGTAAACAAAAGCTTACTTACTTACGCCATCAGTGGCCGCAAGTAAAGCTCTGTAAGCAAAAGCTTACTTACGCCATCAGTGGCCGCAAGTAAAGCTCTGTAAACAGAAAATTACTTACTTACGCCATCAGTGGCCGCAAGTAAAGCTCTGTAAGCAAAAGCTTACTTACGCCATCAGTGGCCGCAAGTAAAGCTCTGTAAACAGAAGCTTACTTACGCCATCAGTGGCCGTAAGTAAATCTCTGTAAACAGAAGCTTACTTACGCCATCAGTGGCCGCAAGTAAAGCTCTGTAAACAGAAGCTTACTTACGCCATCAGTGGCCGCAAGTAAAGCTCTGTAAACAGAAGCTTACTTACTTACGCCATCAGTGGCCGCAAGTAAAGCTCTGTAAGCAAAAGCTTACTTACGCCATCAGTGGCCGCAAGTAAAGCTCTGTAAACAGAAAATTACTTACTTACGCCATCAGTGGCCGCAAGTAAAGCTCTGTAAGCAAAAGCTTACTTACGCCATCAGTGGCCGCAAGTAAAGCTCTGTAAACAGAAGCTTACTTACGCCATCAGTGGCCGTAAGTAAATCTCTGTAAACAGAAGCTTACTTACGCCATCAGTGGCCGCAAGTAAAGCTCTGTAAACAGAAGCTTACTTACGCCATCAATGGCCGCAAGTAAAGCTCTGTAAACAGAAGCTTACTTACGCCATCAGTGGCCGCAAGTAAAGCTCTGTAAACAGAAGCTTACTTACGCCATCAATGGCCGCAAGTAAAGCTCTGTAAACAGAAGCTTGCTTACGCCATCAGTGGCCGTAAGTAAAGCCCTGTAAACAGAAGCTTACTTACGCCATCAGTGGCCGCAAGTAAAGCTCTGTAAACAGAAGCTTACTTACGCCGTCAGTGGCGGCAAGTAAAGCTCTGTAAACAGAAGCTTGCTTACGCCATCAGTGGCCGTAAGTAAAGCCCTGTAAACAGAAGCTTACTTACGCCATCAGTGGCCGCAAGTAAAGCTCTGTAAACAGAAGCTTACTTACGCCATCAGTGGCCGCAAGTAAATCTCTGTAAACAGAAGCTTACTTACGCCTTCAGTGGCCGCAAGTAAAGCTCTGTAAACAGAAGCTTGCTTACGCCATCAGTGGCCGTAAGTAAAGCCCTGTAAACAGAAGCTTACTTACGCCATCAGTGGCCGCAAGTAAAGCTCTGTAAACAGAAGCTTACTTACGCCATCAGTGGCCTCAAGTAAAGCTCTGTAAACAGAAACTTACTTACGCCATCAGTGGCCGCAAGTAAAGCTCTGTAAACAGAAGCTTACTTACGCCATCAGTGGCCTCAAGTAAAGCTCTGTAAACAGAAGCTTACTTACGCCATCAGTGGCCGCAAGTAAAGCTCTGTAAGCAGAAGCCTACTTACGCCATCAGTGGCCGTAAGTAAAGCTCTGTAAACAGAAGCTTACTTACGCCATCAGTGGCCGCAAGTAAAGCTCTGTAAACAGAAGCTTACTTACGCCGTCAGTGGCGGCAAGTAAAGCTCTGTAAACAGAAGCTTGCTTACGCCATCAGTGGCCGTAAGTAAAGCCCTTACGCCATCAGTGGCCGCAAGTAAAGCTCTGTAAACAGAAGCTTACTTACGCCATCAGTGGCCTCAAGTAAAGCTCTGTAAACAGAAGCTTACTTACGCCATCAGTGGCCGCAAGTAAAGCTCTGTCAACAGAAGCTTACTTACTTACGCCATCAGTGGCCGCAAGTAAAGCTCTGTAAGCAGAAGCTTACTTACGCCATCAGTGGCCGTAAGTAAAGCTCTGTAAACAGAAGCTTACTTACGCCATCAGTGGCCGTAAGTAAAGCCCTGTAAACAGAAGTCAGTGGCCGCAAGTAAAGCTCTGTAAACAGAAGCTTACTTCCGCCATCAGTGGCCGCAAGTAAAGCTCTGTAAACGGAAGCTTACTTACGCCATCAGTGGCCGTAAGTAAAGCCCTGTAAACAGAAGCTTACTTACCCCATCAGTGGCCGCAAGTAAAGCCCTGTAAACGGAAGCTTACTTACGCTATCAGTGGCCGTACCGTCGTAAAGTAAAGCTCTGCAAGCATAAGCTTAAGTACCACATCAGTGGCCGTAATTAAAGTTCTGTAAATAGTAGCTTTATTACTCTAATAGTAGTCGCAATTAAGCTCTGCAAACATTAGCTTAATTTCCGTAATTTACCGTAATTGAAGTTCTGTAATACGCAGTAGCTTAATTTTCCCGCCTGAGACTAAATCACTTTGGTGCTACACAAAATTCAGGTCTATTTAAAGTAAACCTCCATGTTTTCTTATTATTACATCGCAAGACTGGAATTGTTTTGTAATAAAGTATGTGCCATAACCCATTGATAATTGTCTCTTTTAACATGCGGTATATGTACTAATTGGTTTACAAATTAGCTTGAAATTTCCGCCGGTACAGTCATAAACACAAATGTCAAGACTGTACAGTCTGAACTTCCAGGTCGGTCTACAAATGTGATCTCCATGGATGGTCAGCTGTAGAGATACCAAGCTATATACTTTCCCGGAGACGTATGTATGTATGCGTGTCCACACCTCTGATACACATATCCTCACCTTCGAGCTCACCTCTGCTTCAAGTTTCACTGTGCTAATTAAGCGACGGTTCGGGAACAAAAATTTGCTTGATGAATGACCTGCCAAAAATTGCTATGGGCACTCGGGGGGGGCGAACACAACCACGCCTTTTCGCTCCGGCGGGTTGCCCGCAGACTCCCCTCCCCCCAAAAGAAAAAAACGTTGTAGGGCAGGCGTAATTTGGGTTACTCCCGACCGCAATCTCGGTATCGCTAGAAAATCATCGGTAAATGGTTATCTCCTCCCCCCTCCTGATTCTTAAACCGGATTTACACGAATAAAAAAAAAGACAAAATTCGTAATTAAAAGACCGGATTTACGGGCGAAAATGGCGAAATTTTAGCCTTGTTTAACTCAATCAGGTACTTTGATCCGTCCATTTCATCGTCTGATTGATCCCATGTGTACATATCTGTTGCCCAATACACCATTCAAACGACGGCCAACCGCAAGTAAAACTGTTTTAGACAGCAATATAATCTTTATCATAATGCGATCAAGCTGGGCTCCCATTTTGCATTTGCTCTTTGCCCATCAAAAAGCCATAATACTTATACACATGTACTTGAGGACAGAGATCCTGCACAGAGACATCGATAATAATTGAAATTAAGGGTAGTACTTCTGGAAACAATATATTTTATTGTAAATTTATGGCATATATAACAGTCCGTTTCAAAATACAACAAGTGGACGTACCACCGACCCATACCAAATGAAAAATCAGCCATCACATAGGTCTGTATAGCATTAATATCGGTGTGTAACGCTCATATATGAAAATCATAACAAATTAACGCACTATGATTTTGGTCACTTTTTGATTTCATAGACAACATGGCAAAGTATCAGCGACGAACTCAAGTAAAACTCAAGAAAACAGGTCTTTCTCCTCGAGATTCGTGTTTTCCTGAATGTATCCAAGAATGTCTCCAAAAGCCATATCACTCACAGCGCCACCTGCAGGCCGACTAGGAAAATCAAATAGGTCATCGGCGTCCTGCGCATCCCTTCTTGTGGTCGAGAAGGACGCAAAAATATCTCCTGAATCGTCTTCTTCAGCGAAGAGACTCTGGCCTCTTGCGTCATCCTTGCTCTCCTCTCCCGCGATTGCCTCATGTTTATTTCCAACACTGGTGTCCAAGGTGATGGTGCCGCCACCTAGCGAATCAACAGTTCCAGTTTCCATGACAACGGCGGTGGCCATTGGCAGCTGATCGGCACTTACGGTGTCCATGCGAGTGGCTGCATCACGCTGGGAAGCCGCAGTTTTTGCGTTGATGTCGTGCCTTCCGTCGGAATTGTTTAAACTCGGTTTAGGCGCGGTGTTTGGTTTATTCAATGGCCGGGGCTTCACGGCTGGTTTAATGGCCGCCACGGGCGGTTTGGTGGTTGGTTTAATGGCGGCCACGGGTGGTTTGCTGAGCGGTTTAAAGCAGGCGAGCGGTGGTTTGGCGACTGGCTCGGCGCTCCCGACGACCGGAAGTGGCCGCTCTGACGTCACTGTCCCTGACGTCCGAGACGCTCCCTGTGGCTTCTGCGCAGGTCGCTGTTTAACATCCGGGCGACTACTTCTGGGTGAGAAGGGTTGATTGGCAGGCGGCAGTGACGCTGGCTTGTGACTAGCGGGTCGAGCCGCTTTAACTTCACCCAATGGTGTCTGTAGCGTCAAGGCATCCGACAGGTCATCCTCCAACCTGAAGATTAGATAGATATCTTTATTGTTTTCGAGGCCATCAGGCCCACAGAACATATACATTTGTGACTTATAACATGGTAACACCGGTTCAAATAAATACGTTTGGATTATTTTAGTGGGTAAAGTTAAGTGCCGGATTGGACATATTCAGTTCTCTTACGTAAAGCTTTCCAGATAGAGACTGATACATTTTTGAGAGTTTTTTGGCGAACTGTTTTAATTACCACATGACCATCCGGGAACTAGAAGGATGGCCAACAGCAAAACGCCATACATACTTTTAACGCCAACAAACGTGTTTCTTAATTTGGCGATAAAATGATGAATAGGATTTCATCAAATATGCTCCAGTGAATTCAACGTCCAGTGTCTATGTTACGGTATATATAACACGACCACCATGGGTGAATCTCACTGCATATGCAACAATGTAAAGCGCAACTCACTCCTGTAATGGGTCCTGTTGACTATCTAAAGGTGTGTGAGCTTCCCGATCCTGTACCGTATCCTTAGCCCATACTCCCGTGTCCTCAGACCATGGGCCCGTGTCCTCATCCAAGGCCAAGTTCTGAGGCGCGAATAACGGAACTGCTTAAAAAATATGCATATATATAAGGGTATGATCAGGTCACCTTTTGAAAGATGCATACATGTAGACTCACCAGGTCATATTATGACAGATTTAGACTCGCCAGGTCACATTATTACAGATTTAGACTCGCCCCCTAGGTCACATTATAACAGGTCTAGACTCACCAGGTCACATTATAACAGGTCTAGACTCACCAGGTCACATTATAACAGGTATAGACTCACCAGGTCACATTATAACAGGTCTAGACTCACCAGGTCACATTCTTACAGGTTTAGACTAGCCTGGTCCCCTTATTATAGATTTATATCCAACAAGTCACGTACATTACGTCAGACAAAGGTTTACAGAATCCGACTGACCCGCTGACGCCACTCCGGAAGCATTCAGATCCAGATCCCGGCCCGAGAAGAGGTCCTCCTCATCCTCCTCGTCCGCCGCGTCACCGAACAGATCCCGGGGAGTTTCACTGTCGTTAAAGCCAGATTATGTAGTGGATCACCATGTAACGATATTACGGTGACCATAAAACACGAGACTACGTACATGCAAGATTACTTTTCCCTTCCTGGAATTAACAGTTAGCGTACCCTGTAGATATTCATCAATAATCATGTTGCGTTGATATATAGTCTAGGTTTTCTGGGCCGCTAACTAATTGAACTAAGTAAACAATCAGCTGTAAAACAAACTGTTTAAAAACGAGAATGTTCAGTAGAATATAAAATGTGTCGAGGAGCGTCAGTTCGTTTGACGGACGTGGCAATTGTGACGATTATTGACTCGGTCACCACAGTTTCTATTATGGACCCTATTTCCCAGATCGCTTACTCCTTGGTGCTGCGGGCCGTGTCATCTTCAAACAGATTGAATTCCTGTCCGGGTCGATCTGAGCTTGACCTGTTGTTCTCCTGGACGCTGTAGTTGGCAGCCACCAGAGGACTTACACCTGCAACAGTTCACCCCAGGATCGATTGCCTTCACAAACTTTTGTACGTGAGGCACGATGAATGAATGTATGGACAAATCAATCTATAGGCATAGACATGGAAATTAAATGTTGGCGTTTTAGGCAGAAACTTCATGAACGCTCAGTTGGGCCAAGAAACTTCTGGCCGAAACTTCACGAACGCTCAAGGAACTCTCGGCACAATGAAATTAGGCTAAACCTCAGTTCAGCCTGCATGCTTACCAACTGAGCTAGCTAGGGGGGTTCCTGCAGCCGACATCGAGATATAAAGGTGACTATAATGAAGGCAGTGATGAGGTCATAACCATTATCATATTCATCACTCCTAGCCTTACCATTGGACAGGCGGACATCTGAAATTAACCTATACTTTTAATATAGGTTTGGCATTTCTACTGTTGGCATTCGTTCATTCAATAGTCAACCAACAACCAAAAGCAACTATAGAATTAAATTTAATTATAAATTACAAAATGTTAACTTTCTGCAAAAACATACCTAAAAATTCTAGCATCACAGGATGTACGCTCAACTTGGGAGTCTTGGCTAAAAATCCCAGAAAGGTGTCGACTGCGTTCTTCTGTTCCTGGCTGGTGCCCTCGACGAAGGCCAATAGAGACTTGGGAAGAGACGGTAGCATGACACCAGGAAATTTCATCATCAGGTACTTCCTCAACGTCTCAATCTCCTCGAAAGTCTTCATCACCTGTAACGGCAGGCGAACGACATCCTGTATTTGTTGACTTATGATTTGCCCGCGAGCGGCGCCCGCAATGACGGGTAAAACATTATACATGAATATATATGGCAGTGTTACGTATATGCTGGTCAATACAGTAACATATAATATACCAGGTACGTATACAGGGCAATATTTTTTCATTTATGCTCTGAATGTGGGGCATAGGCAGCATGTTGCATTACAAAGTGGTAAATTTTGACCAGCAGTTTTACCGTTCAAAGTATTACGGTTCAAAGTCGACCAAAGTCAATGCAGTAATAGTTAATAGTGCATACAAAAAGTCTCTTTCCTGCCAATATGGTTTATGCATTCAGCAATGCCTTAATTACCATGAACTGTACAACATCAGAGTCTTTGTGTTTAGCACTCTTGAAGCAGGAGAGTTTCGTCACAGCCACCACTTTGAATTCCACAGTACTGGCCAACATGCCTTTCCTGACATCAATGGCCGGGACACCAAGGTCCAGGCCAGTGTGCTTGTTTTTCAGCTCTCTGCAATGAATAGATACAACACACAGGAGTTTAGAATGTGAACATTAGAATTAGAATATTACAAGTTGATGGTCGCTTTGAACTAGCACAATAGCGTTAAATCTGAAGGTATCTAAAATCCTGTAATCTGCGCCTATATTATAAAGGACCCTGTGGCCCCTTCAATAATCAATGAAATGACATCATCCACCCAGTAGCTGATAATGAACATTGGATGTCGGGCCAATAAAATTGCCTGATGCCTTGCTAACTTGCGTTATTGTTATATTACCTTAAACTGCCTATTTGAAGCTGCAGCTTGTATTAGGAAGTTGGAGGTTCCACTTTCCGAGTGTGAGTCGCAAGTCAGGGTGCCACTTTAAATAGGGCCTTTTGCCTATTTCAAGTAAGCGGGGGGGACTCAACTTTGAACTTGAAAGCTGTGTCATAAGATGCCCTTTTCCCAGGCATTGTGTTACTGTGGCGATCCAAGACTGACATTGAGCTACTTACGGTTGTGTCATTTATTACTACTGCCAAGTGACTCCACCTACACCTATTGTAGGCCAATGATCAGAGGCCAGGTTTCAGGTGGTGTAAATTGATAGGCTGCTGCCAGCTTCGCACCAAGTGCAATTTAAGTTAATTGTGCCAGACAGAAACTTGATACTTTGTAGGTACGACAATGATTCATAAACAGCCACTGCTGTGACACTTGATAAGAGGTGTGATCGGAGAGGGAGAGCTGAATGTTGTTAGTGGTTGCGACTGCTTGTATAAACAATTAATTGGCTTGGTTGGCAGGATGGGATTAAGCAGGGATATGGGGGGAGGGGGGGGGGGGCCGGGGGGTCGAGAGGCCAAAGTCTAGGTGCGGCTTATAATATGTAGTTTTCCGGAAATGGTTCTGGGTGCCTTCCAACCCGTTTTTGAAGCCAAAGCTGGGATGCAGCTTCTAATATGAATGTGGCTTCAAAAAGGCAGTTTACGGTAATGGCCTTTCACAGGCATTTTCAGAAGTATTGGCAATCAGAAAGTATGCATGCTACAGAAGACCAGTCTTCTCAGGGTGAATATTTATGGTTTTGAATAGCTTATTTTTTCAAAAGTATAGTTTTTATATCTATGGAACATTTTATGTCCATTTTGACCACTAGTGGGGAGGGTGAAGTTTGGCCACTAGTGGGGAGGGTGAACTTTGTGTTGCGTATGATATAGGAGTTCTGATGGTCAATGGTCAATCATTTGTTGTATTATCTGACATTGAGATAGTGTATCGACACTAGGTTGTTAAGGTTCACAGGCACAGTGAATCGACTGACACAGGGGGGGGGGGGGGGGGGGACGGTCCGCACGTGCGCACCCTCCCCGCCCCCTGAGATTGAGAAGGAGATCTTGTGAGTTGAGTTGTGTAGTTTCGTTATCATGTCAGTCGTCAGAACGCTCGTGAAAATAAGTGCGCTGCCATGAATGTCGGGGCTGTACGCTAAAACTTCATATACCTTAGAGTGACAGCCGCGTTCCTCATGATACCAGACGCAATTTGTTACAAAAGTCAAAACAACGGGGACAGATGGGAGGATACTTTGTAAACTTTGGAAAGGGGTCACATGATCAGATGATACAAATTGATATTGCGTTACACTCTCTACCTTCGACTCACTCCGCTAGGGCTCCATTAGCGGTAAAAGCTAGCTTGCGTAGCGCCACCGTGCGGGGAGCTTGATTGCGAGCTTTCAAAGTCGGAGAAATAAGCTGGTACCGCCGCTCCACGAAAAAGGCTGGAACGTACGTAACGAAGACGGGAAGGCCGGGATCTAGTCTTATTGAAGTAGCGCCACCTAGCGAGCAAAGCCAGTTTTGGGGAAGTGTATAATGCGGATGGAAAAAACTGCACACACGGAGGATCCAAAAAGACAAATCTACCTCAAAGTCTTATTATTTTATGTAAACATGGTCACAGTAACAGTAGAATTAGAATGTATATATATAGTATAGTATATATTTAGATTGACAAAGTAAGACTTAATTCCGGAAAAAGAATCAATTTGGTCTAATCCTTATTGTAGGAAAAACAGGAAACCGAAGCGGGAAGGTCAAGGCCAGAATTATAAAAGGTCGTGATGGCTGCTGTACAGAAAGTCGCGCGTAAGTTTTGTTAATTTTACAGTCTCTTTGCTTTGTTTGGTTACACATGAAAACAAGATCTAAATTACATATCATTCCCGGGTCGTCGTCGGTTTTTTGTTTAAAATAAATCAGGCCGTAAGTTTCAGAACGATTCGTTTGTTTGTCGTTTGGGTGGTCCTGCATTTTCTGACCTGAGGCTGAGCCTGAGCTGAGGCTAGCCCTGTTGCATGCCCCTCCCTGGCTTATCCACTCTGGGGAGCGGGCCGGAGGGCCATGAAGTAAATATTCAAATTTAGCGTTGATTAAAAAATATGCACTCTTCGGGCGGCAACTACAAAAAAGTAGACAAATAAACGGTCCTTATCGATGTGTCAAGTTGTTCTTCATACCTTTATTAGGGCAGTGAGTCATTTTTTTTATTTTAGAGTTTAGCCCCTTTCTATAGCTCAAATGAAAGCTCTTAATTAGTAGATTAACATACTTTTTCTTTTTCTTAATTATGTTAAGTGGTTACAAAGTTATAGCCATTTTAGTGCCTCAAATTGAGGGGTAAAATTAGTCCGGCCCATGTCATTATTAAAAAAAATGGCCTATTTAATTATTTCTCTATTTCAAGAGTTCCTGGTTCATTTATTATAAGGTATTAAATGCTTATGTGATATTTATTCATTGTTATGTATGTAGATATAAATTAATTAACATTTTTTACTCTTATAAATACATATTTTCAGTTTAAATTTCACGCGCTAAAAGTGTGGATAGCCACTTTAGCAGTTTGGGACTTAGAAATTCTAAGAACGGTACCATGCTAAATATTTTTTCAAAAATTAAAAAAATTGAAATTCAATTTTCTGTAAAGAAATGATTATAATTAGATTATTTATGTAATATTTAAACTAAAAAAAGATATATAAAGTCTTTTCAATGTTAATAACATTAAATTTTATGTAATTAAATAACACTTGTTTAAAAAACAATAATTTTAGGGGTATTTCAGCAAAAAACTTTTTTTGTACTGCGGTATTACATATATACTGAAGTCATTTTACATAAGCATTATTATCAAATGATATATACAAGTGTTGTGTACCAATGATAACAATAAGTAATAAACTTGATCCCATTTATTTCCATATGATATAATAAATTTTTTATATAATACAATGTAAAAGGGGTATAACAGAATATCGGATTTGTTACTTGGGAAATGACACTAAACCAGTGAAGTACGAGACACCAGTCCTGGCTTGAGACTTCTTAAGTATCGGTATATGCTCTTCCCTTGGTACCAGTCAACTAAAAGAAAGGAAACATCAAATAAACTAACAGCTTTTCGCAATAAAAACAGTTATATATATTGGGGTTCTGGTGTAAATTATTTTGCCAGCTGGAAATATTGATAACAATGTGATGTAAACCAACAAGCCAAGCATTTGTGATCTGCTATTCTCTCTTAGTTCATTTGTGCATTTGTGGGACAAGAC
The DNA here is from genome assembly GCA_964019135.1 of Arenicola marina. NCBI lineage: Eukaryota > Metazoa > Annelida > Polychaeta > Arenicolidae > Arenicola > Arenicola marina. The sequence continues at coordinate 18,757,249 of OZ025256.1, read as the reverse complement.
TCTAGCCTCTCCTAATGGCCCCACCTTCACCCCCATCATCTCCAACCTGTTATTTGCTACACCTTTATCACCATCATTAATGTATACTTAAAATATGTAGCCTACAACCTCCCCTAACATCTACACCTCCATCATCACTTACCGTCCCAAGCTACAAACAATTTAATTTAAAGCTACCTCAAATCACATAATCTTCCATAAGTGGAGAGGGAAATAATTCCATGTCATTCTCGATCCCTATCAGATTCATCATCATCCACATTAACGCTTTCGTCCATGCTATCATGCGTCATGATACATTCTCAGATTCAGACTATGCTCCTTCACACACGCAATGACAAGAGCATCCAACCAGGCCTCAACTCCAGTCTCATTATCCTTGCATAAATGCAAAACCTGTCACCCAGTCAAATCATCCACACACAAGAGAACTTACCTAACCGCCATTCCTCAGATCATCCGCCCAGTCCAACTTCATCACATCTCTACACCCATCAAAGTTCACATGGAACAGACACTTCCCTACCTAGCCCTGATACATGACTCTCATACGCGCTGGTACCCGACGCGCGAGAGAGTCATGAAGTACAACCCGCATGAGACCAGGAATTGGTGGGGGTGCATGTGCATCATGTAGCTATTTGCCCTTATCACTAGATACCCTACCACCAAAAGTGATGGAAAGTAATTCCACAAGTGTTAAACTTTTCTTTCGTGGCTTCACATTCAATGTCAGCCTTTTATACATGCACTAAATAGCAAGTTTACGCAAACTCGCTCCGTCACTTTGACAATCTCGCAACGGAAGATAAGCCAAAATGGCGGAGCGAGTGTCGAGAAAAATGTGTTGTTTATGGCAGTAATGACACTTTTTTAAATCCCCCCAGCGAATATAAGACAACGAAAGAAAAGTTCAACAATTGTGGAATTACCTTTTATCGCTTTGGAAGGTAGAAGATTTATTGATAAGGGCAAAAGCCTACAAGATGCACAAACACCCCCACCAATTCCTGGCCTCATGTGGGGTGCACTTCATGGCTCTCTCGCGCGTCGGGTACCAGCGCGTATGAGCAGCCATGTATCAGGGCTATTCCCTACCCCTCCGTCCAATGCTAATGCCACAGTCTCACAGAGAAAATGTTACTGTGTATGTAACTTTAATCTTGGTCCAGGTATGTATATATATGTGTGTGTGGTGGGGGGGGGCGCTACCAAAAGTGACAACAAGGGACATGAACTGACCTAAATTTACGATAAGTAAGCTGGGACAACACAAGTCTAATCTAAAGTTGTACCAAAAATTTGTTCCAAACGTGAAGACAGCTAAGCTAGCTAGATAGCAGTGAGGGTGCATGTGGGAGGAGGGGGGAGGGTACCATAATGACTGCTAGGGGTAGGGGATCCAAAACATGCTGAGAGCTAGAGTAGTGGGTTTAAAACAAGACAGATATAGGGGTGGGGGGGGGGGGGGGGTCCTAAACATGATGACAGCTCGGGCTGGAGGTGTTCTAACATGATTTAATGGGTCCTACTCCTAGACATGATGACATCTAGGGGTGGAGTGGGGTGTAAAAACAGGACAGCTAGAAATGGGGATCCTAAACATAATAACAACAAAGGGTGCATGGGGGTCCTAAACATGATGACAGCTAAGGTGGGGGGGGGGGGGTCAACAACGTAACAGCCAGGGATGAGAGTCAAAACATGATATCTAGGAATGAGGGTGTCAAGACATGACAGCTAGAGTGGGGGTGGGGTCAAACACATGACAGCTAGAGGCGGGGGTCCTAAACATAAGACAGGCGCCGGTCCTAAACCCCCCCTCCCCTCCACTGCCTGTGTGGGGGTCGTCACAGGCTTACACAAACAGCTAAACAGCTCCGGAATAAACATAACAAATAGTGACAGTGTTCAACAGGACTTCAAATCTTTTAAATTCTATTTGACGTATAAATTAGAGCTATAACAACCTGTCATCACCATTCTACACATGCTATACATTGTCAACATTTGTATAAAAAACACTAGAACGACGTCAGGAAAACAACCATAAAAATTCTCAATAAATATGGTGTACAACCCTTAGAAAATTGTACGAAATGAAATGATGATCACTAAGTTTAAAATATCTATATATGAATAGGATGGATGACTCATTTTGTTAGAGATATTTCCGGATTTTCCGAGTTTATCTCACACGCTCCATACTCACCAACGCCATTTTGACCTGTCGCTCGCGTGACGAAATTTGCGTGTCGTCATCGCATTGTCCGTGCAGGTCATGTGATCTTTGGGCGCGTTGAGGCAGGTGAATACTCACAGCTCGTGCTGATACTTTCTTTCTATCTTGTAGTGCACTCTTTCTGCTCCTTAAATAACTCAGTCGTTTGGTTCTGACAGAAATATTGACGGAGTGACGCGTGACGGAACACTTCAAATCGCCGCTACGGAAAAACCGTTTAAGATGCCAACAAATAGCAGACAGTTTATGTAAGATCGTTTTGTTCTCTTTCCGATGATATCGGCTGTTTAAATATTCATTAGAAACTAGTTGGGCTCAAGCGAAACTAGTGCGATATGTCCCATTTTAAAATGGTACCATTTTCGAGGGCCGCGACACATGTTAAATTTTGACGTCGTTGGACAAATAACTCGACGCAATCGCCGACCGCCCTACCTTTATAGTTCCGTCGGCAAAGTGATTGAATACATACAAATGTGATCACTTTTCGTACTTGCAAAACTTTCCAACAACAGTTTTTTACAACTTCTCCTCACGGCCTTATTGCTTAGTGCTGTTACGTCATAGTTCTCGTCGATCTCCCGGCAAACGGAGCTCGTTCCTCACATCATACTTTTCCCTAGGACTATGGCATAAGCGTAACGCCCTCTGCCGGGAGATGGACGAGAACTGTGACGTAACAGCAACAGGGCCGCGAGGAGAAGTTGTAAAAAGCCGCCAGAAAATGGATTTTTTGCCTTCTTCAATGTTAATGGGAGCTTGGGGAGACGATAGCCCTGTAACATGGCTCACTGGCCGCAGGGCGGACCGGAGGGCCATGGATTAACAATCACGGCCTCTCGTCCGAAAGCAGGGGGTGGTGACAGAGATTTCTAGATTTCATAAAAATGTGATGGAGACGGCACATATCGTTTACATATTCATGTCTAGTATACATTTATGAAGCCTTACGCACAAAGATTGAAGACCCCCACACGCTACTTGCAAATTCATCAGTCCACCAAATTTCAAACAAAACAAACCTTCTGCCACTCGCCGCCATTTCAAAAATATGGCTTTTTCCAGGACTCACCAGAAACAAGGCTAGTGCCACTGAACGCTAACTCGCATGCCAGAGGGCGCTCATCCTTGCGTCATTAAAGCCATACAAGCAGCTGAGTGCCCGTTGCTGTGAGAGTGGAACCAACCTTGTTTTTGAGGAGTCCGGGAATGAGCGCTTTTTTCAAATAACACCCAGCCATCATTTATTGCAATCCTGCCGCCACCGGGGCATGCCTCCACCCCTACAAACACTGACCACCAAACTCCCAACACCATATCCCCGGCACCAATGCAAATCCCTCCCCGCTCCCATACCCCAACCCCTGCCGCCCTCCCCCCTCTAGCGGTCAAAAATTCCTGTTGCAGAAGAGGGCATAAACTCTTCAGACTTTCTGACAAGTGACAGTGTCACTTGACAGTGCCTTATGCCATGGGGTAGGGTGGAGGGGTGTCTGAAGCTTGCAGCCAGGTTGATTGGCGTGGGGGTGGAGCCACATTCAGAGCACTAGCCATCTTTTTCCAAATGTCTCATACTGTTTTGAACCTGATATATCAGTATATAGTAATTGACATAGAAACTTTTAAATAGTCATAGCTAGCAACCGTGCCAGAGCCATATCACATAATTTAATGGCACAGATAAACAAAAAATTTAATCAGCATAGCAGCTTTGTTATGCTGATGCTATCCAGGATACGTGGGAAAGAGGAGCTAGAGCTGCATCAGTTACTCTGAAGCTTAGGACAATTATTGTACGATGAGCTTTACAGACCTACATTTGACTGGTTCAGCATAACACAGTCCAACAACATTCCTCTGACTGGAAAGTTCTGATATATTGCCCTTTTCACCGGGCCTTGACTTAAATGATTTCTCTGCTTTCAAGGGGGAGCTGTACACCTTCCAGTTATGCTAGAAAAGATTCAGTGCTGAGTGGAGTGTCAGTCCAAGTTAACTTGAAGAAGGCTATTGCTGATTGGTGTTTGTGATATTTGATTGAAAACTGCCCATCTCAGAGGGGCATCCCTCTATTATACGACTCCCTCTGTTATACAGTCTATACATTCTTTTCGGGCTGGCAGAAGTCGTCAATAATGTGATGGATACAAAAAAAAAGTGGGGGGGGGGGCATGGGTGTACATCCCTGCCTGCCTTCTGTATCCATTGAATAAATTATAAAATGTTTCTGTATCTATCAAATAAACCAGTAGGTGTCCCTGGCCTTATCATAGTTGATTGGTTCAACTGATTGATTCTTCGTCATTACTTTAGTATTGTTAGAGAATGGTGAGTCAACCATTACAATGATGCTTGATTACTGTTGATAGTCACTGTCCAAAAAATCTGACTGCTTTTAGGATAGTAAAGAACTGGCCCTTGGTTCATTGGATTACAGGTCCTGGGCTATCCTCTCTTCCCTTTTGCAAGTCTTTCATTGATAGCAGATGACAGCGCTAGTCATGTAATTAAGGTGATAAATTAATGATAAAGATATAGCAATATATTAGAATATATTTTATAACATCTTTATTTCCCATTATCAAGTGCTCACTAATGCTGGCTCGATATACCGTATTTCACGTATGTTTTCAGACACTTAAAAATAATTGTTTTTCTGGCTGTCCGAATATTTACAGTCAATAAAATGGACTCCCGCATTCACTGTCCGAAAACATCCATGCATAACAAAATATCGATCAAGAATTTCTACATTGCGAGTCGACTGATGCCGATTATATCACTTAACACCCACGTGTTGCTGCTTCACACCTTAACAGCGGATAAGGTGATCAAGAGTATAATATTGTTTTGAAGATACTCGGAGTGCAATCTGCTAGCGTCATCTCTCATCTGTTACAGGAGATAAAATATACTCGATAACTTTAATGTAAATGAAGATATGGCTTTAGGCAAACAGTGGTTATGAATTGCAATCAGTGACAATGAACTGCAATCATTGTGCCAAATATAACGGTAACTTCTGAGAGATAAAACACAGTTACAAGAACAAAGGGGGATTAATTCCCAATCCGAGAGGTGCCATATATATAGCTGCGCATTCGATCCTGTGACAGTTGTTCGGAAAACGATATAGAGCATGGATCAATTCTTGAGAAACTTTGATTCTGCAGCCGACGCGCTGCAGTCTTCGGTAAAATAAATTAATCAAATAGTTTCACGCATTCCGTGATTTAAGGCTTGTTTACTTTCGCGGTTTATAAACAACTCCTCCGCCGACTGACTCGTCCGCCGGGCAGCACAATGGAGACCAAAGCCCAGCTCATTACTTAGCAACCAAGGTGTTGCTTTTTCACACCTGATGCACGGCACAAATAACCCCCTAGACAGGGACTTGCCCCTCTCGCCGAAAGCCTGCAATCACAAGCAGTGAAGTGCAATCATGGGGGCCGGCACTACGCAATAACAAAGGAGCCCAGACGCATTGTTAATTTAGATCCGATAGTGTCCGAACATATACATACACTTGAAAAATTATCTGCGTTGGGTGTCCGAAAATTTACAGTACATTAAATTTATCCTATTTCTGCCTTTGAGGGGGTGTCCGAAAACATACAGTGTCCGAAAACATACGTGAAATACGGTAGTCTTCAAATAGAGCTCCCACTTTCGACTACTTATGATAGATGGCCTTGTGCGCCATGATTTTTTTTATTCCTATTTCAGGTAATGCATTTTTTTTTAACAACACTTCAATTAAAGCAGCCTATTTAAAACCAATGTCAGAACTGGTGACCATACCCATATATAAATATGTCTAATGGTATAAATGATAATAGGGTTTAATATAGGTCCTGTAGTATGGTAGAATTGGTTGAACATGCCAAATTGATATGGTGTAACATAAAGTAAGATACCGGTAATTTATTTCACAAGCCAGCACAAAAAAGGGGCAGCAGCTCTTTGATGTGGTCTTACATCTTTACCTCACTCAAATATATGCAGTCAGTATATATATATATCTTTCTTTTCACAGATCCGGCATGGCGAATGGCCCTTGCAAAATGGGCATTCAGCAAATCTTACTTCCCACAGCTTGGTGAGTTTTCTGTTGGCTGTTTTACTTTAGTTGTAACTTACATTGTCTTCACATATTTACAGTAAATAATTCAGCCATTCCCCAAATGATGATCATGATTTAAATACTTATTGCAGAGTTTGTTGTACCGGTATAACATACGTCTTGTTCTCACATGAAATTCATCTACAATCACATATTCTCCTTTAGCTTTAGCAAAATCTGCCCACCCTGTCATAAGCGTCTATATGCACCTGCTGCATCTAAAGCTAATAACAACTGTCCAGCTTTTTACAAATATCTTGTATATATGTTTTCAATTTTGCAGAAGCTTAGATGCCAAAGTACATCTGAATTCGCCTATTCTGACTAAATTGATCCATTTAAATGTACTTATAATTTGCAATACTTGAGGGCTGAAATGGGTAACCATCAAATCTTCTGCAAAGATACAGATTGTTTGTTTATGCTGCCAGTTTATACTGACTTCCTAAGTAAGATATGAGGACGCCAGTTTTTATTGCTTGTTCTCACCACCTGCCTATTGTAATGTGTAGTGCTTACAGGCCTACATGATGTGACTCCCTAAGATATGAGAGCGCCAGTGTTGTTTGTTGTTACCACCTGTTTATTGTAATGTGGTGCTTACAGGCCTGATGCGTGATGACACCCTGTACGAAGATGCTGATGTGAAGGAAGCCCTTCGCCGCCTGCCGGCCCATGTGCAGGATGCCCGTATATTCCGCCTCTCCCGGGCACTCAACCTTTCCGGGAAGAAACTCGTCCTCCCCAAAGAAGAGTGGTCCAAGTTTGAAGACGTGCGTAAATAATCTGTAATTATAACATGAGGAACAGTGCTCGAAGTTTGTAGACGTGAGTAGATAATCTGTAATTATAACATGAGGAAGAGTGGTCAAAGTTTGTTGACAGAGGTGAGTAAATAATTTGTAATTATAACATGAGGAAGAGTTGCTTAGTTTGAAAACGTGAATAAATAAATCGTAATTTATAACCTGTGGAAGACTGGTCCTATTTCAAGGAAGTAAATAAATCTTTTGTAATTATAACCTGAGAAACAGTGGTCTATGTTTGAAACGTGAGTAAATGATATGTAATTTTAACTTGACGCGTCTAACTGTACGCGGTCCCATTGATAATTGTTTTGTGTATTTTTCTTTTATCCTAATACATTTTGAAACACCGACTGTGTTTGGTCTGCCACAGGATGTCCACTATCTGCTGCCGTATCTCGAGGAGGTAAAGAAAGAGAAGGAGGAAAAGATGATTTGGAACGGCAAATAACAAGTTTACTCTTCTACTTCTGTTCATCATTTCGACCCGTTAGGAAATGTTTATTATTATCATCATTAGAGGACATTATGCAGATCGTCACGTAAGCGTCTGATTTTCGCCATGGCCTCAGCCACAGCACTTCAGGGTTTCGCTAAACAAACAAAAAACGAATAATGGAACGCGGCAGACTGACAACGCGACCATATGACGTCTTTAATCGCGCTTTACCATTGGGCTTCTATCAACTCCTCTTTGGGGGAGACTAATGCCTTCTGGAATATATACAAGACCGAGCCATGAATCCTCTTCATGTTATAACCGTTGCAACGGTTATGAAAAAATAAAAAAAACAGCATTACACTCGGCGTTGTTCGGCTTGTTGCATCTCAGCCAGTGAGGTTCGCAATGTTAGCAGAGAGGAAATGAGGTGTTCATCTATTTTCATTACAACGTCGACATGCGTTTACTGCTTGGTACAAAGTTGCGCTCGACTGGTCGATCCATTTAAACGTTTGGTGCCACGCCAACACAACTTTATGGCATATTCTTCTATGTTTCCTCGCTTATATTCTTGAGTTATATATATATAACGCCCCTAAGTAGTGGAAGGGAACATTTTTTCCACTAATTTTCGCGCATACCAATTTTATTTCTGGCAGCGAGGAGTGACTTTAAAGAGGAGAGTTACCTCATTGGGGAATTTCTAAATAGCGCTCGTATGCAATGGTCCCAGAAATAATCCCGGCAATCTCAGTTTTACTACTTTGACGAACGCGTTTATTGTGATTTCGTGGAGTAAAAACTAAACTATTGAAACTCTTTCTTCTTTCTATTGACAAAGTCAATTTTGAGCTAAAAATCGTGGCTCGTGGCATTTTTGGCCACCTCCAGTTCACTGCACATTTCAATAAGCCTATTAATCGTCTCCCCAACGAAAACAGGGCATCGACTAGACCAAAAAACAGGTCATAGGCGCGATGACTGCGGTAAGCTGTGTCGGTCACAGATAGGCTTATTTAGTCATGAGCGCAAATGCCGCGAAACAATTCTTACTACTTAATTAAAACAAAAGCTGTAAATCGATCTTCTTTCGCAGACGGACGGATGCCAACCAACGTTTGGCTCCAGAAATTGTTCCCTCACACCCGATACGCCACTTCAGTGTCATAATATATGGCGGGCAGCTAATATCAATGTCATCTCTTCCTTGGAAGGCACGTGGTGCCCGGATCTATGTTCTCCCCTGCTAAGGTCAGGGCCCTTGAGGGGGGGTAGCCATGTCGCGGGTCGATTTTAAGAAAAAGGTCTATGTAGCGTGTCGGTTTTAAGAAAAGGTCCATGTCGCGTGTCGATTTTAAGAAAAGTTCTATGTCGCGTGTCGCTAAATCTTATGTCGCATGTCGATTCTAAGAAAACCCCAATGTCGCGTTGTCGATTTTAAAAATCGCCGTGTCGCCGTGTCGAAAAAGCCCCTATGGGGCCCTAAGGTCTAGTACCCTAGATATTCGCCGCGGGTTGACTTGTCTTTTGCGGCTTGCCATGTTGGCGCAGCAATTATCAGGATTATACATATTTGCACAGCAATTATGTATCCCTGGTATCCATCCATTATCGATTTTATGGTTCTTGATCTGTCATATAGACCGTTCCAGCCAGGGGCCGGTTTCACGAAGTAGTCACGTATGCATGACCGGACATAGCGCTAAGAGTAAATTGAGCATACTATTATAACGACTCTGTCAATAGACCAACAGCGTTTTATGAGCAAAAGAGCTGTCGGTCAGCACTAAAAACGCCAACCCGTATTTATAATAACATCCGCCGTGTGTTTTCACGCGAATTCAACTGTACCTAGCCCCAGTTCTATATGTCACAGTTTCGAACATGCAGCCCCGCTCGGTTTATTCTTTTTACCCGACCACGTACCCGCTCTATGAACGCACATTTTCATCCCTCCCCACCCGTCGAAAGTTGTAAAATATCCGCTCGGTATGGGTATCTGTGTCATCACAAATGTCACTCTCTCAGGGAACAAGGGCACCCGCGGAAACCTCCCCCCTACACCAGATTTGTATTATAGTGCCCATCCTAGGTAGACCGGCCCCGTCAGGTTTGTGCCGGTCCTATAGCCACATTTCTTGGGCGAGGTTTATCTCAGAACACTTGTGTCACAATGGACCGTCACATATCTTAGTAATGTTCCTCTTTGATAAAGAATTCAGTGCGGTAGGTTGAGCATCATTGCCTATGCATCATTTGAGCCCAGACTTAGTTCGTGTCGATTCTTCAAAGTTCGTGTCGATTCTTCAAAATTCTCAGTGTTAAATGTCGATTTTTCACGACATTTCCTATCGCTTTTTGGCAAAATTGAGTGTCCTTTTTTCTTCTTCTAAAATGCCAACATCTGTGTCGATGTCGCTTTTCCAGATCCTTAGTGTCGAAATTTGGGAGTGAATGTCGAATGTCGAGTTTACAAATATGCCTGTGTCGCATGTCGCCATTTATGCCTACCTCTTCCAGACCCCTCTTCATTAGTCTCCTGTTTGCAGAAGTCACCGCGTTATTTTGAACGTCCATAGTGTCATGTCGTGTGTACAGTACCGAGGCGTGCAGACGCGCGTTTCGCTCTAGATTTAAAAGTCGTCTGCAGAGCAGCAATCTCAAAGCTTGTTTGGCGATTCGTCTGTTCGTAACATATTCATAATGGAGATATGTAACTTATACAGTGGTATTGGCAACTTGCGAGAAGAACGGTCACGCCTTGAAAAGGAACTAAAAGATATTCGGGCGGAGCGTTCTGGAACAGAAGCGATAAAGAACACACTGGCTAGGAAACTTGGGCAGCTCACCGACATGAATACGAAAATGGGCGAAACTCTGAAAGTATCGCAACATAAAGTCACGCAAAGTCAAATTCAACTGAATAATACTCAAGAAGCGGTTGATGCCAAAAAGAAACGCATTCAAGGTCTGAGTCAACAGCTTAGAGAGGAAAAAGACAAGCAGTTGCTTGATGCAGCAAATTTTCAGACCGCGCTGTCAACGTTGGCGAACCTGTTCGTCGAGGCGAGAGAGCGTTACTCAGATACACGATTGCAGGAAGAAATCCAGTCATTGGAGAAGCGCCGAGTAGAAGTTTCGAACGAAATTGCTCTCGAGGAGAAACAACAGGAACAGTTAATTTCGAAGATACAGAAGCTCAGGTTGGATAAGGGTAAGCCAACGTCCAAGCCCTTGCCCAGGGCTGGGTGGAGGGTGGCGGTCGTAGAGTTTGATTGCAGCAATGTCAAAATAGGAGGACGTTATGACGAAACGGGGGCGCTTGTTTAGAACTAGGGTTTGGGAAAATAATATTAACTGGAAGTAAATTACAGGCACTGGCTTATATTAGTTTACAGTCCATACTAGACTATCGTGAGTTACTGAGTATAGCGTCTATATTATAATAATATTGCACTGCTTCTTTAAAAATCATGGCATTACTTTGAAACTGTTGTTGGTATTGCAGAAAGAGTTGCCTGTGATGGGGACAGCCTTCCCGTGCCAGCGGACACCCAGAGACAAATGCTGTCGGATGTGGCAATGTCTATCACACTCATCAAAGCCGCCCACACCAAGAAAGAGAAGGAAGTGACGGCACTAAAGCAGCGACACTCGGCACTAGTAATCTAGTAAAAAAAACTCCCCGGCTAAATTAATCACATCGAGGTCAACACAACACTAGTGTGATTTGGTTCTTTCCTTTGGGTGTTGTGTTCTAATATATTCGGTACATAGACTAGCATATGTTTCAGAAAATAAAAACCATAATTCAATTAGAACATCGTGTTCTATTTTATTTTTCATCTTTATGCAACAGATCAAAATATCAATCAATGCATTATATATATATATATATATATATATATATGTATATATAAATACATACTTCACCTCCCCGTTTATCCCCAACAGTAACCATGCTAACAGTAAATGATATCTTAATAGCAACACAGTCGCTGATGTATCACTCAATATGTTCACAAACATTATTATATCTTAGCTATGCCCTAGTGCAGAGAAGTCCCCTTGGAACAGCATCAATTCTGCGCAAATGCCAGCAATTTATCAACTGAATTGCTTTTCCTTGAGTAAACTTCTATAAAGTACATAATTATGTTAGTACAGGCCATTATTGTGACTAACCATTATCATGGACGGGACCAGTAAGCTATATAAACCAACCTGGCAAGGTCATAAGATACAACGATGTAACGTCTCGTCACACTAATAAAGAAATCGTTCGCTTACACGTACATGAATGGCCGTCACAGGTATCCAATCTACGTAATGAAAACCGGACGATTATAAAAGAAGATCCGAGGTAGGTGCCTCAAGGGCAAGTGCATAAAAACCATTAGATGTATTATAACCAATGACGGAACTATTAGCTTGACCAGCTTCCACAGTAGTCCTTGTCAGTTAGCTGGTCATCCAGGATTTCCAATAGCAGGTGGTAATACAGAACCTAAAATGGTAGTTAGCTGGTCATCCAGCAATGATAATTGTCACTTATATGTTGCTTATCATCCAGCAGTTAAAGATAACTATCAGTTGCTGGTCATCTAGTAGCTACAATGGTACTATCAGCTGGTCATCCAGCAGCTATAACGGTGACTTTCAGTTTGCTGGTCATCCAGCCACTATAATGGTACTAACTGATGGCTGGTCCAGCAGCGACAATTGTTCTATAAGTTATCAAGCAGTGGTAATTTTCAGCTGGTCCCCCAGCAGGTACAATGGTACTATCAGCTGGTCATCCAGCAGGTACAATGGTACTATCAGCTGATCATCCAGCATATACAAATTTTAGTATCAGCTGGTCCTCCAGCATATACAGTGGTACTATCAGCTGGTCATCCAGCAGGTACAATGGTACTATCAGCTGGTCATCCAGCAGGTACAATGGTACTATCAGCTGGTCATCCAGCAGGTACAATGGTACTATCAGCTGGTCATCCAGCAGGTACAATGGTACTATCAGCTGGTCATCCAGCACATACAATGGTATTATCAACTGGTCATCCAGCAGGTATAATGGTACTATCAGCTGGTCATCCAGCAGATACAATGGTACTATCAGCTGGTCATCCAGCAGGTACAATGGTACTATCAGCTGGTCATCTAGCGGGTACAATGGTACTATCAGCTGGTCATCCAGCAGGTACAATGGTACTATCAGCTGGTCATCCAGCAGCTATAACGGTGACTTTCAGTTTGCTGGTCATCCAGCAGGTACAATGGTACTATCAGCTGGTCATCCAGCAGGTACAATGGCGCTATCAGCTGGTCATCCAGCATATACAATGGTACTATCAGCTGATCATCCAGCATATACAATTGTACTCTCAGCTGATCATCCAGCATATACAATGGTACTATCAGCTGGTCATCCAGCATATACAATGGTACTATCAGCTGGTCATCCAGCATATACAATGGTACTATCAGCTGATCAACCAGCATATACAATGATACTCTCAGCTGATCATCCAGCATATACAATGGTACTATCAGCTGGTCATCCAGCAGATACAATGGTACTATCAGCTGGTCATCCAGCAGGTACAATGGTACTATCAGCTGGCCATCCAGAAGATACAATAGTACTCTCAGCTGGTCATCCAGCACATACAATGGTATTACCAGCTGGTCATCCAGCAGATACAATGGTACTATCAGCTGGTCATCCAGCATATACACTGGTACTATCAGCTGGTCATCCAGCAGATACAATAGTACTCTCAGCTGGTCATCCAGCACATACATTGGCATTATCAGCTGGTCATCTAGCGGATACAATGGTACTATCAGCTGGTCATTCAGCAGATACAACGGTACTCTCAGCTGGCCATTCAGCAGATACAACGGTACTCTCAGCTGGCCATCCAGCAGATACAATAGTACTCTCAGCTGGTCATCCAGCACATACAATGGTACTATCAGCTGGTCATCCAGCATATACACTGGTACTATCAGCTGGTCATCCAGCAAATACAATAGTACTCTCAGCTGGTCATCCAGCACATACAGTGGTATTATCAGCTGGTCATCTAGCAGATACAATGGTACTATCAGCAGGTCATCCAGCACATACAGTGGTATTATCAGCTGGTCATCTAGCAGATACAATGGTACTATCAGCTGGTCATCCAGCAGATACAATGGTACTATCAGCTGGTCATCCAGCACATACAGTGGTATTATCAGCTGGTCATCTAGCAGATACAATGGTACTATCAGCTGGTCATCCAGCAGATATAATGGTTACTTTCAGTTAGATGTTCACCCAGCAACCAAAATGGTACAATCTGCTGTTCATCCAACATTAATCATGGTTAGTAGGTTTTGTGATCCTCCGTTCATCTTTGTCTATGAGTTTTGTGCCCATCCTTCAGCAATCATCCTAGTCTATATGGTGCTGGTCATTCAGAGACGAAAATAGTATGCAGAGTTAGCAGTCCTCGAGCCGTTATAACGATAGGCTTGGTGATGATTCATCAAAATGGTATATTATTGTATTCTTCAATCTCTACGTCGGCGCACTGGCGACCCATGCGTTTTGAAATAGTTTCTTGATAATCTAGCAATCCCTAGAAAACACAGAGAAAATACGGTTCTTCGTGATTTCACTTCTACTTTTGCAGGCCATGAGCAAGATCAATGTCAAAGCTATTTTGATTTCGTAGCGCAGAAAAGCTAAGGCAAATCTAATATCGGTACCAAAATCTGAAAGTACTACAGAACGCAATCACTAAGACATCATCCTTCAACCAGATCGTGTAGTACACCCAACCGGTCATTATCCGATTTCAAAATTTGCATCAAATCGTATACCCAACTTATTAAAAAAACTGATCGATTATCCATGGTTATTTTATCGTACATAGGGGATACAAGGCGAGATTTTGCCACATGCGTTAGTCACTGCACACAAAACAGCAGAAAGGATGAGCACATTGGGACAGTCGACATGGTGATCTTCTCCAAACAAATTATTAACATTTTCCAAATTAACTTTCGGATCTTAATTGATATGTCTTGATGTATGTTATCTAAATATAACTGTTGGGTGAACCAATGCAGTATAACAAACAGATTCCATCATAGTGAATCCAATAAATGATTTTTTTACGTGAAGAAGAATTAATATGCTATATGTGCATCACCAGATATTCGAGATATTTCCTGTTCACCACGCCAGGTAATTTCTTTTTATTATGTACAAATGGGGGTTACGTTATATCGTAATAACCGGATAATGCAAGAGCGCTTCCAAAATAGACATAACAACGCGACAACAGTGTTTGTGTAGAACTTAACACAAATGGGACTGTTCATTCTTGTGACAAGCACCTGCGCAAGTCATTAACCACCAGGTTTCTGTACACATGCAAAACATTTGTTACCTCGATACTGTAAAATTAATAAATGTGTGTATCTTTATATCAGCAAAATACACAGGCCGAGTAATTTGCTTGTCAGAGCAACCTGTTACCAACAAACCGAATATGGATTTTGCGTTAGCTAAATGATTAACCTTTTTTTTAGTTTCGGGATATTACAGTACCGGTAACTATGTATAGATATTTCCAAATCAGCCTCTTTAAGGATTCATCATCTTGAGCAAAAAAAATCAAAGAAAAACACGACAGGGATAACGAATAATGTACACTGCCATTTACATCAAAGCCCGCCGTTGTACGATAAATAAAACAATGCCTGCCGATTGAACAAATACACTTCAAAACGTATAAATTGCGTAAACAAGGAAAACCCAGTTACAAAGGCGATACTTCTTGGGTAACATACTTAACCACATTAAAACACCAGTATCATTCATTATATTGGCAAGAAATAAAACAAAATTCGGACCTGAAAATTATGATAGGGCCTCACGGCATATCAGTATGCGGTACACCGGATAAATGTCGTAGTATTCATAACCAAACCTGTGTAAAATACGAACAAGTCCCTCAGCAAGCACGAGAAACTAATACAGGCCGCTGCACGCAGCATTAATATATAACAGAAGAAACCGTATATCATATACAGATAGAAACTTATATAAGCGACATATACGTTTAGGGCAGTAATATTAAAACACCGGCTGATTCATAATAGCGTCGTCACCGTCACCATGGCGACGGGTGATTACTTCAAGGGGGCGTCTGTCGTGCTGGTGTAGCTCTTGACGCGTGAGAACATGAGCGGAGGGTAGCTCTTCTTGTTCAGCTCGAAGTCCGTCACCGTCTCCTGGCCAGACCTGAAGACGGACAAAGCAAACTATTGGGCAACACTGACAAAAGCAAGCGCAGTGCAGAGCCGGTCAAACGCGCCTGGTTCTGCATATGGTAATATCTGTTGAAGTTGACAATCAAAAGCGTTCCCTCGGGTATAAACTCTAACCAGTCTATAGTTGGTAAGCGATCACGTTGTAACCGACACATTTTGGTTTGTAATCGGGCACATGGTAACCATTGTATCATGGGTAAGTGAGCACGTAGTAACCATTATACACTGGTTGGTAAGCGATCACCTGGTAAGCACTCTATTCTAGTTGGTGGGCGAACACGTGGTAAGCACTCCATTCTGTCGGTTGGCGAACACGTGGTAAGCACTCCATTCTGTCGGTTGGCGAACACGTGGTAAGCACTCCATTTTGGTGGCTAAGCGATCACGTGGTAAGCACTCCATTCTGGTGGCTAAGCGATCACGTGGATAGAAGTCCATTCTGGTTGGTAAGCGATCACGTGGTAAGCACTCCACTCTGGTTGGCTAGCGATCACGTGGTAACCACTCCATTCCGGTGGGTAAGCGAACACGTGGTAAGCACTCCATTTTGGTCGGTAAGCGATCACGTGGTAAGCACTCCATTCTGGTGGCTAAGCGATGACGTGGTAACCATGCCACTCTGGTTGTTGGGCGAGCACGTGGCAACCATTCAATACCGGTTGGTAAGCGAGTATGTGGTAGGTAACAGTTATATAATACTCGATAAGCGAGCAGGTGATAACTAACCTATAGGCGACGTGCGCGGAGTAGTGACTCCATGTCAGCTGGCTGTGCGATCCTCTCCTGCTCTTCGTCAACAGGAACTCCTACAAGACAACATTTGCAGCTGAGAAGATCTGGAACAAGTAACTGAGCAAAAAGATGTAGTAAAAAACAAAGCAGTAATCGGAAACGAAACAATGGAAATGCCAGTGGTCAAGTAATGAATAGCACCAGCCTATTTTAATTCCTCGTAATGTATGTGTCAGAGAAGGGGGACAGGCGGCAGTTCTGGCGGAATAATATTGGCCCTTCAACGCAATATTACAATCTACCGTCATAATTCTTGCTACAGTCTCCATTCCCCATAGATAACTTTGCAAATGTCAATATTTGAAATATAAATGATTGGCGCAAAGCTATCTGGCACGTATTTGTTGTCTAATTTTGTTTGGCAGAGATAATACAAATTATCATGAGGATTGTCATGGAATCATAAAGTGAATGCATGATAAATATATATCTGTTCCTTCTACATGAATGACAATATCGGAAGTTTACTTGTCAAAACGTTGAGCAGACCTAAAGAATACCCAGAATACATAGCACATGCAATGGCGCCGCCACAGTGGAATCATCTGAACTACGATTAGCGAAGTGGTCTATTGCAATATAAAAGCAATGAAACTCGTTCCAAGGCTGCTCACCACGTGAAAGGAGTTGTCTCCGGTGTCCTGGTTGTCGTTCTGGTTGCGCCTGCGTCCCTTGTAGCGGTAGGGGACCGGGGTGTAGTCCACGACCTGGCGACGCCTCAACACCGCAGTCACCTGGAACATAACCGAAAAATGGGCTGCCATTCAAACGTCTGCGATTGCTTCCTTGGGAGCATCCGTTGTAATGTGGCGACACAAGCAGTGCAGGAGGACAGCAGAACCACGTATTAGACTGCAATGAGTGCAAGAGGACCGAGGAACCACGTATTAGACTGCAATGAGTGCAAGAGGACCGAGGAACCACGTATTAGACTGCAATGAGTGCAAGAGGACAGAGGAACCACGTATTAGACTGCAATGAGTGCAAGAGGACCGAGGAACCACGTATTAGACTGCAATGAGTGCAAGAGGACAGAGGAACCACGTATTAGACTGCAATGAGTGCAAGAGAACAGCAGAACCATGCATTAGACTGCAATGAGTGCAAGAGGACAGAGGAACCACGTATTAGACTGCAATGAGTGCAAGAGGACAGAGGAACCACGTATTAGACTGCAATGAGTGCCAGAGGACAGAGGAACCACGTATTAGACTGCAATGAGTGCAAGAGGACAGCAGAACCACGTATTAGACTGCAATGAGTGCAAGAGGACAGAGGAACCACGTATTAGACTGCAATGAGTGCAAGAGGACCGAGGAACCACGTATTAGACTGCAATGAGTGCAAGAGGACAGAGGAACCACGTATTAGACTGCAATGAGTGCAAGAGGACCGAGGAACCACGTATTAGACTGCAATGAGTGCAAGAGGACCGAGGAACCACGTATTAGACTGCAATGAGTGCAAGAGGACAGAGGAACCACGTATTAGACTGCAATGAGTGCAAGAGGACAGCAGAACCACGTATTAGACTGCAATGAGTGCAAGAGGACAGAGGAACCACGTATTAGACTGCAATGAGTGCAAGAGGACAGAGGAACCACGTATTAGACTGCAATGAATGCAAGAGGACAGCAGAACCATGCATTGGACTGCAATGAGTGCAAGAGGACAGCAGAACCATGCATTGGACTGCAATGAGTGCAAGAGGACAGAGAAACCACGTATTAGACTGCAATGAGTGCAAGAGGACAGCAGAACCATGCATTGGACTGCAATGAGTGCAAGAGGACAGAGAAACCACGTATTAGACTGCAATGAGTGCAAGAGGACCGAGGAACCACGTATTAGACTGCAATGAGTGCAAGAGGACAGAGGAACCACGTATTAGACTGCAATGAGTGCAAGAGGACCGAGGAACCACGTATTAGACTGCAATGAGTGTAAGAGGACAGAGGAACCACGTATTAGACTGCAATGAGTGCAAGAGGACCGAGGAACCACGTATTAGACTGCAATGAGTGCAAGAGGACAGAGGAACCACGTATTAGACTGCAATGAGTGCAAGAGGACAGCAGAACCATGCATTAGACTGCAATGAGTGCAAGAGGACAGAGGAACCACGTATTAGACTGCAATGAGTGCAAGAGGACAGAGGAACCACGTATTAGACTGCAATGAGTGCAAGAGGACCGAGGAACCACGTATTAGACTGCAATGAGTGCAAGAGGACAGCAGAACCACGTATTAGACTGCAATGAGTGCAAGAGGACAGCAGAACCACGTATTAGACTGCAATGAGTGCAAGAGGACAGAGGAACCACGTATTAGACTGCAATGAGTGCAAGAGGACAGAGGAACCACGTATTAGACTGCAATGAGTGCAAGAGGACCGAGGAACCACGTATTAGACTGCAATGAGTGCAAGAGGACAGAGGAACCACGTATTAGACTGCAATGAGTGCAAGAGGACAGCAGAACCACGTATTAGACTGCAATGAGTGCAAGAGGACAGCAGAACCACGTATTAGACTGCAATGAGTGCAAGAGGACAGAGGAACCACGTATTAGACTGCAATGAGTGCAAGAGGACAGAGGAACCACGTATTAAACTGCAATGAGTGCAAGAGGACCGAGGAACCACGTATTAGACTGCAATGAGTGCAAGAGGACAGAGGAACCACGTATTAGACTGCAATGAGTGCAAGAGGACCGAGGAACCACGTATTAGACTGCAATGAGTGCAAGAGGACCGAGGAACCATGTATTAGACTGCAATGAGTGCAAGAGGACAGCGGAACCACGTATTAGACTGCAATGAGTGCAAGAGGACAAAGGAACCACGTATTAGACTGCAATGAGTGCAAGAGGACAGAGGAACCACGTATTAGACTGCAATGAGTGCAAGAGGACAGCAGAACCACGTATTAGACTGCAATGAGTGCAAGAGGACAGCAGAACCACGTATTAGACTGCAATGAGTGCAAGAGGACCGAGGAACCACGTATTAGACTGCAATGAGTGCAAGAGGACCGAGGAACCACGTATTAGACTGCAATGAGTGCAAGAGGACAGAGGAACCACGTATTAGACTGCAATGAGTGCAAGAGGACCGAGGAACCACGTATTAGACTGCAATGAGTGCAAGAGGACAGAGGAACCACGTATTAGACTGCAATGAGTGCAAGAGGACAGCAGAACCATGCATTAGACTGCAATGAGTGCAAGAGGACAGCAGAACCACGTATTAGACTGCAATGAGTGCAAGAGGACAGCAGAACCACGCATTAGACTGCAATGAGTGCAAGAGGACAGAGGAACCGCGTAATCAACTGCAATGAGTGCAAGAGGACAGCAGAACCACGTATTAGACTGCAATGAGTGCAAGGGGACAGAGGAACCACGTATTAGACTGCAATGAGTGCAAGAGGACAGGGGAACCACGCATTAGACTGCAATGAGTGCAAGAGGACAGCAGAACCACGTATTAGACTGCAATGAGTGCAAGAGGACAGAGGAACCACGTATTAGACTGCAATGAGTGCAAGAGGACAGCAGAACCACGCATTAGACTGCAATGAGTGCAAGAGGACAGCAGAACCACGTATTAGACTGCAATGAGTGCAAGAGGACAGAGGAACCACGTATTAGACTGCAATGAGTGCAAGAGGACAGCAGAACCACGTATTAGACTGCAATGAGTGCAAGAGGACAGGGGAACCACGTATTAGACTGCAATGAGCGCAATAGGACAGCAGAACCACGTATTAGACTGCAATGAGTGCAAGAGGACAGAGGAACCACGTATTAGACTGCAATGAGTGCAAGAGGACAGCAGAACCACGCATTAGACTGCAATGAGTGCAAGAGGACAGAGGAACCACGTATTAGACTACAATGAGTGCAAGAGGACAGAGGAACCACGTATTAGACTGCAATGAGTGCAAGAGGACAGCAGAACCACGCATTAGACTGCAATGAGTGCAAGAGGACAGCAGAACCACGTATTAGACTGCAATGAGTGTAAGAGGACAGAGGAACCACGTTTTAGACTGCAATGAGCGCGAGGACAGCAGAACCACGTATTAGACTGCAATGCGCGCAAGAGGACAGTGGAACCACTACATGGGACAGCAAGCACCTCCCTTCGACAGATGACAGAAACAGTGATAGCTCAAGAGAGAAAATAATCATAATTCTTCCATGAAGGCAGCAAGACATCTGGATTTAGAACAGCAGCCATGAAATCCGATGAGGCCAAGTCAAGGAAATTACAATAAAGATTGGCAGTCAGTTTATGAGGTACAACGAATATAGAGTAAAAATAATTAATAAGCTAAACCACATGACATCATCTGGGAAAGGGCAATTGGACGACAATGGACAGCTTCTTCGCTACAGTATCTACTAGTTTATGTACTCCATGAATAATATTGGTCGGCATTTCATATTTGGGTCCTTCTTCCATGTTAGGGCGAACTATTGCTTCAGCATAGCTCATGTATTACTCAGTTTACCGTGTACTACAATAATACATTTCGTGGGCTCTAACGTGGAAGACAAATAATATTTGTAAAGGAACACATAGTTTTGTGCCTTACGCCGACAAAATAATGGTATCTACCGTTACAACTAAAACACAAATTTGATAGATGCCTCCACATGTTATCCAGCGTGGACACAGTTGCATCATCAAGTAAATCGTAATGATGAAGAATTACCATTATCAAGAATGGAGAAGAATTACCATTATCAAGAATGGAGAAGAATTACCATTATCAAGAATGGAGAAGAATTACCATAAAAACAAAAAGGGGTATCCATGCAGGCAACATAGCGGGGTCGCGTTGTGTGAAGCTGAATCTACAGAACCAAAATTACCTCGCAGGGCAAGCAATTATTATCCTGATCCTGCAAACAAGTAAGAACGTATCTCTATCATAGTCAAACAACCCCTAAACCTACAGGCAAGCTTTTACCAGTCGCAAAGGCCCAACTGAATCCATTGATTGATATTAAACCTTTGAAACCACTACAGTGGCAAGATATAACCCGACAAAGTGCCGTCAAACCTTAAATAAAAACTAAATTTACAAAGCCACAAGCTTAACAGTGGAGACTGGACCTAAAAATCGATACTATGTAATCCTAACCGGCCCCGTAATTATATATAATCTGGATATGTATTGCAGCGAAACCGAATGGACTGCAATAATAAATATATCCTAACCTTATACTACTAGTCGAGTTCCAGCATCCAAAGCACCCAAATCACGTGACATGTAATATACGCCATTGTCTGAACTACAATGCCTTAAATTCGTCAAAATATTAATCTCTTTTTTACTGCACAGATGAAAGTTGTCAATATATTCACCATTATGGCGTAATTCGCAGCTATCGATAGAAGTTGCCACATTAACTTGAGGCGGTACAGGTCAAGTGGCGGTTGACGTTGTAGCGTCATTGCTGCAACCATATTGCACCAAGCTCTTTGTCACGCACCTGGTCTCCTGCCATCTTGTAATAGCCGTGAAGGATGCCTTGCACCTTGCTGAACCGGGATTTCAGCTTGGACAGCGCAGAAGAAGGGTCTTCGGGGCTGGTCAACATTAACACTTGACCTGCAGACAAGATATTTTGGCTCATGTCGTTGTCGGAACACATCTCTCTCGCACTTCAGCACCACACATCAAAGTGCCGCAAATACAGATATTTATATGATGTTAACGTAAAACTGTTACCTACACCCTAACCCAGCACCATAGGCTGTGTGTGGGCCTAGTCATTAGACACAGCCTAGTCGCATTTTAGTGAAATGTATTTCTGGAACAAGCCCATTTCAGGGTTGTTTGACTTCGTTACTCTCATTTTCCTATTCATGTGAGATGAATTTCTCTTTCTCTTGACAGGTAATAACCAGTAACTTGATTAAAGTTTGTCGCAAACCAGACCTTTTGCTACAAGACAGGTTACAGTTCTATAAGAACTACCAAGCAAATGGGAGTCGGAATTATTGTAATAACTATTTACATTTATATCAATTATGTCCCGCGGTAATACCATCAAGGATTTCAGTGTATGTCACTTTAACGCCTGGAGTCTTCTCAGTGATCGCAGTGGAACCCTTGCGCCTCTCGGTGAACAGTGTACGAAACTAGATGAAATGTACCAGTCATATGTATTGGATCACAAATTCGATGTTATAGGCGTGTCCGAGACCTGGTTAAATGGGGATATTGTTAATGATTTAATTGACCTGCCCGAATATCACGTTCACAGGCACGACAGGACGACACGTGGCGGTGGTGTTATGGTTTACGTGAAGGATGAGTTAGCTTCGGTTCGACGTCACGACTTGGAAGATATGATTACTGAAAGTGTTTGGCTTGAGATTAAAGTGAACGACAAACGAGTTCTAATAGCAAACTATTACAGACCTCCTGGTACAGGCTATGATTTAACCATAGGCTTTATTGAGTCTCTTCAAAATTCTTTAAATCTGGCGTTTTCTGAAAATCCTTCTGCCATAGTAATCCTTGGGGACTTCAACGATAGGTGCTACCCCTGGAACTCTGACCACAGTTCTACTAAAAGTGATCTAAAAAATGACTTGATTAATATGATTAACGGAAACCTGCTTTCCCAACTTATATTTGAGCCAACAAGGTATGTAGGCGACCGAGGGTATATTCTAGATCTTATCATTACAGACGCCCCAGCATACGTAATGGAGTCTGGTGTTCTATCGCCACTTTGTGCTTTGGACCACTGTGCGGTTTACTGTAAATTTAAACTGACTTATACGAAAGACCGTCCGTTCCGACGTAAAATCTACCATTATGCCTCGGCAGACCTCGTTGAACTCAATGACGCTCTAATGCACACACCGTGGCACGTCGGTACTGACTTGTTTGACAATGTGAACGATGCCGAAAACTTCTTTACGTCGTGTTTTAATGAAACAGTTGATACCTATGTTCCAAACCATATCATAACTGTGAGACCAAGAGACAAGGAGTGGATGACTGGAACTATCAAAAGATTAATCAGACAACGTAACCGGCTGTGGAAGCGTTATGCCCAAACTAAGAGCGGATACCATTACGACATATTTAAACGTGTTAGAACCGAAGTCAAGTTTGCCATAAAAGAACGAAAAGACGAATTTTACGCATCACTAGCCCAACGGCTTAGCGATCCTACTGTACCACCCAAAGAGATTTTTAAGATCACTAAACGTTTTTATGGTGAAAAGATGAAGTTGGGCGTCCCTACAATGATTGAAGGAAATGTCTCCCTCACAAGTGCGGTTGATAAGGCCGGTACATTTAATGAGTTTTTTGCTGCAAACTCTTCGATGCCTGAAGCTAGTGTCGGGTTTGCATTGCCACCGTTATTATATAAGACTGAAGCAAGAATTGCTACTGTTCAATTTGAACCTGAGAGTGTTTACGCGATCCTTAGTCATCTCGATGTAAATAAATCTAATGGCCCCGATGGGGTAAGTAACAGGATGTTAAGAGCCACGGCCTCCGCTATAAGTAAGCCCCTGTCTGATCTGTTTCAAATGTCTATGCAATTAGGCTCATTTCCTAACGAATGGAAAAAGGCAAATGTTACACCAATTTTTAAGTCGGGTGACAGACAACTGCGAAACAATTACAGACCAATATCATTGCTTTCCTGTACCGGAAAGGTAATGGAGAGACTAGTATTTAAAGCGCTATACCGGCACTGCTCAGATAATAGTATCCTAACTTGGCGTAACTCTAGATTTAAACCCTTGGACTCAACTGTTAACCAGCTAATTCATTTAATGCACTTGGTTTATTCTAATATAGATTCTGGCATTGACGACCACGCTGGTGCTGACGTCTGCATAGTGTTCTTGGATATATCCAAAGCCTTTGATAAAGTGTACCATGTAGGACTTCTTCACAAGTTAGAGTCGGTTGGCGTCACTGGCCACCTACTCGAGTGGTTCAATAGTTATTTAGGTGATCGCAAGCAGAGAGTTGTTGTTAAAGGTCAGAGCTCTGCCTGGTTGCCTGTAACTGCGGGTGTGCCGCAAGGCTCAATACTTGGCCCGCTCCTATTTCTTATATTTATTAATGACATTGTCGATGATTTAGAGACGAATCCGTTTATGTTTGCTGACGACACGGCAATACTGGAAGTTCTACGCAACGCTATTCGAGATATCGCTAAGATTAACAGAGATCTAGAAAAACTGTCTTCTTTGTCCAAACAATGGCGGATCACATTTAACCCTCATAAAACTGAGTATTTAATATTTAGCAAAAAATTACGATCGGTCGACTACCCGCCGTTATATTTAGATGGTGTTCCTTTAAAACGTGTCGCAGACCATTGCCACCTTGGTTTGACATTAACTCAGAACCTGAACTGGGAAAACCATGTTATTAATATAACTTCTAAGGCTATGCATTCTGTGAACCTACTGAGAAGAATGAGTAGGAAAATCGATCGCAAATCCAAATTAAATATTTATTATATGTTTATTCGACCCCGCTTGGAATACGCATCGGTTGTATATGACTCACTTCTTACCAACAGTCAGATCCATTCACTGGAGCGAGTCCAGAGACAATGCTTGCTTAGTATTACAGGTGCCTATAATAAAACAATGCACTCGGCATTGCTCGCCGAAGTTGGGGAAGTATCACTACAGGTACGAAGAAAATACTTCAAACTCAGCTACTTCCACAGAATTAGAACGGGTAAAGCGCCCCCTTATTTGGTGCAACTCTGTCCTCAATTAGTCGGGGAAGCTGTTGACTATAATCTTCGTAATACGGGTGACATTAGAAATTTCAAATGCAGAACTGTATCATTTAAAAGATCATTCTGCCCGTCAGTTATAGATGAATGGAATCGGCTCCCTCGGGGTTCCGAGTTGCTGTCTCTCGGGATATTCAAAGCCAGATTAAAAGCCTGTATGTTTCTCGCTAAACCACCGAATAACAATATTGGTGTTGGCAACGGTGCAATCAATCACGCACGCCTGCGCATGGGGCTGAGCGCTTTAAATTCCCATCGCAAACAGTATAAGTTTATCCAAGACTCGTCATGCCCCCGCTGTTTATTTAAGAATGAAAATATAAGACACTTTTTATTTCACTGTCCAAGCTACAGCATCGACAGAATTACCCTGCTTCTGAATGTATCGCGGTTATCCATACAAACTGACATTACATCTGTTTTGGAACACTCCCTACTTTATGGGTCCCCTGATCTGTCATTCTCTGACAACGAATTATTATTTGGTTTTGTACAAGATTATATTGTGGCATCCAATAGGTTTTAAATTTTCCCTCTGACATGTGAAGCACTGCTTACTAGTCATGAATCTCATACGTATTAATTTTAATTAATCTTAATCTTTAATTTCGTACTTATTTGCTTCCGTTTTGTTGTATGTAACACCAGGTCTGTGTGTATATATGTTTTTGTTAGAGGTGACCCTGCTCGATGGCATCCCTTTCAGGGGAACCTCAGAAAAGAAATGATGTTTAAATAAAAAAAAAAAAAAAAAATTTGTCGCAAGGCAAAAAGTTCCCGTATGAAAACATAACCCAATCGCCAATTAGCATGACTTACGTGATCATGTGCTGATCTTGCACATGTGCATTTATCAACTTCTTGTAATCAAAGACAGCGGCTTGTCATTGTCAAACTTCGTGTCAGTACGCATTTATGGCTTCTTACGCAGAACAGTTGGGAGAGTTAATGCACGAGTAATTTTGTTTACGAAAGTACTTGTACTTCCAATCATGACAGCAATACTTAAGCAATTTTCAAATGGAGAATGTCACCATGGCTAACTCTTCTTAGCCATAGCCACGGTGGCATAGCTACCTACAATTCGTTACTTGCTTGATGCAAGATATAATATTCATACTGACTTCAATATTTAAACTTCTTTAAATGCGCACAACTTAACTATTACGCTATCATGATGAGTACAAGGGAAGCTTCGTTCGTCAGCAATACTTAGCAATAACCTTCCGAATTCATATTATATGATGAGCAGTCTGGGAAGTCTTACCGTCTGGAAAGAACCGCACATAGCGGAAGTATTCGACGAGATGGAACGGTCGGTAGTAGTTGTCAAGGCTCTTCTCACCCTGACGATAGTACTCAGAGCGACAGATGTAGCAACCTTATAACAATAATGTAGTTTATTAACGACCTAACATGTTGTTCTCAATATCAAATCATTATACATTATTAACGACGTTGAGATGCAGAGTTGCCTGACAATGAACTCGGATCGACGGATTTCGAAGGCTAATAAGAAAAGATTGCAGCTTTACAAACTGGATGTAATTCAAATATGAAGCGCACAAAGCCAAACAATAAAGCACTTTTTGTTATTTTTTTTCCAGGTTCGTTCTACTCGAAGCTGGCCCAATTTAACCTTCAGGTGCATAAAAGCGGCCTAAAAGATCCAAATTTCTGTTCATTTCGAATCGAAGCATAGTTAACAACGTTTAGATCAATAGCGAACGACACCGCTACAAATCTTAACCTCATAACGATGATAGGTAAAACGTCCCAATCACCAAAATTTTTACAGTTTTTCAAAGTTTAAAGTTCAAAGAGTGGCACTGGATGGAGCAATATTGTTTCAATAACGCTCAATAAACGGAAGTTTCAGGTTATACGGCAGATTATGTTGCACAGGGCATGACCTACCGCTGTATAGTAAGTGCGGTCGCTGGGCGTACATATTACGGTAAGACCCGTATAACTTTGGGCGTCCAATATTCATCCCCCAGATTCTGTAAACAAGATAAAGCGAAGATCATTTAAGGATTAGGGCGTGTCGTGCCATTTGGCTTACCTGGGGTTATCCTAGTTACTGCGACTATGAACGGGTGTACATATAAAAATACTGATCGCTGGCAAGTGTATTTGCTGCACGACGTAAAGAGATACGAAAAGGCATGTGAGCGTTGTACAATATAAGATGAGAGTGTAGAAGTGATGTCAAGCAGTAAGATTGCGGCGTTAATTACGAAATTATTATATATCACTAACTGATCCAAATAAATGGTATCATAGATCAAAGAGACACATGATTTGGCTGAAGCAATATCAAACGGATTTGTTCCTTACTTCTGGCAGATTATCTTCCACAGTTCTTCATCCCGCGCGCACACATATAGACCTCGGCATACCTAAAGCAAACAGGCTGTATACATCGGAAACTGGAGCACTATATCCTCCAATACCACACATTCCATCACGTATTGAGATGGTATTGCGGCAGATCTGCATAATGACATACAAACATTGTTTCGCGCATACAAGGATGTTTACATCGTAAATGATATTCATGAAGATATCTGATAAATATGGACCTGTAACCAGGACCTATGCTAAAGGGACTCTCAACACAACTTTTTGGGCAGTTTGGCTTTTGTGTTACTCACCATGGAAATATTTTCCAGAGACAAGATGTCAAGGTCAGGTGAGATGACCCACTTAATGATGTACATCATCAGCTCCACGGGGAGAGAAGACAGATGGAAATCCTGTGTGGCGGTGGGGAGTATTCACAACAGTAAGTAACATCAGCAGCGTGTCCACAAACATTTCACAGCGCCTTGCACTTGACCAGTAGTTATTGAAAGGCCATATGAATTAAAACGTGTCCCTTCGTCCCAATACCTCTGATCATTCAGGTCGATAAAAATTCATCTAACATTGGGATACGGCAGTACCTGATGAAAAATTAGTATGATGCGCAATGTTATCTTCTCATGCATATTAATATTTTTTTTTTTTTCTTGTTTTCAATAAATAATAGTCTGAGTACATACAAATCCTGTTTAGTTATTGATTTAAGTTATACTTAGAACATCTGACGGACGCAGGCACACAATTTAACAAGGAATCGACATTGGCCTGCC
Organism: Arenicola marina; assembly: GCA_964019135.1. Lineage (NCBI taxonomy): Eukaryota > Metazoa > Annelida > Polychaeta > Arenicolidae > Arenicola > Arenicola marina. The sequence goes on along the minus strand of OZ025256.1, from coordinate 18,728,568 downwards.
GGTTTTCTTATTGTAAAATAAAATATATCATAGTCGGCACGAAAAATATCTTGTGCTTTGTGTTCTAATTTTACAAGAAATGTTTTATTACCAGGCCCAAAATCACTTTATATTTGGCAGCTTACACCAAAGACCCAACCAAATTGTGCTTACACGCAGTCTTTCTTCACATTTAGATCATATGTTATCAACAACGTAGTGAAACAGACGACCTTACATCACAATATCAAACAATAAAAATATTGCAAATATTTTAACTTACATTCTGCTGGAAACCTGGTTTACACAGACCGTCCGTGTCTTCGAGGCATTGCCTTTGGAAACGCTCCAACAAATCTTCGATCTCTCCCTCGTCATTGCTGCATGCAAGAACATTACTGACATGATCCTCTGACTTTGTCGAGCGACATTTCACCCGGCATGCGGCATCAGTTGAAAAGGAACACAATGGTACTTCCATCAAATACACCATAGTGTATAAAACTTCCCCACGGTATGAAGTGCACGATGTATCAACTTATTTATATATTTTTACATTCCCCCAGCAAAGAAAGCAACCCCAGCACACACGTTTATACACGTACAACGGGACGCCTGCTGTAGGTCACGCCTAAGTGCAGTCAGCGTCTGTATTCCTATCATTTGGCCTTCCGTATTACGTTCAAGCTTGAACTATTAATCCGCTTAATTTCACTTAAGCTTGAAACGCACCGTATCGATCTCAGCGAGTACAGAGAGACATGGCACCCGACATGGGCAGCTTGTTGGGTCACGTTTTGATAATAATAATAATGCAATAATGATTTTATTGCAGTACTTTAGGCATAACGCCCATGGTACATAAACAGAATTTACAATAACATGTGTAAATGAATATATGCTACACAATTTTTCTAAAACGGGTTTTCACTGGTCAAGTGGTTAATTTACATTGCAATGTTAAATATATATTCATACTGATTGAATTGAAGATATATGTCAAGACAAGGGTACCTTGCTGTCGAACTTTCGCTATCATTCCTTCCAGCTAAAATAAAATTTAGACAAAGTTCATTCAGAAAGCATGGCACTTGGCATAATACCCATGGTTCTGCAGAGCAAACATGCACAAGATACATATATATATATATACATGTATGATGTAAGATTTGTGTTTCCAATCACGAAACCAAAGATAAGTATGAAGAGGTTTAACTATACAAAATTATTTTTTATTTGCAATTTCAAGAATATTACAACAAAGAAAAAAAAAAGTGCCTTCATCATATCTCTTGCTAACATGAGCCAACTGCCAAATCATGTATTATCAAACCAATTGCAAGCATGCCAAAACATAAACAAGACTTTGGAATTATTATTCCTTTAACATACACATCAGCTATAAATCTATTTAAGGTAAATAGGTCCAGGATTGAACATTACACATTAACTTTGACTATCAAGAAAACGAAGGAAAAAACAAACCTGTTCTCCTTGGCTTGAACTCGTCGATCTTGAATTCAATATCAGGCACCATTTGTACCGCTCGGCGATAGTACTGAATCGCTATTATAAAACAAACAAAAACAAATTACCGGAAGAAAGGAAGCTTAGTTTTTCATATCATAAAAAGAGCCCAAAGTTAGTAGAATGCTTTTGTCCAGTTCGTAACATTTTTCGGTATGCATAAGTGCCAACAATTGAACTGTCGTCTCTCTTTGGAACACAATCACATATAATTTTTGTTTTACCTTTAATCATGGCCGAATTGGCATTCTCTTTATGGCACGTGAAGCAGAATTAACTGCATCACTAAATAAAATAATTACCATCGTATAGTTTTCCACTTTGTTCTGCACTCACTCCTTGTAAGAACAAGTAACGAGCCTGAAAGTTACAAGACATACCATTAACGCAAACTTAACCTAACAATTTGCAACAGAACAACAGAGTGTTTGCAAAGGGATGAGAACTATGGTAGGCATGGACAGAGGAATTTCTGCATCAGCAACAAAGCAATGATCGCTAGAGTTGTTTTGACAGAATTACCAAAGGCGACACATTACTTTACTTTATAAGACTTTACTTTATAAGACTCATTACTTGCAGAAAGAAGATTGTATAATGCAACATATTTGTAGACTTTCTGCCTGAAAAAGCAGCTGTAATAAACTTGAGTGTCGGAATCTCACCTCCTCTTCGAGGGTTGGCCGTGAGTGGGCAGCAGATTGAAGATGCTGCCTACTGTTAGAGTCCAGCAGAGAGCCGCTCTCCCTGTCGCCCAGCTCCTCGCGCCACTGCTGGCGGAAGTGCTCCAAGTCATGCTCCACATTAATGGGCTGGTTGGCGTTGATCAAGGACTCCTCCTCGTCCAGGGCCTTCATGTATGCTTCATCCTGAAAGAGATTCATTTATTCGAAGCGACCATTTATTGGAAACCTCAAAAAAAGGAGACCCATTCCTGCCATAAGAGACACACATTGGAAATTCATTTTTCCATTAATCTGTGCTGTAACTGTAACATACAGTATCTGTTATAGCACAGATTTATGGGAAAATGAGTCTCCATTCAAATAGTTGGTAATTCCATTTCTAGGGTATTTAAAGAACCATTGATCTGAGGATAGCATTTAGAGCAAACTTGTCTCAGGTCAGATGAGTAATTCTAGTTTAAGCAAGGGCTAAGTCAAATACAGAGAAATCTCTGGATATGCAGGTTCACTACCCATCCCACCCTGCAGGTTCACTACACATGCCACCCTGGGAAGAAAAAATGGTAACTCACTGATTTATTAGTAAACTAATCTTGAACCCCAATTTATGTCATATATATTTTCCTAGGCCCAAATTGAATAACGGCAGACGGAGCTAGACCAAAAGTATGGTGCAGGGCAGGCATAAGGCGATTACATTATGGTTACTTTTATACCTGCAGTGCAGGGTGGTTGGTTGTATATTCAGGATGCTTTAACCACTTTTGGTCATATCGCGTCAATGGGAGAAGGAAGGGAGAGTGGAGCCAGGTCCCCGGGGGTATCTCCCTACTCTTTACGAAGAAAGACATGGGATCTTTATCCTGCGACTACACAGAAAGGGCCACAGTGGGGCTTGAACCATCGATCCATGTGCCGTTAGGCTTTCAGGTGACCAAAGCCCTCAATACGAGCGCTCTAGCCCACTGAGCTACTGGGCCAGCCTGGCAGTGCAGATAATGGGGAGCACACACACATGCTGGAGGGGGGTCCACCACAAGGGGTAAGTTCATGTGGTCTCTATCAGAGGATCACCAGCTGATACTACAACCTAAACAAACAACATTTTTACAATTTAGCTTTACCCTTAAAGCAGCTTTCCAAGCCTTTCCCGCCAAATCTAAGCCCAGGAGACATATATATCCCTTCCAAAAAAAAAAATATGGTGACAAATTTTACCTTAATTGCTTTTATGGTACTTGAAGGACAGTGTTTGTCATCCTTTAATACGACATCCGGAGTAGCATTACATCTGAGTTATCAACTAAGGCATCCGCATGCAATGGTATCAGAGGAGCCATTTTCTATCTTTTTCTGTTTTGTCCACTCTTTGTGATTTTCATTGTTGATATGGGTATACAGGAAATATAAACCTGTACAATCACTAGTCCACCTTCTATATCATATATCAGTGATTCTAGGAATTTTGCAAAGATTGCATACCACCATAAATGTTTCATTGATGGCCTTCAAAGAAAGGATAACAAATTATCATCTTTCTCATCATCTTACCAATGTCAGTAACAATATAACTAACTTAACATGAAAATAAATGCCTCTTTGTGTATGCATAGTTAGAGGAAAGTAAATGAAGTTAAACCCAATAAAATTGAAATCAAGACGGCAACTTTGGGTGATCACACATGGTATATCGCATAGGGCGGGAATGCAGGCCAAACATGCGTGTGCCAGATATCGAAGCTCTGGGATGTCAGCTTCAGTGAGAGAATTTCCAGAGTGGGGAGAAAAGTGTGCGACAGCTTCGACTGTTCGAAAATATCTGCAAACCAGGTGTGCAGTGAAAGATTGTATAAAATGCAGATATTTTTTTTCAATAAATCATCAATATGCATATCGTTTTTTATGTTACCGAACCTCCTACAGATTTACTGTAAACTTCGGCTACTATTAGGAAGTTGCATGATGAAGTTTCGTGGTTTGACTGCAAAGTCGCGGTATACCTTGAAATACAGCAATTTGCTGATTTGAAGTGAGCATGGCAAGGGGTCGAGGTGCATTTGAAGAGGGGGGGGGGTGGTGGTAAAGTATGTAAATGGATGGTGTTGCCATATAATTGATTGCATCATAACGTCATCAGTGTAACCTGATGCAGCTGCCATAAATAATCTGCTGTCGTATTGGTACATAAAGAATTAAATCATCTCTATATCTATATAGAACTTATTGCTATATGAATAGTCTGCCATGTTATTAAATATTGGTACATGAAGAATTAAATCATCTCTATATCTATATAAATGCCATATGAATAGTCTGTTTGTCTGTTGTATTATTGGTACGTAAGGAATTAATCAATATAGGCTCAGTCAGCCGGGTTGGCAGAGGGCTTCTGGCAGAGTGGGGGTATGATCCTCATCGATCAGCTTACAAGTTATATATATATTATTAGGCTTAGTATATATATATATATATAAGTCGGCTATAACAGATAATAAACAAGGCCACCTTCTTCTTACATGTCTTAGGAGTCAGTATAGGACTTTATAAGCAAATAATGGGGACCGAATATTTTGTCTGAAGTAATTACATCGGCGCCGAGGAAAAAATGTAGTGCCGATGTAGCAGGGGGAGGCTTCCACAAAAAATCTGTCACATTATTATCAAAGATCCTACCTCAGAGAAACAGAAAATGTTAAGTCCAATGAATTTGGTATCTGAATAAGTGTGTTATGGCGTATAAACCGTTCCTGTTGGCAGCCTCAGCTCAAATGGCTGCCTCCTCGGCATGCCGTAATCTCGCCACGTGCGAAGTCTCGCGGACCAAGGGGGGGGGGGGGGGGGTGCATATGTGTGCGGTCGCGTGCAACGGTGGGTGGCTCAGACGGCATGCAGGGGTGGGGGGTAATTGGCTGGCGAGCAATGGATGGTGGATCAGAGGGGATGGGGGTGGGAGGGGGTCCAGGAGCCGAGGAACCAAGTAGGACCGAGGAGACAGCAGGGGCTTCTCGCATGGCCAATTACTTCAGACATATCCATATGACGAGGTTGTGAGCAATGGACTGCGGGCAGAGTGTTGGTGGTGATATGTCTGGCAACCCAGTCTTGAAGATGATTTGTTGTGTCTACAGGTCTACGGATAGCTGATGTAGTCATCAAAGGGAGAATCGGACAAGTGGAATTGAATTCGTTCGACCAGCACATTAACTGTAGACTTCTCCGCTTTTAGACTTCGGGTGTTTGGAGTCAATTATCACTATCATATTATCATTCCGGGCGCATTCAAATTGTAGGCAATTAGCCGTCGTAGTCATCAAAGGGACACTCGGACAAGTGGAATTGAATTCGTCCCATTAACTATAGCCGCCTTCTCCGATTTTTGACTTCGGGTGTTTGAGTCAATTAGTCATCGAAGGCGGACTGGTTACGAACCACACAGTCAATGTGGTTGGTTAATGTGGTTTATAGGTTTATAGGTGTTGACCTGGCTTCCAACCTTCATAAGCCACCAGCTTTGACGTTTTGGTATAAAATGGTTGGCTTGTACGAAGATTATCATATACCCAATGTCGCTTCTGGCATTACGACCATTTTGATGTTGCAAGTGACATAGGCTTACAAACACTGGATTATACTTGTATTCATTTTTTGGTGATTGTGACTTAATCATTTCTCTCCCATTGTATACAGGATTTGTTGCTTTTCCCTTTTCATACTTCTGTTTTAATCATTTCTTTTATTTACAGGATTTTGTACCTTTTTTCTTTAATCATCTCTCTCTCGTTTACTTGGTTTGTTCGTTTCTTGTTTGACTTGTCGATATGGCTCCTTTGTCCGTTGTCGTGATTGGGGATTCTATAGTGAAGTCTCTGCATCAGTATTTGCCTTCTCATCGGCGCCGAGGAAAAATGTAGTGCCGATGTAGCAGGGGGATCCTCGGACCAATGCCCAGTAACACTTCGAAGTGCACCCCCCACCCCTGCATCATTTTTCCTCGGCGCCGATGTAAATTACCCCCCACCCCTGCATGCCGTCTGAGCCACCCACCGTTGCACGCGACCGCACACATATGCACCCCCCCCCCCCTGGTCCGCGAGACTTCGCACCTGGCGAGATTACGGCATGCCGAGGAGGCAGCCATTTGAGCTGAGGCTGCCAACAGGAACGGTTTATACACCATAACACACTTATTCGGATACCAAATTCATTGGACTTAACATTTTCTGTTTCTCTGGGGTAGGATCTTTGATAATAATGTGACAGATTTTTTGTGGAAGCCTCCCCCTGCTACATCGGCACTACATTTTTCCTCGGCGCCGATGTAAATTACTTCAGACAAAATATCAGGGCCCCAAATAATGTCTAGTGCAAAAACAAATTGGATTAGGGAGTGACATTATGAGTAATATAATGACATATCCATATCATTGAGCTTATCATGTCATCTTATCTATGTTATCAGCGACCATACCCTCCACGAGGCACGGCTCCAGTTGCAGGCCAATTGACAAATATTGAAATAATCCAACGCAAAACCTTCCGCAATTTCCACGCCCGCAGGTTTGTATTTACCCGGGCCGCCATAATTCACCAGTGATAGCTGAATTGTACCACATATTATGAATCTATACATACCATATTTGATCAATACGTGAACTTTCTGAATGCTCAAATGACTAGTTCACGCCAAAAGAAGCAAACAACGCAACCGTAATAGATTCGTGCTCGCCTCTCCGCCGCCATGTTGATTTTCTGTACTGATTGACTGAAAGTTCGATGGACGGAAGTTGCAACGATGTTGACGTCATAGGCTTAGTTGCCACAATGAGGCTCGTGACCCACTTCCTAGATTCCGTCATGTCGGCTGTGAGTCCAGCGAATCGCTGAGATGTCAGATGGGAAATACTCTTAACAATAGCAATGGACTCTTCATGGGATCTCTGTGGTAAGGAAAATCGAAAGTGAACAGTTTCATCATGCACATTACCCAGATTTGAAAGTTTAATGATGAATGTACGCTTGAAGGTTTGCTGTGCATTTCCGCATCTTTACTTGGTTGTTTGACTGTCAGCGGCAGTGCGTGCACTGCACACAGGCTCACAGCACAGTTTGACAACTTTCATTGCCAGATCTACACAACAGTTAGGCAGGAGGCAGTAGGTCTACTTCTTACTGAAGTTTCTAGACCCAGTCACTGACCATGCTGACACAGACAGGGTCATGTTTACAAAGTTCCAAGCTCTTGTTTTGAAATTAGACCAAATACGTAGGCCTATTGATCACAATGATTTTATGATTGTAACAATGTAAGCTTAGTTTGTATGAGTAAGCTTAGATCCTATAAGTTTACTTTATTTAAAAAAATACTTTTAGATGTTAAGTCAGAGATCATCTTGTCTCTGGTTTAGACTTTAGTCTATTTTTTTTCGATTGTCTGACTGTGATCGATAGATAGGTAGATCTATATTATATTAGGTAGATCGAAACAGTGCCACTGAGTGTGGCGTCATATTAGGCAAAATACGGGTTTAAATTACATATCGTACTGTTTTGCTATAAGTTAGTATTTTAAAAAAAACAATTATGTATAGGCTTATAACTTGTATAAGAACGCATACTTAAATAGTGCTAAAGCTGTTCAGGTTTATAACAAGCTATAAAAACCATATTCAGCATTAATTATCTGCCAATGACTAAACAAATCCAACTTCTAGAATTTTACCTCCACAGTAGTCAAAACTTGTAGCTGTGGTGAAATATATTAAACATGTCCACATGTTGTTTACTAATCCCACTGCCAGGGAGCACCCAAGCTGAAAACTATATCTGATAACAGAAATGTCCTGTCTAGAGTCCCACTTCCCCTTGCCAGTGGCTATTGACACTGTGTGGAATGTTTAAGTCTCAAATCAGCAGGTGTTTAAAAGAAGTAGGAGATGAAATCAGGTCTAAATGACTGCTTTCTCTAATCATTTGATACCTAGATCAATCTTTTAATGGCTTCCATTGCAACAATCAACTCAGAGTTTAAGCTTACTGGGGCTATAAACTTTATATATATTAAGGACCTAATCGCTTTAGCTATTAAATTCATCTTAACAATAAAAGAATATTTGTCACTTATATATCTGAAACTGAGTCCATTTCAGTGTTCACCCATACCAGTATATTTATATATAAAAATGATCCTGATGTATTACAGATAATCAGGCTTTGTCAGACTCAGAGCTGGCAGTGCACCTCCCAGCTAATATACCTGTCATTATTACATTCTATCTATCTCATTATATAATCTGGGTCTATAACCTGTTATGCTATGCAGTGCCAATCTGGTGAAATTATAACTACCGTATTTCACATATGTTTTCGCACACTGTATGTTTTCGGACACCCCCTCAAAGGCAGAAATAGGATAAATTTAATGTACTGTAAGTTTTCGGACACCCAACGCAGATAATTTTTGAAGTGTATGTATATTTTCGGACACTATCGGACCTAAATTAACAATGCGTCTAGGCTCCTTTGTTATTGCGTAGTGCCGGCCCCCATGATTGCACTTCACTGCTTGTGATTGCAGGCTTTCGGCGCGAGGGGCAAGTCCCTGTCTAGGGGGTTATTTGTGCCGTGTATCAGGTGTGAAAGAGCAACACCTTGGTTGCTAAGTAATGAGCTGGGCTTTGGTCTTCATTGTGCTGCCCGGCGGACGAGTCAGTCGGCGGAGGAGTTGTTTATAAACCGCGAAAGTAAACAAGCCTTAAATCACGGAATGCGTGAAACTATTTGATTAATTTATTTTACCGAAGACTGCAGCGCGTCAGCTGCAGAATCAAAGTTTCTCAAGAATTGATCCATGCTCTATATCGTTTTCCGAACAACTGTCACAGGATCGAATGCGCAGCTATATATATGGCACCTCTCGGATGGGAATTAATCCCCCTTTGTTCTTGTAACTGTGTTTTATCTCTCAGAAGTTACCGTTATATTTGGCACAATGACTGCAGTTCATTGTCACTGATTGCAATTCATAACCAAGTTGTTTGCCTAAAGCCATATCTTCATTTACATTAAAGTTATCGAGTATATTTTATCTCCTGTAACAGATGAAAGATGACGCTAGCAGATTGCACTCTGAGTATCTTCAAAACAATATTATACTCTTGATCACCTTATCCGCTGTTAAGGTGTGAAGCAGAAACACCTGGGTGTTAAGTGATATAATCGGCATCAGTCGACTCGCAATGTAGAAATTCTTGATCGATATTTTGTTATGTATGTATGTTTTCGGACAGTGGATGCAGGAGTCCATTTTATTGACTGTAAATATTTGGACAGCCAGAAAAACAATTATTTGTAAGTGTCTGAAAACATACATAAAATACGGTATGTTTTTTGTTGATTTTTCCCACTTGTGAAAAGTTTGTTTAGTAGTTGCTCAACAGGGAAAAAAACTTCCCATACTATTATTTTTCATAAACTGATGTTTTTCATAAACTGATGTTTTTCATAAACTGATGTTTTTCATAAACTGATGTTTTTCATAAACTGATGTTTTTCATAAACTGATGTTTTTCATAAACTGATATTTTTCATAAATGAATATTTTTCATAAACTGATGTTTTTCATAAACTGATATTTTTCATAAACTGATGTTTTTCATAAACTAATGTTTTTCATAAACTAATGTTTTTCATAAACTGATGTTTTATATCACTATGTTATGTCCCCTAAAGTATGTCTAGCTTTTTGTGTTGCATTTTTAAATGTCTGGCTGAAACACTTCAATTAAATAATGCTTGACAGCTATTTTAGTTATAGAATGACATAATATATACTATGTAGCTGATTCCCAAGCCAAGGCCAAGTATAATACTTATGAATTTAATGGTACACTGGACAGTTTGGTTTATACCTCTAAAGGCTGACACATGCAAAAAGTAAAAGTTATGCATGTAATTGTAAAGCCAGTGTTCTGTTTATGTGCTAGTTTCGGCAGATATATGTGTCCTACGGCCCTCCTTCTGCAAAAAAATGGTACATCATTTTATGTAATCTATTAAAAATGTCATTAAAGTAAGGCTGCCCAATCAGATCCTTTCTGAATGTAAAATATAGTCTAGTAGAGTGATATAAGCCATGCCATCATTTAATAAAGATGAGCTAGACACCCTGGACTGGTTCTACTAGCTCTTACATGTGCTTAGTTATGTGCTAATGGGAGACATACATTACAATCAGCTTGCCCACTGCACCAATGCCTCTCTCCCTTGTTCTGACTTATCCCAATACCAGCAAAGTAATTTGTGTCTTTACCTGTCAACACAATTAAGGAAGGACAGACCTCCCTTGTTCAGATGCTAATGATGATTGGCAAATATCTTTGTATTTACTAAGAGAAGGTGGCTGCTGTTGGTCTGAGACCACAGTTCATCACTGGTGAAAAAACAGAAGAGGGTGGCTACTTTTGGCCTGAAACAATATAATCCACAAACACAAAGTCTCAGATCAGAAGACCTACAAATAAGCATAGAGAAGATAATTGCCTCAGCTATTTACATTTATATTCCAACTGTTAATATCCCTAATATGAATTATTACTTTAAATTTCTTAAATTAGAATGCAAGAAACTTGCAACAGAAAGTTGCAACAGAAGGATGTAAAAAGCGAAACACAACCCTGCATTTGCACATTATCAGAGAGTTTGGGTTTGTTACTCAACTGCTCGGGTTTTATAGCAGAAACCAATTAATGACAGGTTGTCTCTTACTGACAGTTATATATGTTATATTCTGCATACTACCGGATGGATATGGCTGGATAATATTCTCATCCATTTAGGAATATTCTGGTAAAGGACATGTATATTTTAAAAATAATGATACCTTTGTGTTAAGTGTAAATACATATGGTACTGGTAGTACAAATCTACTTTCATATGGTCGCTACATGCTGATTTCGCTATATTTTAAGTGATTATTTTTAGACACCTGACACAATAGCCCAGTGAACTCTGATTGATATGTGGGTGATGTGAGTGCACTTGATTGATAAGGTAACAGTCCTTAGTTGTGTCAGGAGAAGGGTGATCACTGTGTAGCCTGTAGTAGTGCCCCTTTTTTTGTCACCTCTATCTGTGTTGGGGCAGAGCTTGAGACAGGGATGATAAAATCGGACAGATATTCTATAAAAAGTATCCATTGTATTCAGGTGTTACAGTCATCAGGTCATACACCAAACATATACATGCATGTTCATTACTCAGAACCTTGTGTTCAGAATTTTGTTTGACTGGTTCCAAATTAGGAATGATTTGTAATTTTCAGCATGCCAGGAAACTATGTCCTCCATCTGTCCTCTAATTGATGGTATGACATCACAGTTTCACGTCGGAATATTAAGACCGAAATGCATGCTTATAGTCTAGCCTGTGTGACAGGAGTTAGGAGGTATTTTGCATCATACAACTAAGACACGTGTCTAAAACTTGTATCTTCTCACTATATAAGCCAGCATTTGAATGTCTTTTTTTTCTGGGTGTTTTGTGCCAAACTTTTTCTGGAAAGTTCGGCCCAGGCTAATCGCTTTAGTGACTTTCTTTCCCAGGCTATAGACCTGGCATCTATGTTTTACTGATGCTAGTAGCACATGTATGGAACCTGCTGCTTGTTAAGTCGACAGTTATCACAGGCTGTTCAGTAGGAAAGTGTCACTTATCGGTCACAGTTGATGCTTGACGCAGCTTCAGCCTCACCTCTGGTAAATGATCTTGAAAGGTTTGCATGTTCTTACATATCGTGAGGACCTGTTTTAGCATGGGACGGTGGCAGTTTTTTTCTCTGTCACTAGCCTTGAGATCATGAAAACATAGCCAGCTAAGGGTTCAGCTCAGTAAAACTGGCCGGCTGAGAGTTGTTAAACAAAACGTCGAGCTTAACCTACACTTGACCAATAGAACACCCGTGTTACAGTGAAACTCCGAAATTACAACCAATTAAGACATCGATGGATTTTTTCGACCACCTTGACCACCGTTAAAGGACATCAATCTCCCTACCGACGTTGGGAGAATCAGGAGTGTTACGCTTTAATTAATGAGTAGAAAGCTCGTGGCGATGAGACGGTGGAAGGTGGAGCTTGTGGTGGTGGTGGTGGTGGCTTGCATGGCGTGAGTCAGTGATAATCGGTGAGTGCGTCTCTTAGTGCATTGGCACCCCGATGTGTGTCAGTCATGTGTGGTTTACTCTCTATGTCAAGCGGTGGTGGGGGGTCAAAGCCCGCGTCGTCCATTGTCCTAAAGTGACTATATGTCATTGGCGGAGCCTCTTGCAAAACCCAGCGTGACATACCGACTACAAGTATTTATATATATATATATGTGTGTATATATATGTAGGATATAGGAGTGTGATATAGGAGCTAGAGATGTTTTTTTTTGTCATCAGCTGGACCGTTCCCCTTTTCGTGTCCCCCATCAGCTGATGACGTTGTTCGTAGCACCGTGAATACATGTCATCGAATCCTGGGTGACAAAGTCCCACATACAGCGGCGGTTCCTGTTGTCAGGTTACAAGTGCACCAAAATCCCCGTCCACATCAGATGACCCGTCTGGCATAGCTTTGTACTCAGTTGTGTTGTTGATGTTTAAATATTTACACTTCGAGTTGTGTTAAAGTGGCCCAAATTTTACTTGAGCTGGATGGCAGCGCCGAGCTCCAGTGCACGCCAAACAATGGCACAAAGCGGCGGGGGTTAGAGTATATATATCTCACCAGGCAGAGGTTGACTCCAGGCTTTTGGCGAGCAAGACTATATATGCTGGCTACTGAGTCCATGTGTCAAGGCTGGGTGATACCGTGATTTGACACGCTATAAACAGATAAGGAAGAGCAGTCCTTGAATAAGGAATATAAAACGTTGCCGGCTACAACAAGTACTGAAACGGGAGGGTTACCATGACAATGCTCGCCCGTCGCAGTAAAGTACAATTCTGCCCAAGTGTCGATGGGTGAGTAAACATAGGTGCTGGTTACTATGGTGATGCTGTCACGTTGGTTTCACGTGTGTTGCTATCCTTCTCACCCTCTTTACCTTGACTCCACCCTTACCCCCCCCCCCCCCCCCCGATTCCTCGGCCTTTCACAGGCTTAACCGACAAGAGCCTTGGAGTGGTAGACCGGGGTGGGGGCGGTGGTGGTGGAGGGGGCATTTATCTCACAGTGTTGGTTATTCAGGACGCTTTAACCACTTTTGGTCATATCGCGTCACTGGGAGAAAGAAGGGAGAGTGGAGCCATGTCCCCGGGGGCAACCCCTTACTCTTTACGAAGAAAGACAAGGGATCTTTATCCTGCGACCCCACGGACATGGCCACAGCAGGGCTCGAAACATCGATCCACGTGCCGTTAGACTCTCAGGCGACCAGAGCACTCAATGCGAGCGCTATCTCACAGGGGCTGACAGCACAGAATACGTTGTGACAGACCTGGTCTGACTGATAGCAAAGATTAGCGATGGCAGACAGTGGAGATATCATGGAAGGCTCACCAGTTATGCAGAGAGCAAGTGATTCATTCTGCACTCCGTATTATCAACCATTAAGGAATTGGTGGTGGTGATGGGGTATTTCCGTTGCTCGGAAATGGGGTTTCATTTCACCGTGAACTGGGAATGAGACAAATAATTTTTCGTGAACTGGGAATGAGACAAATAATTCTTCGTGAACTGGGAATGGGGCCGATCGTCGTGATCAAGGATTTCCATTAATCGTTAACTGGGAATTTGAATATTAAATAACCGTGAATCGGGAAATCGCTAATTTGTATCATGTATCGATTATCCATTATAATTCAGTGTGACCTGGGAAAACAAAAATATTCGTTGTGAACTGGAAACTATCGAAGTTGAGAGGGGAGGTCATATGTAGTTTTTTTACTAGCGGTACCACCTCCTGTGTGTTTGAAATTCTTTCTCCATGGCCATTCCAGGCCTTCGCAATTGCCGTAAACATGTGATTCGCAAACGTCTGGACCATCATATAATTAGGATGATTGGGCAAATCACATAAATTTACCGTTGTTTGCCGGTCACGCCTCTTGTTTACACCTCTGTTCTCCCTTGTACCCCGGTCGACTAGCCGCTGTTCCGAGTCAAAGCAAATGGAATGGGGCGGCGGACGCCCGTGTATATACAGTATACCTAACATTGTTATCGTCAAATCTGTTGGATTGGAGTTTGGCTCGGCTGGACCATATGGTGTGGTGGAAGAGCCTCCCTAGCTCAGTTCGAATCCCGGCGCCTGCATCTGGGTTACGCTTGATCCAACCCTATTTCATTGTCCCGACGGCATCTTCGTTAGCCATCGTGTGCATAAAAGCCGCCTGAAATACATTTCATTTCATTATCGCAGGACGTTTTCATGGCCCAGCTTAGCGCGATTTCATTTTTTGCCCACAAGGTGTGACGTGTATATATATATATATAATATATGCATCTCATTATCGTCGTACGAACCTAGGTTGAGGTTGAGGTTGGCTGGACCATAAGGTGTGTTTGGGGTGTTTGCACCCCGCCCCCACCTTTACGGCCACCTCGCCCCCCCCCCCCACCCCCTCCCCAGACCCCGTCCCGGTTGATCTTCCACTGTTCCGAGTGGGCGAGGGTCGGCTCCTGTACCAAAGGCCACGCCTCTCTCCCGTCCGCCGGCCCAGCGAGCCCGACGATGGCTACCCATAGCGATGCGCCCAGTAATGACTTCTCTATGGCTTCCCAGCGGCTTCCCCGCGGCCTTGGGTCGCCGTGTGGTAACAAGCAATGATCCGGATCATACTGATGGGGATGAGTGGGGAAAACGGGGGCTGGGGTGGGGTAGACTGCCATTGGGTGATGAGGGGGTGGGGGGTATTGGGGAGGCTAGATCTCTTCCTCGACTGTGGAATGCGGCTGGCCTTGGTCACTGGTCCCCTTCAATCCTTCAGTAGTTGGTGGTAGGGGGGGGGGTGGGGGGTACATGCGCGTGGTTTCCACACGGAACACAAAGCGCGGGTATAAACCGGGCCCTAGAGGGAGGGGGGCGCAATGTATGATGTACTGCCCCCCCACCCCCACCCCCCTCCCGCCTCCCTTCCCTATATCCCACTCACCCACACATATCACACGGTCAGGAGAACAGCGATTATCACAAGGTCCACTCTGGTAATGAGTGTTTCTAGCTCCGGGATAAGTACTATTGTTAACCTTGGGTACCAGACGGATATTAATGCACAATGCGCGTTCAAAAGACCTGTAGAGGTCAGGTATATATATATGATATGATCTATATTATCTACTGACCCTCAGCATACATTGCTGAATCTACCCTATCTGTACCCGGCCAAGTTATCACCCGTTATCGCAATAATTAATATGCCAGTTGCTCCACTCTTTTCATTGACAGTAAATGGACGTGGGTATATCACCCCACCACAGATAACCCAGTTAGCTTGTCTTACACATGTTCGACACTCCAGGGAGCTGCTGTCCCGTATTCAGAGCGAATTTCCCCTCACAAATTCTTTGATAAGTCTTTGATAAGCGGCGCTAAGGCCTTGGTAATTTGTGTACAAAGGCAACGAACATGACACACCTTGTGTGTTATAAAGCGTTACGAACGAATGATTTTGGTAACTTTTGCCGTTTGTAATTGCCTCGTTGATTCATGCACAGAATAGATTTTTATTAGAAGATCGGTCAATTGTTTTGCGTTTGATTCTGGCAAAAAAAGTATTCGCTTTGGCATAAGAGTGATAGAATATGTATTTTTTTTTAATATCGTGATATTTGCTTTCGGCTTCCTCGGTAACCTGGCGATTACTGAACGACTCCATTGTGGATAGCAGGCTTGCAATACACTTTATATACGTCCTTGTTATCCGACATTTCGGGGAACCCGGCTTGCATGCCTTCAAGGCGACTTCAAAGGCCAGTGACGAATTAACAGTGGGAGAAACTACAGGAGTAGCTGATAGCAGACCGAGTGTGAGGGACATTTCTAGGCTGGATTCTTCTGCCAGCGTTTGTAGAACCAGACCCCGGTGTTGACAGATAAGCAACTGGGGAAACTGAGGTGGCATGTTGGGGTAAGATAGGCGGGATAGGCAGGTAGCGGGGGCAAGAGGTAGGCTGGCGGCGTAGGGTGGGGTGGAGGGGCCTGAGGGGCGAGGCGGCGGGGAGAGGGGGTGGGGGGTGGAGAGGTTGAGGGGCGAGGCGTTGGGGTGGGGGTGGGGGGGGGTGGAGGTGGAGAGGTCTGAGGGGCCAGGCGGTGGGGAGGGGTAGCTCGGGGAGCACAGCTGACAGGTGGCACTTGGTGCCTCCCGGTCTTGGCTCAGTGAGCAGACCGCGTGTGTGGGGCTGGCGGTAGCGTTGGCGGGGGTCGGGGAAGGGGTGTCTGCGGTATGTGGCGTAGGGGTTAGCGTAGTTGGTGTAGGGTGCAAGGTGCAAACCCACGCGGTGCTTGGGGGTACGTTTGTACAAGGCGTGGCTTCCCGGCTGTCTAAAGCTGCGCGATTACCCCAAGCACCTTCATTAGTGCCGCATGATTGTCCGCGGCGGTCCTTGGCATCCCCCCAGCCCCACCCACCCACCCACGCGGCTGGTAGGCCATTGTGATACCAGGGCTAGTCTGTAACTGGGGGAGCGAGCACCAGCAGAGAGAGCGGTCAGAGACTGGCAAGTCGAGGGTGGAGGGCACGCCCCAGATAACTCCCGCTGACCCCCTTCAGAGTGTGTGGCCTTGTCCTGGAGCGAGGTGGTGGTGTCTGAGGCGGAGAAGACCGCCAACTGGTTACAGATGTCTCGAGGAGGGCGGAATTCCTCTCGGCCACTTTGCTAGTCCTGCAGGAATGCCCCAAGGAACGCTGACTGAAGTACTGCGGGGAAGACGAGAGGGTGGAAGAGGAGAAGCTGATACGGGGACAAGAAGCACTATAATATACCCCAAGCGCGGCGTGGCACACTCAGGCACCAGAAGTAGGTCAGTGCGACGCCCGTCCTCTTGAAACGTCATCCACCCGGTCTCCTTACCCAAGTAGCGCCCTGCCCCCTCACCCACCCACCCACGACACACACTCAATGACTCCTTACCACGGTCTGCATCACCATCCTGACTCCTCAGCGACAGTCGCCCCACCCCCATCTGCCACCACCCCCACCCCCATTTGCCACGATCACTTTCCCCCCCCCCCCTCTGCAGACCCTGCCTTCTGGTATGCCTGAGCGTATCTGGACGGACGGACGGGCAATGAGTGAGGGCGTGTCCCGGCGTCTCTGGCGTGTCCCGGCGTTTGTGGCGTGTCCCGGCGTCTGTGGCGTGTCCTGGCGTTTGTGGCCTCTCCGCTCCGCCTTCCCATCCACGAAGACTCCCGTAAACTCCCGTAGACTTACGTAGACTTACGTAGACTCGCTGGTCGCCGGCGGTCTGTGTCTGCGACTGCTGGAGACGCTGCCTGAGTGCTGTTCAGGCACCAACCACACCCAGAAACTCCGGTAATCAATGGATCAGTGAATCAGGGCAGCCCCAGTGCGTGGTGAATGGAGGATTCCAGGTGCGTGATGCGACCACCCACGGCCCGCGTTTTACTATCCCATCGCCTGGATTTATGAATGGATGCAGTGGATCTTATGTTCCTAGTTGATCCTGCGGAGGTAAAAATGGGTCGTCATTCACAAAGTTGGTCTTTTTTCAGAGCTTTTAGTGGTCGTCGTATCGGTTTCTTACTATTGCTGTGAGAAGATGTGTCGATGCTTTAGTTACTCACCCCTAGCATTTGTCACAGAAATCGTTGTTTTTGTCAGGATAACATGGTTTAACAATACGACAGTTGTCGATAATTTCTCGCCTGTTGTGATTTCATCGCCTTGAATAACAGTTTGATGTGTGAACGGGAGAACGGTGTCAGACTGAAGCAGTGTTTACCGTATTTTTCGCACTCTGTTATCCCATTGTATACGTGGAATAATATAACGTTGCATGCTCTGATTAAGATATGTGTAAACCCTATGACCTCGTTAGTGCGCTGTCACAGCGGCTGACTGGGCTGTGTGTGGTAGCTGGTGGTGGTGTTGTGCTGGGGTAACCTGGGACGACGCCGATACCACCTACTTTCTATTGTTGTACCGGTATGGCTGGCGGCACAGGCCATGTGTGGTTTACGTAATTGCCCCCCCCCCCCCCGCCCCCACTCCCGTAATTTTGCTACCGTCAATGCATGGAAGCCAATTGTTGAGCGTGACGCCGGTGGGCGTAGGTGTGATGGGAAGGGGGGGTTGTGACGCTGCAGGTATCACCCCCCCCCCCTCCCCCTCCACATATACTGATACACAGCTATCGCCATGCATGCAGCCTCCCTCCCACATGGCACATTCGTGTTACATTGCACCTCAACCTCAATAATAATTCAGACTCTGTTGACCCACCTGACGCCGATCTTCGACCTTGACCCTGACGAGAACTGATATATTTACCGGAGGCGGACAGGGGTGGGGGGGGGGGAAGGGTTTTGTTGTTGTACGCTTGAATAGCCGACTTGAGTGTTACAACACCTTGTTTACCAAATGTGGGACACCATTTCCGAACGAACCATCGTAGCGTGACGCGGAATGTGTCGCTGTTAATGGCATTAAGTCTACCTCGGTACTCGTGTACTGAGAAATGGAGTATCTGACCCGGTGGCGGACAACATACACTATATCAGCGCAGTCGGTTCAGATGTGTCATAGTGTGACGGCGATGTTCACCCGGCATGAGACTAGGAACTGCTTCATAGGTATTCATTGGGCTTAATCCGCTCTAGCTTCTAAGGTGTAGGGAAATACACTGGGAGGCATATATATATATACAGTATATATAGTTCAGCAGATACGGTTGGTTGGGCTTTTGACCCTATAAGTGTCGTCTTTGGGCGATTAGGCTAAGTCTGAAATCTACGGTCTTGGGCCGTTAGTAGTGCCGGGGTCGAAACACCCGAGGGCTGAAGCCATCGCAAACTCGGCCTATTACAGCAACCAATTCGTCGAATTCGGAGTGAAAGGGTTTGGCAAAGCCACCAGTCCGATAAGCCAAACGACCGCCCACTCCCGCTTTTCACCGGGCGTCTGTCGCGTATACATGCAGTTGAATTTTTGAAGTTTTGTTCAGCGCTGTATGTGTGGCGTAGGCTGTGGGCGTGTGGTCACCCCCAACCGCAGTGTAAGTGGAAAAGAGAGCTGGATGAGTCAGTAAGTCCCACTCTATAGACCGCTCGCCACACACCCACACTGGTGTTAGTTACCATGTTATGGATTGGTTGGTTGTTGAGTCCGGTTATATGGAAGGTACTCTGGGTGGGTTTCATCCTGTGTCCTCCACCCCCTCCACCCCCTCCTCCCCCTCCTCCCCCGCTTGCCATCATGCTGGTGGATTGAGCCCATCTCTCGGCTTCATTCATTGGCTTTTTGTAACTTTTTCTCATTTTCTGACATTATCTGCGGGGAAGACCGTTTTCATATGATGTCCCTTGGCACAACGGCGGCTACAAGATAACCTCTTTAGTAATAAATACCTGGTTTTACTTTTACTTGCTGTGATTCCAAAGGCGTGAACGTCCAAAAAACTCACAAAATGAGACTGTTTGTTACAATTATTTACGACACCTGGCTATGCCTACATCCGGCAAGAGAAGGTCCGTGATAAATTATTCAGCTCTAGAAACTCCCCTAAAATCCGTGGCTTAGCTGGGAACTAACAGCGCCAACGCTGTGTGCTGTGTGGTGGGTGTCTAGGGTCCTGGGCTGCTATAATACGGTGAGACGTGGTAGTCAAATAGGTGGTTACCGGGTTGACTTGATTTGATTATGGCTTAACGGCACTTTCAGCCTGTAAGGCTATATCGTACCATGCTGGTTTAGTTCCTTATAAATAACTCCGCAGTCAATACTAAAACCCTGAAAATTAATACATGTGATGGTTACCGGGAAGTGAGGGAAGTGTGGAACCACGGGCGGAGCTAACGTTTATCATTTGCGGGGGTGGGGGGGGGTGGGGGCCCCCTCTGGATCCGCCCCTGAAAACGACTGTGATTGGGAAGACCGCGAGGGGTCACGAAGATTACGTAGGAAGTGGGGAGGGACAGAGAGGGAGAGAGAAGAAGATGGAGCAAAGGGAAAGGGAGCAGAAAACTAAGTACATTGTTTCGTCGAATAGACGGAACTGTCACAAGGTGAGTGAGTGGAAGAAATCGTTCCGGGCGAGGGAGCCTGGCATGTCCATGGCGGTGCGTACAGTGAGCCAGGGCTTGGAGAGATGGAGGGGGTAGGAGGTTAGGGGGAGGGCGGGGGCTGGGTGGGTGGACACGGTCACGTGTCTCTGGCTGGCTCGCTCCGGGGCGGGGGAGAGCCAGGGCCTGGATATCAGCAGGACATGTGCACCGAACAACCAGGAACTGAGGCTGTCTGGAGCGAGTGCGAGCGTGTGTACGGGAGGCCGTGAGGTGGGGGTGGGTCTCGGTGCGACATACGGCCTGCCCCCCCCCCCCTGTGCTGGGCGGCGGCAGTCTGTGGGTGTTGGTCACTGGGAGTTCAGTGCCTGTGGCTCAAGCTGCTCGACGACACAAGCACGTCGTGGACGCTCTGTAGCTATTTAAATTAAACCTAGCCCGGTTCTTCGGCGTTTCTTAACGGGAATGAGACAGACAAAGACCAATATGGTCGACTGTGAGCGAATTGAGAGTTTGTATGTTTTCATGGGGCCTCCCTGGTGTAGTGGTCAGCCCACTGGATCCTGGGCCGAAGATACGGAGGCATGTGTCATATTCATCTTGACGTCGCCCCGGGAGGTTCTGGCTCACGTTAGCCCTTGTATGCACAAAAGCTGAGGGCCGCTCCGATAGCTCAGTGGATAAGAACGTTCGCATTGAGCGCTCTGGCCACCAGAGATCATGTCTGTGAGGTTGCAGGATAAAGAAGATAAAAGGTAACATTGTAAACACTTGGCATGTTACTGTAGGCAGTATTATACAGGTCTGGTATAAAAGGTAACATTGTAAACACTTGGGATGTTACTGTAGGCAGTATTATACAGGGCCGGTATACACGGTAACATTGTAAACACTTGGCATGTTACTGTAGGCAGTATTATACAGGTCCGGTATACAAGGTAACATTGTAAACACTTGGCATGTTACTGTAGGCAGTATTATACAGGTCTGGTATAAAAGGTAACATTGTAAACAATTGGCATGTTACTGTAGGCAGTATTATACAGGTCCGGTATACAAGGTAACAGTGTAAACACTTGGCATGTTACTGTAGGCAGTATTATACAGGGCCGGTATACAAGGTAACACTGTAAACACTTGGCATGTTACTGTAGGCAGTATTATACAGGGCCGGTATACAAGGTAACATTGTAAACACTTGGGATGTTACTGTAGGAAGTATTATACAGGTCCGGTATACAAGGTAACATTGTAAACACTTGGCATGTTACTGTAGGCAGTATTATACAGGACCGGTATACAAGGTAACATTGTAAACACTTGGCATGTTACTGTAGGCAGTATTATACAGGTCCGGTATACAAGGTAACATTGTAAACACTTGGCATGTTACTGTAGGCAGTATTATACAGGTCCGGTATACAAGGTAACATTGTAAACACTTGGCATATTACTGTAGGCAGTATTATACAGGTCCGGTATACAAGGTAACATGGTAAACACTTGGCATGTTACTGTAGGCAGTATTATACAGGTCCGGTATACAAGGTAACACTGTACCCACTTGAGATGTTACTACAGGCAGGTCTGGTACAAGTTAACACTTTTGCACCAAACCTGCCAGACGAGATAGCATAGATGAGACCCCTACCGGCCGCCAGCTACTGTTCACGGCGTGTACAAGTTTTGTGCAGTAATACGCTGGGTGAACTGGTTTCATGGGTGGCGGCATTGATGCACTGGGCGAATGAGTCACTATCAATGTGCTGACTCCCCTACCGTGGTAGCGTTCCCTCTCCCCAACTCACCCCACCCCACCCCACCGACCGGAACAGGCCGCCAAAAAAACTTTTTTTCATGCAATGCGACTTTCACTGCCGCATATATTTTTAAACGGTGAAAAACGTGGGAGGTTTTCTGGCCAACTCCGTGATTCAGTGTTTCACGGCGTGCAATCCCGCGCCGCTGTAACACTGTCCTCACCATGGGCCGGCCACACGCCAGAGACAGGGAAGATGAACGGGAGATAGATACCTTGAGGAGGCTGCTTATGGCTCTACCAGTGTGTGGCTCTGCTGTGAGGGCCAAACTACGGCGGAACACACCGCGCTGGTGTGCTGACCGGAGATGGGCTGCTGATATATTAAATGAATATATTTGGTCTACGACACGCATAGACATGTGTTGTTGCCTAATATACAATAATCCAGAACAATCCGGGTATGGCGCCTGTCTTCACACACATACTGGCACGCATGCATCGATAAATCTACCAATATTACCACATGGTGTGCGCTAGATTGCTGGCTAAGCCGTGTAAGCCTATTTTTTTTTTTTTTTTTTTGGGGGGGGGGGGGGGGTATTCATTTTGTTCTTTTGTTCCTTTTGTACGAGCATATAAGCACCGCTTCAGCTCTGTTTGCACATGAAGATGTAATGTACATGTTTTTTAGATGCAATAAACCTATTATTATTCATTATGTCCCCCCCCCCCCCCACCTCCCACCCCCGAATACCAGAGAACTCCCAACGCCTTACATTTCTGCTTCAACCATTGCAAAGCTTCAGGTCGAGATATGTATATTATCAGCTGCACATTGCCAACACGGAGGGCCAGAGGAAGGCAGGACCGAAGGCTGCATGGCTGCGGCCGTCATGTCCCGGTCTGGGTTGCTGTGCTGGCCCGGGTGGCCAGGCGGAAGTATTCAGGGGTAGGGCTTGGTGCAGGCAGCCAGCGTCTCGTCTGGCAGGGTGGCTGCCACGGGTGGCTGCCATGGGTGGCTGCCATGGGTGGCTGCCACCCATGCTGTAGCACACGGGACCGTGGCGGCCACGTGCCCGGGGGGTGTGCTCCTCATGGTTACTAGCAGCCAGGTATGCACCGATATAAATGTTGGACGGTCAGCGGAGGATGGCGCGGGGGGGGGGGGGGGTAGTGTGACTGGAATTGGCAATCAAGAGTGGTTAGAATAATTACCCGATATGCGATGGAGGCCTAGAGAGGATGTTAAGTAACCATGGATATTTTTTTATGCACCTACCCCACCCTTTCTTGTTTTCCTGGGCGAGTAGTGGTGCCTTACACCCGGTGTTAGTTATGTGGACTGAAGATCAGCTGGCTATGTACGATGGGCGACTCGGGTGTGGACATGACAAGACGTCTGTGCAATGTACTCCGGCGTCTGCATACCCTGTATGAATGATGTCAGACTGGCTGCATGCCTCCCTGAAGGAGATTGGTGGATTGTTTGAGCTGTGAGACACGCCGTGAGGTCTATACTGTTCCCACCCCACCCCGGCATGCATGTAGGTATTTGTAGACGAGCCGGCCGGCCCGCTGGACTCGTGCTGTAGCTAACCCGGAGCGCCCTGGGTCTGGTACACTGTGTGGGAATTGCTATTCCACTCACTCGCTGTCATGCCGTCACACAGGGTTATTCCTCGGTCTCCCTGCTGCGGATAAATACTCTGGTCACACAGGGTCGTTCCTCTGTCTTCCTGCTACGGATGAATACTCTGGTCACACAGGGTCGTTCCTCTGTCTTCCTGCTGCGGATGAATACTCTGGTCACACAGGGTCGTTCCTCTCTCTTCCTGCTGCGGATGAATACTCTGGTCACACAGGGTCGTTCCTCTCTCTTCCTGCTGCGGATGAATACTCTGGTCACACAGGGTCGTTCCTCTCTCTTCTTGCTGCGGATGAATACTCCGCGCCACGTGTCTCCTGACTTACACAGTCTAAGGTAATGGGTCCTCTGGTTTAATGGTTGAGAGTGTTCCCATGGAGATCATTCCGCCTGGATGCCCGATTTGTGGATTTATCATCCCTTTGTGTGCTGTGTTCACGTTGTCCGCCCCCCCCCCCCCCCCTCGTTCCTGTACTTCTTGTAAAGAGACTGAGGATACTCATTGATGCAAGGACGAGTTGATGACTGATACTAGTCACGAGCAATACATGTGCTATGTTAACCTTCACTAAATCGTGTTCCGGTTGTTTGATTTCGTTGTAGGTTTTCGTACAATTTGATGTGGTAGAAACGACCAATCGGTTGAAAAGTCTTGAAGCGCCTGTTGTAATATGTGTACTCATGTAATCTGTGCTGTCCATGTCCTGTACGCTGACTGCATTGCCCCCGCTTGAGCCGTTACATGTTGGCCTACAGATTTGTTGTTCACTACAAAGGTTACAAAACTACCTGTTCGAAACCAGCGATGATATAGTGCATATCCGCTAAGTCTTTTTTAGTTGTCGTGACGTATTTACCCATTGATTGCCAGACGCAGACTGCACTGAGAGTCCAATCACGATCAATGACGGTTGGTATGAAGCCTTTGTTCGTCACGGATAAAACCGCAATTAAAATCTTTTCGGTCCTTGGCTGCCCTGGTCCTACTCAAGTTTATCTCAGATACAATGCCGCATGACCTTGTGCTCCTTTCCATTTCAGTCAAACCTTTTGGCTTGGCGGATGCTCCTTAGCGGTACGCCACGCGCTCATTGAATCTGTAATGCGGTAAAACTGGAAGGAAGCCCATCTCCATGCCTATTGCGGGGCATACTTCAGTATCGGTATTATCGCTCGGCCAGGTTCTCTTCATGGGTTCACGGTCAATTAAATGATAGTCGGTCTGTCCCTGTCGTGTTTTTTTTGTTTTTGTTTTGTTGTTTTTGCCTGGAGGTCATGGATTTAACGGCGGCGTCTTGGAAATGGGCTCTGGGGTGGGAGGGGGTGGGGGTGCTGGAGGCTGGGTCCGTGCTGATGTTAATCGAGGCGAGATCGAAAGACGATTCATCAAGAAGGGTCTATTACCGCTGACCCCCCCCCCCCCACCATTCTCCCGGTATCTATGTTCTATGTTTGCCCACGCCAAGGGGTCCAGTGGACCATCTGCTGCCGTTGTAGAGATCCGATGCAGATCGCTCTTCAACATTGTTAAGCCGCGGAAAACAAGTCCGCCTTCGTATCGATCTGGACTGCTGATGGCGGGCGGGCGGGCGGGCGGGCCGGCGGGCGGCGTGTTGCCGCTGCTGCTTGTGGTGGTGGTGGTGGGGTATAGCCTCCCCTGATGGGGGTAGACTGATGCGGGTTCCCATGAAACCCACGTCACCATGTCGGGTCACTCTAGACCCAAGAGTCGTCCGTGTGCCATTCGGGATTACTTACGCACCGTGTACGTTTTCTTTTGTTTTTTCAATTGCGTTGACACGAAGAGATGTAAGTAGATATGTATGAGGGTCCATATGTGTGGTTATGGTTGTCACTGCCCGCGGGGGAGGTGGGGGGGTGAGGTAGGGGAGGGGGGTAGGCTACATGCATGAAAAAGTGACGTTAACGATATTCTTGGGTTACTACGCGCACAGCGAGGGACATTCTTCCGGATTAAACCGCTAAATGTAGCGGCGTCGTTGCCAGGCAATGTGCGTCATGGATACATGCAGTGCGCCACACCAGTACATTACCACATGCTACGACTGTTCTGTTTGTTTCTTGTATATATGAGATGAAAGGATGCATTTCTCGTGGGTGTAGCGTAAGCGTTGCTTTGACCCGGGCCCGTTGGCCGGTTGATGGAACACACGGCTTGATGGAACTCGCAATCTGTCGATCAGTGTGATACACCGAACGCGCTGCCAACTCGGCCACGGCTTCTCTCTTTTACCCTCGTGGCTGTGGTGCTCTGTGTGGGTGCCTTGTAGGAGTACCTCGAGACTGTGGCTCTGTGTGGGTGCCTTGTAGCGGTGCCTCTTGGCGGTGGTGCTGTGTTTGGGGGCCTTGTAGGGATGTTGTGTGTGACCGGGTGTACAACCCCTATGGTTGTGCTCTGACTTACCTTTTCGTGTCGCTGAGTGACACATGTATGCCGTGTCGTGAAGCTGAACTCCAGGATCTTCGAGGCAATTCTGTAGAACATGGAAGGAAGAAAACTCTTCTCGCTATGGCTCCCTGGGCAAACAAAGCCTTGTTTATGTTGGGTTTATGTCTAAACTTACTTGTGGGTTGATTTCAGCAAGTAAGTTCAGATATAAAGACCTCTCTACAACAGTCTATTCGATGAAAAGGTCACAGTCTACTTGGTTCAGAACCCTATGGATTTGAGTAGTCAGGAATGAATCATCTGTTTAGTTTTTTTTTACATAACAGAGGTTCCATAATGTAGCCATTATTCATATCAAACAGTGCAGCCAAACACTGCACAATCCGACATCATACCCACCCGCGCGACATGGCGTGGCGTCAATACCAGCGTTTAGGGATTTCGTTTCAGGATGTCACGTACAGTATCATGAGTGCCGGGCAGGATTTAATGATGTAGTGATCCCCTACTTACGTCATAGTGGCTCAACAAGTCAACACGGGATTGCCCGAACTAGGATTGAGATGTAGTATCCTCCTTCTGTTTTGGTGATGTTTGGCCATCCTAATATGTATATACTTACATATAGCGCTCGTGTTTTCATACCAGAGATTGATTTCATGTGAGGAAATCCAAAATTTTATATAGATGCATATATGGCGTGTGTTGTGAACCGATTTGTTTTTGTCGTTACAGGCAGTAGCCCACCAGCCCTGGAGCGCCTGGGTGACCATGACGCCCATCACTGAGTGCCGGTGAACCCTCCCCCCGTCCCCGTCCCCGCCCCCGCCCCCCTCCCATCCGCCCGACCCTGGTCCGCTGCCTCGCCACAGCCCCCCGGAGAACGGCGCTTGGTCCAAGTCAACCCAGTCAAAGTATACCACTTAGAGAGAGGTATACAGCGAGATACCCTCATCACACCCACCCACCCAAGCCTCTGGAGGGTCGTCATGGATACCTTAGATGAGGTGGCGGGCGGTTTAGTCAGCATCCACAAGCAGCGGGGTAACTACCCCGCCTACGACGAGGTGGCCGTCCACTATGGTCACCCCCCGGGCCATCCCCAGGGCCACCCCCAGGGCCAGGGTCAGCTCTCCCAGGTCACGTCCGCGCCACCACAGAGCCAGAGCAAGGCGCAGCCGGTCATCGACGGGGGGTTCCCGACGGATCCGGACCGGACGAGCACGGATAGCGGGATATCCCTGGGCGCCATGAACGGCTGCGGCGGCGGCAGCGGCGACGAGAGCCTGTACCACAGCAGCGAGTTGCTCTGCGACCAGGTCATCCCGGAGGAGGAGGACTTCTCCGCCTTTCCCCACACCTTGGCGTCTTCCTCGTGCTACGGCAGCCACCCCCAGGGGGCTATGTACGACAAATTTGATCTCTCTCCCGCCGCTCGTATCCATGGCAACAACTTCGGCGGCCTGGTGTTCGACAACCGCGCGACGTCGGCCATCATCGCGGAGGAGAGCGAGGAGGAGGTGAACAGTGACGTCATCGGCGACAGCGGTGATGACGTCACGGGTGATGATGACGTGGCAGACGCTCTTGGCGCCATCTACATCCATTGTCCTTCGGCGCTGGATTGTTGCGACAAATCCGGGTTGAAGGATACGGTGGAGGATGAGGATATGTCCCGGACTTACGGCTGTCCCGATCCGGGGTCCCATCCGGAATGCGCCAGCCAGCCGCACATCCGCAGACATCGCTCAGGGTCTGCGGATTCCCCCCTAGACGGTCCCCTCCCGTCCCGCCCAACCCCTCCTGCGGAGGCCTCGCGCGGTGGCGACGGCCCTCACAACGCTACATCAACGTCAACTTCCCCAGCGCACAACTGCCAATCAAAACTGGATCCCCGCCCACGTGACCTTCACCTTTCCCTGCCAGGGCAGTCTGTGATGTCAACCGGCACGTGCGAAGTATTGTCGTCACAACGCGACGTCCACCAATCAAACGCTGGCTTACGGACTAAGACGGCGTGTCCATCGGAAGCCTCATCATCCAATCACTGCGCCGCTAACAACAACGACGCCGGCGAGAAGCGAAGCCGGATCAAATCGAAACAATCCTGGCTTCTGAGATTGTTCGAGTCGAAGATGTTTGATATGTCCATCGCAATCCAGTATCTATACAAGTCAAAGGAACCGGGAGTGCAGACTTATCTAGGTGAGTCTGGCGGATTATTCGCCGCTTTCTCTTTCTCTATATATAATATATATGCAAGATAGTTCCTAATATTCTTACAATGCTGGTGCACTGTTTTGTCTTTTTAACATGACGAGCGCTACCTCTTCTGTGTCACTCTGGTGTCACGACCTCTGCGTTACCATGGTTACGGGGGACACCGATCGCTCTAAATATATTTTTTTTTTTTTGCGTTTTTTTGCGTGTGCGTTTACTCGGGGTTTCCTACCAACACCCTGTGAGCCGCCGTGGTCGGGAGGTAGCGTTCTCCGCCACAGGTTGCGGAATCGAACCTCCACTTTGGGGCCGGCGCCATAGCTCAGTGGGTTAGAACGCTGGCATTGAGTGCTCTGTCACCTGAGAGCCTAACGTCACGTGGGTCGGTGGTTCGAGCCCTGCTGTGGCCATGTCTATGTGGTCGCAGGATAAAAATCCCATGTCTTTCTTCGTAAAGAGTAGAGGGTTACCCCCGGGGACGTGGCTCCACTCTCCCTTCCTTCTCCCATTGACGCGATATGACCAAAAGTGGTTAACGCGTCCTGAATAACCAACCAACCGAACCCTCCCTTTGTGCCTGGAGCAGCTTCATCCGTTTACATCATTTTCCCTGTGATTCCTGGGACTGTTTAGCTCATGTGTGTATAAAGTGGCTTAAACACGAAAACGTCCATCTTCAAACACCCGATTTTGATGACGTATCGCGCGGCAGTTATGTGTTTTTGTCGAAAACGAGGATGTTACCTCTCTTAATAAGTGGAAATACCTACAAAATCAAATGTGTTGTACGCCACTTTTGTCCATATGAAGGGTCTCGTGAACTCGAAAAACCAGAGCGAAGACGGATTCGGGAGAAATATGACCCAAATTCAGGTGCTAAGCGATACCGTAATCATGGTATGATCTATATATCATAATCATATGGCAGATCAATTCAAGTTCTAGGAATGTGACGACGCCTCAAGTGTCAGGCCTTTCTGTGTAACATAGGCGTGATGTGTATGGTAACATGGAGCGAGGAGAGTTGGGATAGATAGACTGCAGCCCGTTGCTGTGCGACGCCCTCCGCTGTGATATTTACGCCACTCACTGGGCTCGCGCTAGGATATTTTTTTCATTAGCCAATTCGGCTAATTCCGTGGAAAAACATTTGCCAAAATTTGCCAAATATATTGCTTATAAATTGGTTATGTGTTTGTAGTTGAAATTTTATATTCGCCATTTTGGCGAGTGTCCAGGAAGTTCTTATCGCCAAATCCCGAATTTTCTCGCCAAATGGCTATTGGCGAATGCTAACGCGAGCCCAGACTCAGCAGGTGTGGTCCGTCAGTCAATGGGTGCCCTTTCCAAGCCGCCTACCCTAGGAGTGTCGGGATACAACGTGCACTGACCAATGACCTTTCAGTGAGAACCACGACTATGGAGCTGTCGGCGAACTCCTTACATATCTTCCTGGAAACCCTATATTTATTTAACATTGGACAACACTGGGACTGACCATATAACGTCCGTATCTCCTTGGACCTTATCTCCCCACTCCCCCATCCGTCCCGCCACCCTCTCCTGCGCCTTAACCCCCTGACCCCCTGCCCCTCCCCTACCCTCGTGCGCCCCACCCCCCCATCCGCATGTGCCCCCCCCCCTCCTCCGCCCCAGCCTGCGCTCGTTACCAACAAATAACCTGATTATCCACCAAGACAAGAAATGGAAGAAATAAGCATCGTACAATATGGCCAGCCTCGACACACAGGCAATGTGGGTGTCTTTCCACATTATGATATCGTGTGCCACTCAACGGAGAGTGTGGGGTATTTGCTTTCGTGCAAAGTTCATGTTAGTTGTTAATTGATCAGGTGCATGTTGTCCTGAGACAGCCGAGAAACAATCAATATAGTCTGCGTACATGCAAATAATCTGCCAACAAACCGTGAATATAGCCTGGGTATATGCAAAATATCTGCCAACAAGCTGTCCATATAGTCTGGGTATATATGTCATAACCCACCTACAACATTTAAATCGCCTGTGTATATGTCATAACCCACCTACAACATTTAAATCGCCTGTGTATATGCCATAACCCACCTACAATATTCAATATATGCTGGGTATATGTCCTAACCCACCTACAAACATTCAATCTAGTCTGGGTATATGCCATAACCCACCTACAAACATTCAATATAGTCTGGGTATATGCCATAACCCACATACAAACATTCAATCTAGTCTGGGTATATGCCATAACCCACATACAAACATTCAATATAGTCTGGGTATATGCCATAACCCACCTAAAAACATTCAATATAGTCTGGGTATATGCCATAACCCACATACAAACATTCACTATAGTTTGGGTATATGCCATAACCCACCTAAAAACATTCAATATAGTCTGGGTATATGCCATAACCCGCCTACAAACATTCAATATAGTCTGGGTATATGCCATAACCCACCTACAAACATTCAATATAGTCTGGGTATATGCCATAACTCACCTACAAACATTCAATATAGTCTTTGTTTATGCCATAGCCCACCGGCAACCTTCAATATAGTCTGGGTATATGCCATAACCCACCTACAAACATTCAATATAGTCTTTGTTTATGCCATATCCAACCTACAACTTTCAATATAGTCTGGGTATATGCCATAACCCACATACAAACATTCAATATAGTCTGGGTATATGCCATAACCCACCTTCAAACATTCAATATAGTCTGGGTATATGTCATAACCCACCTACAAACATTCAATATAGTCTGGGTATATGCCATAACCCGCCTAAAAACATTCAATATAGTCTGGGTATATGCCATAACCCACATACAAACATTCAATATAGTCTGGGTATATGCCATAACCCACCTACAAACATTCAATATAGTCTGGGTATATGCCATACCCACCTACAAACATTCAATATAGTCTGGGTATATGCCATAACCCACCTACAAACATTCAATATAGTCTGGGTATATGCCATAACTCACCTACAAACATTCGATATAGTCTTTGTTTATGCCATAACCCACCTACAAACATTCAATATAGTCTGGGTATATGCCATAACCCACCTACAAACATTCAATATAGTCTGGGTATATGCCATAACTCACCTACAAACATTCGATATAGTCTTTGTTTATGCCATAACCCACCTACAACCTTCAATATAGTCTGGGTATATGCCATAACTCACCTACAAACATTCGATATAGTCTTTGTTTATGCCATAACCCACCTACAACCTTCAATATAGTCTGGGTATATGCCATAACCCACCTACAAACATTCAATATAGTCTTTGTTTATGCCATATACAACCTACAACTTTCAATATAGTCTGGGTATATGCCATAACCCACCTACAAGCATTCAATGTAGTCGGGCTATATGCCATTACACGCAATAAATAATTGTCATATGCCATATGCCATATCTCGCCAACACACGAGGTGTGCCGTAACCCTCAACCAGCGATACCACATCTAGACATCTTATCGACAGCAGTACTTCAATCAAGCGCAAGGCCTGCAAAAACAATA
Source organism: Arenicola marina (assembly GCA_964019135.1). NCBI lineage: Eukaryota > Metazoa > Annelida > Polychaeta > Arenicolidae > Arenicola > Arenicola marina. The sequence goes on along the minus strand of OZ025256.1, from coordinate 18,696,556 downwards.
CTCCTGTGGTAAGTCGCGAGAGAAAATCATTAACCGACCCTTTCCTTGTGATTTAGTCAATGATATTATCTCGATGTACCGCCTCCCCTACCCCCCTCCACCCCCCCCCCCTGCCTCACTCCCTCACTTAACCGCGCGTTTCAACTTCCGTGTCATCGAAGACCTTAAACCCAAAAGTGCGCCGCTGTAATTCAAATATTTCGGCAAATAGCAGGTACCAGTTGCTGAAGCGCGAGGTTTGCTATTAAAGGTCGATGCATCGAATACCGCTCGCCTCCCCCCCCCCCCCCCCGACGCCCACCCCGCCCCCAAGTGACCTTGTTGTCGGCGAGATTGATTTGGTTTTATCGATTTCCACGTGTTTAGCGGAGTCCCGAGTGGTGTGGCCCCGCGGGTTTGGGTTGTTCACGAGGAGCGAACAACACGCAACCACCAGCAGGGCTACTCGGTGGTGGTGTGTGTGTGTGTGTGGGTGTGGGTGTGTGCACGGGGGGTGGCGGGAGACGGGGTTGGGATGGGGTCGGTGGGAGGGCAGACGTAGAGGGAGAGAGAGGGGGGGGTTCGAAGCTCGATGGGATTAGACCGCAGGGGTGGTGGGTGGGGGAGGGTGAATACCAGCCGCCTCCCCCCCCCCCACACTCCCCCCGCCTGGCCCCGACCGTCCGTCCGTCCGTCCATAACGTGGGTTGACCACCCTGAACACTTGTGGGAGTGGCAGATCTAAGTGAGCACTAACATGGCTTAAGATACCGAGGGACGGTGTGCGGCCGGTGTGTGGTGCGCAGGGTCCCGCGGGTCAACGTAAATCGTTTTATTTAACGATAGTTTGTTGTCCTTTGACAGACGTGTACATGTAAAAACAGGGTCCTTGCGGCTCTGCGTGACGTCACGTGATGGGGTCAGTGGGGTATTTTAAGCAAACAGGTGGCTGTTTCGATACGCAGCTGTGACAGATGGGACGTCAGTTTTGTTCTGAAAAAAAAACGCATTAGCATGCTAAAAATAAACCGCTGCGTCGTGGCAGTGGCATCTCGGTCTTCTCAATTCTTGTCTCTGCGCCAAAAAATAACCAATATTTCTTGTGCAATTTTATAGCGACAACAGAAGCTTGAAAACAGAAACGTCGAAAGTCCTTCTGTTTTAACTAGTGTAAATGACCATTCGTTCTTGCAAAATGATAGAATTCCAATTGGTTACTTATTAGATATATTTAGATACATTTTATGTATTATAAAATACATGTTGCATGTTTCACTTTTTGTAACATATTGACAACCAGCGGTACTCCACACAGCTCTTGCACTATGTAACTAGGCGTTGATGTAGCCACTAAACACAAATGGACGAATATTGCATATATTTGTCCCACTGATTGTCATTTATATTATATTAGCCTGGATACTATATGCAGAATATTGGCCCCCTAATTTTATACCATAATGTATTAAATATTGACAAAACTAATTTGGTAGTACATGTATGTACCTGTCTTTGTTTGTTGGCCTCCAGGGAACCGCATGTTCAGCTTCCACGAGAGTGAAGTCGCCTTCTACCTGCCCCAACTGTTGAATATGTACATCCAGATGCACGACGTGGCTGAGGCTATTCACCCCTACCTGGTACACAGGTAAGCACTATACCTAGTACACAGGTAAGAATGTACCTGGTACACAGGTAAGCACTAAATACCTGGTGCACAGGTAAGCACTTTATACCTGATAGACAGGTAAGCACTTTATACCTGATGCACAGGTAAGCACTATATACCAGATACACAGGTAAGCACTAAATACCTGATACACAGGTAAGAATGTACCTATGACACAGGTAAGTACTATACCTGGTGCACAGGTAAGTACTATACCTGGTACACAGGTAAGCACTTTTTACCAGATACACAGGTAAGCACTATATACCTGATGCACAGGTAAGAATGTAACTGGTACACAGGTAAGCACTAAATACCTGATACACAGGTAAGTACTATACCTGATACACAGGTAAGAATGTACCGGGTACACAGGTAAGTACTATACCTGATGCACAGGTAAGCACAATATACCAGATAGACAGGTAAGCACTATATACCTGATGCACAGGTAAGAATGTACCTGGTACACAGGTAAGCACTATATACCAGATACACAGGTGAACAACGTATATCCGATGTAAGATATAATCCCACGTTATGTAAAATTTATTATTATTCTTTTTTCTTATTAATTTATGTAGATTCCATTATATAGGTATCCCCTCGGAATGTATAATCCCAACGTTGCCATGGTGATGAAATCGCATGTTTTACGTTGCCAGGTGTCGGAACAGCGTGGAGTTCAGCATTAAGGCGGCCTGGATCCTGAGCTCCTTCGGCCACGACGTCCACAAACCCACGTGGCGCAACTCTCAGGGCACCAAGCTCAAGAACATGATCCTCAGCGAAGAACTCAGGTCAGTCCCACAGTCCTAGTTCAAGGAGCAAGCACTGATGTCAGTCCCAAGAGCCGGGTCAAGGAGGCCGGCGGTGGTGGGAGCGGGCGGGGGAGTGGGCGTAGGGTAGGGGGTGAGGCAGGGGTAGGGTATGGGTGGGGTGGGGGTGGCAAGAGGGTTGTTCTTTTAACGTGATTCATACACTTTCTGACGGAATCTGTGTATCTTGAGGTATCATTTCACTAACACCTGCTAGTCGCCGCGTAGTCCCATATGATTAAGGTCTCACTTCACCAACCGTTGTTGGTTTTGGGCCAGACGGCAAATATCTGTTTGCAGCCGGATGTCAGACAGGGGGGTGGTGCGTGGGGGGAGTAGATGGGTTGTTGCCGTGTACACCCGCCTTCGAACAAATCTTTCATATTCATCACCGTGGATTAGGTACTGCCGGTTAAAAATCACTTCTACCGGCATTGAGCGTATAACACCACCAGCTTGCTGTTCTCCCCATGACGTAGGTTGAGGCCGCGTCTAATCTCCCTGACTTCAAAATGAGTCGATAATTCAATGAGATCCTTACAGCCCGAGTGCTGATCATACGTGACTATTGCAGAGTGTGATCTTGGTCATTTGGAGGGCCCTGCCGCCCGTAATCCCTAGAAAGGAGTTTGGACTTTTTGCGGCGGTGAAATCGAGGGGTGAAATCTGGGCGGGTCGGGCCGGTGTGAACGCTGAACACGTGTGATGGGCGATAATAAGCGGCACCTGGAGTTCAGTGATAATCAATGGCATTCACCAGTCCGCGGTGCACCGCGCCATCTCGTGGGCGAGATAAAAAACAGAAAAGCAGTGGCGAATAACTCCATTTCGAGACAAGCTGCGAACTTAAGCTAAAATTGTATTCATTTTTTTTATAAATAATTATTGGTCGTGAGTGGTATGTGGGTTGCAAGTAGCCCTGGTACATGCCTCTCTGACCACGCCCGTAAACGGAGCTAGTGTGAGAGCCATGCGGCTAAAACGGCCGAAAACAAGAAATCGGCAGAAATCGCGGACCGGTGGCCCAAGTTGAAGTTCATAACAGAAAAAATATACAGTGTCTACCCGCCAATGTGCGCCACGACGTTCCTAAAGCTTTTTGGACTTTCGTCGCACTTTCATTTTTTTGCTTGGTAACGTATTTTCTTGTAATCCGGGCGATTTTTTTCACCTCTCGCTTCGTTTTGAATGCTCCGCCGCTCACCGGAAGTCAACAAACGCCGCCTGGCAGCGAGTGCTCACGCTAAGTTTGTTTACTTCCGGCGAGCGGCGGAACATTCAAAACGAAGCGAGAGGTGAAAAAAATCGCCCGGATTACAAGAAAATACGTTACCAAGCAAAAAAATGAAAGTGCGACGAAAGTCCAAAAAGCTTTAGGAACGTCGTGGCGCACATTGTCGGGTAGGCACTGTATATTTTTTCTGTTACGAACTTCAACTTGAGCCACCGGTCCGCGATTTCTGCCGATTTCTTGTTTTCGGCCGTTTCAGCGGCATGGCTCTCACACTAGCTCCGTTTACGGGCGTAGTCAGAGAGGCGTGTACCAGGGCTAGGTTGCAAGCTACCATGGCTACTGATCTGGGAAAACCCACGTTTTCGGCCCGACCTGGGCGCCATTGTAACATTGGGGTGCGGCGCCCTTGACCCTACTTGACGGCCCCACCTCCCTCGCCCCCACAACTGCAGTGAGTTAACATTAAAGCTATCACTTCCCGATATCACGATGATAGGAGATTGCATCAGTGTTGCAGGCTGCATCCACTATTTCTATCGTTAGTAATGCGCCTTAACTGCTATGTTGTGTTGATGTATGAGCGCGTATTGACTGAGCAATGGGCATCCAGACACTGATATCTCAACAATGCATGTCGTAGATAAAAGATGAATGCCGCATGTAGTTATGTTATCATTAGATCTACTTCCTGTTTTTAGCAGTGTACGTGTTCGTATTCAAACAACAAGCATGGCACGAATTGGCGTTATCGAGTTATCATTAAAAAAAAAGTATCATTTTTGCTATTTTCATGTCACTGTGTTGCTTTGGGAAGCATGGCCTTACTAATGAGGCAATAAAGTCATATTCCGAGGCGAGCAGAGCATGTAACAAGGCGGTGACCCCCGAGAAGGCTGTGCCAGAGTGATATTGACCTCTCTCCTCCGGGGCATGCGAGCCGTGTAACATGTACCCCCGCGCCACATGTGTTCGTCATTACATCGTGATGTTGTTTTTTAACCGCTTGGCTGGGCAGTGTGCGCTCCCGTAGTATGATGCGCGCCGTCGGCATGCCAGCCCCCAAACTGTCCATGCGAGAGTACTGGGTGCTCTATCGGTGTCTGGAGGGACTCAACCTCATGGTTAGGTCAGTCAACAACACTTAGCTAGTTTGGTTTCCCCTCAATCTACATGTCTCTCCCTCTCCTTCTCTTTCATATCCCGCCATTTTCTCTGTTTGATTTTCGGTTGATACACCTTTGACGTCACTTTTGCCTGGTGTACATGCCTATCCCCGATCTACCCCTTTGACGTCACTTCCGCCTGGTGTACCTGCCTATTCCCGATCTACCCCTTTGACGTCACTTCCGCCTGGTGTACCTGCCTATTCCCGATCTACCCCTTTGACGTCACTTCCGCCTGGTGTACATGCCTATTCCCGATCTACCCCTTTGACGTAACTTCCGCCTGGTGTACATGCCTATTCCCGATCTACCCCTTTGACGTAACTTCCGCCTGGTGTACATGCCTATTCCCGATCTACCCCTTTGACGTCACTTCCGCCTGGTGTATCTGCCTATTCCCCACCCATCCCTCGACGTGTGCTGAGCCACGCCTAAAACCTCGTAGTAGGAGAAGTTGCTTTCGAAGTTACTTTTAATAGTCTTGACTGGAACGTTAATTACTTTCACGTCCGCCAGGTCCTGTAAATCGCGTAACAAATGACACCACATATACACCATAAAGTGTTCTGTATTTAACGAGAAGTTTGCATTTACCCCCTGATTAAGTGATTTATAATGTGGACATTTAGGGAAATACCGTAATATATAACGCAATCATTTACTCAGTAAAGGATTATTAACATTTATACTGACTGAGTGAGCCTGAGGACTGGATGTTTCCCACGTAGACTTGAGACTTCATCTCTCAGCATAGACGAGTGGCAAGCGTTGTAACGGTAGTTAAGGCTGGGAGAGGTTATTCAAAGGGTAAAACATGGACTCGGAATCCTATTAGTTTTTTTAACCCTCACTCTACCCCTCTATCCCCCTCCTCCTCTTCTTGCTAAGGATTCCTTGCTCCATGCTGTTGTCAGACGGCTCTGGTTTGATTTGCAGTTTGGGCTCAGTTCTTATGATTTCGTGTGTGGTGAACGCTTACAGAGCTACGGTACCCTAGTTTGCTTACCTTGTATGATTTTGCAGTTACTTCGGGCGAGAGACGTTTTCATTATTGTGTATTGAACTGGACATGTTGACACAGTATATATGTACAATATGTAACCCGTAATTATCTGATGGTGGTTGACGTGTGTGGTGTGCTGACTATGATGAACGGGTTTATATAATACTTTTTAAATGGACGATTTCGCGAGAGCCAACATATCCTGAAGAGTTGCTGACGCAAATACCATTGCTATGACTGGGTAGTGCATTCCGCTCCGAGAACCTCCCAAGATAGGTGACTGCTTCATGTAGAGGTTTCCGTGTCGCGATCAGTGATTTCTTTGGCCTTCTAATAGTATATCTCCTTAATATTGGACGTACGTTGCGAGACGCGGCAACCTACCGCCCTAGCTGCTTGCGTGGAACTTAATTTCTGTGTCCTGTAGTCTCAAAAAAAAATCATCGTCGGTAAATATTTCACCGTTGTTGTGTCGTCTTGCGTTGTTTATAGCTCAGATCTGACCTTCTCCATCTACGAAAACAGGTTTCTGTGAGTACTGTAGGCAGCGACAGTTAACTTAATGTATATATATATACCCCTACGCCACGTGTCACCTACTCTGTATGTCACGTACGCTGTATGTCACGTACGCTGTATGTGAAACTGTCACGTACTTTGTATGTCACGTACTCTGTATGTCACGTACGCTGTATGTCACGTACTCTGTATGTCACGTACTCTGTATGTCACGTACGCTGTATGTCACGTACGCTGTATGTCACGTACGCTGTATGTCACGTACTCTGTATGTCACGTACTCTGTATGTCACGTACTCTGTATGTCACGTACTCTGTATGTCACGTACGCTGTATGTCACGTACGCTGTATGTCACGTACTCTGTATGTCACGTACGCTGTATGTCACGTACTCTGTATGTCACGGACATCACATGTCACGTACGCTGTATGTCACGTTTATGCCATTGGCTTAGACACGTACTTGGTAATTGGCGGGTTTAGAATTGTGTCACCTGTATAAGCACATGTATAGTCATTATTGTACACATATTTATGGGTTTGTTTCAGCTGGCAACGTTTTGGTATTTAATTTGCATTTATTATAGGCTAAAAACTTTAACTTTCAGTATAACATGTTCCCTTTCCACTTTCAGTTAGATATTTTTCTTGCCATCCTTCGATTAAAGTCATCCTTTGGGGTTCATACTACTATCAACTGTGTACATTTTTTCTGGATTGGTTACGTAATAAATTTCATTTGGTTCATACTTTAGCTTAAACTTTGTTCTGTAGGTGGTTTTGGCCTTTTTATTTGATGTACGCCTACAGTCTGTAATGACCCTGACACTACAGCTACTTTCCGCCAAATACAGCGTCATTCACACAATAAAGTCACTACACCATTGGACATCATTTCTACAGCCCGATGCTTTAAAGACATTCGCTAGTTGTTAAGATAAGATGTTAGTTATGTCTGCTATCACTAGATAAGCCATGGAAGACACTCGTATCATAGATTACACGATAAGGGCAACTCACTATATAGGTCACGCAGTATACTGCAGAGGTCGTGACCTCTATCCTCACGCACGTGTTCCCGCTGTTGGAACGTGTCACTACACAGCTTACAGCTCCACCATAACTGTTACTTAAAGTTTGTGTTCTTCTAATGACGTCTGTACATAAAAGTATCATGTACGTCGATGGTTAACCGCTGTTCTGGACAGTTAGTTTTCATTTTGTGCCTGGTTGCGGATGTGTTTTGCTTAAACCAGACGCAACGGCGTTACTGTGAATGGCATGGTTCCGTATTGTAGTGAAACTAGCATGAAGCTCAAATTGACAACAGTTGATCACGTTGCACCCTTTTATACTTTCGTTATTGATAAAATGTGTCGTTCGGCCCGTTATCGGGACTGCAGTAGCATGCTAGTATCCTTATCAAACCCATGTCCTTGTAAATCACACTCGTCATAACTGTGATTGTTTCAGACCTGTCAGGCCAGAGATCCGCTCTCCCATGGCATGCCAAGGCAGCCCCACAACCCCAACCAACCCCCTCTCGCCTACCAAGAGGCACCAAAGGTCAAGGTCGGATGCCACAGGTGTGTAGTGTCTCACTTTGCATCAGAGAACTCGTCAGGCTACCCGTAAACGTTACGACAGTGTCTCTCTCTTTTTTTTTTTTTTTTTTTTTTTTTTATTTCCATAATAGTACAGCAAGTTGTGACATCAGACAGACAGAAAACATGTTATATTGTTAAGAATATACAACTGTGCAAGAGAGGGATCATGCTAGAAGAGGGATGACCGGTTTCCATTTTCGTAGAAATATTGTCTCGCTACGGTATCGTTCTGTTATTCCAAATTTTTCTATATCGTAATAATATTTAATACAATTTATCAAGCCACAGAGAACAGGGGTAACCTGAGCCCATTTACACTGATAGATATATTTTTTTCCAATGATAATTATATGGTTAAGCAGGCGAGAAAACGGCGCCAGTGTCTCTGATATCGGCAAATACAACGATCGAGGCTGTTGCCGTTTTATTATTATTATTATTAGTGTTCAAGTTCCATTGTACGGACATCAGATATCGATGACATATTAATAACAATATTGCACATAACATACATGACGCTCCAGTTCTTTGTACTATCTCTAGTGTAAAATCCCACTTTGCCTTTCTATAATTGATATATTTCAAGGTAGCTGCCATGTTGACCGACTCCACTTTGGAAATGCAGTAAAACCTCCCTACACCGAATACGGAGTAAATGATAATGGATGATGTCATTGTGGCACCGGTTCCCAGGTCCCGATTTGGTATACATACACGTGTGACTTAGCTCAATTGCAACGGAGGCCCCCGATTCAATCAATGGACGATAATAAGGGAGTTCCTCATTGACCCTCTCCTCACCCTCTTTTTTCCACCTCTGTTACAGGTATCTACAAGGAGGCGACGCCCATGAAGCGAAGTGTCAGCACCAGCAACACCAAGTCGTTCGTCGTGGGCGACTTGACCTCGGGACGAGCGTTTGACAACGGCTGCACGTGTCACCAGAGCTCGGAGGGACGCCTGAACTACCTGGTGGGGCGTCAGACGCAGTGTCACTGCGGGGCGCCCAGACTCCAGCCACAACTCGAGTTTGTCCGCTGCCTCCTGAACATCGGCAAGAAGCTCCAGCAGCTGCCGACCAAGGAGCAGAGAAGTGAGTAGCTGGCTTGGTTTATGGACAGCCTCCCTCCCTAGCTCGTGCTCTGGTCACCAAGGAGCAGAGAGCTGAGTAACTCGCTTGGTTTATGGACAGCCTCCCTCCCTAGCTCGTGCTCTGGTCACCAAGGAGCAGAGAAGTGACTAGCTCGCTTGGTTTATGGACAGCCTCCCTCCCTAGCTCGTGCTCTGGTCACCAAGGAGCAGAGAAGTGAGTAACTCGCTTGGTTTATGGACAGCCTCTCTCCCTAGCTCATGCTCTGGTCACCAAGGAGCAGAGAAGTGAGTAACTCGCTTGGTTTATGGACAGCCTCCCTCCCTAGCTCGTGCTCTGGTCACCAAGGAGCAGAGAAGTGAGTAACTCGCTTGGTTTATGGACAGCCTCTCTCCCTAGCTCGTGCTCTGGTCACCAAGGAGCAGAGAAGTGAGTAACTCGCTTGGTTTATGGACAGCCGCCCTCCCTAGCTCGTGGTCACCAAGGAGCAGAGAAGTGAGTAACTCGCTTGGTTTATGGACAGCCTCCCTCCCTAGCTCGTGCTCTGGTCACCAAGGAGCAGAGAAGTGAGTAGCTCGCTTGGTTTATGGACAGCCTCCCTCCCTAGCTCGTGCTCGGGTCACCAAGGAGCAGAGAGCTGAGTAACTCGCTTGGTCTATGGACAGCCTCCCTCCCTAGCTCGTGCTCTGGTCACCAAGGAGCAGAGAGCTGAGTAACTCGCTTGGTTTATGGACAGCCTTCCTCCCTAGCTCGTGCTCTGGTCACCAAGGAGCAGAGAAGTGAGTAGCTCGCTTGGTTTATGGACAGCCTCCCTCCCTAGCTCGTGCTCTGGTCACCAAGGAGCAGAGAAGTGAGTAACTCGCTTGGTTTATGGACAGCCTTCCTCCCTAGCTCGTGCTCTGGTCACCAAGGAGCAGAGAAGTGAGTAGCTCGCTTGGTTTATGGACAGCCTCCCTCCCTAGCTCGTGCTCTGGTCACCAAGGAGCAGAGAGCTGAGTAACTCGCTTGGTTTATGGACAGCCTCCCTCTGTAGCTCGTGCTCTGGTCACCAAGGGGCAGAGAGCTGAGTAACTCGCTTGGTTTATGGACAGCCTCCCTCTGTAGCTCGTGCTCTGGTCACCAAGGAGCAGAGAAGTGAGTAGCTCGCTTGGTTTATGGACAGCCTCCCTCCCTAGCTCGTGCTCTGGTCACCAAGGAGCAGAGAGCTGAGTAACTCGCTTGGTTAATGGACAGCCTCCCTCCCTAGCTCGTGCTCTGGTCACCAAGGAGCAGAGAGCTGAGTAACTCGCTTGGTTTATGGACAGCTTCCCTCCCTAGCTCGTGCTCTGGTCACCAAGGAGCAGAGAGCTGAGTAACTCGCTTGGTTTATGGACAGCCTCCCTCCCTAGCTCGTGGTCACCAAGGAGCAGAGAAGTGAGTAACTCGCTTGGTTCATGGACAGCCTCCCTCCCTAGCTCGTGCTCTGGTCACCAAGGAGCAGAGAGCTGAGTAACTCGCTTGGTTTATGGACAGCCTCCCTCCCTAGCTCGTGCTCTGGTCACCAAGGAGCAGAGAAGTGAGTAACTCGCTTGGTTTATGGACAGCCTCCCTCCCTAGCTCGTGCTCTGGTCACCAAGGAGCAGAGAGCTGAGTAACTCGCTTGGTTTATGGACAGCCTCCCTCCCTAGCTCGTGGTCACCAAGGAGCAGAGAAGTGAGTAACTCGCTTGGTTTATGGACAGCCTCCCTCCCTAGCTCGTGCTCTGGTCACCAAGGAGCAGAGAAGTGAGTAGCTCGCTTGGTTTATGGACAGCCTCCCTCCCTAGCTCGTGCTCTGGTCACCGAGGAGCAGAGAAGTGAGTAGCTCGCTTGGTTTATGGACAGCCTCCCTCTCTAGCTCGTGCTCTGGTCACCAAGGAGCAGAGAGCTGAGTAACTCGCTTGGTCTATGGACAGCCTCCCTCCCTAGCTCGTGCTCTGGTCACCAAGGAGCAGAGAGCTGAGTAACTCGCTTGGTTTATGGACAGCCTTCCTCCCTAGCTCGTGCTCTGGTCACCAAGGAGCAGAGAAGTGAGTAGCTCGCTTGGTTTATGGACAGCCTCCCTCTGTAGCTCGTGCTCTGGTCACCAAGGGGCAGAGAGCTGAGTAACTCGCTTGGTTTATGGACAGCCTCCCTCTGTAGCTCGTGCTCTGGTCACCAAGGAGCAGAGAAGTGAGTAGCTCGCTTGGTTTATGGACAGCCTCCCTCCCTAGCTCGTGCTCTGGTCACCAAGGAGCAGAGAGCTGAGTAACTCGCTTGGTTAATGGACAGCCTCCCTCCCTAGCTCGTGCTCTGGTCACCAAGGAGCAGAGAGCTGAGTAACTCGCTTGGTTTATGGACAGCTTCCCTCCCTAGCTCGTGCTCTGGTCACCAAGGAGCAGAGAGCTGAGTAACTCGCTTGGTTTATGGACAGCCTCCCTCCCTAGCTCGTGGTCACCAAGGAGCAGAGAAGTGAGTAACTCGCTTGGTTCATGGACAGCCTCCCTCCCTAGCTCGTGCTCTGGTCACCAAGGAGCAGAGAGCTGAGTAACTCGCTTGGTTTATGGACAGCCTCCCTCCCTAGCTCGTGCTCTGGTCACCAAGGAGCAGAGAAGTGAGTAACTCGCTTGGTTTATGGACAGCCTCCCTCCCTAGCTCGTGCTCTGGTCACCAAGGAGCAGAGAGCTGAGTAACTCGCTTGGTTTATGGACAGCCTCCCTCCCTAGCTCGTGGTCACCAAGGAGCAGAGAAGTGAGTAACTCGCTTGGTTTATGGACAGCCTCCCTCCCTAGCTCGTGCTCTGGTCACCAAGGAGCAGAGAAGTGAGTAGCTCGCTTGGTTTATGGACAGCCTCCCTCCCTAGCTCGTGCTCTGGTCACCCGAGAGCCCCACGACACTTTGGTCGATGGTTCGAGCCCCGCTGTGGCCATGGCTGTCTGGTCGCAGGATAAAGATCCCATGTCGTTCTTGGCATCGAGTAGGGCTTACCCCCGGGGACATTGCTCCACTCTCCCTTCCTTCTCCTACTGACTCGATATGACCAAAATTGGTTAAAGCGTCTTGAATATAAAACCAACCAACCTCTCTAGCTCACGTTGGTACGCCGGCTGAGCTGCAGATCAACAGGTCGGGGGTTTGAACCCTGGTCCGGCAAGTTTCATGCAAACCTATCTCTGGGCCAAAAAACCTCCTACTGGAGACTATTTAGTCCTCATGTACACAACACGGCCTCACAAAGCCAACATTTCATTTCGTTTGGTTTCTCCCTTATATGATATGCACTCTTGTGAAGAAGTGTTGCATCATCGTTTTCTGTACTTCCTTTGGTAAAATACGCGGAAGTTGCCAGTGGGAAATGAATTATACAAGTTGAACAAGAGGTGATATTAATAAAGATTAATTTAGTGGTGCGCGAAGGCTCTACACCGGTATCATACTGTTTGTGTGATGTGAATCTTTTATGTATACATGTGTATCCATACTGTTTGAAGATAACTCCCTGTATTAGTTCTGCGACGTTAACATATTTGACCCACACGCGCTCGTACGTCGTGGTCCGGTTGTCCATAGTTACATTACGTCACATACCGTCGTCATGGTAACACATCGCGTGTGCTGTGTGTTGCAGCCACGCGACTGATCGCTGAGCTGAACATGGTCAACCTGAACCTGCCGGCCCGAGTGTGGCTGCCCATCCATAGCAACGTGGACCACCACATCGTGCGCATCCCCCACACCCAGGCCGTCGTCCTCAACTCCAAGGAGAAGGTGAGGCTAACGGCCGCCCGCTGCAGGCTGCAGGCTCGGATGTCAGCAGTCTCACACTATAATGGCTTATTTCTATGACTTGTTCCTATGAATTAACCCTTTTATAATGACGTTCTATGACTTGTTCCTATGGATTAACCCTTTTATAATGACGTTCTATTGCTTGTTCCTGTGAATTAACCCTTTTATAATGACGTTCTATGACTTGTTCCTATGAATTAACCCTTCTATAGTGACGTTCTATGACTTGTTCCTATGAATTAACCCTTTTATAATGACGCTCTATGACTTGTTCCTATGGATTAACCCTTTTATAATGACGTTCTATGACTTGTTCCTATGGATTAACCCTTTTATAATGACGTTCTATTGCTTGTTCCTGTGAATTAACCCTCTTATAATGACGTTCTATGACTTGTTCCTATGAATTAACCCTTCTATAGTGACGTTCTATGACTTGTTCCTATGAATTAACCCTTTTATAATGACGCTCTATGACTTGTTCCTATGAATTAACCTTTCTATAGTGACGTTCTATGACTTGTTCCTATGAATTAACCCTTTTATAATGACGCTCTATGACTTGTTCCTATGAATTAACCCTTCTATAGTGACGTTCTATGACTTGTTCCTATGAATGAACCCTTCTGTAGTGACGTTCTATGACTTGTTCCTATGAATTAACCCTTTTATTATGACGTTCTATGACTTGTTCCTATGAATTAACCCTTTTATAATGACGTTCTATGACTTGTTCCTATGAGGGTTTCTTTTGGCTCTCCCCTGTGACTTTAATGTGACTTATTCCTAGTTTTTTTCTTGCGATTTTTTCCTACGATTCTTGCCTTTGACCTAGACATATATGGGATCAATTTGTTAGAAATGTATGTATCTACTCGAGCTGATATGTGAAAGATATGTAACATTTTGTATGAGCTCTGCATCTAATAAGCCTTGCTTCTGCTGCTGTTAATTTCTTTCATATTATTCCCTTTTGAGGTTGTATGAGCTTTTCGAACAACTGTAACTATTCTATCGATTATCAGAAGATAAGCATCTTCACTTAACGGCAGAGAGATGTCTGAGTGAATGATATAACGGCCCCCCTCCGCCTCCTCTCCCCTCCCTGTAGGCCCCCTTCCTGGTGTACGTGGAGGTGCTGGAGTGCGAGAACGCCCACACGGCCCCCGTGCCCTCCAAGATGCTGGAGAACACCCTGCGCTACACCCGCTCAGAGGAGGACCTCACCCAGTACCACACGCGCGCCGAGGGGTCGCCCAAGCTGGAGTTCAGCGTCTATGGCAACGGTAACCATGGCGACTATGACGACGCCGACTGTTGGTCGCAGGAAGACGACGATATCATTCAGGTTTGTGACTCGCGTTTTTCTTTCAACTATTGATCCTGATTACTCCCAAATTTTACCGGTGTAATTTCAACTTTCCTAAAATACAGAATACATCTAGATATAACTTATAACTGAAACGAAACAACTGTTTTACTCGACTGGCAACCGATTTACTTAGAACCCCATTATTTCGTTTTCCTTTAATATACCACACATTGATGCAGTCCATCAGTTCACAACGGCTATGCGTTTAATTCCCATCCGTCACCCCGACTGCGGTGTGTCATCGTAGCGCTGCCCTCGCTTTCAGCAGTACTCGTTGAAGGCGCGGCCCAGTGCAGACACCCTCTCCCAGTTCTCTGTGGAGAGCACGACAAGCGCCGATAGCAAGGAACCAGTCTACATCTCACCGGGCGACATCCGCCGGCGACTCTCGGAAAACATCTCGGCCCCCAAGAAAAAGTTCGAGGTGAGCCCTGTAGGCGATTCATTAATGTTTCAAAGTTAAAATGACCGCGATGGGCTTGGGTAATATGTGACGTCTCATTCTGACTTTGGTGGCCATTTTGCGCGCCAATGCCTGCTGTAAAACGTAGTTGTATCCACAGTACAATTTGAATGGAAACAAGGCATAATGATCCACGCTCTACGTTTCGGGAGCCACTGATCGTATAGTAACATCCGGGCATTGCTTTGACCCCAGCGTGACCCCGAGGACCCGTCGGCGGCGGCCATGAAGGAGCCATGGGAGGAGAAGGAGCGCCGAATCAAGGAGACGTCGCCCTACGGACACCTGCCCAACTGGAGGCTCCTCTCCGTCATCGTCAAGTGCGGCGACGACCTGCGGCAGGAGCTGCTCGCCTACCAGGTCCTCAGCATGCTCCAGGTGAGTGGGGGTGGGGGGGGGGGGGGGGGTGGCTGCTCGCCTACCAGGTCCTCAGCATGCTCCAGGTGAGTGGGGGTGGGGGGGGGGGTGAGGGGCTGCTCGCCTACCAGGTCCTCAGCATGCTCCAGGTGAGTGGGGGTGAGGGGGGGGGGATCAGTGGCTGCTCGCCTACCAGGTCCTCAGCATGCTCCAGGTGAGTGGGGGGGGGGGGGTGAGGTGGGGTCAGTGGCTGCTCGCCTACCAGGTCCTCAGCATGCTCCAGGTGAGTGGGGGTGGGGGTGGGGGTGAGTGGCTGCTCGCCTACCAGGTCCTCAGCATGCTCCAGGTGAGTGGGGGTGGGGGGTGGTTGAGGGGCTGCTCGCCTACCAGGTCCTCAGCATGCTCCAGGTGAGAAAGGGTGAGGGGGGGTCAGTGGCTGCTCGCCTACCAGGTCCTCAGCATGCTCCAGGTGAGTGGGGGTGGGGGGGGGGGGTGAGTGGCTGCTCGCCTACCAGGTCCTCAGCATGCTCCAGGTGAGTGGGGGTGGGGGGGGGGTGAGTGGCTGCTCGCCTACCAGGTCCTCAGCATGCTCCAGGTGAGTGGGGGTGGGGGGGGGGTGAGTGGCTGCTCGCCTACCAGGTCCTCAGCATGCTCCAGGTGAGTGGGGGTGGGGGGGGTGGGTGAGGGGGGGTCAGTGGCTGCTCGCCTACCAGGTCCTCAGCATGCTCCAGGTGAGTGGGGGTGGGGGGGGGGGTGAGTGGCTGCTCGCCTACCAGGTCCTCAGCATGCTCCAGGTGAGTGGGGGTGGGGGGTGGTTGAGGGGCTGCTCGCCTACCAGGTCCTCAGCATGCTCCAGGT
>OZ025256.1:18512865-18680438 GCA_964019135.1 Arenicola marina | reverse complement strand
ATTCACATCGACTTCGGCTTCGTGCTCTCCAACTCGCCGGGGAAGAACCTCGGCTTCGAGACGTCCGCCTTCAAGCTGACCCACGAGTTTGTGGAGGTGTGTGTTCACTAACCCCCCCCCCCCCCCCCCCCCACCCTCCCCACCCGCCTCCCTTGTGGGGGATTACGGGAGTTTTCTTCTCTAATAGCTTTATTTGGTGGCGACAAATATGTTTTTATTTTGATTGGAACGTATATTATCTGTACAGGCAATATTTAGTGAAATATCAAGGCAGTAAGTTCTGGAATATACTAACTAAGGGAACACAATTATTCAAATCTGTCAAGGTATTCTAAACGCTGGTGTCAGCGCCAGATGTCTTCCCGTGTCATTATAAATCTTGTACATTGTGCAGCATAGTAACGGCTTAAAGGGTCTATGGAATGAGGTTTCATTACATATCTTTATGTACTTCGTCAATCATGTTATTTAATAACTGTCGGTCAATAGCACTTGCTGAATAAAAGTCAACAATAAATATTAACGCAACGTTACATGAAATCTTTTCTTATCTTATGGTAACGTTTTTTAATGCTCAGGAGTGATATAACCAAATTACCTGGTTTAGAAGGACGTGTACATGGCTTACACGATATTGGTCATGGAACTTGTCTGCCGGCGCGTGATTGTCTGGTCTCTCTCGTCACGGATATGACGTGTTTTGATTGACAGGTGATGGGCGGCCTGGGCAGCGATCTGTTTGAGTATTACAAGATCCTGATGCTGCAGGGCCTGGTGGCCGCCCGCAAACACAGCGAGAACATCGTGGCGCTGGTGGAAATCATGCAGAGTGGTACGTCGGGTAACCCTACATCTGGGCCATGTGGTGTCCAACCCAGTGTCATAGTCCCACTGGCATATTGCGCCGAGTCAAAGTTATTAGTCTTAGTGAGAGTATAATTAGAAAGTTATCTCCGTCCTCAGTGGATGTCTCACATTTCATTAACGGGTACGATATGAAGTGATATTAGTATGGACGTTTGGTGTAGATAAGAGTGTAAATAATTAATGTGTATTCGTGATAATAAAGGCTGCGGGGGGGGGGTCGCTATGTGCCGTGATCAATGCGAGGCGGTTTGGTGGGTACATAGGGTGTGCGTGGTTTCAGGATCGGATCTGCCGTGCTTCGGCAAGGGCGTGAGCACCATCAAGGGTCTGAAGGATCGCTTCCACATGAACCTGACGGAGGAACAGCTTCAGCTCCTCATCGACAACATGGTCGAGTCGAGCATGAACTCGCTCACCACGCGGCTCTACGACGGCTTCCAGTACTTCACCAACGGCATCTTGTGATGTGACAACCCTACCCAGCGGCACGACCCGCCCCATCCCCCAAGCGTCGTCACCTCCACCCCCTCAGCACCCGCCCCCAGCGTACACTGAGGGGCGGTAGGGGAAGGAGAGGGTAGGGTTGAGGGGAGGCCGCAAGAAGTATGGCGCCCCCACCCCCCCTCCCCGCCATCCCGCCCCCGCGCCTCCTCTCCACAGCGTGGGCTGCACACAGTCGGCGGACGGCGGGAGCGGGGTCGCTGCGGAACTTGACGTCACGTGATCAATGGCGCTGGGCGTTGCGGAACGCTAGACGTCACGTGACCAATGGCGCTGGGCGTTGCGGAACTCGACGTCACGTGATCAACGGCGCTGGGCGTTGCGGAACGCTAGACGTCACGTGACCAATGGCGCTGGGCGTTGCTAAACGCTAGACGCGGCGATGATCGGTTCTCGTTACGCGAAGACCCGGATCACTGCGGATCACGTGATCTCCACCGTGGACACGCAACACGTGACTGACGAGGGTCTTTGTGTCGCGTCGTGTCACGTGACCGGATGTGGTGGCCCGCGCACAGTGAGGCCGCGTGATGGAAAACTGCGATCACAGGTCACACACTGACCATAAATAACAACTGAGGGGAGACAAAGACAAAGAGATAAAGGGAGTCAAGTGGTACAATCGTAAGTTGACATGACGGGGGGGTATCCCCGTGGGTCTCGGTCGTCTCTGCCGTCACCGCCCAGTACGAGGCGACATGGATGTCATTGTCAAGGTTAAACCGCGGCAGCCACCCGCTAGCCAATAGTTAAAATTGTTACCCAGACCACTGCCGACTACCCCCCGCCCCCACCCAACATGCCCCCCCTCCCCCCCCCCCCCCCACCCCACCCCGCGCATCGAGTCGACTTCTAAACTCAACCTCTTTTGTCTTTCAATCTGCGGCACGCGCCTGTCTAGCATGGCGTACGGGAGGCGGTCACGGACCAACCAACCAGTGTGTATGTCTGGATCCACTCTCCCCGGGGTACCGGTGTACCCGGTGTCACCTGTAGTGACAGGGGTGAGAACCTAGGTAACTGGAAGAGTGAATACATGGGGAGTTATAACGCAGGCTTGTTTGAGTTGCATGCTATATTCATGAGGCTTCCTATGTAAGCCACACGTGTATATAAAACCAATTTATGTAATAATTTTGGGTTAACTATATGATTGCCATACCCAAAAAAGTCATTCGTATGCAAGGCATATTTATTGTATCTTTTTATCGATGTACAAATGTAAAAAAAGGAGTTATTATTTCTGCTGGGGCGTAGACGAAATTGTACATAAAGATCAAAAGGAATGTGCCGACTTTGATCAAAACCGTTTTCTGTGTGATTCCAGTTCACCTTTGAGGCATTACTCTCCCCTATATCTCCCACAGTAATTCAGGTCCAGGGATAAGATTCGTTCGCTGTCCATATCGTACATTCTCTCGGTGTGTATCTTCGTGAGCCTGGTGTTGATTGTACCAAGGCATGAGGCCGTATATTGATTAAGGGGATCTGGACATGCAAAAACCCGAGATGGGCCCGTTGTGCACAAATTGAGAGCGTATTTTCATGCTTTTCTGCTATATCTTCTTGAAGTAGTCACATAACATGTACAAAACACATGTCAACTACCGATTATCGCATATGTATTTAAGAAGATATAGTCTAAGAAAAGAGAAATGCTCGCTCGAGCAATGTTTACGGACAGCCATCTTGTTGCGCATGTCTCATTCCCCTTAATTGCACCACAACGATGTGCACTGGCTTAGATAATTTTACGTTCCTGTAATCACTAAATACAAATCGCGTTTCTGGTGTCAAAATTTCAGTGGCAATTATGTACAATCTTTGCTGGGTTATATGTACATACGGCACTCCACGTATAGATAATAGTGGTCTCAGCGAGTCGATGCGGAATATTGAGGTTTTCCTTTTCGATGATCTCTTCACGCTTGTTTGAATGTTAGATAAGAATGAGTCATAATAAGGGGAGATGTTAACATCACATAAGGACCCCTCGTTACTAAGGCGAAGAGATGGGTGTGCTAGTTCTGAACTAATGCCCTATTTCTTTCACACCAACCACCCTAATGCCGTTTTACTTGTAACTTGGCTTGTCTGACTGGGGAAATGACAGGTTTTTATTTATTAAAGTGCGCTGAGAATGAGATGTGGCATCAGCCGGATGCTGTTGTAGGCTTGAAACACGCCCATTGCTTGTATTCTACATTTAGTCGGACCAACGAAACTGACCCGGGCCACACTGTGTGTGCTATATCGCCCTTAGTTGAACTACAATGACGTGTGTGTCTTGATCCTTGGCTACCAGAAATCGTTTTGTGCGGGGTGTTGGGCCGGAACTATATATCATAAACCCTTCTTTTACATCTGGTCACTACTGGCAAATCTTTTGATGGGCATTTTCTGCACAGTTTTAGAATCTCCAGTTTTCAGTTCGATTTGAGTGAATAAATCAATGTCTCTTTAGATTGGCATATCTGCAAACTCGATTCGTGCAGTAAATGGTACGCGTGAGTAATACGTGAGCTATATGCTGAAAGTGGAAGTGGAAAAACCACCAATCATTAAAATTCCTCACATGAGATGACCTGGTGTCTGATTTTGCATGTCCCTGTATGTGTCTCGGTTGCACGTTGCCATGTCCAAATGTACTGGTGTACCAAGAAATGAGAAAAGTATTTGGGTAAAGATCTATGAAAGTATTTTCATCTCGTCCTGGTCGATGTTTATAGATTGAACGCCATCTGGTGTAGTATATGTTTTTCCGACCCACTTGGTGCTTTGATGTGTTTAGTTTAGATCCCAGCTACGCGCTGTCCTTAGATTGACGTGCTAGAGAGAAAACTTGTAAATACATAATGACGTCATCCCTGACGCTTCGCTTGGAGACCCTTAGCGACCCTTACTTCTAAACCAGTGCCTGTCCTACGTTGAAGTTAAGATATATTTTAACCTGCAGCTAGTTTCACTTTATAGTTAGAATTTCCTGTTCCATCTAGACATTCTACCACGTCTATCCTCCGCTTTGTCCACTGGCTGTGTCTGTGGACCTATGGGCTGTCATTCTGAACTCTTCTCACTCACTCACTCTTCTATTCTCAAGTGTTCTGCGCGTGACGGACGCCGTGACCAATGACAGTCTCAGTGGCTAGTGACTGCGGGATTATAATGGATGGCGCTTTTGCGATGATGTTTTTTTTGCGCTGCTTTGCGTGTACATAAAAATACTGTCCTTTGTGATCGGTTTTTAGCGCCACTTTTTCATGGAATCTGTGACTTGTAATCAAATAGATGTGTTGGCGTCGTGAGGTAAGCGACGCGTTCCGGTGTTGCTCTTTTTGTACGTGTGTCGTGTCTTCACCTTCCGCCCAAACCTGCCTCTGTTGGCCAGATAGATGTCCTCATCGTACCACGTGCTCACTCGCCCGCCCGCCCGCCCGCTACCGACAACCCCTGTAGTCCTGCCGTTGATTTCGGCATGTGCCCAAACAACGTCCAGTATCCACAACCAAATGAATGTCTATTCATCTTTGCAGTGGATCTAGCTGTCCGTACATGGTGTCTCCCCAATGGAATCTGTGGCAGTTGTATTATAAACTCCGCTAGTCCATGTACATAGTGAGCAATGTGCGTTGCATTTTTTTTCTTTGAAGGTGATATTGCTAGCCAGAATAATGATTCATTCGTTATATCTATATCTGAGTCATCACTAAGTCATACCTTCATTCCAGTGTTGATTATCACCCAAGTGTTAACCACTCACGTAATTACTCGCAAGCCGACCGGCATGGCTCCGATATCTGCTTTCATCACCCCGTGAAGGTCAATTCCTGCTGACCGATCCTGTTTGTGTGATGTGGCTGTGTTGGGACAAGTTCTTAGACGATATGGGGACTATGACATAACCCAGTAGATATGGGGCCTATAACATAGCCCTGTAGATATGGGGCCTATAACATAGCCCAGTGGTCAGTGGTCCGCTAAACAAGGTGAATGTCTGAAGACACGCAACAGGAAGTCGATGGGCCGTTTATCACGGCCGGAAGAAGTTGTCTCCTGAAAGAACATCTGAAAAAGAAGCCCTCCCCCCTGCCCATTGTGGCACTTGTATGAAAGAATTATGATAACATATTTGAAGCAAAGAGCAATGCAAACAATCATTTAACTGCGGGGTTTGAGCTTGAGCGAACAGCGGCTTTGAGGTGCTTGTTCGGTTCATCGTGAGAAGCTTGCTTCTCCTTTTTGCTGGTAACTAATCTGTCACGTGATTCCATTTCTGTGATGTAAGACGCTTGTTCATTGGCCAAAATCAGTTTCGTTTGCCTCTAAGCGTTAGGTTTGTATTTTATCAAGTATTAGGAATTGCTACAGTTTTGTGTTTACAGTTTGTTTAATGTCCTCTATGTCGGCGTGTGCGTTTTTTGTGTCCATCTTGTGGTATTTTTATGTGGAGTCATGGAAACCCATTTCCATGGCAACGTTTACTTCAAACAACTCCTTGGTCGTTACGCTTACCAATGCAATTGCCCGTGGGATGTACCATATAGGAAAATTCGACTTGATGTATTACCCTTATTGCTGGCTAATAGGTGTGAAGGAATACAAGCTACTTGCTTCATAACGTCTTAAATATTCTTTAGTTTGTGGATTGCTCATGGTTTCTGAATTGAAGCTTACACATTCGATCATAATGCTATTTTTCTATTTGGGGGAGTAATATGACATTACGTGTAACCTCAACCTGCGCGATTGTATTGTTACCATGGAGCCAAGAGTTGGCTCTTGTGTCTTCACGTTGGAAGCAGATTTACTTGTGATCTTCGGTTGCCTTCGATGCGATGCTCGTTTCTCAAAATCGTCAGGAGGTTGGTTGGATAGGAATATGCATTATTTACAGCAGTATTGCCTACACAGCGAGGCACCTCCCACCCAGGCTACTTCTACTTCCTTGGAATATTGGCTACGAACCTCCTGGGCACAATCCTCCCAAGTTTACAATGATGGAGATCGTGTGGGGCTAAACTCACTTGCATGTTGTTGTTTACAGCCCGATGTTATAAGCCTTTGTTAATTAAGGCGTCGCTCGTACGGTTTATGGTGTACCAAGCAATGATAGACGATTTATTTGTATATCATTATTATACTCCTTTAGTTACGTGGTACCCGTATGTCCTTATATGGCCTTGACCTTGACGGCTACAAACCTGACACCCCTGGTACGTACTCTTTGAAGAGGCTACGTCACTAATGTACCAGCGTGATCATATAACTACATATATGTATATATACGGTTCTTGGACACACGTGTTCATTCATTTCAAAACGAACAAGCGGCGTCAACGACAAAACAAAAGGATATCACGTAATCTATATGTTACGCTCAGTCTGTGTAAATGAGTGGTAAAACGAGTGAACATGTCGACTTATTGCATGGCGAAAAACTGCCGGAATTAGGTCGTGTCCTAACAGATTATTTGCGGTGGGCATCCCTGTTAATTAATTTTACGACAGTCGCCGCGGTATCCTTCTTAGTAACAACGCTCATTGTATGCCCAGACTTTATAAAGTGTCACTGTTTCTATATGCTCACCCAAAAAAAAACAGGAAACTATTTTTTTTCCAAGTCTGCAAAATATTGTGGGTGGTCGTTTTAGTTGCTGATATGCAGGTATCGCCCGGTTGCATGAATGGCCGCCCATGGGGTGTCCTCTAGCTCATTTAGATCCGTCTAGCGGCTAGTGTTTTAGCGTATGCGTGTCCAGGGAATCGACCTCCTAACAACTATAGCTGGTGTTTCAAGGGGATGTGCGCTTTCCAACTACACACTGAGAGGCTAGGGTCGCTTCAAACATCTTCCATGTTTTCATGATGGTAGTCTGCGCCGGTTTAATGTAGTCGTTGTACTCGTATATCTGCGTCTCCGGACGATGTATGAAAGAAAATAATAAACTATCTTTGCAAAATACTTTGCGGTGTCGTGGTTACTGATTAGAAGCCTTGCAAGGGTTTAAGGAAGTCGTTTGCGAGTTGTTTTACATGACGGTGTTCGATGCCCCGGTTCGATGCTATATTCCGTTAACACCTACATCCCACTGAAGAAACCTATATTTGCATGAAACGTTGAATAATAAATTACAGTGGTAATGACTGAGTAGATCGCTTTCTTGATTGCCTGATTTCACTGTGGAGTGGATGGATGCGTGGTGTTACGTGCACCCACTGGGCTAAACCCGGCCAAGGAGCCTCCTCCCGGGACAATGAGGGGAAAGGTGTGAAACAATCGCTTGGTCGAGGCTGGAACCCGGATCCCTGGGGCAGAAGGTCAGAAACAGACTACCAACTGACGTTACGGGTGTCCTCGCCAACTCTAAACTAACACCAGAAAATATTACACAAAATCTCACAAGCTAAACCTGCAGCGTTGCTTACCAGGCCTGTCTCTAACTTATCACGGGGTGCCGTTAGAGCCAGGCAGCATTTCCTGTCTTTGCGGTGTTGCAGCGCATAATGGCGCGGCTGGCGCTGATCGAATAAATGTGCCCAGAAAAAGCCCTGACATTGCAAGTTAGGACAATAAATCGAAGTATTTTCCTTCCGCCAGGTGAGTAAATTGCATAAGGATTCTGGAAAGATCCATATTTTGTCGGCTAGTTAAAAACTGTGCGCTCTACTCGGAAATATGCGCTGCAACATCGCAAAAACAGCAAATGCTGCCTGGCTCTAACGGCACCCCGTGATGCGTTGGAGACAGGCCTGGTAACAGCGTTGCAAGCGACGAGTACTTGGGTACTAGTTAAAGAACGAGCTGGAGTGCATTCGCCAAAATAAAGCACGAGACGCGATAGCGTCGAGTGGTTTATTTGGGGAATGCACGACAGCGAGTTCTTTAACGTTCTTATAAAATGGTTATAACTAGGCATGACATGGGCTCACGTTAGGACACAGAAATTGACTATTGTGTCAATTGCACTGCCCGACGAATACATGAGGCACATTGTGGAAACAACGGTTCGTCATTGTGAAGCCCCAGGGGGGAGGGTAGGGGTGGGAAGGCGTGGATGAAATAGACATTTTGGAAGTCATTGCTTCTTAGTTTCGTGAAAACATAGTCCCCTGAAAAGCGATATGACGGATATAATGAGAAATATATGCAATCGATAACTGTGGAATTTCCATATATTTTGAGATTTCTGATCTAACCCCCCCCCCTTTGGTGCTTAACATAGAATTATGCATTCCATTGTTTGTCTTGAAATTGGCAAGTTCTGTCAACACCAGCCAACTCAGCTCCGCTCAGCTCAGCTCGACTGATTATACCGTGACACTTGACGAGTCAATATTAACAACTGTTTATCTAGATAATGCACAGTTTTTCCGTTCATCATTAAAATAAAGCACTGTTTTCCGTTATTTATTTGAATAACGCACACTTACGTTAATACAACACGGCTAAGTCTGTTTTTCGATCCATTCTTCAAGATAATTAAAGTGTTCGTGCCATGACTTTGTCTTGCTCAGAGTTAACTTGGTTTAGGGAAGATCAACAAATAACAATTTGTTTTAATAGAAGTTAGAACATTTTTTATTCCACGATATGACTATCAACGCGTTCGTCAAAGAAGCAAAAGTGAGATCTGGCGGGTTTATTTCTGGGAGCACTGCATCTGAGCGTTTTTTGAAAATTCCCCAATGATGTCACAAGATTGACAGGTGAGCTTTGATGCATTGCGTAGGCATCTGTGGTCGAGGGTGTGTATTGTTTTTATGGTTGAGTGCGTTTCGTTGAGCTCAAGCCAATGAGCAGAGAGAATCTGAGTCTCAATATAAAAGCACATGCGTTTGTATTCCCCTTTGACGCCACTTTCCTCGCTCGCAGAAGTTAACTTGGTAGGTGCGAAAACAAGTGGAAAAAGTATGCCCTTCTACTATTTGGGACGTTACAGCTCGATACTATAAGCATGGAAACACAGAAGATTAATATGAGCTAAAGTTGTTTTGGCGTGGCACGAACACTTTAAGCGATAATTAAGATCTTCAAGATAAATTAATCAAGCGACATCAGGACAGGCAGCTTCACATCTGGGGATCTCACATCAGGGGACTTCACTTCAGGCGATTCCACAGCAGGCGACTTCACTTCGGGCGACTTCTCTACAAGGGACTTCACATCAGGGGACTTCACTTCGGGCGACTTCTCTACAAGGGACTTCACATCAGGGGACTTCACTTCGGGCGACTTCTCTACAAGGGACTTCACATCAGGGGACTTCACTTCGGGCGACTTCTCTACAAGGGACTTCACATCAGGGGACTTCACTTCGGGCGACTTCTCTTCAAGGGACTTCACATCAGGGGACTTCACTTCGGGCGATTCCACAGCAGGCGACTTCACTTCGGGCGACTTCTCTTCAAGGGACTTCACATCAGGGGACTTCACTTCGGGCGACTTCTCTACAAGGGACTTCACATCAGGGGACTTCACTTCGGGCGACTTCTCTTCAAGGGACTTCACATCAGGGGACTTCACTTCGGGCGACTTCTCTTCAAGGGACTTCACATCAGGGGACTTCACTTCGGGCCACTTCTCTACAAGGGACTTCACATCAGGGGACTTCACTTCGGGCCACTTGTCTACAAGGGACTTCACATCAGGGGACTTCACGTCGGGCGACTTCTCTTCAAGGGACTTCACATCAGGGGACTTCACAACAGGCGATTTCACAACAGGCGACTTTACAACGGGCGACTTCACAACAAGCGACATTAGGGCAGGCAACTTGACATCTGGGGACTTCACATCTGGGGACTTAACAACAGGTGACTTCAAGACAGGTGACCTCACATCAGGCGGCTTCACAACCGGAAAATTCACGTCTGGGGACTTCGCATCAGGAAACTTCACATCAACCGACTTCACATCAGGCAACTGCACAACAGGCGACTTCTCATCAGGCAAATTCACGTCGGGGGACTTCGCATCAGGAAACTTCACATCAGGCAACTTCACAACAGGTGACTTCCAAACAGGCGACTTCACATCAGGAAAATTCACAGACAAGACTTCGAGACAGGTGACCTCACATCAGGCGGTTTCACAACCGGCAAATTCACGTCTGGGGACTTCGCATCAGGAAACTTCACATCAGGCAACTTAACAACAGGTGACTTCCAAACAGGCGACTTCACATCAGGAAAATTCAAAACAGGTGACTTCAAGACAGGTGACCTCACACCAGGCGGCTTCACAACCGGAAATTTCACGTCGGCGGACTTCGCATCAGGAAACTTCACATCAGGCAACTTCACAACAGGTGACTTCCAAACAGGCGACTTCACATCAGGAAAATTCAAAACAGGTGACTTCTCATCAGGTGACCTTACATCAGGTGACTTCAAATCATGGGGCTTCAACATCACACCTGGAGAATTCATGGCAGCTACGGGTTGGGCCGTGGTAATGTAGGGACCGGGTGTGGCCCGCACAGTTTGACGCGCGCCCATCTCTCATAGCAGGACAGTCCGACATCTGTGTACTGGATGTATGAGGTACGAAATTGTCCCGGTAGTCTGGCCTTGGTGGACTGACATTTCGGGGGCAGTTCCTGACGAAATGTCCTGGCTGCCCACATCCGTAATATGCGAATCGGTCCGGCGTCCCCTGGGTGAAACGACTGTCCCTCGGTTGAGGCTGGTTAGGCCGGACACGTACCACCAAGGCCAAAATGCTGGATAACTCTCTTGAGTTCCTCTTGTAACTCTTGTACATCCGATCTCCCTCTGGAGATATCGCACGGGCTGCATCGTTTGGCCAGGCTGTCCCGTCAGGATTGGATGAACTCCCGTTAGTTTTCTCCGGGACACGGGCTATTCTATGGCTGTCTGTCTCTGGCTCAATGGCTTCTTGCTTACCCGTACGGCCTTCCTCGACCTGGGTGCTCCGTCGGCTGGGTTAAGGCGTCCAGGAAGTTAACAAAGTCATATACGGCCTCATCGATGTCACGGGGTTCTTTAATGTATTCGACGTGGAAGGTCACTTCGTTGTCGGTCAGTCCGTCTAAGAATCGTCGGAGAAGGTCTTCTTGGCGAGTGGTAGAGTCTCGTCTCGGGTATGCCTTGTCGTATAAGCGTTTCAGCTCTGAGGCGTAGGTTTCCACCGGCTCGCCGGCCTTCTGGCTTCGGTTACTAAATTTAGCGGCATATGACTTGGAAGTCTCAATTCTTCTAAATGTATTTCTCAACTCGCCAACAAGGGCCCTGAAATTATTCCGCACCTTTCGTGGCAGCTGACCGTATACGAAATCGCCAGCCACACCCTGCAACTTTGGGAGAAGTTTATCCAGTCTGTCTTCCGAATTCCAACTCTGTCAATCAGCCACATCCTGAAACCGACTGAACCATACGTCCCAGGCTTCACGACCGGTGAATGGGGGCAATTTCGACCCCCTGGAAGGGGTGTCGCGGTGCTTTTGCGAAGTGGGCCAATTCATCGCATCATCCCCGTCAATTGCAGACGCCTCTGTTGTTGAGGGTGATTCATGTCTCCTGCGGATGGCCGCCTGGTTCTTCTTTCGGTGGGACCAACGTCTCCCGCCTTGATCGGCCACAGTCCGCCGCGGTGGAGGTCCGCAAAGGCAGGCATCTGTGGAGCCTGCTGTGCCGGCTCGGACCCCATCATGGGTGCACAAGACGTCATAGCGGGGGGCTGGGTCCGTTTCTGTGGGGCCCGATATGCCTGCTGGACCGGGTCGGACCACATCATGGGAGCACAAGACGTCATAGCGGGGGGCTGGGTCCGTTTCTGTGGGGCCCGATATGCCTGCTGGACCGGGTCGGACCACATCATGGGAGCACAAGACGTCATAGCGGGGGGCTGGGTCCGTTTCTGTGGGGCCCGATATGCCTGCTGGACCGGGTCGGACCACATCATGGGTGCACAAGACGTCATAGCGGGGGGCTGGGTCCGTTTCTGTGGGGCCCGATATGCCTGCTGGACCGGGTCGGACCACATCATGGGTGCACAAGACGTCATAGCGGGGGGCTGGGTCCGTTTCTGTGGGGCCCGATATGCCTGCTGGACCGGGTCGGACCACATCATGGGTGCACAAGACGTCATAGCGGGGGGCTGGGTCCGTTTCTGTGGGGCCCGATATGCCTGCTGGACCGGGTCGGACCACATCATGGGTGCACAAGACGTCATAGCGGGGGGCTGGGTCCGTTTCTGTGGGGCCCGATATGCCTGCTGGACCGGGTCGGACCACATCATGGGAGCACAAGACGTCATAGCGGGGGGCTGGGTCCGTTTCTGTGGGGCCCGATATGCCTGCTGGACCGGGTCGGACCACATCATGGGTGCACAAGACGTCATAGCGGGGGGCTGGGTCCGTTTCTGTGGGGCCCGATATGCCTGCTGGACCGGGTCGGACCACATCATGGGAGCACCAAACATCGAAAGTTATCACTGAATATCAGGTTTCAGCAAATACATCAACTGTCATCTCAGTACTTCACAGGTCCATAAGCCACATCAAGGGTCATCAAATACATCAGTTGTAATCCAAGTACAATATAAGTCAATAAGCCACATCAGAGGTCATCAGGACATCACAGGTCATCAAATTCAATTTCCTCTCAAATCCACCACACCAGGAAAATCTGGGTCATCGAGTACATGAAAGGTCATCGCCGTACATCAGGTTTCAGCAAATACATCAACTCTCAGTACATTACAGGTCCATAAGCCACATCAGAGCATCACAGGTCATCAAATACAATTTCCTCTCAATTCCACCACATCAGGACAACTCGGGCTCATCGTGTACATCAAAGGTCATCACTGGGCATCAGAATCATCGAGTACAGCCGCGCATCCAAATATATCAAAGTCAACAATCTGCACCAAGGGTCATCAGGTACAACAATTGTCCCTCAAATCTACCACATCAGGACAACTATGGGTCATCAGAGTACATCAAAGGTCATCGCTGGACATCAGGATCATCAGATTTCATCCAACATGAATCAAATGAAGTGTCATCATGTTCGTCAAAGGTCATCGTGGAACATCAGAGTTAGTGAGGTAAATCAAATATTAAAAAAAAAACTTCTATAGCTGATTACATCACTAGACCGCCCTAGAATGACAATCCTGAACCCAGCAAACAAGAAATTTAAAAGAGATAACCACCAGGCAGTGGAGCATGACCCGGGGTTCCAGTATGAAAACTGAATCCCACTTCTGACACCACAATATTGTTACGACCGTAACTTGTCAGGATGACAACAAATAATATATTTTACATGGAAAAGAAATAAGTAATAAAAAACTATCGACCAAGATAATCTGAGTCTCCCACCGTTGGCGGCATTTATTCACATCTTCTTCTGAAGGCCGGTACAATGAAAATATAAAAGTAAACAATTCTGTATGTACACCGAACCCCTACTCTGGCATAGACTAATTAAATGATAATAATACACACTGGTACAATGAGATACCTAATGAATAATACCAAAAACATCAACAGAGGCTGTCATCATCGACATCATGTCCTCGGGTTATCAGGTTCACGCATCGTCACATCATCTGGGTCATCGTGCTCACTCATCGTCAAATCACCTGGGTCGTGGTATGGTTGTTAATAAGGAAGAAGGGGGGGGGGGAAGTGGCGTGTTTGTAGCCCCCTCCCCCCCCCACCCCGCTGCCCCTCCTCAGGGCCCCTAAACATGGTCCAAAATGGTGGAAGTCTCTAGAACGATAAAATTAAAACTATCAAATTTAAACAAAGCCCAATTAACGGAAGAATTGCGTAGATGGAATCTTGTAACAAGCAAGATTGGAACAAGTCTTTGGTATGAGAACGTCTGCAGTCATTAATTCATTTCGGGTGCTTTGGCTGCATTTGACTGCAATGAAGCGGGAAAAGCTATAATTTTTCCCGTGATCTGAGAATCAGCCCCCACCCCGTCATCAATCGAATCAAGCTAAATTCTCAGCTAGCAAATTCACACAATACAAGTTCAGTAAATTTATATCAGACAAAATATCATACCTTCGAGTTTCGATGATGTAGGCCTACCGGGGGGAGGGGGGGTGGGGGTAAGGGTATTTTCGTTCCTCAGGAAGGGGCTTTTCATTTCACCGTGAACTGGGAATAAGGAAAATAATCCTCGGGAACTGGGACTGGGATATTAGCCGACCATCGTGATCAATGATTTTCATCCATCGTAAACTGAACATTTTATTACTAATTACCTTATCCGTGAATTGGGTGCGTATTGAGTGCCCTGCCAGGCCAACCAAAGTGGGTAGAATCCCACCTGTGTGCCACCTGTGTAAGGGTCTATATTTGTGGAGGATAAAGAATTCCCATGTCTTTCTTCCCAAATAGTAGGGAGTTACCGGAAACACTGCTCCCATCTACCTTCATCCCTCCATTTTCGCGATATGATCTACGGAGATCAGAGCACCCCACTCAAACCATTGAATCAACGTCACACACATCAATCAAGGGAAACGCGAACAAAATATGTTCTATAACAAGTCTGGGTATCATTTCACTAAGATATGGCATCACTTGCTCTTAAAATATAGCACTAGTGTTCCGGTTGAACGAAAAATATTTTATTTTAAATATGTTGGAGACCTTTTCTTCATAAATTATCTGAAAAATACATTGCACCCATTTAAAAATAGCTGTACTACGCTTATTTTCTTTGCTCGCATAAATACGTTTGGTCGTTCATTTAGTATGCGAATTACGAGCTTTTTGATGCAAATTTTAGTTTAAACATATTTTTATTAAGCAATCGGAAAACAGGCACTGCCTATACAAATTCCTTTAGCTAATTTTACGAGTTAAACACCATGAGATTATAACATGTGACTCCGCTTTATGTTTTAAACGAGTAAGATAAGCTGTTTGTCCATACTTTTCTCTGAAGCAGTGGGCTGCGCTGAGCACCCACTGCGGGGCGATGAGGCTCCCCCCACAGGCGGGGCCGGCGTCCAGGGACCCCAGGGCCACCTGGAATGAGTTACTCGTCCCGGAGAGCCTCCTGGCCGCCCACGATCTGGGACGTCCGGAGCGCCTTGGCCGGGTGGTTAAAGAGCGCCCCTAGCTCTGTGTACATGGTCCTCAGGCTAGAGGTTGTTCGGTTATTCAGGACGCTTTAACCACTTGTGGTCATATCAAGTCAATGGGAGAAGGAAGGGAGAGTGGAGCCATGTCCCCGAGGGTAACCCCCTACTCTTTGCGAAGAAGGATATAGGGTCTTTATCCTGCGACCAGACAGCCATGGCCACAGCAGGGCCCGAACCACCGATCCACGTGTCGTTATCAGACTAGAGGAGCCGGTCTTGTGTCGCAGTCTGCTGTCAGTTCAGGCCACACATCGGTTCGTCGTTGAACGGCTCTCCGGGTCCAGGGGCTGCAATACATGTATATTCTACAGAATGCGGTTAACTGAAGACGGGAGATATCATTTCCACTGTCGGTTTCCACATACACGTACTGTGTAATACTACACTATATCCCGTAACCATCTAACACCTATGTGCGGAGAATAGAGATGGCCTTGTCCAGCGTGGCTGATCTACAGTGAGGAGAACAGACATATGGCAGTGTCCAGCGTGGCTGATCTACAGTGAGGGGAACAGACATACGGCCTTGTCCAGCGTGGTCCATCTACAGTGAGGAAAACAGACATACGGCCTTGTCCAGCGTGGCCCATCTACAGTGAGGAAAACAGACATACGGCCTTGTCCAGCGTGGCCCATCCACAGTGAGGCGAACAGACATACGGCCTTGTCCAGCGTGGCCCATCTACAGTGAGGAGAACAGACATACGGCCTTGTCCAGCGTGGCCCATCTACAGTGAGGCGAACAGACATACGGCCTTGTCCAGCGTGGCCCATCTACAGTGAGGCGAACAGGCATACGTCCTTGTCCAGCGTGGCTGATCTACAGTGAGGAGAACAGCCATATGGCCTTGTCCAGCGTGGCTGATCTACAGTGAGGAAAACAGACATACGGCCTTGTCCAGCGTGGCTGATCTACAGTGAGGAGAACAGACATATGGCCTTGTCCAGCGTGGCCCATCTACAGTGAGGCGAACAGACATATGGCCTTGTCCAGCGTGGCCCATCTACAGTGAGGAGAACAGACATACGGCCTTGTCCAGCGTGGCCCATCTACAGTGAGGAGAACAGACATACGGCCTTGTCCAGCGTGGCCCATCTACAGTGAGGCGAACAGACATATGGCCTTGTCCAGCGTGGCTGATCTACAGTGAGGAGAACAGACATACGGCCTTGTCCAGCGTGGCCCATCTACAGTGAGGAGAACAGACATACGGCCTTGTCCAACGTGGCTGGTCTACAGTGAGGGGAACAGACATATGGCCTTGTCCAGCGTGGCCCATCTACAGTGAGGCGAACAGACATATGGCCGTGTCCAGCGTGGCCCATCTACAGTGAGGCGAACAGACATACGGCCTTGTCCAGCGTGGCTGATCTACAGTGAGGAGAACAGACATATGGCCTTGTCCAGCGTGGCTGATCTCCAGTGAGAAGAACAGACATATGGCCTTGTCCAGCGTGGCTGATCTACAGTGAGGAGAACAGACATATGGCCTTGTCCAGCGTGGCTGATCTACAGTGAGGAGAACAGACATATGGCCTTGTCCAGCGTGGCTGATCTACAGTGAGGAGAACAGACATACGGCCTTGTCCAGCGTGGCCCATCTACAGTGAGGCGAACAGACATATGGCAGTGTCCAGCGTGGCTGATCTACAGTGAGGAGAACAGACATACGGCCTTGTCCAGCGTGGCTGATCTACAGTGAGGAGAACAGACATACGGCCTTGTCCAGCGTGGCTGATCTACAGTGAGGAGAACAGACATATGGCCTTGTCCAGCGTGGCTGATCTACAGTGAGGAGAACAGACATACGGCCTTGTCCAGCGTGGCTGATCTCCAGTGAGGAGAACAAACATACGGCCTTGTCCAGCGTGGCTGATCTACAGTGAGGAGAACAGACATACGGCCTTGTCCAGCGTGGCGGATGTACAGTGAGGAGAACAGACATACGGCCTTGTCCAGCGTGGCTGATCTACAGTGCGGAGAACAGACATATGGCCTTGTCCAGCGTGGCCCATCTACAGTGAGGAGAACAGACATACGGCCTTGTCCAGCGTGGCTGATCTACAGTGAGGAGAACAGACATACGGCCTTGTCCAGCGTGGCTGATCTACAGTGCGGAGAACAGACATACAACCTTGTCCAGTGTGGCTGGTCTACAGTGAGGAGAACAGACATATGGCCTTGTCCAGCGTGGCTGATCTACAGTGAGGAGAACAGACATATGGCCTTGTCCAGCGTGGCTGATCTCGAGTGAGGAGAACAGACATATGGCCTTGTCCAGCGTGGCTGATCTACAGTGAGGAGAACAGACATATGGCCTTGTCCGGCGTGGCCCATCTACAGTGAGGAGAACAGACATATGGCCTTGTCCAGCGTGGCTGATCTACAATGCGGAGAACAGATATACGGCCTTGTCCAGCGTGGCTGGTCTACAGTGAGGAGAACAGACATACGCCCTTGTCCAGCGTGGCGGATGTACAGTGCGGAGAACAGACATATGGCCTTGTCCAGCGTGGCCCATCTACAGTGAGGAGAACAGACATACGGCCTTGTCCAGCGTGGCCCATCTACAGTGAGGCGAACAGACATACGGCCTTGTCCAGCGTGGCCCATCTACAGTGAGGAGAACAGACATACGGCCTTGTCCAGCGTGGCTGATCTACAGTGAGGAGAACAGACATACGGCCTTGTCCAGCGTGGCTGATCCACGGTGAGAAGAACAGACATATGGCCTTGTCCAGCGTGGCTGATCTACAGTGAGGAGCACAGACATACGGCCTTTTCCAGCGTGGCGGATCTCCAGTGAGGAGGACAGACATACGGCCTTGTCCAGCGTGGCTGATCTACAGTGCGGAGAACAGACATACGGCCTAGTCCAGCGTGGCCCATCTACAGTGAGGTGAACAGACATACGGCCTTGTCCAGCGTGGCCCATCTACAGTGAGGAGAACAGACATACGGCCTTGTCCAGCGTGGCTGATCTCCAGTGAGGAGGACAGACATACGGCCTTGTCCAGCGTGGCTGATCTACAGTGAGGAGAACAGACATACGGCCTTGTCCAGCGTGGCCCGTCTACAGTGAGGAGAACAGACATACGGCCTTGTCCAGCGTGGCCCATCTACAGTGAGGGGAACAGACATACGGCATTGTCCAGCGTGGCTGATCTACAGTGAGGAGAACAGACATATGGCCTTGTCCAGCGTGGCTTATGTACAGTGAGGCGAACAGACATATGGCCTTGTCCAGCGTGGCTTATGTACAGTGAGGAGCACAGACATATGGCCTTGTCCAGCGTGACCCATCTACAGTGAGGCGAACAGACATATGGCCTTGTCCAGCGTGGCTGATCTACAGTGAGGAAAACAGACATATGGCCTTGTCCAGCGTGGCCCATCTACAGTGAGGCGAACAGACATATGGCCTTGTCCAGCGTTGCTGATCTACAGTGAGGAGGACAGACATACGGCCTTGTCCAGCGTGGCCCATCTACAGTGGGGCGAACAGACATACGGCCTTGTCCAGCGTGGCTGGTCTACAGTGAGGAGAATAGACATACAACCTTGTCCAGCGTGGCTGGTCTACAGTGAGGAGAACAGACTGATGGCCTTGTCCAGCGTGGCTGATCTACAGTGAGGGGAACAGACATACGGCCTTGTCCAGCGTGGCTGATCTACAGTGAGGAAAACAGACATACGGCCTTGTCCAGCGTGACTGGTCTACAGTGAGGAGAATAGACATACAACCTTGTCCAGCGTGGCTGGTCTACAGTGAGGAGAACAGACATACGGCCTTGTCCAGCGTGGCTGGTCTACAGTGAGGAGAATAGACATACAACCTTGTCCAGCGTGGCTGGTCTACAGTGAGGAGAATAGACATACGGCCTTGTCCAGCGTGGCTGATCTCCAGTGAGGAGAACAGACATATGGCCTTGTCCAGCGTGGCTGATCTACAGTGAGGAGAACAGACATACGGCCTTGTCCAGCGTGGCTGATCTACAGTGAGGAGAACAGACATATGGCCTTGTCCAGCGTGGCCCGTCTACAGTGAGGAGAACAGACATATGGCCTTGTCCAGCGTGGCTGATCTACAGTGAGGAGAACAGACATACGGCCTTGTCCAGCGGGGCTGATCTACAGTGAGGAGAACAGACATATGGCCTTGTCCAGCGTGGCTGATCCACGGTGAGGAGAACAGACATACGGCCTTGTCCAGCGTGGCTGGTCTACAGTGAGGAGAATAGACATACAACCTTGTCCAGCGTGGCTGGTCTACAGTGAGGAGAACAGACATATGGCCTTGTCCAGCGTGGCTGATCTCCAGTGAGAAGAATAGACATACAACCTTGTCCAGCGTGGCTGGTCTACAGTGAGGAGAATAGACATACAACCTTGTCCAGCGTGGCTGATCTACAGTGAGGGGAACAGACATACGGCCTTGTCCAGCGTGGCTGATCTACAGTGAGGAAAACAGACATACGGCCTTGTCCAGCGTGGCTGGTCTACAGTGAGGAGAATAGACATACAACCTTGTCCAGCGTGGCTGGTCTACAGTGAGGAGAACAGACATACAACCTTGTCCAGCGTGGCTGATCCACGGTGAGGAAAACAACAATCCCGCATCACACGAAAACTTCTGAAGTAGAATATCCAACTCTGATGAAAAGCGCATCTAAAAACAAATCAGTCTTTATACAGGTAAACAACCGTCGTATAAATTATAATGCTAATGTTAAAGTACGCAACAATACCATGCCTCTATTCTCCATATATAACAAGCGCGCATTCTGGTAGATAACGCATGCCTAAAACTAATCGACTATACTTTTACGTTGCCACCTGGGACGCCTAAAACTAGTCAACCAGTGGACGTGGCACTGCCACTATCTCGTACTACATTATGCCCCTTCAAGAGTTATGAGGTAACTGATAAATAGATGCAAAATTCGGTTACGGCATACCAGGTGGTCCTTAAGATAACGACCACACCACTTAATCTTCTACGGTTCAACAACTATATAGGATTGTCAGCATGGCTAAAGACATCTACTGTTCTGCCACCATTACAGATTGCAAAGGTACGATTACTTTTGACTTACGATATTTTACTTTACTGGGGTTTGTTGACTATAGGATGGATGCTGTAGAGGTGTCCGAACATAGAGAACAGACCTATTATAATATCTTGAATTGCACGTTGGCTTTACCTTGTGTTTCATCAATAGTAGTTACTGAGTTTTGCAGCTAGCGCTGTTTACACGTTTGCGTGAACCCGAACTATTTATAGTTGATAAAATGCAACTATATCACATAATTGCACGTTTGTCTTCTTTCTGTAGATGAAGGTTGCTCTGATTTTCCTCGCCTGCGTTATGCTCGCCACCCAGGTCGCCGGTAAGTACACAATGTAACCATCACTAAACGACTGACATGGATTGGATTCACGTTACGTATGGTAAACAGAAAATGCCGAACATACGCAGTTAATCATATCGATCATAAAGAACGTTTTGTGGAGCAGCCATTCGGCATACATATTTGGATGAACAGGACTCATTGTATTTTGTTTTGCTGTGTGTCAGTGACCAACGCCCAGTGTGATGCCAACGGTGACGCGCTGTGTTCTCCTGATGTCTGCTGCAACTGTGGCACCCTCGTCTGTGCATGCTGCCCCGCCGGAGTGAGTACATAAGCTGATTTGGATCATGTGCTCAATTCCCACTCTACATTTAAGGGGTAACATTAACCTACGCCTACGTGATAGAATCGATTGAGTTATTGTGTTCGTGAGTGTATACAAGTCGCTGCTCTGTTGGGTGAAGGGCGATCTGTCATATCCTATGAAATATATATAATTATGTTCATCTTTAGATTGTTTGGCTTAAGGCAGAATGGCTGATAATGGCATGTCAAACAAGCATCTCTCCAAAACTCTAGACAATGGCAAATGCATATATTTGCCCATAAATATTTGACTGATCTATTAGGTTACTTTGATTGGCAATGGTAAATAATAAATTATTTGCCATTACAGGATTATCTATATTGCAGATTTTTAATGTAAATATTTTATGGAAACAAGTAGCTTTTAGAATATATTTCCACATTAATATTACTTGTCAGAATCGTATTTCAAATATTCAATAATTGATGAAAAACGAAGGAAAAAATAGCGTGGCATATATATACTCATATTGTTTTCCTGCAGACTACCTGCCTGGGAGAGGGACAGTGCAGTGCTCTTACCGGTTATAACGTCAATCTCTGAGTAAGTGAAATTATAGTCATCATTGATTTACGTAATTAGAATGCATCATGCTTTCGCGAAAATCCACTACTAGCATCAAACAAATTATTTATTATTTAAGGAAATATAGAGCCAATATACAGGCAGAGAACAGTCAGGTTGTGGTCATTTGTTGTGACGTCAGAACACTAATGTAGCCCGCCTGCTAATTCGGGTATCAGCCGGTTCATAGTATGGACATGCTACATTAGGGCCGGGAGCTGCACACTTTCGCATGGATACACTCGCCCGGTGAAGGGCGTGTCTATTGTCATGTCATGAACATTGTCATGTTCGACGGAACCAAGTTGACCCAGATCTTTTCTTGATGGACCAGGAACCAGACAGCATACAATAAAAAAATAATTGTAATTTTGTGTTCTACTTTCAGATGGATGGCGTGCTGTAAAGCAATTGGTTGTATACAGTTGAAACAATAAACTCATCCTCAGCTACTTCTTAGTTTAATTTTGCCTATATTTTTGCCACACATTCTCAATCAACATATCCACACATTATAGTACTTATCTTACGTATTCTGGAGCATATGGTTGACTCTCGGTTTTGAGACATTTCGGGCATTTGTAGTAGGCAACGTACGAGAAACGCAGGCAATCTATCGGGAAAATGAGGAAATATATAGTCCTTTTAGATAACTCGCATATATGAGCACAACGTTATTGCTGATAGCATCGGACAAATATACATACCTTATGACAAAAAAAAAACAGACGCGACCGCATTAGATATACGCTTAGTATCAATACTTTTAAATAAGAAATATTTCCGAAAATTGAACCCATGGCACGATGATAATGAAGCTTTTATAGAATACTAATAGGCCGTTGGTAAGCGATAAGGCTACGCTGTTTGCCAAATGAAATGTTCACACCGGGTCTGTCTGGTGCATTTGGGGGCCATGTAACTGGCCAAGTCTGTCACTTTGCAATAAGCTGCAATCTTTTCCCGAGTATTCCGTGCTGATTTGAACGCCAGACTATCGTCATGTAGAATGAATGCGCGCGTAATAAAACAATAAAATAACAAAATAATAAACAACCTTTAACAGAAAAACCCAAACCATTAAACAAATAGTTTGCAGGTTTATATATATATACTTTCCCCTTTAATCATTTCATTTGTTCTGATAATATATCGTTCATGTGTGTCGCATAATAAGATTTCCAAACTTCTGCTCAGTCACGATCAGTTTATATTGGACCTGGGAGTCCGGAGCCTCCTATCACTGTTAAAAGACATGATAAACATATCAAGAAACAGTTCATAAGACAACTAGAACTTGCTTTGTTTCACAATACCTTCAGGCACGTCGGATGCATGATAAGAAAGTGCTTGGTAACCGTCATGGTGACGGTATGTGAGTGGTCGAGTCGCCGGTAGCACAACAAGCCGCCAGGCAGCCACAATGGGTTGGCTTCAGTGAGATATGCAAACAGGATTTAAACGAAACTGACGCAGACCCTGAGAAGCGCACTTTTTTATCCCAAGAAAACCGTTGTTTTCATGTGTTACATGGACTATATGGGTTACATGAGTGTTATAATGTGATGCTGCTCACTGTTTGATACCCAGCACTGTCTCCACCATAAGGTGTCTGTTTGCAGCGCTGTTACATACAATATTGTTACCAGACGGCCCACTAGATGGAAGCCATAGACGTCTGTCTGCGACTCCATGCACCCACCCACTCAAATTATGTAGTTATGGCAACGATCGATTCAAAAGCAAGACGGTTGCCACAAAGTTGCATATATATATATATACATTGTATATAGCTTGCGACCCATGCGTCACCCACCTTACTACCATCTGGGTAGTAAGGTCGCATGGCATGGAGACTGCAGGGGCGGATCTACGGGGGGGGGGGAGTGAAGGTAGGGGGGTAAAAGTCGGGCTTTCCAACGAAATACATTGGAAAGAGATATTTTGTAGATGCAACCTAGAGGAGGATGCGCCCGGCTGTAAAAAAAACTAGTGGACACCCGCCCCCCCTGCCCCCCGGTTTTTATTAGAGAGCCCCCTCCCTCTGGTCGCACCCCCCTCCCCCCACCCCTTCCAAATCCGAGATCCATCCCTGATGATTATCGGGTTCTAAATATATAAGTAGTCACTCAAGAAGTGGATTATCTGAATTAAGAAAGTACTAACATTTTATTGAAAAGGATTTCTTAATCATGAGAACCGCCGCGACTAGCTGGTGAGGCTAAGCCCGGCCCATCACCCAAGCCCGCCCCACCACCGAAGCCCGGCCCACCACCCATGGCCGGCCCACCACCCAAGCCCGGCCCACCACCCAAGCCCGGCCCACCACCCATGGCCGGCCCACCACCCAAGCCCGGCCCACCACCCAAGGCCGGCCCACCACCCAAGCCCGGCCCACCACACAAGCCCGGCCCACCACCCAAGCCCGGCCCACCACCCAAGGCCGGCCCACCACCCAAGGCCGGCCCACCACCCATGGCCGGGCCACCACCCATGGCCGGCCCACCACCCATGGCCGGCCCACCACCCATGGCCGGCCATACCACCCAAGCCCGACCCACCACACATTGCCGGCCCACCACACAAGCCCGGCCCACGATGTATCAGTCTCTGTAAATGACGGTATTTCCCGTGAAGTATCGTATCAGGCCCCCGATCATGTTACGTCACTAGTTGGGCACCTTGGGTCGTGGCTGTTCAACATCTGGAGTAGATATCGCACATGCCTTCCGGATATTGCCAATTGCACCCTTATATACCACATATTAGATGAGTCGTCGGAATTACATTTCATGTGTATTTGCGAACATGAATCAAATTGATTCTACGTCCAGCAATTGTTCAGCTGATACGTGTCTCTAACATCTAGTGTACACTCTGCATTAGCTCCCGCACAACGGTGTACAGTACAGTACAGTGTTATTTCAGGGTACGCTGAAGTCATGGTTACGTAGAGCCATTGTTGCGCTGTTACCATGGACACACCTGTGGCTTTGTTGAAATGCTTCAAACACTGACTAATTGCTTCAGCTATGGTGTAACAAAATAACAATCGTTGTCCCGCATCATCATACAAAAACTAAAAGGTCTAACACATCATAAAATATAATTGTTTATCAACTGATATCTCCCCTCCCAAACCCCCCCCCCCGCCCTTCCCCCCCCGCACACACACACCTTTTTGAGCTTTTCTCTAACAATTCAAGTTTTGCAGAACAGAATCTTCCGTCTGTCGTTCACCCGCAATAGTTGGTCACCACACCAAATAATTTCCATACAAGTTCTTTGACCACGCTTAAGGTCATTGGTCTGTCGCGACTCACGCGTCAAACCACTTTCTTGTGCTCCCCTAGCCCCAGTTCTGTGGCTGTAGGATGGGCAAACATGGGACAGGGCGACGCCACAGAACTGGGGCAAGTGCTCCCCTACCCAGAACCAAACAATGCAATACAAGTGTCAGTAATTACTACGTAAGAATTTTATTTTGACGAAAATAATGCAGCAAAAGTCAATAGCTGCCACCCACCTCATTGCAACTAACTATGCAACGATTATACTCACCTGTGCACTACGTCTTATCGACACGTTTTGCATACAGTGACACTGTCCATTTGAACCAGTCGTTATACATTACATGATATGCCAGATCTGGAATGACCAGAAAGCGAACCGTAAATTAGAATGTCTAACTCCGATGCAAAGCGCATTCAAAAACAAATCAATCTTTATACGGTTAAACAACCGTCCTATAATTTATAATGTTAGCGTTATAGTGCGCAACATTTACTATACCTTTATTTTCCATCTATAACAAGCGCGAAGTCTTGTAGATAACGCATACCTCTAACCGACTATAGTTTTACGTTGCCACCTGGCACGTCGAAAACTGGTCAACCAGTGGCCCAATGGACGTGGGAATGCCATTATCTCGGACTACATAATGCCCTTTCATAAGTTATGAGGTAACTGATAAATTGACGTAAAAAATTCGATATGATATACCAGATGGTCCTTCAGATAACGACCACACCACTTAATCTTCTACGGTTCAACAACTATATAAAGGGGTTGTCTGCATGGAGAAAGACATCTACTGTTCTGCCACCATTACAGATTGCAAAGGTGCGATTACTTTTGACTAACGATATTTTACTTTACTGGGCTATGTTGATTATAAGATGGATGCTGTAGAGGTGTCCGAACATAGAGAACAGACCTATTATAATAATTTGAATTGCACGTTGGCTTTACCTTGTGTTTCATCAATAGTAGTTACTGAGTTTTGCAGCTAGCGCTGTTTACATGTATGCGTGAACCCGAACTTTTTTATATTTGACAAAATGCAACAATATCAGAGACCTATTAAATAAACGAGATGATAATATGACATAATTGCACGTTTGTCTTTTTTCGTAGATGAAGGTTGCTCTGATTTTCCTCGCCTGCGTTATGCTCGCCACCCAGGTCGCCGGTAAGTACACAATGTAACCATCACTAAACGACTGACATAGATTGAATTCAGGTTACGTATGGTAAACAGAAAATGCCGAACATACGCGGTTAATAATATCGATCATAAAGAACATCTTGTGAAGCAGCCATATGGCATACATATTCGAATGAACAGGACTCATTGTATTTTGTTTTGCTGTGTGTCAGTGACCAACGCCCAGTGTGATGCCAACGGTGACGCGCTGTGTTCTCCTGATGTCTGCTGCAACTGTGGCACCCTCGTCTGTGCATGCTGCCCCGCCGGAGTGAGTACATAAGCTGACTTGGATCATGTGCTCAATTCCTACTGATCTCTACATTTAAGGGTAACGTTAAACTGCGTGTTTCAAGGTTGAATTATTGCGTTTGTGAGTGAGTGTATGCAAATCACTGCACTCTGGGGTGAAGGGCGATCTGTTATATCCTATGAAATATATATAATTATGTTCATCTCTGGATTCTTTGGCTTCGGCAGATTGGTTGATAATGGCATGTCAAAAAACCGTGTCTCCAAAACTCTAGACAATGGCAAATGCATATATTTGCCCATAAATATCTAACTGCTTCATTAGGTTACTTTGATTGGCAATGGTAAATAATACATTATTTTCCTTTACAGGATTATCTATATTGCAGATGTTTCATGTAACTATTTTATGGAAGCTTTTGGACTTTATTTCCACAGTAATATTAATCGTATTTCAATATTGTTGTGTATACCATATTTTCCAAACATGGTTCAAATGCAGACAATTTGATCCAAATCATTTTGATCAAATAAATTAATTGAAACCTTGCCAGATACAAATTAATTATTTGAAGACGTTGTTAAAACAGAGAGGAAAAACATGTAAGAAATTTATAAGGGCAATATGTATACTATCTGACTAATATATATATATATTTTCAAATTGATGCAAAACAAAGAAAATAATAACGTGGCATATATATACTCATATTGTTTTCCTGCAGACTACCTGCCTGGGAGAGGGACAGTGCAGTGCTCTTACCGGTTATAACGTCAATCTCTGAGTAAGTGAAATTATAGTCATCATTGATTTACGTCATTAGAATGCATCATGCTTTCGCGAAAACCCACTAGTAACATCAAACAAATTGTTTATTATTTAAGGAAATATAGAGCCAATATACAGGCAGAGAACAGTCAGGTTGTGGTCATTTGTTGTGACGTCAGAACACTGATGTAGCCCGCCTGCTAATTCGGGAATCAGCCGGTTCATAGTATGGACATGTTACATTGGGGCCGGGAGCTGCACACTTTCGCATGGATACACTCGCCCGGTGGAGGGCGTGTCTATTGTCATGCCATGAACATTGTCATGTTCGACAGAACCAAGTTGACCCAGATCTTTTCTTGATGGGCCAGGAACCAGACAGTGTACAATAAAAATTACTTGCAGGTTGCTTCGTTCGTTTAGCCATTTTGTTTTCTACTTTCAGGTGGATGGCGCACGTGCTGTAAAACAATTGGTTGTATACAGTTGAAACAATAAACTCATCCTCAGCTACTTCTTAGTTTAGTTTTGCCTATATATTTGCCCCAGATTCTCAATCAACATATCCACACATTATAGTACTTATCTTACGTATTCTGGAGCATATGGTTGACTCTCGGGTTTGAGACATTTCGGGCATTTGTAGTATGCAACGTACGAGAAACGCAGGAAATCTAGCGGGAAAATAAGGAAATATATAGTCCTTTTAGATAACTCGCATATATGAGCACAACGTTATTGCTGATAGCATCGGACAAATATACATACCTTATGACAAAAAAAACAGACGCGACCGCATTAGATATACGCTTAGTATCAATACTTTTAAATAAGAAATATTTCCGAAAATTGAACCCATGGCACGATGATAATGAAGCTTTTATAGAATACTAATAGGCCGTTGGTAAGCGATAAGGCTACGCTGTTTGCCAAATGAAATGTTCACACCGGGTCTGTCTGGTGCATTTGGGGGCCATGTAACTGGCCAAGTCTGTCACTTTGCAATAAGCTGCCATCTATTCCCGAGTATTCCGTGCTGATTTGAACGTCAGACTATCGTCATGTAGAATGAATGCGCGCGTAATAAAACAATAAAATAACAAAATACTAAACAACCTTTAACAGAAAAACCGAAACCATTAAACAAATAGTTTGCAGGTTTATATATATATACTTTCTCCTTTAATCATTTCATTTGTTCTGATAATATATCGTTCACGTGTGTCGCATAATAAGATTTCCAAACTTCTGCTCAGTCACGATCAGTTT
This sequence comes from Arenicola marina, assembly GCA_964019135.1. NCBI lineage: Eukaryota > Metazoa > Annelida > Polychaeta > Arenicolidae > Arenicola > Arenicola marina. The sequence goes on along the minus strand of OZ025256.1, from coordinate 18,651,870 downwards.
ATATTGGACCTAGGAGTCAGGGGCCTCCTATCACTACTAAAAGACGATAAACATATCAAGAAACAGTTCATAAGACAACTAGAACTTGCTTTGTTTCACAATACCTTCAGGCACGTCGGATGCAAGATAAGAAAGTGCTTGGTAACCGTCATGGTGACGGTATGTGAGTGGTCGGGTCGCCGGTAGCACAACAAGCCGCCAGGCAGCCACAATGGGTTGGCTTCAGTGAGATATGCAAACAGGATTTAAACGAAACTGACGCAGACCCTGAGAAGCGCACTTTTTTATCCCAAGAAAACCGTTGTTTCATGTGTTACATGGACCATATGGGTTACATGAGTGTTATAATGTGGTGCTGCTCACTGTTTGATACCCAGCACTGTCTGCACCATAAGGCATATATCTGTGCGGAGCGCTGTTACATACAATATTGTTACCAGACGGCCCACTAGATGGAAGCCATAGACGTCTGTCTGCGACTCCATGCACCCACCCACTCAAATTATGTAGTTATGGCAACGATCGATTCAAAAGCAAGACGGTTGCCACAAAGTTGCATATATATATATATACATTGTATATAGCTTGCGACCCATGCGTCACCCACCTTACTACCATCTGGGTAGTAAGGTCGCATGGCATGGAGACTGCAGGGGCGGATCTACGGGGGGGGGGGGGGAGTGAAGGTAGGGGGGTAAAAGTCGGGCTTTCCAACGAAATACATTGGAAAGAGATATTTTATAGATGCACCCTAGAGGAGGATGCGCCCGGCTGTAAAAAAAAACTAGTGGACACCCGCCCCCCCTGCCCCCCGGTTGCAAGTTTTATTAGAGAGCCCCCTCCCTCTGGTCGCACCCCCCCCCCCCCCCCCTTCCAAATCCGAGACCCATCCCTGATGATTATCGGGTTCTAAATATATAAGTAGTCACTCAAGAAGTGGATTATCTGAATTAAGAAAGTACTAACATTTTATTGAAGAGGATTTCTTAATCATGAGAACCGCCGCGACTAGCTGGTGAGGCTAAGCCCGGCCCACCACCCAAGCCCGCCCCACCACCGAAGCCCGCCCCACCACCCAAGTCGGGCCCACCACCCATTGCCGGCCCACCACCCGAGCCCGGCCCACCACCCGAGCCCGGCCCACCACCCAAGTCCGGCCCACCACCCATTGCCGGCCCACCACCCAAGCCCGGCCCACCACACAAGCCCGGCCCACCACCCAAGCCCGGCCCACCACCCATGGCCGGCCCACCACCCAAGCCCGGCCCACCACCCATGGCCGGCCCACCACCCATGGCTGACCCACCACCCAAGCCCGGCCCACCACCCAACCCACCATAACACCCGAGCCCGGCCCACCACCCACTCCCGGCCCACCACCTAAGCCCGGCCCACCACCCATGGCCGGCCCACCACACAAGCCCGGCCCACCACCCAAGCCCCGCCCACCACCCAAGCCCGGCCTAACACCCGAGCCCGGCCCAACACCCGAGCCCGGCCCACCACCCAAGCCCGGCCCACCACACAAGCCCGGCCCACCACACAAGTCCGGCCCACCGCCCAAGCCCGGCCCACCACCCATCGCCGGCCCACCACACAAGGCCGGCCCGCCACCCATGGCCGGCCCACCACCCATGGCCGGCCCACCGCCCATGGCCGGCCCACCACCCAAGCCCGGCCCACCACCCATGGCCGGCCATAGCACCCAAGCCCGATCCACCAACCAGGGCCGGCCCACCAGCCAAGCCCGGCCCACCACCCGAGCCCGGCCCACCACCCAAGTCCGGCCCACCACCCATTGCCGGCCCACCACACAAGCCCGGCCCACCACACAAGCCCGGCTCACCACCCATGGCCGGCCCACCACCCAAGCCCGGCCCACCACCCAAGCCCGGCCCACCACACAAGCTCGGCCCACCACACAAGCCCGGCCCACCGCCCAAGCCCGGCCCACCACCCATGGCCGGCCCACCACCCAAGGCCGGCCCACCACCCAAGCCCGGCCCACCACCCAAGCCCGGCCCACCACCCATGGCCGGCCCACCACCCAAGCCCGGCCCACCACACAAGCCCGGCCCACCACACAAGCCCGGCCCACCACCCAAGCCCGCCCCACCACCCAAGGCCGGCCCACCACCCATGGCCGGCCCACCACCCATGGCCGGCCCACCACCCATGGCCGGCCATATCACCCAAGCCCGACCCACCACCCATGGCCGGCCCACCACCCATGGCCGGCCCACCATCCATGGCCGGCCATACCACCCAAGCCCGACCCACCAACCAGGGCCGGCCCACCACCCAAGGCCGGCCCACCACCCAAGGCCGGCCCACCACCCATGGCCGGCCCACCACCCATGGCCGGCCCACCACCCAAGGCCGGCCCACCACCCATGGCCGGCCCACCACCCATGGCCGGCCCACCACCCATGGCCGGCCATACCACCCAAGCCCGACCCACCACACATTGCCGGCCCACCACACAAGCCCGGCCCACGATGTATCAGTCTCTGTAAATGACGGTATTTCCCGTGAAGTATCGTATCAGGCCCCCGATCATGTTACGTCACTAGTTGGGCACCTTGGGTCGTGGCTGTTCAACATCTGGAGTAGATATCGCACATGCCTTCCGGATATTGCCAATTGCACCCTTATATACCACATATTAGATGAGTCGTCGGAATTACATTTCATGTGTATTTGCGAACATGAATCAAATTGATTCTACGTCCAGCAATTGTTCAGCTGATACGTGTCTCTAACATCTAGTGTACACTCTGCATTAGCTCCCGCACAACGGTGTACAGTACAGTACAGTGTTATTTCAGGGTACGCTGAAGTCATGGTTACGTAGAGCCATTGTTGCGCTGTTACCATGGACACACCTGTGGCTTTGTTGAAATGCTTCAAACACTGACTAATTGCTTCAGCTATGGTGTAACAAAATAACAATCGTTGTCCCGCATCATCATACAAAAACTAAAAGGTCTAACACATCATAAAATATAATTGTTTATCAACTGATATCTCCCCTCCCCCCCCCCGCACACACACACCTTTTTGAGCTTTTCTCTAACAATTCAAGTTTTGCAGAACAGAATCTTCCGTCTGTCGTTCACCCGCAATAGTTGGTCACCACACCAAATAATTTCCATACAAGTTCTTTGACCACGCTTAAGGTCATTGGTCTGTCGCGACTCACGCGTCAAACCACTTTCTTGTGCTCCCCTAGCCCCAGTTCTGTGGCTGTAGGATGGGCAAACATGGGACAGGGCGACGCCACAGAACTGGGGCAAGTGCTCCCCTACCCAGAACCAAACAATGCAATACAAGTGTCAGTAATTACTACGTAAGAATTTTATTTTGACGAAAATAATGCAGCAAAAGTCAATAGCTGCTACCCACCTCATTGCAACTAACTATGCAACGATTATACCCACCTGTGCACTGCGTCTTATCGACACGTTTTGCATACAGTGACACTGTCCATTTGAACCGGTCGTTATACATTACATGATATGCCAGATCTGGAATGACCAGAAAGCGAACCGTAAATTAGAATGTCTAACTCCGATGCAAAGCGCATTCAAAAACAAATCAATCTTTATACGGTTAAACAACCGTCCTATAATTTATAATGTTAGCGTTATAGTGCGCAACATTTACTATACCTTTATTTTCCATCTATAACAAGCGCGAAGTCTTGTAGATAACGCATACCTCTAACCGACTATAGTTTTACGTTGCCACCTGGCACGTCGAAAACTGGTCAACCAGTGGCCCAATGGACGTGGGAATGCCACTATCTCGGACTACATAATGCCCTTTCATAAGTTATGAGGTAACTGATAAATTGACGTAAAAAATTCGATATGATATACCAGATGGTCCTTCAGATAACGACCACACCACTTAATCTTCTACGGTTCAACAACTATATAAAGGGGTTGTCTGCATGGAGAAAGACATCTACTGTTCTGCCACTATTACAGATTGCAAAGGTGCGATTACTTTTGACTAACGATATTTTACTTTACTGGGCTATGTTGATTATAAGATGGATGCTGTAGAGGTGTCCGAACATAGAGAACAGACCTATTATAATAATTTGAATTGCACGTTGGCTTTACCTTGTGTTTCATCAATAGTAGTTACTGAGTTTTGCAGCTAGCGCTGTTTACATGTATGCGTGAACCCGAACTTTTTTATATTTGACAAAATGCAACAATATCAGAGACCTATTAAATAAACGAGATGATAATATGACATAATTGCACGTTTGTCTTTTTTCGTAGATGAAGGTTGCTCTGATTTTCCTCGCCTGCGTTATGCTCGCCACCCAGGTCGCCGGTAAGTACACAATGTAACCATCACTAAACGACTGACATAGATTGAATTCAGGTTACGTATGGTAAACAGAAAATGCCGAACATACGCGGTTAATAATATCGATCATAAAGAGCATCTTGTGAAGCAGCCATATGGCATACATATTCGAATGAACAGGACTCATTGTATTTTGTTTTGCTGTGTGTCAGTGACCAACGCCCAGTGTGATGCCAACGGTGACGCGCTGTGTTCTCCTGATGTCTGCTGCAACTGTGGCACCCTCGTCTGTGCATGCTGCCCCGCCGGAGTGAGTACATAAGCTGACTTGGATCATGTGCTCAATTCCCACTGATCTCTACATTTAAGGGTAACGTTAAACTGCGTGTTTCAAGGTTGAATTATTGCGTTTGTGAGTGAGTGTATGCAAATCACTGCACTCTGGGGTGAAGGGCGATCTGTTATATCCTATGAAATATATATAATTATGTTCATCTCTGGATTCTTTGGCTTCGGCAGATTGGTTGATAATGGCATGTCAAAAAACCGTGTCTCCAAAACTCTAGACAATGGCAAATGCATATATTTGCCCATAAATATCTAACTGCTTCATTAGGTTACTTTGATTGGCAATGGTAAATAATACATTATTTTCCATTACAGGATTATCTATATTGCAGATGTTTCATGTAACTATTTTATGGAAGCTTTTGGACTTTATTTCCACAGTAATATTAATCGTATTTCAAATATTGTTGTGTATACCATATTTTCCAAACATGGTTCAAATGCAGACAATTTGATCCAAATCATTTTGATCAAATAAATTAATTGAAACCTTGCCAGATACAAATTAATTATTTGAAGACGTTGTTAAAACAGAGAGGAAAAACATGTAAGAAATTTATAAGGGCAATATGTATACTATCTGACTGATATATATATATATATTCAAATTGATGCAAAACAAAGAAAATAATAAGGTGGCATATATATACTCATATTGTTTTCCTGCAGACTACCTGCCTGGGAGAGGGACAGTGCAGTGCTCTTACCGGTTATAACGTCAATCTCTGAGTAAGTGAAATTATAGTCATCATTGATTTACGTCATTAGAATGCATCATGCTTTCGCGAAAATCCACTAGTAACATCAAACAAATTGTTTATTATTTAAGGAAATATAGAGCCAATATACAGGCAGAGAACAGTCAGGTTGTGGTCATTTGTTGTGACGTCAGAACACTGATGTAGCCCGCCTGCTAATTCGGGAATCAGCCGGTTCATAGTATGGACATGTTACATTGGGGCCGGGAGCTGCACACTTTCGCATGGATACACTCGCCCGGTGGAGGGCGTGTCTATTGTCATGCCATGAACATTGTCATGTTCGACGGAACCAAGTTGACCCAGATCTTTTCTTGATGGGCCAGGAACCAGACAGTGTACAATAAAAATTACTTGCAGGTTGCTTCGTTCGTTTAGCCATTTTGTTTTCTACTTTCAGGTGGATGGCGCACGTGCTGTAAAACGATTGGTTGTATACAGTTGAAACAATAAACTCATCCTCAGCTACTTCTTAGTTTAGTTTTGCCTATATTTTTGCCCCAGATTCTCAATCAACATATCCACACATTATAGTACTTATCTTACGTATTCTGGAGCATATGGTTGACTCTCGGGTTTGAGACATTTCGGGCATTTGTAGTATGCAACGTACGAGAAACGCAGGCAATCTAGCGGGAAAATGAGGAAATATATAGTCCTTTTAGATAACTCGCATATATGAGCACAACGTTATCGCTGATAGCATCGGACAAATATACATACCTTATGACAAAAAAAACAGACGCGACCGCATTAGATATACGCTTAGTATCAATACTTTTAAATAAGAAATATTTCCGAAAATTGAACCCATGGCACGATGATAATGAAGCTTTTATAGAATACTAATAGGCCGTTGGTAAGCGATAAGGCTACGCTGTTTGCCAAATGAAATGTTCACACCGGGTCTGTCTGGTGCATTTGGGGGCCATGTAACTGGCCAAGTCTGTCACTTTGCAATAAGCTGCCATCTATTCCCGAGTATTCCGTGCTGATTTGAACGCCAGACTATCGTCATGTAGAATGAATGCGCGCGTAATAAAACAATAAAATAACAAAATACTAAACAACCTTTAACAGAAAAACCGAAACCATTAAACAAATAGTTTGCAGGTTTATATATATATACTTTCTCCTTTAATCATTTCATTTGTTCTGATAATATATCGTTCATGTGTGTCGCATAATAAGATTTTCAAACTTCTGCTCAGTCACGATCAGTTTATATTGGACCTAGGAGTCAGGGGCCTCCTATCACTAGGACGACGATAAACATATCAAGAAACAGTTCATAAGACAACTAGAACTTGCTTTGTTTCACAATACCTTCAGGCACGTCGGATGCAAGATAAGAAAGTGCTTGGTAACCGTCATGGTGACGGTATGTGAGTGGTCGGGTCGCCGGTAGCACAACAAGCCGCCAGGCAGCCACAATGGGTTGGCTTCAGTGAGATATGCAAACAGGATTTAAACGAAACTGACGCAGACCCTGAGAAGCGCACTTTTTTATCCCAAGAAAACCGTTGTTTCATGTGTTACATGGACCATATGGGTTACATGAGTGTTATAATGTGGTGCTGCTCACTGTTTGATACCCAGCACTGTCTGGACCATAAGGCATATATCTGTGCGGAGCGCTGTTACATACAATATTGTTACCAGACGGCCCACTAGATGGAAGCCATAGACGTCTGTCTGCGACTCCATGCACCCACCCACTCAAATTATGTAGTTATGGCAACGATCGATTCAAAAGCAAGACGGTTGCCACAAAGTTGCATATATATATATATACATTGTATATAGCTTGCGACCCATGCGTCACCCACCTTACTACCATCTGGGTAGTAAGGTCGCATGGCATGGAGACTGCAGGGGCGGATCTACGGGGGGGGGGGGGGGGGAGTGAAGGTAGGGGGCTAAAAGTCGGGCTTTCCAACGAAATACATTGGAAAGAGATATTTTATAGATGCACCCTAGAGGAGGATGCGCCCGGCTGTAAAAAAAAACTAGTGGACACCCGCCCCCCCTGCCCCACGGTTGCAAGTTTTATTAGAGAGCCCCCTCCCTCTGGTCGCACCCCCCCCACCCCTTCCAAATCGGAGATCCATCCCTGATGATTATCGGGTTCTAAATATATAAGTAGTCACTCAAGAAGTGGATTATCTGAATTAAGAAAGTACTAACATTTTATTGAAGAGGATTTCTTAATCATGAGAACCGCCGCGACTAGCTGGTGAGGCTAAGCCCGGCCCACCACCCAAGCCCGCCCCACCACCCAAGCCCGCCCCACCATCGAAGCCCGCCCCACCACCCAAGTCGGGCCCACCACCCATTGCCGGCCCACCACCCAAGCCCGGTCCACCACACAAGTCCGGCCCACCACCCATTGCCGGCCCACCACCCAAGCCCGGCCCACCACACAAGTCCGGCCCACCACCCAAGCCCGGCCCACCACCCATGGCCGGCCCACCACCCAAGCCCGGCCCACCACCCATGTCCGGCCCACCACCCATGGCCGACCCACCACCCAAGCCCGGCCCACCACCCAACCCACCATAACACCCGAGCCCGGCCCACCACCCACTCCCGGCCCACCACCCAAGCCCGGCCCACCACCCAAGCCCGGCCCGCCACACAAGGCCGGCCCACCACCCAAGACTGGCCCACCACCCATGGCCGGCCCACCACCCAAGCCCGGCCCGCCACACAAGGCCGGCTCACCACCCAAGACCGGCCCACCACCCATGGCCGGCCCACCACCCATGGCCGGCCCACCACCCAAGCCCGGCCCGCCACACAAGCACGGCCCACCACCCATGGCCGGCCCACCACCCATGGCCGGCCCACCACCCAAGCCCGGCCCACCACCCATGGCCGGCCCACCACCCATGGCCGTCCCACCACCCATGGCCGGCCCACCACCCAAGCCCGGCCCGCCACACAAGGCCGGCCCTCTACCCATGGCCGGCCCACCACCCATGGCCGGCCCACCACCCAAGCCCGGCCCACCACCCAAGTCCGGCCCACAATGTATCGGTCTCTGTAAATGACGGTATCTCCCGTGAAGTATCGTATCAGGCCCCCGATCATGTTACGTCACTAGTTGGGCACTTGGGGCGTGGCTGTTCAACATCTGGAGCAGATATCGCACATGCCTTCCGGATATTACCAATTGCACTTTTTTGAGCTTTTCTCTAACAATTCTTTCGCAGTTTTGCAGAACAGAATCTTCCGTCTGTCCTTCACCCGCCATATTTGGTCACCACACCAAATAATTTCCATACAAGTTCTTTGACCACGCCCTAAGTTCATTGGTCGGTCGCGACTCACGCGTCAAACCACTTTCTTGTGCTCCCCTAGCCCCAGTTCTGTGACTGTAGGATGGGCAAAAATGGGACAGGGCGACGCCACAGAACCGGGGCAAGTGCTCCCCTACCCAGAACCAAACAATGCAATACAAGTGTCAGTAATTACTACGTAAGAATTTTATTTTGACGAAAATAATGCAGCAAAAGTCAATAGCTGCCACCCACCTCATTGCAACTAACTATTCAACGATTATACTCACCTGTGCACTACGTCTTATCGACATGTTTTGCATATAGTGACACTGTCCATTTGAACCAGTCGTTATACATTACATGATATGCCAGATCTGGAATGAGCTGAAAGCGAACCGTAAATTAGAATGTCCAACTCCGATGCAAAGCGCATTCAAAAACAAATCAATCTTTATACGGTTAAAAAACCGTCCTATAATTTATAATGCTAGCGTTATAGTGCGCAACATTTACTATACCTTTATTTGCCATCTATAACAAGCGCGAAGTCTTGTAGATAACGCCTGCCTAAAACTAACCGACTATAGTTTTACGTTGCCACCTGGCACGTCTAAAACTGATCAACCAGTCTCCCAATGGACGTGGGAATGCCACTATCTCGGACTACATAATGCCCTTTCATAAATTATGAGGTAACTGATAAATTGACGTAAAAAATTCGATATGATATACCAGGTGGTCCTTCAGATAACGACCACACCACTTAATCTTGTACGGTTCAACAACTATATAAAGGGATTGTCTACATGGAGAAAGACATCTACTGTTCTGCCACCATTACAGATTGCAAAGGTACGATTACTTTTGACTAACGATATTTTACTTTACTGGGCTTTGTTGATTATAAGATGGATGCTGTAGAGGTGTCCGAACATAGAGAACAGACCTATTAAAATATCTTGAATTGCACGTTGGCTTTACCTTGTGTTTCGTCAATAGTAGTTACTGAGTTTCGCAGCTAGCGCTGTTTACACGTATGCGTGAACCCGAACTTTTTTTATATTTGACAAAATGCAACAATATCAGAGACCTATTAAATAAACGAGATGATAATATGACATAATTGCACGTTTGTCTTTTTTCGTAGATGAAGGTTGCTCTGATTTTCCTCGCCTGCGTTATGCTCGCCACCCAGGTCGCCGGTAAGTACACAATGTAACCATCACTAAACGACTGACATAGATTGAATTCAGGTTACGTATGGTAAACAGAAAATGCCGAACATACGCGGTTAATAATATCGATCATTAAGAACATCTTGTGAAGCAGCCATATGGCATACATATTCGGATGAACAAGACTCATTGTATTTTGTTTTGCTGTGTGTCAGTGACCAACGCTCAGTGTGATGCCAACGGTGACGCGCTGTGTTCTCCTGATGTCTGCTGCAACTGTGGCACCCTCGTCTGTGCATGCTGCCCCGCCGGAGTGAGTACATAAGCTGACTTGGATCATGTGCTCAATTCCCACTGATCTCTACATTTAAGGGTAACGTAAAACTGCGTGTTTCAAGGTTGAATTATTGCGTTTGTGAGTGAGTTTATGCAAATCACTGCACTCTGGGGTGAAGGGCGATCTGTTATATCCTATGAAATATATATAATTATGTTCATCTCTGGATTCTTTGGCTTCGGCAGATTGGTTGATAATGGCATGTCAAAAAACCGTGTCTCCAAAACTCAATGGCAAATGCATATATTTGCCCATAAATATCTAACTGCTCCATTAGGTTACTTTGATTGGCAATGGTAAATAATACATTATTTTCCATTACAGGATTATCTATATTGCAGATTTTTAATGTAAATATTTTATGGAAACAAGTAGCTTTTGGACTTTATTTCCACAGTAATATTAATCGTATTTCAAATATTGTGGTGTATACCATATTTTCCAAACATGGTTCAAATGCAGACAATTTGATCCAAATCATTTTGATCAAATAAATTAATTGAAACCATGCCAGATACAAATTAATTATTTGAAAACGTTGTTAAAACAGAGAGGAAAACATGTAAGCAATTTATAAGGGCAATATGTATACTATCTGACTAATATATATATATATTTTCAAATTGATGCAAAACAAAGAAAATAATAACGTGGCATATATATACTCATATTGTTTTCCTGCAGACTACCTGCCTGGGAGAGGGACAGTGCAGTGCTCTTACCGGTTATAATGTCAATCTCTGAGTAAGTGAAATTATAGTCATCATTAATTTACGTAATTAGAATGCATCATGCTTTCGCGAAAATCCACTAGTAGCATCAAACAAATTGTTTATTATTTAAGGAAATATAGAGCCAATATACAGGCAGAGAACAGTCAGGTTGTGGTCATTTGTTGTGACGTCAGAACACTGATGTAGCCCGCCTGCTAATTCGGGAATCAGCCGGTTCATAGTATGGACATGTTACATTGGGGCCGGGAGCTGCACACTTTCGCATGGATACACTCGCCCGGTGGAGGACGTGTCTATTGTCATGCCATGAACATTGTCATGTTCGACGGAACCAAGTTGACCCAGATCTTTTCTTGATGGGCCAGGAACCAGACAGTATACAATAAAAATTAATTGCAGGTTGCTTCGTTCGCTTAGCCATTTTGTTTTCTACTTTCAGGTGGATGGCGCACGTGCTGTAAAACAATTGGCTGTATAAAGTTGAAACAATAAACTCATCCTCAACTACTTCTTAGTTTAGTTTTGCCTCCAATTTTGCCACATGTTTCTAATCAACATATCCACACATTATAGTACTTATCTTACGTAATGAGGAAATGAGGAAATATATAGTACTTTTAGGAGATAACTCGCATGTGCACAAAGTTATTGCTGATAACACCGGACAAATATGCACACTTTATAACAAGAAAAAAAGACGCGACCGCATAAGATATACGCTTAGTATCAATTCATTTAAATAAGAAATGTTTCCGACAATTGAACTAATGGCACGATGATAATGAAGCTTTTATAGAATACTAATAGGCCGTTGGTAAGCGATAAGGCTACGCTGTTTGCCAAATGAAATGTTCACACCGAGGCTGTCTGGTGCATTTAGGGGCAACGTAACTGGCCAAGTCTGTCACTTTGCAATCAGGCGCTATGTTTTCCCGAGTGTTCCGTGCTGATTTTAACGCCAGACGATCGTCATGTAGAATGTATGCCCGCGCATGTGACGTATAACAATAAGACAAGGAAATAACAAAATCAGAAACATATGCATAACATTTAACAGAAAAAACCAAACCATTAGAAATAGTCTGGATCGGAAGGTCGAGTACTTTGGGGTACCTAGAAGCCTGGATGCTACAACGGCGGATCCAGAGGGTGAGAGGTGGGCACACGGGGCACGTGCGCCCCCCCCCCCTCCTCTTTTGCTGTAAAAGACACGTAGCCCCCCTTTTCTCTGAAGAAGGGAGCACAGGGGTCACAGTCTCTATTATTTCTGTACAACCTCCATAGCACCCCCCCGCGCCCCACGCCCCCCCGGTCGCAAGTATCTTAATGGATCGGCGCCTGGGGCCGTATTCAAAATATAAAGTAGTCACCCAAGAGTAGTCACCCAAGAGTAGTCACCCAAGAGTAGTCACCCAAGAGTAGTCACCCAAGAGTAGTCACCCACTTTCCTAATTCAGAAAATCTACTTCTTGGGTGACTACATATATATTTTGAACCCGATAATCGTCAGGTCCATTGAGCATTGAGAACCCGTGGCGCCATCTGATGAGTCGTGCCACAGTGTTGAGGTAACCAGCACTGGGTACAGTCCTGACCGATCACGGATTTTGAAAAGGGGGCGGGGGGGTGGGGGGCGGAGGGGTGCGACCGGGGTAGGTGGCTCTCTAAAATAAATTGCGACCGGGGGTGTGGAGACTGGTGTCCACTATTTGTTTTTTTACAACCGGGGGCATCCGCCTGTGGGTTGCATCTACGAAATGTCTCTTTCCAATGTAGTTCGTTGGAAAGCCAAACTTTTAACCTCTAGCCCATCCCCCCACCCGATCCGCCCCTGCAGTCTCCACACTACCCTACTCCCCAGATGGTACTAAGATAGGTGGCGGATGGGTCGCAAGCCATATACAAGATATATATATATATATATATATATATGCAACTATGTGGCAACTGTCTTGCTTTTGAATCGATCGTTGCCATAACTACATAATTTGAGTGGGTGGGTGCATGGAGTCGCAGACAGGCTTCCATCTAATGGGCCGTCTGGTAACAACATTGTATGTAACAGCGCTGCGAACAGATACCTTATGGTGCAGACAGTGCTGGGTATCAAACAGTGAGCAGCACCATATTATAACACTCATGTAACCCATATAGTCCATGTAACACCTGGAAACAACCGGTTTTTGGGGATAAAAAAGTTTTGGGATAAAAAAGATAAAAAAGACCCTACGAGAGCTATTAACTATTAAGAACAGCTGGCTGACATCAATGATGTGTCGCCGGAAACTCGTCACTTGACTTATCGAGATGTCAACACAGCGCGACTCGCTAATCTTCTTATCATAACAACATTACAGCGAGGCGCTTCACTGTCGCGAGCTGTGACAGCGACCGCGGTGCCAGTGTAGGCCTACTGTTGTGGGGGGCGGGGCGGGGAAACGGGGGGGGGGGGGGAGGGGACAAGCTGGGTTGGTGGGATGATTGTGTTGGTTGTTATGAAACTAATGTGCATGGTCGGGATGTAGAAACTAGAAATGTAGACCGAAACTGAATAAATAGGCAGTTTGGTTTCAGATGTCCACCGAGTGAGATCGTTGAACCTCGGGGCGAAACTGAAGAGTGACTTTTACTTTTGGGATCTCTGCTAAAAATGTTCTATAGAGTTTCGAAAGAACTCTATAGAAACTCTTTAGAGCATGCAGTGTTCTATAGTTTTTCTATAGAGGTCTTGATAGTGTCTCTATAGGACACAAATATTCTATAGACTTTCTATAGAGCATGCAGTGTTCTATAGTGTTTCTATAGATGTCTTTATATTGTCTCTATAGGACACAAATATTCTATAGACTTTCTATAGATCATGCAGTATTCTATAGTGTTTCTATAGATGTCTTTATAGTGTTTCTATAGGACAAATATTCCGTAGAATTGCTATAAAACACTGTTCTATATCCCTTTTAAGATACGTAAATGGCGTCTTTATCCCAGCCAGCATGGCAACCATCTGCCAACCGTGAAACAACGTTGTCGGCAATGTTGGCTCAATGTCGGCAAAGAACATTGGGCCAACGAGTGGGTGCTCATTGGGGAATGATTGTTTCAACGTTGTCAGCCAACAATGGCCCAACCATCTGCCAACCTTGGGCCAACATTAGCTGCCAACGATGGCCCAACCATAGGCCAACAGTGGGCCAATGTGCGCCGCCGACGTTCTACCGATATTAATCCACTATTGAACCACTGCAAATGTTGTTCACTAATTTATTGACAAAAACCTTAAAAAGTGCAATACATGAATTCTTAATAGGTATACATGACGCGTAATGTCTGAAAAAAATCGCTCGTGACCGCTCATACAGGTGCATGGCCGCTCATAGAGGTGGTCGATCGTAGATACGGTCGCTTCTACTCATTCCTGATTCTTGCGTTTGCCAGCTGTCACGCTCTCGTCGCCCGTCATCCCGCTTCCCAGCAAATCGCAGCCACTTCTTCACCACCTCTGAATTTGTGGCGCAACTGGCAGTCGGGTTGCTGCGAGTACCCCCTGAATTAAATCAAAGTAGACTCAATGGCAAAGCTGTTTAAAATATCATGCTGGTCCGATAATATGCATGAATAGCATTTACCTATACTGGTATACTTAACACAGGTTTTTTGTTAGCTTATTATTTCTGGAACCCTGTTAAAGGCAATACAGTGGTAGCCACATACAAACTAATAATACTGTTCATAATTTGCACTTTGCAGGATTTTTTGACAGATCTGTCATATCACGTTGAATAGGTAACGCAAATGAGTTAAGTAGACAGTGGGAAAAGTGGAAATCCTTATCTTATCAGAAGAATACAGCCATACTTACCATACACCACCTGGCGTAAGTTTAGGCAAGGGAATGGCACTTTCCCACTCTTCCATTGCCAATGTATTTGCTTTGCCACACTGTTTGACAGCGCTGCACTGTCTTGTCGAAAGTGGATACGCCCATCAAGGTGATGCTGCTGACCTAATTGGACATATGCAAAATAAAGAGTCAAACTGAAGATAAAATAGACATAAATTAAATTACACAAAGCAATACAAAAACATGGACAAACCTATGAGAACTGAAAATGCTGGTCTCTTATTCGCGCATACTTGACTAAAATTGGGCCAGTGGAAGCTTTTGGGGCAACGAAATTATGATGAATGAAATATGCCACATATGGGGACCGTCCACTAAACCATGGATGCCTTGATCTCTAGTCCAGTACACTGACCAATAGACTAAGGGGGTTCTCTGAGACTTGTATATAGTTGTGTGTTGTGTGGCCAGGCTTTAACAGCAAAAAACATTTATCGTTAAATATTACAGCATACCGTTTTCCACACGGTCTCGTCATTAGCAAGGATCTCGTCCAATGTATGTAGGGCGTCTACGGTCAGGATGGGGAAGGGCATTCCATCTGGCGGAGGGGTTGGCGTGCAAGTCATGTTGAGATGCTGGCAAATTTTGCCAAGCATCACACCATTGTGCTCCTGCTGCTGTTGCGCGCGCTCCAAAGCGTGCAGGAGGGCAATATCATACTCTGTCACTGTCAATGAAATTTAAACAGACTGTAAAACAAAATGTGAACAGCATATTGTTATAGGTAACACTATAACCACTTGGCCTAACTAAATAAAATGATCTCTTAGCTCCACGAGAAAATAATTCATATCAACATAGAAGTTCAGAATGCATCGGCAGATATATGGTTCTGACCCCCCACCCAGATACGTGTTCTCTACACTTGTCTACACCCTTCTTCTTTTGGACCAATAGGAATAATCCATTTATATTTTCCATAATTATGTGCCTTGTTTAATAAGGGGCGGATACATGATATAAATTGGCCATTTCCCAATTCATAGTTATTTAATATTAAAATTCCCAGTTCACGATTAATGAAAATACTTGATCACTGCTGTCGGCTAATATCCCATTCCCAGTTCATGAAGAATTATTTTCCTCATTCCCAGTTCACAGTGAAATGAAAAGCCCATTCCCGAGGAACGGAAATACCCCTTGCCGGCTAATAAGTTTAATGACATCAAAACCTTCAGCCAGGGGCAGGCTAGCTAGTCAAACACTGTGGTAAGATTAAAGTAAATCGTTTGAAGTGCTATTTAAGCCTTCACCTGCCCATGGCTAACGGTTTTGCACTGGTTTGACAGTGTTTGATTTTAAGGAAAGAGCTCCAAAAGAGCTAGGCACTTGTGTGAGCGATAATACAGGAAAGGTCAGAAACTGCATACTCAGTGACCGTTTTCTTCCGCTGTACCATTATGTTACAGTTCTAATTAAGTCAGTGCATAAATTACACAATCCGATACTATAAAACAGACCGACAAGACGATAATAATGCGCCAAATGAATCAAAATCTCAAAATTCACGATAACTTACAGTCACTTGGAAAATTGCCGCATGGAAGTGTCGCTTCAAAAACTCGCTAGATGGCGCTGTGTTTTGCGCTAACGGCAGTACGCTGGGACGTAGGCGCAATGTTGGGCCAACATTCCATTGTCAACGGTTGGGTGCAGAGCGCAGATGACGGTCGGTATTACGTTGCGCCTATGTATACTAGCAAACGGTTGCGTTGCCTACCTAAAAACAACGTTGGGCCGATAATGCCATGCTGGCTGGGATAGGGCTGTACAGTCACTTCGTGATCTTATCGAGACCCCACGAGATAGGGATACCTATGCTCTGCGTCAATGCCTAGCATCAACGGCCTGTACGTGTTGCCTACCTTCCGGTTGTTTGCCTTCACTCGCCTCACACACAAGATCGGCTAAAGCTGTCCTTGGAAGCACAACTAACCACTGAAGTTCTGTGCATATTCGAATTATAACCATCCGAGTAAATCTATGTAATGTATGAGCGGTTAGGCAGTTGATAAACCAGAATGCGGTTGTCTCATGAGTGACTGTCAGCGTCAGGCGATATGATGTGATGCGCGGGGTTTTCCATGTCGTATGACGTAATAATCATCATGACGCGCGTGTCTGCGCGCGGTATCTATGGTTACGTAACAACGCTCCTTATATGGACTGAGCGGGTGAGGACAATGGTGCTCCTTTTGTCGTAGAACTGTAAACATCGATGATTTGGCTCAAAATACAACGCTTCCAACGGTCTCATCGAACGGACCACAAGCATAATGGATAGATAAATGTCTTGTCTTTAACTATATGATGGTTTTATAGTTAACAATGCTTGGACCAAAGCAAACAAAAAATAGTTTCACACCCACTCGATTCTTTAGGCACAAACCGCGCAGCTGGCCGGTTCCCAACACTAAAACGTTGACTACAATGAGTGCGCGTCACGCAGTTGCAGCAAGGCACCAGCGTGATGCGCACTCGTTCTAATAGCACATGTTTTTTTGTTGGTCCCCAAAAGACCTAAACCGGAAACAGAACCCGCGCGAACTGTACAGCCCTATAGAACATATTCAACAGAATCTGGTCGATATCGATTCAGACACACTGGTCAATCAAATCCTAAGTGGAGAGACTTCGTATTTTGAGGAGATGAACAATTTAAAATGGAAGATATGTCCCAGTGGGCACACCGCCGTCGCAAACTCGTCGCATTTACGTCATGACGTCATTAGTCGCCAAATCGACGAATAAGTGACCTGCAAGGGCTAGCCGTTCCCACGTCTAAAACATGACGTCGCGAACCCGTCAGATGTTCGTCCATAATCCGTTAACATTAGATCGATCGACGCACTTTGGGTTGGTGCCTAATCATACATTTTCCGTGATTGGATTCAAATAGATGGCGCAGCTATGACAGTTCACTGGTTATTAAAGACCTCTAGTCTTTACGGTGTGATTCCAGTCCCCCAGGTGTCTATCACCCTATCACGGTATCGCGCGATGCACTGATGCAGTCGAGAATTGGAAGTGCAGGACACAACTTATTTCTCCTGACTCTTAATTTGCAGGTAGGTAAAGCAACTTATTTTTTAAGTCAAGCTTGGGCCGGGGTAGGTGTGATCTCCAGCGTTGAAATTATTCTTATGCTGGAGATTGCAGCTAAGGCCGGAGCTAAAGTCATCTTTATACTGTAATTTCTGGCGTATAAGTCATAGCTTTTTTTCTTCGCTGCCAAGGGCTACGACTTATACACCGGTATATGACAGTGTGTCTGCTGGAGCATTAGCATTAAGAAATATTGTTTACATTATAAAAAAACAGATAAAATGGCAGTACAATCGTACATTTTGATATCATCATAGTCTTATGTCGCACAAAATACATTATAGTTTTAGTGAAAACCTATACACAACGGCTAGATACAAGTTATAACTACACTCTGACTATTGTTGAGTGATTACAGCAAATATGGGCAGAAATTTCACTATACAGCATTTATGAATCTGATTTTGTCATAATTTGTTAATGAGTTAATTTTGCCGACATATGCAGTCAAACAGTTGTCATTTAACTTACTGACTACTATGTTTGTGCTTCACTCCACCAATTGTTGAAACATATATCTGTATGTAGTAATCATGCAGACCAGTCATTGCATGCAGAGGAACAAATAAAAATCACAGGCACTCAGATCTGCTGACAGAACCCAACAGGTAACTAGACAATGCCCCCCTTGTATTTACTTTAGGGGTTCTGTCAGCAGATATGAGGTCTCTAGTAAAGATATGTAGATCGCTTAAAGTCTTCTAAGGGAAGAAAATAGATATCAATTTTCTGTCTACCAAACAACATTCAGTTATGGAAGAATGTTTACTTGTCAGAGAATTGATATACCAGGTGATGATATCACATGAACAAGTGTGGCTTTCCTGTGTACTACATCATCAAAATTTGCACCTTTCAGTCATTTTTTTTACCTCTAGCATATGCTGTAATTAACTTTTATTTTGAAATAGACAAGAGGTCAGCAGATGGTGTTCAGATTTTGTGAATACTTACACATTTCAGTGCATCATAACAAGCATCATGATTCGCAGGTGGCAAGGAAGAAACAAGAAGCCACAATAAGGAGACAATCAGAAGCTGCTGCGCATATTAGGGAATGATCCAGCAGAAGAAAATTGAGGCTGAATTTTATGTAATCATAATGTTGTGACTAATTTATATGTGTGTAAGCTGTAAGTTGCTGAAGATTGTGAGAGTAATATAATTTAAGTAAATTGCAGAATCAATGCTACCAGAATTTGCAGTTGGGGACTATACATTTCATTTATTCGAACCCATTCCTGGTATTATCTCTGTAAGATAAAGAATGTCTGAGCAATTCCCATGGATTTGTATTTACTGTTTTTCTCTGGTTAATTACTAAAATTGTCCCAGACTCGCCGCTCTCCGTGCCAGGTTAATGGGCGAGATCGGTCCCCTGCTCTTGATGTCAACCCCCCCCCCTATCAGTAGTACTACCCCGATGTCAAAACGCGAAATACTGTAGTTGAATAACCTACTATTACACAGTTGCGATGGACGCGCCCTCGCACAGAACCAACAATTGTTTAAAAGTGTTCACCGTTATATCCGTGACTCTAAACGTTTTGACGTCGTCTGAATTTATCGATATATGGTCACCTGCCACCACTCTCCCAGAGGTGAACATTTACATGTACTATACGTTGTTGTAAACCTCTTGAAAGAAATAAAGCTTATATAAAAAAATTACTAAAATTCATTGCAGTAAGCTGCATCGGTTAGATACTATTTGTGGGTATACATAAAGGTATATATGTCAGGAAAATATTGGATTTTCTTTCTGGGATGAATATGTACTTTGAATTGTAGTGCACTGAACATGCTGAATATTTTACGTTGGGTAGGTCAATATTCCTAGAATGTTGTACAGTTCATATTATTGCATTATGTTATTATTCACATTCTCTACCTTGTTTTTATAATATATATTTGGAAATGTGGATAATCAATATTGGAGTTCTTATTCTTGCCTTTTTGCAATTTTTTTCTGCATAGTGGTATACCAACGAAACCGGTCTACTACGTGGATTACACTTTACGCACATGAAGGACATATTTATGCAGTAATTCATATTTTTCGAGATACTCCGGCATGATCGGTGACCAGTGACAGTGTCACACTCACAGGTGACAGCTTAGCCTTGGGTTAGGAAGAGATACCTACACATTGACTGACGACGTTACGAGAACCTACCTCACCTACAACAGTGGCTTCACACACAGGATTACCAGATTCTGAGGTTCCCAATGATATAGTAAAAGGTATACCAATGAGACCCTCGGCTTAGTGGCATGCTTTTCAGCCTACCATTGATGTTTTGAGTGGTATACCTTTCAGTAGACTATACCATTCAGTCCATTGACAACCTCAGTGCCAGTGGCATAGCCATAGGCGCAGACCTACCTTTCGGCATACCTTTGGGGACCTGAGTGGTGTACCTTTCAGCATACCATCGGGATCGGAGAGGTATACCTGTCAGCATAGCATTGACGACCTCCGGGTCAGTGGTATGTCTTTAGATTTATATAGTCTTGTTCTAGAGCCTGTCCATGGACTTCTATAGATGTGTCCTTTAGCTTGTCTATAGCTTTCTATTGACTTGTCTCATAGCATATCTATAGATTCCTATAGCTGTGTCCCATAGCATATCTTGATTTCTATAGCGTTGTCCTATAGCATGCATGTCTATAGATGGTGTCCTATAGCATGTCTATAAATGGTGTCCTATAGCATGTCTATAGATGGTGTCCTATAGCATGTCTATAGATGATGTCCTATAGCATGTCTATAGAGTTCTATTGATGCGTCCTATAGCATGTCTATAGAGTTCTATAGATGCGTCCTATTGCATGTCTATAGAGTTCTATAGATGCATCCTATAGCATTTCTATAGAGTTCTATAGCACGTCTATAGAGTTCCATAATTGCGTCCTATAGCATGTCTATAGAGTTCTATAGATGCGTCTTATAGCATGTCTATAGAGTTCTATAGATGCGTCCTACAGCATGCCTATAGAGGTCTATAGATGCGTCCTATAACATGCCTATAGAGTTCTATAGAGGCGTCCTATAACATGTCTATGGATTTTTTATAGAGGCGTCCTATAGCATGTCTATAGAGTTCTATAGATGCGTCCTATAGGCTTCTTTAGAAATATTCTATAGAAACTCTATAGAATATTTTTTATAGAAACTCTATAGAACATTTTTATCAGGGATGGGGCTAACATTTGAGAGGATGCTCACTATAACGACAGTTATAGAGCTGCCGGGTCTGAGGGGTCAATATGGGTGAGGTATCAAATCTGAATCTAAGGGGCTAAACACGGATATGAATGGTCAAATCTGGATCTCGGGGTGTGTCTGTGCACTCTGCGTAGGCCACAAAACGCAACATTTCGTCGTGTAAATTTACTCATCGATATCCGAGCAAGTTCGTTAACGGCGTCTGTAGGTCACAGGTCAAAGTCACAGTCAAGTCAACTGTTAAGATCAAGATCATTGAAGTGGACCGAAGACATAATCTGGATTTTACATTTTACGTCATCTCACCCTACGGGTGACGCAATCTCGTTGTGTTATAAAACTGTTTCTTGATACATTTATCATGTCTTTTAACAGTGATAGGAGGCTCCGGACTCCTAGGTCCAATATAAACTGATCGTGACTGAGCAGAAGTTTGGAAATCTTATTATGCGACACATATGAACGATATATTATCAGAACAAATGAAATGATTAAAGGAGAAAGTATATATATATATAAACCTGCAAACTATATTTTAAATGGTTTGGGTTTTTCTGTTAAAGGTTGTTTATTATTTTGTTATTTTATTGTTTTATTACCCGCGCATTCATTCTACATGACGATAGTCCGGCGTTCAAATCAGCACGGAACACTCGGGAGAAGATGGCGGCTGATTGCAAAGTGACAGACTTGGCTAGTTACGTTGCCCCTAAATGCACAAGACAGACCCGGTGTGATCATTTCATTTGGCATACGGCGTAGCCTTATCGCTTACCAACGGCCTATTAGTATTCTATAAAAGCTTCATTATCATCGTGCCATGGGTTCAATTTTCGGAAATATTTCTTCTTGAAAGGTATTGATACTGAGCGTTTATCTTATGCGGTCGCGTCTTTGTTTTGTCATAAGGTGTGTATATTTGTCCAATGCTATCAGCAATTGCGTCGTCCTCATATATGCGAGTTATCTAAAAGGACTATATATTTCCTCATTTTCCCGCTAGATTGCCTGCGTACGTTGCATACTACAAATGCCCGAAATGTCTCAAAACCGAGAGTCAACCATATGCTCCAGAATACGTAAGATAAGTACTATAATGTGTGGATATGTTGATTGAGAATGTGTGGCAAAAATACAGGCAAAACTAAACTAAGAAGTAGTTGACGATGAGTTTATTGTTTCAACTGTATACAACCAATTGTTTTACAGCACGCCATCCATCTAAAAGTAGAAAACAAAATGGCTAAACGTACGAAGCAACCTGCAATTAATTTGTATTGTATACTGTCTGGTTCCTGGCCCATCAAGAAAAGATCTGGGTCAACTTGGTTCCGTCGAACATGACAATGTTCATGACATGACAATAGACACGCCCTCCACCGGGCGAGTGTATCCATACGAAAGCGTGCAGCTCCCGGCCCCAATGTAACATGTCCATACTATGAACCGGCTGATTCCTGAATTAGCAGGCGGGCTACATCAGTGTTCTGACGTCACAACAAATGACCGCAACCTGACTGTTCTCTGCCTGTATATTGGCTCTATGTTTCCTTAAATAATAAATAATTTGTTTGATGCTACTAGCGGATTTTCGCGAAAGCATGATGCATTCTTATTACGTAAATCAATGATGACTATAATTTCACTTACTCAGAGATTGACGTTATAACCGGTAAGAGCACTGCACTGTCCCTCTCCCAGGCAGGTAGTCTGCAGGAAAACAATATGAGTATATATATGCCACGTTATTTTTGAATATTAGAAATACGGTTGTTTCCATAAAATATTTACATTAAAAATCTGCACTATAGAAAATCCTGTAATAGCAAATAATTTATTATTTACCATTGCCAATCAAAGTAATCTAATCGATCAGTTACATATTTATGGGCAAATATATGCATTTGCCATTGTCTAGAGTTTTGGAGAGACGCTTGTATGACATGCCATTATCAACCATTCTGCCGTAAGCCAAAGAATCTAGAGATAAACCTAATTGTATATATTTCATAGGATATGACAGATCGCCCTTCACCCCAGAGTGCAGTGATTTGTATACACTCATTCACAAACACAATAACTTAAACGATTCAATCACGTAGGTTAATGTTACCCTCAAATGTAGAGATCAGTGGGAATTGAGCACATGATCCAAATCAGCTTATGCACTCACTCCGGCGGGGCAGCATGCACAGACGAGGGTGCCACAGTTGCAGCAGACATCAGGAGCACACAGCGCGTCACCGTTGGCATCACACACGGCGTTGGTCACTGACACACAGCAAAACAAAATACAATGAGTCCTGTTCATCCGAATATGTATGCCATATGGCTGCTTCACAAGATGTTCTTTATGATCGATATGATTGACTGCGTATGTTCGGCATTTCCGTTTATCATACGTAACGTGAATCCAATCCATGTCAGTCGTTTAGTGATGGTTACATTGTGTACTTACCGGCGACCTGGGTGGTACTATCAGATGGATTTATCTAAATATAGGGGGCATTCGCATTGCTATAACAGTTGATTGTTTGTCTTGGTACGATGACAAGCATCACAACAATGGCTTGATATAAAAACGACGAAAAGGCGTGTTTTGATATGCCTTGTGGTGTGCATTTTCATAACAGCAAGTTATTAAATCATCTTCGTCATCTTTGGGATTACTCACTGGTTATATGCAGTGCCAATCGTATCAGGAATACTTGAGGTGGATGCTGGCCGACACA
This sequence comes from Arenicola marina, assembly GCA_964019135.1. Classification (NCBI taxonomy): domain Eukaryota; kingdom Metazoa; phylum Annelida; class Polychaeta; family Arenicolidae; genus Arenicola; species Arenicola marina. Next base: position 18,627,938 of record OZ025256.1, on the reverse strand, counting down.
ACAGAACTCCTGTTTCGGGTGTCCCGCCGTGCTGGTTGCCTGCCGTCTAGTTCCACACTGCCGGCCTGCAGTCTCGATCGCCAGGGGGCGCGTCTGCTTCCAGTACTATCCGCTAGGGGTTGCATCTATAAGTTAGAGGGCGCTCAGGGTCACCCCAATTGACCTTACTTTTGCCCGATACTACACTCTCTCCCGTCATATGTTTTTTTTAAAGATATAGACTTATTCATCAATATAAAATAATTAAGTCAACCGCTATAACTAGATAGCCCTAAATTGTGCGACAATATACATCATTTTCCGCTCCCCCACAGTACTGTTACTAGAAGGCGAATATTCGAGCAATACATATATAATATAGATTAAGGTATACATAAATATTGACGTGGGATAAAAGGATCAGAAGCATCTCAACTACTTCGTTCCCGGCACGTACCTACATACACTTGTCAATCTGTTAACGTGAATTTAAAGTGGCCTTAATAAGTACAAAGATAGTTATAAAAACCACAGGTGAAACTTTCAGAGGTATCCTAGCCGATACGTGTACTATCAAGGATTACATATACTTAACTATAGTGCAGTGTTCAAATATACAAATATAACGCCTGTGGACTGGATAGCACTCTTAAAATGTGTGAAACATATTTGCACGTTGTTATAGGTTGTTAAAGTATGCATTGAAGCTTTGATAATCTTGATCACAAAACTCGATACCTTTTAAACACATACAATCGAGCAATACACCTGTGAACGGCATGAACTTCGATGATCTTGATAACAAAACTCCCTCTTGTTACAACACACACAAAAGATAGAAGTAGCGGCTATATAAGGCATGGATATTAGTCTTATGAATAATTATCTCACTGAGCGTCATGGCAGCAACACGGAAAAATGCGAAGGAGCTTCCACATTCAGGGAAGGTAGAACTCATCGGCGCGAAGGAACTCGGGGGCAAGAGCAATCAGCAGCTTGCTGATATCTTTGGCATCGGAAAATCAACAGTTCAAAGTGAAACGTAAAGCTGATTACATTATGGCATACGAGGCTAATGAAGAACCGAGTCGCAAGCGCTTTCGGCTCTGTGTTGATAGCGAGAATTTAGACTCTGCCATATGGACCTGATTTCACAGAGCTCGCTGATATTCTGTAACCCGACCACCTCCCAAAGTCGATCGATGAGCGGCAGTCCCGTCGTCGGTCGACTTAGGGAGGTTTTACTGTAATAGAGTTTAAAGGGTTCCTCTCCCGCAACACTAGAGCAGTAAACCCGAAAATCGTATTTGAGAAAGCATTGCTCCACTCTTCATATTCCTTCATCGACCATGTGAAGCAATGCAGATGGATCTTGTGGTTGCCGTGCAACATATTTCTGGCAATATTGAAGCAGTCAGAGATTGTCTGCCCCATACCTTCATCCCCACAGTGAAGTACAATAGGTAGATTTCTACACAAAGCAATGTGCAAAAATATCTCCATTATTTTTCTCTGCAATTTCTTCGAGAACTGACTGCCTGTGTAGCCAAGCCCCACTTCTCCTACGGAGACTACTTTGGGATGATCCAATCATTGATGGATAATTTCAAGATTAGTTGCATTACCTAAGGCTGCAAAGCGAGGATGGGGCCCAACCGACAGTCTGATACATTCATCTTCACAAACGCCTTCTAGAGTGGCAGTGTTGGGCCGGTTCCCAGGAAAACAATAATTGATCACACAGAACCCCAATTTGAAGGTAGGATCACTGACGGGACTCCTTAGCAATATATCACGTAAGGACGAATATCCACTTATATTACCTTAAATAACAGATCTAAATGAAAATGTGAATCCACTGCAACAGCTGTCGGGTTAACACTATTGGCTAGCTCGATTAATCCAGGCTCCATACCACAAACATGTGCCAACACTCTCCAATGGAGTAATACATGGGAGATAGAAGGTGGCGATGGGAAAAGGGGGAATAAGGAAGCAACTGCGCTAGAATTTAGATCTATGCCCAGTCGTGAGTCCAAATCTGCCAACAAACCATCATGTGGAGTTTCAAAAAGTTGTGTAGGATGGGATGAGGTCACGGGACACAATCAGCATTATCAACTGATGTATGTCTGTCAAATTCAGACAGCTAACTATTTTGCTTATCAATACTTCGGCGTTAGTCAGATATTCCTCAAAATGTGTTTCTGAAAAAGGACCACCCTCATGGGATAATTGATTAATGTGGCGATCCAAAAAGGTTTTCTGACTTTTTTGCTTATGGCATAACCAACATCCAAGGCATATGCTCTTTAAACAAATGCCGTTTGAGATGCTTATGTCTTCGATCACAAATGGGGCAACAGGAAGCTTTCCTAGGCTTGGGTTGGGAAGTTGGAGACTCGCCAAGCCCGGTTTCGTCATAGTCAGGTACAAAAGCAGATTCCTCCATGATTTGTGTCTGAACGAAATTGGAATGAAAGGTTCAGAAGGTTATCAGAAGGTTATCATTTGTATCAACGTCATTAGACAATTTAGAAAGACTGGGTTAAATTTGATTCTGCGTCTGAGTACGATCGTCATTAAATATGACAGAAATGTCGATGTCATCAGTATCAGTCATCAGTGTTCTATGTCAGAGTTTCCACGACTAGCTGCATTTGTGCTGTCCAATTTTAATAAGGTGTGGCGCATTCTCAGGGGGATGACCCTGGGCTCACTTATGCGGAGACGGTCATGATGAATAACAGGCTGGTGTTTCTTATCTTTAATCTTAAACAGTACAGGTGTTAGTACCTGCATTATTAAGTAGGGGCCTCTCCATGGAGCTTTCAGTTTCCTACACTGACCGCCTTTGGTGGCGGAGTCGTTATATACCACGCCGCCAATCTCATACGATCTCTGGTGGACTTTGAGGTCATAATCCTTCTTCTGCCTGACCTTTGCCATTTGTAGGGTTTCCCTAGCAAAATGATGCATTGTCCCTAAAGTCTCCCTTAATTCTTTGACATAATCCGTTGGTTGATGTTGTGGGTGGACGTCAGGAGAGTTCATCAGGATATTTATGGGTTGTAGGACTTCCCGGCCAAGCATCATCATATTTGGAGTATACCCCGTTTGACGATTCTGCATAGCCCTAATTGCGCCCGCTAATTGGGGAAGGTATTGAGTAGGAATGGGACATACAGTTGACTACTTTCTACTTTCTTGATGTTTTAACGCGTCATATGAGCTAGATAATGACAATTATTTCTAATAGGACTATATCCAGATTCATGTCACGAATGTCGCATTGGACCCATGCAGAAGCTGGACCTATTTGGTTGTCCTCAGCCAATCGTCGTACGGCCACCCACGTTAGTCACACATGGTGGTTTTTGGCGAGACTTGTTTCTGTCATCGGGTAAGCTGTGTTTCTTAGGGTAACACCCTCCCGCCACTCTTTACCCTCCGTAACATGGAATGTCTGTAGTTGACTAGTTTAATCGTCCCTCATTATGCATGCGTGCAGGCTATGACGTATACTTCTGTGAGAATGTGTACGGGGAGGGAGAGGGGGGTTGTTAATATAACAATAATGCCAGTAACAACGCCAGTAACAATGTCAATTTTGCATTATCCGCCAGAGGCTGCGAGGCGGAGGGCGGATAATAAAAATGAAGGGCTGCTACAGCTTGATGACGGGGCAATGAAATGCCTAACGCCGTGCAAAACTCTCGCTACTACTATAATTACGAGTTGAATCGAAAATTTAAGGCGTTAACTTGTCTCTGCTTCTTTGGTTTCTTGGGGCTATACAGTTCTCGCGATCGGGCCGCGAGACTTCAGTTTTGGGGACAAACAAACACACGTGCTCCATGTTGAAGAATAGGCAGCTATAAGTCAATTTCTTTCCAGGTTTATTCTAAAGACTATGAGTACCATTTCACTAAACATGGCTATGAGAGATATACGTTAAAATATTTGGAGGCGATGAAGCGCAGAACTTTGGGAATATACAAGGAAAGACCAGTTGGATGTTTTCGTATCACTTTTGGATCACGATAAGACCAAGTTTCTTAATTCCTGTAAGTTTTCTGTTTGAAGCGTTGCGCCAACGTTGTCACTCGGGGAGAATCCGTGTGACGTCATAATGCCTCGTTTTCGTAGGAAATGCAAAAAAAACGTTAGTTTCTCAGTCGTATTGTCCCGTCGTAACAAATATTGGTCATTGTGATGGCGCAAACGAATAAAAAATATGTCGTCTATCCGTTTTGTTAAGCTATATTTCCTAAATATTCTGAATCATATCGCTAGGCCTTCCGCAATGGACCCACCCCTCGGCGCCTGACTCTTGCGCAGGTAGTCTGGTTCCCGGTCTCTCTCTTTGCGTAACATACACGTCACGCCTACGTCACAGATAGTCAGCATGCCAGTGTGCGCAGAGCTTCTAAACTCGTTCCGAACACGTGCTTCGTTTGTTTGTCCCCAAAATGAGTAAACCGGACGTCTAAGCGAACGAGACTTTATAGCCCTATTTCCGCACGCAACGATCAAAGTAAAGCATTTTGCGACTGACTGTCCGCAAATCGCAAGCCTTTCCACATTTGTGTAGTGCGGCAGAAATTTGTTCTTCCGGTTTTCGATTATTAACATGTACAGTCTATTGATAATTTTTTTTATATTATGAAGTATTTATGGAAACCGCTTATTGTCTTTGTTAAAGTCCATCTCTTATGTCCTATGTTACTTTGCATATATTTGATCCATTTGCACTATATTAACGAAATTCCATACGCACTGAATTTATTTGCCACCAATATTAACAATATTAGCCATTTTATCACAGACCTACCCAAAAACGTAGAAGATAGACAGGGGCAACTTTTTCATTGATTCGTGACGTCACAAGATGAACCGGTTTCCGTGCGCAATACGGTAAACGCGACTTTTGAGCATGGCGTCTATAGCAGGGCCATCGTCCTTCCGCATCGATCGGGATGCAGCTATGCCAGCGAGATTACTTGGAATTAAGGATAGTGAGGGTGAAGAAGAACAAGTGGAGGTATTCGGGCAACCGGAGCATGTGGTCTGCCGCCGTACGTATCGCTTCGAGCCATCTCGACTGGAGATTGCTAAGGAACTGTAAAAGTTGAAAACCTCAAAACACCCTTCGCAAAACAGTAGTGCGAACGCCTCAATCATAAAAAGTGATGCTTATAATCACATGGGATCTAGATCAAAAACCTACAAATATGTCTTATAATCAAATAAAATATTAATTGGGCGACCAACAGACAAATTGGTGAAAGCTACTTAGTTATTTGTCCCAACCGGACACCATAACGTTCGGGTTTCAACAAGTATTAACTTACTATAAAATGTACGTGATGAATCGTATGTCTAGATTAGTACGCTGCGTGCTTGTTATGCTAGGCTGATAAATGCCGCCCTCCCTCCCTTTTGATGTGCATAAAGAACTTCTTCTAGTACATACATTTAGCCCTGGATCTAGATTGTATGTCTACGATTGGACGGACGTCCCCGAGACGGCCCGTCCCCTACTGTAGCCTAGCCCACCCTTTCCATTTTGGGGAAGAAACGTAGCCCGTAGTCTGGCAACACACTGGCAGTTTGTTTTCGGTAACAGTCTGTGAGTCATTGTCACGAATGTTGCTCTAACCAACAAGGCCACACCTCTAATGTCATAGATCTAGGTCTATCTAGATCTACATGTGGCAAATGTTCATCATGAGTTAATGTTAACCGAAATAAACATCTAAGTTAGAGCTTCCCTGCTGCACGTACATTCATTCAAACACCGCGGGCAGTCGAAGCGAGCGAAGCGCACTCAAACCGGTTCATCTTGTGACGTCACAAATCTCCACTCTGGGCGGGGGTTTGGAAATGAATCGTTCGCTGCTTGAGTTTATTTTGGTGACTTTAGATATTAATATTTATGGCATAAGAGACATTGTAAAATAATTGCATCTAATAAATGGCTTTAGTAACCACTGGGAAATGTATATTTGGAAGTGGTTTAGTAACAAATACCCCCCCAAGAGAGGGACTTTAAGAAAGCATGTTTGCGACGCAAAAGCATCCTTTATTATTGAAATCGACACCTGTCCGATATTTGGTAAATGTATTTGGTAAATATACTCACGCTTACGTAACAACTAAGTTCATTCTGATAGCATATATCGTTGCCAAGAAACGTGGCACGTGCAACTAGGCAGGTAGGCGGGTCATTTTTAATTTTTGGGGCGTGACGTCATGTTGCACTGACATCTATGGAATGTCACTATGGCAACGATTGTCGATTGAATGGGCAGCCGGGCGGTTTGGGTCTGATTACAGCATTTTAGCGACCGTCCACTCGTAATCATATAACAAGAGAATTTTTTGGCCCGACACCAAGCTGTAGCAAAGAACTTGTATGGAAAAGAAGCGAAAGCCGTATCTATAACCCGGTAACAGGATCGTGGTGGCGCCACCAAGCGGTGAGGGTTATTACATCGCTCTAGCCAGGTGTGCACGGGCGTGTCCTGCTGCCTGAACGAAGGCCGCTGGCGAACCCTCCAGGGTGCTCACCGAATTTTGTTCTGAGCTGCTTGATTCCACAGGTCTGTACCGTAGTATTGCTGCCTCCCTGCACTCCCAGGGTGCCCTGGGGTTACGCGTTGGGCGTGGTGGGGTCGGCGGGGGAGGGGGGGGGTGTCATGGGGGGTAGGAGAAAATTATTCTGATCAGATTTTGTTTAAATATTTTTTTAACAATTTATTTTAGCTTGTGGGTTATTTCAGTGTAAAGGTTCTTTGACATCACACACCCCTAAGGACCATGGGGGGGAAGGGGGGGGGGTAGAGCTGTAGGGGAGGGGGGGGGCGGGGGTAGGGCCGTAGGGGGGGGGGGGGGTCGGCATGCTGAGGAATTTGCGCTCGAATTTTTTGGAGCAATTTTTTTACCGACATTTTTGGCTTGTAGGGTTATTTTAGTCTACAGGTTCGCTTGTTTGACATTACCCACCCCCTAGGGGTCGTGGGAGGAGGGGGGTATGGCCACGGTTGGGGGGGGGGGGGGGCGGGGTAGGATACAGAGGGATTTTTTTTTTATTTTATTAATATTTTTTTAATGATTTCTTGTACTTAATATTGGTTTTTGAGTGAAAAGGTTTGCTTCAATGACACCACCCTACCGCTAAGAGGTGTGGGATGGGAGCGGTTAGCAGCGGAAGGGGGGGGGGTAGGGCCTTAGGGGGGGGTCGGCATGCTGAGGAATTTTTTGAGCAATTTTTTAGAGCAATTTTTTAGAGCAATTTTTTTACCGATTTTTTGGCTTCTGGGGTATTTTAGTCTACAGGTTCGCTTGTTTGACATCACCTACCCCCTAGGGGGCGTGGGAGGAAGGGGGTCGGGGCGTAAGGGTGGGGTGGGCGGGGGGTAAGGGGTTACAGAGGGATTTTATTAATATTTTTTGTCACGATTTCTTGTAGATCTAATTAATATTGTTTTTTTTTTTAGTGTAAAGGTTTGCTTCATTGACACCACCCGACCGCTAAGACGCATGGGATGGGGGCGGGTAACGACGGAGGGTTGGGGGGAGTAGAGACGTAGAGGGGAGGGGGTATTGCAGGCTGAGTTTTTTTTTCGATTTTTATAAACCATTTTTGTTAACGATTTCTTTTGCTTGCGGGTTATTTTATTCTGAAGGTTCGCTTCTTTGAAATCGGGAACCCCCTAAGAGGCGTGGGAGGAGGGGGAGGGGGGCGGGGGATAAGAAGCGTAGACACTAAAAATGGATGCATTTTTAGGTTGCATGCATAGTCTAGGCTAGGCATAGCCATGGAAAAAGAGTGTTAAAAGTGTGATGACACAGTTGAACAGTAATTTAACGGAGATGCTCTAAGCATTAATGAAAATATCTTTGGCTACATTCCACATCCATGATCTGATCAGAATAACAATGCCTAATTTACAGATCTTCACACACGCAGTTGACACTGGTTGAGCTGTCAAACAGTCAGTTGACAATGACAGTTCGCCTGTCAAAACATAAACAAACATGGTCATGGACTAATCCCAATTGTTCGCCGAAACCTCATAGAAAAGACACTTACCTCTCTTTGTCCCTGGGGCATTGAAAGAAGGAAATATCTCCTCTTGTCCCTTTATAATTGTGGCAATTCCATGCCGCACAAATTGTGCCACGACCGGACTTCCAGCGGCTACAACCTGCGTCCATTTTGCCGTCTGCACTGAGTGGACGGAGCGCTGATTAACCCTCCCCGCTAGGCGGCGCGCGCGCATGTCTTGTTACCGTTTTACGTCACGCTTTCGCTTCTTGTTCTTTAAATTCTTTGGCTGTAGCAGCAAGCCAATATAACAATAGCGCGAGTTGAAAGGGCCGAAGGACGGTTTGGGTCAGATATTAGCCTTAAGGGCGAAAGCGGGTGGCGCCTGGCGGATTTTTTCAGAACTAAATTCAATTTTCTTTTTTAATTTATAGGGTTAAATGGCAGCCAATATCAATCTATGTCACATCAAATAATATTTCCTCCACCAAATTTGCATGTATTTGATGTATTACAAGCAAATACCAAGATATTTAGTGATTGCATATATGCGCCGAGAGGCACAATTGTGACAATTCGTCATTTGTGGCCTATTTTATAGCCTATTTTGCTTACAAAAGAGCTTATAGAACAAAAGTTAGTTCAGTAACATCGTTTTTTTGTTATTTGCGTATTCACCATGACGCTATGCTTCAGCAGGCAGTTTTTTGGGGAAGTCTGTCGACCAGTTTTTATAGCGGATTTCAAAACATTGAGAAAAAAACACATTTATAGGATTTTCCCATTGACCGCCATGTTAAAGCCAATTTGACGAAAATGCCCCAAACTTTTTTTTAGTGAAGTGACATATATTTTTTATTACATTTTCAGGTAGATCCATACATGATACTTATCTAGAGGAAAAATCAAAAAAATCTGTCGACGAATTTTTTTTGACCCCCCACCCGCTCTCGACCTTAAGGTAAGCCACCCATAATGAGCCTCGGCGATTTTGAGCAGACCTCGGTAAACATCGGCAAACATCGGCGGGTTGTAGCCCTGAGATTTTACGAAGTCCTAATGAACAAAGCACGAATAAAACAGCAAAAGAAGTGGTGACGTAAGTAAAATGCATAGAGCATCGTATAATAAGCTTCGGCTACTTGGAAAAGACCTCGACAAACATCGGCGGGTGTCAGTGAAATGGGAATCCCTAACTCGTTACGTCATTCACAGGGATTCCCCAATTCGTGACGTCATTCACAGGGTTTTTCCCCCGAGAATGACTCTTCGTGATAAATTCGGAATATTCAAGAAAAAAACATGGAGAAAACGTGTATATGGTTAAGAAAGCATTCGTGTAGATCATAATTATATCGGAGACCATTACATACAACCAGATTTATTAAAATGTGAACACAAGGCGTAAGTTACTGATAATTGGTGTGAAATAAGCTGCTTCAAAAAATATTTCTGAAATAACATTTTCAAATTTCAGGACGTGTTTCTCGGGAAATTTGCACGGCTACCTATATTTGTCTTTATTTTTGTTACAAGAACTATGTTTTCAGAAGTTTTTAAACGTGGTTTGGTGTCAAGATTTTCATTTTTGATGAAATTATAGCCAATTTTGTGAAGGTGGTGATTTCGAATTTTGGCAAAAACGGTCCTGTTTATTGCCATTCTGTTATTTTGTGTGGCTACTATTTACATTATTGAATATCATTCCTGTATTGCACTAGGTTTGAGCTTTCCAAAGAGCTATTACCGATGATAATGACCTAATATTGAGCTGAATTGTAGCAAAATTACATATTCGTGGTAGGTGTCAAGTTTTGGTCATTTTGTGAAATGGGGCTATACTTGGAAAACGGAGAATATTTTTTTAAGGGGACGGTAAAGTATCCTAAAAATTCACAAGAAGGTGTGTAATTGGGTATACTTTCATAAAATAATCACAAATACAGAGTTCTTTTACCTTGCCATTATGGGTGGCTTACCTTAATATTTAATGCTAAAGGGCTGTACAGTTCTCGCGGGTTCTATTTATGATTTAGGTCTTTTTAGGTCAAAAAGACGGTTCCCAACACTCAAACGTTGACTACAGTCAAAACGGAAACTTTCCGGACATCGAAATTTGCGAATTATTTGTTTACTCTACGAGTTGAGGAAGAATTATATGCATATTCCTTACCTATAAACTGGGGCCTGTCTGAACAATTGTTTATCCGATCTGCAGTTCGATTCCTATCTTCACAACACATGACCTGCCATGCTATTTAATAGAGCAGACGATGTTGTTTTTATCGTTTTCTTGTCAGTCACGCAAATGTAAAGGTCATCCAACTGCCCCCTGATTGGTTCAAAATCTAGGTCAGGTTGGCAAAGTTCCTCGCGTCATTTGACGAGGGTACCGAAGTTGAATGCAATGGTCAGGGGGTAGTGGTTGATCTGCTGTACCCACTTTTGCACAATGAATTCAAGTTTAGCCTCAATTGATACTAAACTGATTTCAAGTTTACTCTGGGTCACTTTAGGTATGCGTCAATGCTTAAAAACAGAGTTAATGATAAAACACTACAAAGGAATTCAAACCTACGACCCCTTACAAAGATGAAAATGGTATCGTCCAGTGACGTCACAGTAAACAGTGAATGGCGCCACCTAAACTGCTTATAGTTTATTTGAATGTGTCTCAGGGAACGTGAGTTGACATACACTTATTAGGCCCCGATTTGAAGTTCAGAAGGTATTTTTTTCTTCGAATCAGTGAATATTTTCTCGTAAACGGGAAATTTCGTTGTCCGGAAAGTTCCGTTGCAACTATAGGAAACCAGACTACGTGCGCAAGAGCCCGTATATACAGGCGCCGAGGGATGGGTCCCTTGCGGAAGGCCTAGCGATATAATTAAAAATATTTAAGAAATATAGGTGCACAAAACGGACAGACGACATATTTTTCTTTTGCGCCATCACAATGACGAATATTTTTACGACGGGACAACACCGCTGAGAAAGTAACGTTCTTTTGCATTTCCTACGAAAACGAGGCATTATAACGTCACGCGGATTCTCCCCGGTGAGAACGTTGGCGCGACGCTTCAGAAAACTTACAAAGAATAAAGAAACTTTCCGTGATCAAAAAGTGATACGAAAACATACAACTGGACTTATTTTACCTTTACCATGTGGTTTAATGACGCATCAGTATGTTGTTACTTCATGCATTGCACATATTGACAGAGAAATGGGTAAAAAAGACGGATGTTTCCTTGTATATTCCGAAAGTTCTGCGCTTCGTCGCCTCCAAATATCTTAACATATACCTCACATAGCCATGTTTAGTGAAATAGTGAAATAGTGAAATAGAATACACCCGGAGAGAAATTCAATTTGACTTATATAGCTGCAAGAACTGTATAGCCCTATGTTACTAGTTAACAAGACCATCAATAATAATAATTTAATGTATAATGTATAGTAATCATGTATTCTAACGCATATCTATAACACGCAGTAAATTTGTTTTGTAAGGCCGGGGCGTCATAACGTTCTGCGTTAAGAAGTACTCGTGTGATGTTTCCGGGTACTAGACTCAAGCTTCCCGCACGGTGGCGCTACGCAAGCTAGGCTTTACCGCTGCTGTCAGCCGGGGGCAAATTTCAAGATTCTTAAAAAACGCTCTAATCAGCTGTAATTTCTTGCAACATTATAGTTTTCAAGAATAAAACATAATAGAAAACGAGCTTTGTGTATTTAATACAGCAAAAAAACATCTTGTAACCTTTCGAAAAAAATATAATTGTGATAGAACTCTTTCTTTTCATCACCTGATTTCATGTATTATCAGGCTTAGGCTGGGTCCCAGCACTAATTTGTAGAAATGCGCGACGCATTTTTCATATCAATTTGCGCAGCGCCGCCCTGGCGAGCGAGTGTGAAAATGCATTGAGGACGTAGGCGGCAACAGTCTGCCAACAGAGGGCGCTCGTTCCTCACATCACCTCTGCCCCACGTCATCGCCCCCCACCTCATGGTTGAACCCAACGGTCCTAGGGTCACGAATAGTTTTAGATGTTTTTTTAGGTTGAATATTGAAGTTTCCATGCAGAATTTATAAAATATCATATCGGAAGGGTTAAGCGAAAAACTATTTAAAAAAGACAGGGGTCAAAGTTCAAAAACTTTACGCCTTTGGCCTCGTCCGCACTCAAAAATATAATTCAAAAGTAATACGGCTTCAAATTTATCAAAATCAAATGCATTCGTCAGGTATGGTACCAGTGACACAGCAAATGCTAAACAGTGGTGTATTTGATGCCAAACTGCGAATTTATCTTCGATTAGATTAATTTCAATTTTCGCGTATGAATGATAATTCGGATGGTGAAATTTGCCGTCGGGCAGAGGGGCTATGGCGCAACGTAACGCCCTCTGCCGGGAGATCGGTCTGGCCCCTACCTGGGCCCCGATGTTTCACACAAGTCTCACTCTGTCCATGCCTCGGCCTAGATGCTTCAAGTGAGTGTGGCCCGTTGGTTCACATGAATCTGGCCATCAGAAAGGAGCTACACTGCCCTAATATAGTTAATATGATTGACGGTGGTGGGGGGGGGGGGGGGTGGCTACTGCGTCTAAGGCCCCATAATCCCGCCGGTCAAGCCACAGAAGCAACCATAACAACAGATTTGTCCCCCGAGGACTCACTTTGATTTGTGATAGCCCTATTTAAAAACGTCAAGGGAAGCTTGGCAGACGATGCGAATAGTTAGTTTATCTCCCGGGGGGATAGGATGGGGGGGGGGGCGGGGGAGCGGGGGGGGGGCACTGTTATACAAATCTGGTGGGGGGCTTCCGCGGGTGCCTTGATGCCTGAGAAAGCGGATATTTGTGATGAGAAAGATAGCCCTATAGAGCGGATATTTTGCAACTTGCGACCGGAAATGTGAAGGGGTTCTGCAAATGGGCGTTCATAGAGTGGGTTGCTGCGAAAAAATACACCTTCCGAGCGGATCATGGCTGCAAAACACCCGACGGAGCGGAGTTTGGCGGTGAAAAAGAGAGGGCTGTACCGCGGACACCCCCAAACCCAGCAATGTATTAACTACCTCCTTCCCCCGGGGTTTGTCTTAACAATGAGAAAAATTGGGAGTGGGTGTTAATGCTTGGTTCGCCATGTCGAGAGGGGGGCTTGGTAGGTAGTGTGAATCGCTGTTTGTCTGACCGTGAGAGGGATTGGCAATCTGCGGGAATGCCTGGTTAAACATGAGCGTCAGATGGGTTAAAATCAGACATGAATGTTTGTCATGTGGTTGACTGTGGTTGGTCGGTTGTATATTCAGGACGCACGTTTGGTCATATCGCGTCAATGACGATATGGCGATATCAAGGACACCCTATTGCACGGTGCCTGACACATGTCTTGTCTGCTTGTCACGAAACACATTTAAAATTGTAACCTTTTGGGACGTGAATGTATACAATGGCTTTTCCACTGACGTCCCGGCGTCCGGACGTGAAAACAGTTGATGGTTTCGGTGAAGACGCCGATGCGTCCAGACGTGAGGACGTCAACTTACCTCCACACAGGAGAGCTCCATGCCGCGCTGGCGTCCGGACGTGTTTACCTAACGTGCCGGATTGGTCATTGTGGAAAACTCATAGAGTGAAATGTTATTCCAGGTATTATACATTCAATATATCGAACACGTACTTGTCGCGTCGTTTCTTCAAAAAACATATATATATTTATATAAAGCCAGAACCTGGCTGTAATGAGCATGATGGTAATATATTATGGTACAAGTGAGAAGTACTCATCTCTGAAACTGACAAGAAAGTGACACACTGCTTGTTATGTTCGACTTGTTTGTCCGACCTAAACACGTGGAAGACCTCTATTCACCGCGTGATTGGATAAAAGCAACAGTGAGTGATTAACACCCTGCATCGGTCTATTACACCGGAACCTAGCATCTACGTCACTTGGCGCGAAAAGTACAGTTTTGATCGTTCGGAGATGATGCTTCTGCTTGTTCAGATTTAGGGCCCCAGAGGGGCTTTTTCGATACGGCGACACGGCGATTTTTAAAATCGACAACGCGACATTGGGGTTGCCTTAGAATCGACATGCGACATAAGACTTAGCGACACGCGACATGGAACTTTTCTTAAAATCGGCACGCGACATGGCTACCCCCCCTCAGGGACCCTATCTGTGACCGACAGAGCTTGCCGCATTCGTCACATCGATGACCCGTCGTTTGGTCTTGATCATTACTCACTGGTCTCCAAGGGTGTGAGTAGATTGAGGCACCGTTGTTTGCATCTTGAATAAGTGAATATAAATTAGAACAGAACAGACTCGGGATAAGGGATTGCAATGAGATGGTCAATTAAATTGTGTTTGAATCTAGAGTGAATTTTAGAACCCACGAAACGGACGGTATGTCACATATCATTTGAACAACAACCTCATGCAGCCGATGTCCCCTCCTTAATCTCTGGCCAACTTCATAACCATATCCACCCCAAGATCGAGTTGATGTGAACTAGCGATCGCACTACTTACGGTACGACAAATAAGGAATTGAACTTGGCGGATTGGTCAAGGACGCGTGCAATTTTGAAGCGGAAGTGGGGTATGGTTCGCCGCGATCAAGAGCAGTCCCGCATGATAATATTAAACTCTGAACGACGATTCTTCATAGATAAGTGGGGATAACCCGTAAATATCGATGCTTTATAATTATCTTTCATTTATCAATATTTTACACCATTTAGATTGTGCTGCTAATTCCAAAGTAAGAATAATTAGTTGGTGGTTATCCCCGCAACAAATGGAAATAGTTCGATGTGACCGATGTCGTACCGTAGCAAGTTCGGAGTGACCAAAAATGTTCGCGGCGATCGATCGTGCTCCGGTACGCAGCCCAGGCGTAAGCATGCACGTAGAATACCGGAGGTCAAAATAATTGAGCTTCGGATTGAGGATCGTCAGTTTCTCCCCATGGTGCAAATGGTGCACGTATGCGCCAACACTTCTTCGTGAAAATATAACGAAAACAACCTGGTGTTGACACACTTTCTGGATGTCAGAAGATAGCACAAGGTATATAGAATACGTAAGCACTACGATTGTGCGCGAACGCATTGCAGCAAAAGCCACAGTCGGGATTCCCGACTAGCATCTAAGAAATTTAGCATAGACACCGTTGTGTCCCTAGAGAAGTGGGCTTGCCTGGGGGCGCATGCGCCAACCCCTCATATACCCCACACCCCCTATCTCATTCGAACCGCGTTCTGATTTGCCACCTCATTTCTCTCCACCAGACCACGATGTTAACGTGCCCGAGTGCCCGTCTACGTGGCTGGTGCTTTTTTGAAGCCTGAACCAGTACCAGTGTGTAAGTGTGTTGTGCTTGACCTGTTGTTCTCGTACATGTACTCAGGTGGGGTATTTTGTATAACCGTTACACGTGCGGATCTAGAAATTTGAAAAGGGGCAACTTGCGACCGGGGCGGGGGGTGGGGGGAGGCCCACGACTCAGATAGCGTTCTTCCTCAAAAAGCTGAAAAGGGGGGAGCCCACTGATAACCGGGGAGGGGGGTCTCTTAGCAAGAATTCGACAAGGGGGTCCACCCTTTTTTTGACGCATTCTTCCTCAGACGGGGGGTGGGGGGTGGGGTCGAACCCCCTGGGCCCCCCTGGATCCGCCTATGGGTTAACAACTCGTCGTTGGCGAGTGCACGTGTCGCCAATATAGACGTCACTTATCAATTGAGATGGAGACAGCTTCTAACTTAAACGTGTAGGGACAGTCAAGAGAATAGAGCAGGGACCGCCCCATAAAAAGGTGACAATGTTGATTTCCAGATTCACTCGGCTTCTCTGGTTTATCGGCGAAGCCAGCGTAATAGACCGATCACCCCCCTCCCCCACCCCGCACTGGAGGAAAAATCCACTGATGACGTCACTCTATTGTTCTCTCGCGACATTATCTATTTGTCTGTAAGTGGGTTTGAGCAAAGATTGTCTAGAGTAAGATCTCCAACTCGCGCGTCTGCCTATGGCCGAAATGTTACAAACGAGTTGTGGCGCCGCCCTAGCGGTGGGGATGCTACATTCCAGTCGGATAACTGATACGCCCTGGTAGCAGACGAGCGAAAGACACGTAACAAACATGTTAAGCTTACCTTATCGATCGAGAATTAAGTTACCTCCATAATATTGACAAAAACATACATTCTACCCCTCTAGTTCCCTTTTTGAAAGTTATCAAGTCTGATGTCAACAGTGAAATGTAATCAAACGAACCCACGGCCGCGTGGCAGACATGTCACATTGTGAGTGTTCTGACCACAGGCACAGTAAATCGACTGACACAGGGGGGGGGGGGGGTAGTAGGCCGTGCAGACCCTCCGCGCCCCCCCCCCCCCTCCCCTGTGCCTGTGGTTCTGATTTTAGCCCTAGGCTTAGATCTAACTTAGATCTAGTTAGAATCACAAATTAGGATCGAGAATCTCTTTAAAATCGTGACAAACGTGAGAAGGACCACATTTTTTCATAGAAATTAGCAAGTTTTCCGACCAATAAAGGTAAAAAAAAGCGGTGATCGCCTTCGTCGGGAATTGAACGCACAACCTTGCGATCAAAAGACAAACGTCTTACCAATCGCGCTATAGGGCTGTACAGTCACTTCGGGATCTTATCGAGACCGCACGAGACGGGGATACCTATGCTCTGCGTCAATGCCTAGCATCAACGGCCTGTAGGTGCTGCCTACCTTCCGGTTGTTTGCCTTCACTCGCCTCAAAGATTGTCTAGAGATCGCCTCACACACAAGATCGGCTAAAGTTGTTCTTGGAAGCTCAACTAACCACGGAAGTTCTGTGCATATCCGAATTATAACCATCCGAGTAAATTTATGTAATGTATGAGCGGTTAGGCAGTTGATAAACCAGAACGCGGTTGTCTCATGAGTGACTGTCAGCGTCAGGCGATATGATGTGCTGCGCGGGGTTTTCCATGTCGTATGACGTAATAATCATCATGACGCGCGTGTCTGCGCGCGGTATCTATGGTTACGTAACAACGCTCCTTATATGGACTGAGCGGGTGAGGACAATATGGTGCTCCTTTTGTCGTAGAACTGTAAACATCGATGATTTGGCTCAAAATACAACGCTTCCAACGGTCTCATCGAACGGACCACATGCATAATGGAGAGATAAATGTCTTGTCTTTAACTATATTATGATTTTATAGTTAACAATGCCTGGACCAAAGCAAACAAAAAATAGTTTCACACCCACTCGATTCTTTAGGCACAAACCGCGCAGCTGGCCGGTTCCCAACACTAAAACGTTGACTGCAATGAGTGCGCGTCACGCAGTTGCAGCAAGGCACCAGCGTGATGCGCACTCATTCTAAGAGCACGTGTTTTTTTGTTGGTCCCTAAAAGACCTAAACCGGAAACAGAACCCGCGAGAACTGGGCTGCGTACCGGAGCACGATCGATCGCCGCGAACATTTTTGGTCACTCGGAACTTGCTACGGAACGACATTGGTCACAGCCGATTTTTAATTTTCCCAGAATTCCCTCGTCAGTGTTTGTTTCAAAATGGCGCACAAGTAGCAAAATGTGTTGCTAACCGCCGTCTCGGATAAACTTTTTGCGATTGGTGATGAGCCTAGCTGTGGCAGTTATGTGTCCGTGCCTCCATTGGCGTCCAACGAACATTTTATATCTGTGGGACAGTATCGCGTTTTCAACACACTGCTCTAAATTATTTATTAAATTCCTAAATGCATTAAAACAATGTTGCACTCAGTGACATTGCACTGGCAGTGCCAGTCTGTCCGTAACAGTCAGTGTCACTGACACTTGAGTCTTGACAGTCAGATAGTGTCGTGAGGTATATTATGTCAGTGTATATGCACATCAGCCACGGTAAATCAGTGTACAGAGAAAGGCCAAAGGGGTGGGGGGCGTTCTTCCCTCTAAAGGCATGCCATTGTTTCAGCATAGGTGTAACAGTATTGTATGTCTAGAGAGACGTAAGCCCTATTATGGAATATGGATCGAGGATCGATCACATTGCCTACTGCTTTGCAACTCCCCAACCCAATTTCTGTGTCAGTTAATTTACTGTGGCTGTGGTAATAACCTTATGTAAGATTTAAATTCATATTTTCTAAAAAAAATCACATTTATGTCATAATTATTTTACTACCATATAGTATTATTTTTTTCTTTGATATCTATACCTTTATGCTTTAAAGCCTACTATATTAATATTTTACTCCTGCAAGGAGAACTATTGTTCACACTAATTAAATTAAACCTACTTTATTCAAAGTTCAATGTAACCATGCCCTGTTTAGTGTTGATGACCATTTATCTAACTTATGTACGTATCACTCTCTTACAACCTCTTTACATGAAACAGCACCATGCACACTGGACCACCTGGCCACAGATGAGCCCTATTCCAGTGCTATGGGTAATTAAGGAATACTTCTTCTTTGATAAAGCCTGTTTGCCATGTTTTGCACAATTGAAGTCTAAGTTTCCATTGAAGTAACATACATATTTAAAGAAGTCCTTGAAGGTCAAACTTTCACCGGCTTCATATTTTAGCGGCATTGATTCAACAACATAACAGTAATCATTTGGTCTTTGTTATTACTGTTTCACTGGGAAACAATTGTATGTTCTGTTAGAGTTATAGTGTAAAAGTATAAATTGGATATTTTTTTTTATGCAGGCACTATATGTATGGTTGCAATGGAACATTTAAATTATAGGACACCCATTTTGCATTTCAGAATCCTGTGTAACACATTGGCCCCATCCCTCACTGTCTGGTGCCAAACTGTGGAGAAGAGAGTGCTGAGTTTGCTGTGGCTGCCTAGCAATCAGGAGTCCTTCCGCAGGGTTTAACTTGAGCAAGGGGTCTCTGCACTGTCTTGTAATGGCGGTGTGTAGTGCGTTGAACAGACCATGCGAAACTTGCGAAACATCAAGTGGCCGGATAGGGCGGCTATGGAATTACATCGCAATTCTATCCTGCCAAGTATGGATTGCCTGGAGTCATAGGCAGTGTGGATGGCACCCATATTGCCATACCGTGACCATCCGAGTTCCGGGATTCCTTCATCAATATTATAAGGGCCATTTGTCCGTCATTGAAAAGAAATTCAACAAGATCGACACATTCCAGTCACCGGCCGGATGTGGAGAGAACGATTGGACGTTTAAAGTGTACAGGAGACATATGACATTTTTGGAAATGTGCAATGTGAAAGATATCCCTGTGGTGATGATGGCGGCATAAATGGTGCAGGTCATACGGAGCACGAAAATCCCGAATCCATGGACATCTTTGAAGAACGCCAGCGGTTTTCCCATATCGGAAGATGATAAATATTTGGGGGTTTCGATTGTCGCAATAATCGATACATCATTTAACAAAGAAATCTATATCTGCATTCTGCCAACCCAGTAAGATCATTGTATTTATCTTACGGATATGTAGCTTCAAACTGTTTGTAAACGTGTATTCGTCGATACATGTTCTTCTACAAGATTTCATGTATTCGTCTAACTGTCCATGAATGTCTTTGAATCACGCTTTGTATTAGTCTCACTTTCTCAAATAAGCCGGAACACAATGCTGTGGTTTGAGAGTTTCTTTTTATTACGCATTGAATAGGATGGGAGTTGTAGTATAGCGACTTTAGCGACAAGGTTGTGAAGCCGATCGCCCACTATTCATTACCTAAGCAGATTGTCTCAAAGGAAAGCACGAGACCAGGCATCTGTCCACAGTGCAGGTTTATTTCATTTCTTAACTTTCGAACATAATGCACGCATGATAGCGTTTCTTTCTCGTGTGGTGACGTTGCGCTGATGCTCCAGCGCTAAGGAGCGCGCCCTGATTTTCTGTAGTTGCTGCTGCTGATTGTCTGTGCTCCTCCAAGAAAGTGCGGAACCACACCTGGGGCTAGACGGCTCGCCGCTGGCGTCGGGCGGCGACGTTTCTATGACGCTGACGTGGAGCTGTAGTCGCCAGGCTCCTTTACCCATCGGTCACTATGTCACCTGCAATGAATCACACCACTCAATTATGCACTCCAATTATGAATGCCATCAAAGTTGTACAGTAAATATCACTAACCACCAGTTATTTCCGGCTTGCTTATTGGCAGTATATGTCATCATGGCTACTATAATTCCTGGCGGTCAGGAACACGTAATAACCGTACCATGTGCTGTTGCTAATAATACAAGCCGGGGTCGCCCTTGCTAGAGTTTTACTTGCTACTGGCCTCATATGGCAGAGAAATTCCCCTACACAACCGCGCCATTATACCGCGTTTTCCTTCTCATTCTTTCATCAGCATAGGACTCACGATGGTATGACAGGAAAGCACCTCCACCTCTATTCCATTGCGTTATTTAAGAACACACTACAGATGCACTTGCAGCTCCTTTAGAGTTTGTAAATGAATGTCTGGCCTTAGCATCGAATCTACCTGCAGTGCAGGAAAACAGCAATCCTACAGCAATCGCACTCCTGGGTTGCCGGCAAGGTCTTCCATCAGGTTTAGCTATTACTACCGCCGGCGGCAGCGCATTTTCCCGCGATCATCCTCGATGGTCTTGGAGCTGTGCAAGCTAAGTACATAAATACATATATAAGATACCAGATAAATTTGGTCCTAAAATGGGGAATGAATAATTTTAAAAGTTTACAGATCTACACAATAACAGTACATGAAATGTGAAGTCAAACGAATACTTAAAAAAAATATACATGTATTCCGTCTTTTTAGTGTTTTGTAAAAGACATCAGGGCTGAAAGCGTGACCCTATGCATTCATGGGTTGGGCAATTCGACGCCACACGTCGGCTCCCCTGACATTTGGTGACTGGAACAGCGGCTCGACTGCTCTGTACGTCTCCACCAATACAACAGAAGTACAGACTCTTGCTCCCACTGGGTTGCTGCAAAGAAAAACAGAGCCAGCTGTATAGGCCATATGCCGCAACCTCCATCATGCATGTATTCTGACGCTAATATCGCTAAGTAACCGGAACAAGGACTTGGTATTATCTCGGATTATTATACAGGTGTCGCCTCACATAGTTAACCTTCACTTACTGCTGAAGTCCTGAAATAATATCTGAGACACATGCCTGTAGTTTACATAGATTCTGGCTTCATTGTCTATGTAATTTTTTCATCAAGGTGAAAACAATGCAACTCAATCTTAAAACAAATGCAATTCGGCATCATGCAATTGAACATTATTGCCACAATTAAAAACATTTAGCCACATCTTAAGTAACCAGTACATTACATGTTTGATAGGAAAGACTGTGCTAATATTCTGATAATGATTGATAAATTGGCATGTACATTTTTTACAAAAAAGACATCCATTTTGTATTACCTCATTTGTGGAAACCATATGGGAGGTGTGTCCATAACCATGTGACACTTTCTTAGCCTGATGTTCGCCTTCGCCAAGAACGACAAGACATAGGAACATGCAGAACAGCTCCTGTACTTCCTGCCACATGTTTCATCAGTAAGGTGACATTTCCACAAATATGATGGAAACCGTGCGACAATATGTTCAATAGTTATTGCAGACCTAAAATCTAACATTTATATGTATTACATTACTTATCGATATGGTGTTGACGCTATATAGTGTGACTACAATCTTAAACAGCGAATATAACAGTGCAATAACATCATCTTCGACATTAAAAATGACCATTATTACATTTGAGCATACATTAATGCAATATTAATGTGACTAGCTTAATGGATATGCCTATTGCAATCAAATACATATTCACTGTTTGAGCTAAATACAATTGGCATGCCAATTGAACGTACATGCACTGAACCTGTGCGAATGAAGTGTCAGGGGGGTAAACAGGCCACCAAACTAATGCCCCCAGTAAATCAGTAGAGGGAGGGGCTAGGGGAAGGGGTCAAGCCTGCGGTACCACACACACATTGTAGATACAATGTAGTCCACCCCACTCCCTATAACCCCATCCCTCTACTGATTTACTGTGTCTGGGCCCATGGTCCATGCCATGGGGCCAGGCCGGTATAAAACATGCATATAAATCTCTGGTTAGGGGTCGACATCCGTGTCAGCGCCTGTGCATTTTTCCCATTGACTAAGCTGGGCAGTTTCGGTTTTCACGTTTTTTTACAGTGTTTATAGTAATTTTGAGTCATATATCACAGGTGGCACAACTTTTCATACATACAACGCACGTATCGGATTGAAACTTGTTTGGTCACACATCGTTACCACGGGGATGGTCTAGTAATAACGAGAAATCGGTGAATATAATCTTGTAAGTCGCACACTCGTAGCTTCTGGCGGCCATGCTTGTTATCCTCTGCTCTTGTAGCGCCACCGTGCGGGGGCTTGCTTTTGATCGCGGCGTACCTTACCCCACTTCCGGTTCAAAACTGCACGCGTCCTTGACCAATCCGCCAAGTTCAATTCCTTATTTGTCGTACCGTAAGGAGTGCGATCGCGATCGATCGTGCTGCGGTACGCAGCCCTGTACAGCCCTATTGGGCTTCACGTAGACTTGCTGTGTTTAAACTATGGTTTGAATACGCATGCTTCTGAATCCATGAACCATTTCTATCTACCCTGCTCATCTGTGTTAGCAGAAACATCTATTTCAGAGGGGATTTAGAGGTGAAATAGTTATTTTTTTCCATGAAAACCTCGCAAACCAATTCTATTCGGATTGATAATTTAGTTGATATAAGCTTATGCCCTCCTTGGTTCAATGGCCCAATGACAATGTCACTTTTGTTAACAAAGCTGGAACTCAAAGTAGACAAAGACTTGTCCGAACTTGCTTTACATTTTCTCATCTTTAGGAAACTGAAAAAAAGGGGTAGGGATTGTTCTTCCTGCAGTTTGTACAGTTAGTGGCCGTACAAAAGTCCATGGCAGCGCCAGTTTCTTGCGTCAGTTACGCCGGCGTCCATTGCCATGGAGCCTGAATTAGCATCCCGACCGCTAGATGGCGCATTGCACGAATGTGCACGCAGTGAACGCGCGAGTTGGAGATCTTACTCTAGACAATCTTTGGTTTGAGTCCCAAGGACGTGGATTTTACGTAAGGTAATGACCTCGGAAAACGACATTGCCGGATACCAATAAGTCCTCGGGCTTCGCCCTCGGACTCTATTATCCGGTAATGTCGTGTTCCTCGGACATTAACTTAACACTTAATTTTCCCTAAGCGTGAGTATGAAATTGACAATCATAGCTGGTACAAGTGAGAAGTACTCATCTCTGAAACTGACAACAAAAGTGAGATATTTCTTTGTTTGTCCGACTTGTTTGTCCGACATAACGCATGTGAGATATTTCTTTGTTTGTCCGACTTGTTTGTCCGACATAACGCATGTGGAAGACGCCACATGATTGGATAAAAGCAGCAGTGACGTCAGTGACTGATTGACAGCCTGGATCGGTCTCTTGTTGCCTAGACCAGATTAACTCCATACTCCTGCATGATCCCCCTCGCGCCTCCCTCCACCCGTTGGTTATAGCCGTTGATCTAGTATCAAACTCATATACTAAGTACGGGTAAGTGTTGATGAGGTGAACCAGTCACCCCGTTCCCGATTCAGAGTGTGAGGCAGGATTGAACCCGGCGGGGTTATCTGGGGGTCAGTCCGCAACCGGCAGCGGAGGACACTCTACATATACCAGAAGTACCACCTATACACTATATGCACGTGGAATGCCAGCCATAAAACATGCATAAGTCTAAAGTGTGCCATATCCACTACAGTCAAGTTATGATTCCCCTAAGAAACCACTTCGTGTCATCTTGAGACAGCCGGTGACAGTGTGGATGTGATTGGTTGCGAAGACACGGGATCTTTATCCTGCGACCACACAGACATGGCCACAGCGGGGCGCGAACCACCGATCCACGTGTAGTTAGTCTCTCAGATGGCCAACTAGCTCTGTTGTGGTGTGGGGTCAGGACCCAATTAAATCTTCTGTGGCGCATGGGTCGGGAACGAAGTAGCTCTACTGTAGTGTGCGATGAGAACCCAGCTAGCCCTTTTTATGGTGAGAGATTTGATGTGTGAGAATAATAAAAAAAAAATTGTAAATCGATCGTAATACTCTTGCTTTTAAAAAGTGAGGAAATCCCATTTTAAGTCTCATATACAGGTTTCAATTTCATTTCTTTGGTAACTGCGATCATTCTTAGGCACGATCGTGACCTTGACCCCACCAAGACGCAAAAGTAATTAGCATCTGTTGTGTTAATTATATTATATTATATATTATATTGGAGAGACAAGCGGAGGTTCAAATTATGTGGCGTTCAGTATGGTTACCGCTAAATGATGCAAGTTGTTGAACCGGTCTGTAACAGGTTATTCTTCAGACCGATGCGTTTGATGCGCATTGAAATATAGGTGTCAGTGTCAGGGCAGATCGATCCCAGACCGTGAGTAAACAATAACACGAACACATTGAAATATTTAACGTCTGTATTCAACGATGGGTGGAACTGCCTTCTATCTCACACACACACACTCTCCTATATTAGTTTTAAGAATACATAAATTATTATAGTTTTCGCTGAAATTTTCAATATTAAAAGCAATGGAATGGAGACACCTTACATTTATATTACGGAATTTCGCAAACTTTACCTTTCTTTAATCCCGTCACAACCATTACATAGTTAATCTTCAAAATGTTGTTCAGCTGGTATACGCAAAAGATTAGAATTAGTTCGACGATGGAAATCGTTTTCAGATGATGATGATTATTGGGAAGCCAAACTGGGTTCATTAATCAGTGCTTTCAGTCCAATGTGCATGTTATCAGAACTTTGCATCCTTCCACACACCCACACACCCTCCCCGCAGTAGTAGACAGTAGACTGGCCCGGATGTGTCAAAATAGAATTCCAGAGAAACGATGAGTAGTTTATGAATAGATCGCGTTTTATGCTTCAGTTACTTTGGATCTCTACATCTATTTTTACATCTTTAAGCTGTTGATAAGGAATAAGGCTATCTAAGCAGACAGGTCGTCGTATGGGCCTAACTTACAGTGGGACAAGATGTCCGCGGGGGGGGGGGGCACTGAAATATAGCTAGGTATATACATATGTTCCGCACAAATGATGTGCCCTGCTGAGACGGCATTAAAATGTCAGCTCATGGCTTTATATTCCAGTTGATATCGAAAGCGTCCAGTTAATTAACATCCATATACATTTCTATAACTGGCTATTTTTAATGCCCTTTTTAACCCAAAATTTCTCTTTCAATGACCACAAAATCTCGGCTTTTCTCTCGCTCTCTATATGCCCTCTATGGCCTGGGCGGCACACCCCCGCCACTGTACTAATGTAGTGCCGCCGGGACAAGCTGTCGGACCACAGTACACCACTCACGGTCAGATTGTGCACACGTGAAAAGCGCACTGCCCATGGCTGGCAGTTGGGAGTGCATGGCCACTTCATTCCTATAACTAGTGAACGGTTCATCCCTGGAGTTAGTTTAAACATATTTTCATAGGCAACTGGAAAACAGGCACACTGACTATGCGAATACCTCTTGCTACATCCTAGGAGTTGTGGTCGGCTCATTTAATACATCAAGTCAGAGAAACTGAATTCCTCATACATTGCAGTGCCTTCGAGCGGTGGAAAGTGGTCTCTACATATTATATTATAGGCTGAATCCTGACCTAGGCTGTGATTTCACCTGGACTCGCACACCAGCCGGCCGTCAGAATGAAGTTGGATGGCTGCATTGCCCTGGTGTTTGGCGGTGCTCGGCGGGGCATGGGCAAAGAATTCTGTCGGGCTCTCCTGTCACAGGGCGCAAAGGTAATACAGACTGACAAGATGTCATTGTTTCTGATTATGAAATTGATGATGAGCATCTACAGCGAAAATTACAGATGGTTCTCTTTACGTTGTGGGTCATTGCTCAAATAGATGTATGCCCCCCACCCCCCCGAAGAGAAGTGCATAGGGATACAGGTCGCACGTGCCCCCCTTTCAGCCCCTAAAGTATATCTGTGCCCCCCCCCCCCATTTTCAAATAATGCGTTCCGCCCCCCCCCCCCCACCCGCGGTCGTCCAAAAAAAATAATGGACCCTTTGGTCGAAATTTTGTTCAGCCCTCCGCAAGATTTCAGTGTGCCACCCCCCCCCCCCCCCCCCCCCTATCAAGGATTCCTGCACACTCCCCTGTCGTAGGAGCGGTCTGTGGAAAAGCCATTCCTTTTTCACAGATCCGCTCTGAAGGACGGCCGCCCCGATAGCTCAGTGAGTTGGAGCGCTGGCATTCAGCGCTGTGACCACATGAGAGCCTAACGGCACGTGGGTCGGTGATTCGAGTTATGTCTGTGTGGTCGAAGGATAAAGTTCCTATGTCCTTCTTCGCAAAGAGTAGGGGTTATTCATGGCACATGGCTTCACTGTTCCTTCTCCCATCCTTCCTTCTCCCTTCCTTCTCCCATTGACGCGATATGACCAGACTTAAGACCAGACTTGGTTAAGGCGTTCTAAATATAGGGGGAGGAGGATACCTTGTTCGATCTCCGCGATTGGCATCCAGGAATTCAAGGAGATTCGCGATTAGCTGTTGGCAATTCGTGGGGATCGTCATCCGTACAATTCCTGGTTCAACGCGAAGACCCTTTCCTTATTTACTGCGATTCGTTATAGCAGTCTGCGAATTCCTCGATATTCGCGATATCAACATTGAGGTGTTTGTTTTCCCGCCCACCTTTAAAATGTCCTCATCTTAGAGATTCGATATTTCTCTCCCTAATTATTGGGCATTCGTGAGTCAGAAGGGGTATATCCCGCCCCCCCCCCGCCCCCAATATACAACCAACCAAATGCTCAAATGCCCTGAAGGGGTATATCTCATTGCCACTGACCCGCTTTATGCCGCATGAGTATGCAGGCCCGCTTGGTTAACACTTTTATTTCAGGCAAACCGCTCAACGGATACTGTTGTCCCCAGGATAACACCAGAACTTCCCAGTCTGGATATACAAATTAGACGTTGGTTTACAAGTGAATTAAAAGTTCTGTGGGGTATGAATATTGCAGTTCCGAATGGAATTGTTTTCTTCCATGGAAAATATGCGCTCTAATACCAGCCCCCCCCCATCTCTCCCTGCATCCCCCTCCCCCTGCACCCCCCCCCCCCTCCCCCCACGCCCGGGTGAATGTCATTTGGTTATTGGACATTCATTATAAGTGTAGTGCCTGCATGGTACCTGGTTAAGTATTACGTAAGGAATGAGTTGTAGGTCTCACAATTTGTAAGTCTTGTAAGTAAGTTGTAAGTCTCACAAATTATTTTTATCTGGCTTAATGTTTATTTATATTGTTTCCTCCGAGGAGGCGGCAATGGCATAGAGTATGTGAGCGAGGGGTCATTATTGTGACGGAGCTATAATGACCCGCTCTGAGAAAATGCTCATGGTTCGCAGGTCCTTACCGGCAAAACACGACTCCGAGGAAACAATAGTAGTATACATTAAGCGAAAATAATGAGTACAACATTTAGACCATGCCGGCTAACTGATTCCAGCGAACCTGATAAGAGGTTGCGCCGAACTACCTGGCGATGGTCAGGTAGGATGGTTCTCCAGCGAGCAAGTCTACTCCATGGAATGCGGGGCCGGGCTATAGCTCAGTGGGTTAGCGGTGGCCATGTCTGTGTGGTCGCAGGACAAAGATCCCATGTCCTTCTTTGCAAAGAGTAGGGTTTACCCCCGGGGACATGGCGCCACTCTCCCTTCCTTCTCCCATTGACGCGATATGACCAAAAGTGGTTAAAGCGTCCTGAATATGCAACCAATCATGGCTTCCCGATGAATCTGGTGGGCTGCTTCGATGTCCCTTCGTCATGACAAATAGAGTGTTGCGCCCGATGATGGACTTTCCGTCCTAGCCGCGCCAACTCCTGGTGGTGAGGTTCACCATCATGACATTTTATTTTAAAATCTTGGCAAATTTCGCACTCTAAACGAAACGAAACGCTTGTTTTATTACGTCGTGACCCCCTACACCCAGGTGATGCTGTGTGACGTCCTGGAGGAGGAAGCGCGCTTGACGACCAGTCAACTGGCGCAGACTTACGGAGAGGGACGCATCCTCTTCCAGAAGTGTGACGTCACCAAGGAGGAGGACATTGCAGGTGAGTAAACTACAGCGGCTGATTGTTTTTATAATTTAATACGAAAACTAAGAACGGTTTGTAGCAATGCGTGAAGGCCATTCCCGCTTTGCAAACAGCTGTGTCAATATCAAAAATGTAAATTAGCGCATACCAACGGACATTACCGGCACGAATGACGTCAACAGAAAGATTTGCTACTACCATCTGTGCATTTTGGAGGTGGAATAAAAGGTTCTGCAGTGTGTTGAGAGGGGGGCGGGGTACAAGGGGGAAGCGTAACCAACACCGCTCTACAACTCCTGACAGGGGCTTGGGTGACCAACTATTAGAGCCCCCCCCCCCCCCCCTGGTCAAACGCATACTTCTTATGTGTGAACACCCCCTCCCCCCCCCGTCCTTCCATTATGGCGATGGCGGGGCGGCGACACCGCCTACTCACCCCACATTTCTGTAAACAATATTAACCCCACATTCCTACGCCTGTGTCGCTCCTGCCTGGCCAATATTAACCCCACATTCCTACGCCTGTGTCGCTCCTGCCCGGCCAATATTAACCCCACATTCCTACGCCTGTGTCGCTCCTGCCTGGCCAATATTAACCCCAAATTCCTACGCCTGTGTCGCTCCTGCCTGGCCAATATTAACCCCACATTCCTACGCCTGTGTCGCTCCTGCCTGGCAAATATTAACCCCACATTCCTACGCCTGTGTCGCTCCTGCCCGGCCAATATGAACCCCACAGTCCTACGCCTGTGTCGCTCCTGCCTGGCCAATATGAACCCCACATTCCTACGCCTGTGTCGCTCCTGCCTGGCCAATATTAACCCCACAGTCCTACGCCTGTGTCGCTCCTGCCTGGCCAATATTAACCCCACAGTCCTACGCCTGTGTCGCTCCTGCCTGGCCAATATTAACCCCACAGTCCTACGCCTGTGTCGCTCCTGCCTGGCCAATATTAACCCCACAGTCCTACGCCTGTGTCGCTCCTGCCTGGCCAATATGAACCCCACATTCCTACGCCTGTGTCGCTCCTGCCTGGCCAATATTAACCCCACAGTCCTACGCCTGTGTCGCTCCTGCCTGGCCAATATTAACCCCACATTCCTACGCCTGTGTCGCTCCTGCCTGGCCAATATGAACCCCACATTCCTACGCCTGTGTTGCTCCTGCCTGGCCAATATTAACCCCACATTCCTACGCCTGTGTCGCTCCTGCCTGGCCAATATTAACCCCACATTCCTACGCCTGTGTCGCTCCTGCCTGGCCAATATTAACCCCACAGTCCTACGCCTGTGTCGCTCCTGCCTGGCCAATATGAACCCCACATTCCTACGCCTGTGTCGCTCCTGCCTGGCCAATATTAACCCCACATTCCTACGCCTGTGTCGCTCCTGCCTGGCCAATATTAACCCCACATTCCTACGCCTGTGTCGCTCCTGCCTGGCCAATATTAACCCCACATTCCTACGCCTGTGTCGCTCCTGCCTGGCCAATATTAACCCCACATTCCTACGCCTGTGTCGCTCCTGCCTGGCCAATATTAACCCCACATTCCTACGCCTGTGTCGCTCCTGCCTGGCCAATATTAACCCCACAGTCCTACGCCTGTGTCGCTCCACCCCGGGCAGCTCTGTTACTAAGCTTTCCGTGTTCTGCCTTTAAGCGGCGTACGCCCGGGTGAAGGAAGCCTTCGGACCCCCTGACGTCATCCTGAACCACGCGGGCACCATGCATGAAGGACGGTGGAAGTGGATGCTCGACGTCAATATTGTACGACGGTCAGATCGTGCCCTTGAAGATCCATGTATACATAACAGGGGCGTAGCCAGAGACTTGAGCAAGTGGACGGTCAGACCGTGCCCTTAAGATACATGTATACATAACAGGGGCGTAGCCAGAGACTTGAGCAAGTGGACGGTCAGACCGTGCCCTTGAAGATCCATGTATACATAACAGGGGCGTAGCCAGAGACTTGAGCAAGTGGACGGTCAGACCGTGCCCTTGAAGATCCATGTATACATAACAGGGGCGTAGCCAGAGACTTGAGCAAGTGGACGGTCAGACCGTGCCCTTGAAGATCCATGTATACATAACAGGGGCGTAGCCAGAGACTTGAGCAAGTGGACGGTCAGACCGTGCCCTTGAAGATCCATGTATACATAACAGGGGTGTAGCCAGAGACTTGAGCAAGTGGACGGTCAGACCGTGCCCTTGAAGATCCATGTATACATAACAGGGGTGTAGCCAGAGACTTGAGCGAGGGGACGGTCAGATCGTGCCCTGGAAGATCCATGTATACATAACAGGGGCGTAGCCAGAGACTTGAGCAAGTGGACGGTCAGACCGTGCCCTTGAAGATCCATGCATACATAACAGGGGTGTAGCCAGAGACTTGAGCGAGGGGACGGTCAGATCGTGCCATGGAAGATCCATGTATACATAACAGGGGCGTAGCCAGAGACTTGAGCAAGTGGACGGTCAGACCGTGCCCTGGAAGATCCATGTATACATAACAGGGGTGTAGCCAGAGACTTGAGCAAGTGGACGGTCAGACCGTGCCCTTGAAGATCCATGTATACATAATAGGGGTGTAGCCAGAGACTTGAGCAAGTGGACGGTCAGACCGTGCCCTTGAAGATCCATGTATACATAACAGGGGTGTAGCCAGAGAATTGAGCGAGGGGACGGTCAGATCGTGCCCTGGAAGATCCATGTATACATAACAGGGGCGTAGCCAGAGACTTGAGCAAGTGGACGGTCAGACCGTGCCCTTGAAGATCCATGTATACATAACAGGGGTGTAGCCAGAGACTTGAGCAAGTGGACGGTCAGACCGTGCCCTTGAAGATCCATGTATACATAACAGGGGTGTAGCCAGAGACTTGAGCAAGTGTACGGTCAGACCGTGCCCTTGAAGATCCATGTATACATAACAGGGGTGTAGCCAGAGACTTGAGCCACTGGACGGTCAGACCGTGCCCTTGAAGATCCATGTATACATAACAGGGGTGTAGCCAGAGACGCACCGGCTGCACATAAAATGAAAAAAAAAATACTCCCAACAACAGGATATTGTACGTACGGACACAACCCAATGTGTACGCATGTGCGTACGTGCGTACGGCTGGCTACGCCCCAGCATGACAATTAAGCTAGTCTGGAATGAGTTATATGCACACCTCTTAGCGGCATTATGAGACTTAAAATATCAAGACATTTATATTCATTTTTATTAGTCATTGTTTATTTTGTGGTTATTGTTGCCACTATTTTTTTGGCCTAAAATGTCATATATCACATAGGTAACTACTATATGAATGCCTTGACAGCTTACCAGCACACTGTCGGATTCAAGGAAGAGGGGACGAGAGGGTGAGGAAGGGGGGGGGGGTGGCTGGGGATCCGGACCCCCTCCCTAATTTCGTAATGTGAAATACACGCTATTTATGTGTGGACGCTCTCACAGCCCATCCCCACCTCCCTCCATTCATGGGAAATGCCGGTCGGTCTGAAGTGGTGTCCCAAGCTCCCTAACCATACTTCTATCCTCCCCGCGCAATTACATTTCCTACAGAGCGGCGTTGTCCATTCCACGAGAGAAGCCATCAAGCAGATCGGCAGGTGTTCCGGAGGCAAGGGAGGAGTCATTGTCAACACCGCATCGCTTGCAGGTAGGTCAAGAGAGTCACCTGAGGCGATTGCATTGTAGCATAAATTTAATCGATTGCGATTACTTGGGAATTTTATGATTACGATTACTTGGGAATTTCACGATTACGATTACTTAGGAATTTCAGGATTACGATTACTTGGGAATTTTATGATTACGATTACAGGAAATATGAAAGTAACCGATTATATCGAAGTTACATGTGTTTCGATTAATATCAAACACAACATTTTTAATGGCATGTAATGAAGGAAGCCACACTGATAAGGAAGGAAGCTTAGAAGCACCCAATCAGTTGTTCAGCCAGCTTAAGTCTTCATGTCTGGGTATGTCTTGGGTTGGCCGAGGAATAACCGATAGGATAGGTTGGTAGGGGATGTCCGCAATAGGACTGCAGTGGAGTGGCAAGTTTCTATACCAGATACTGATTCGATGGTTGCTTTTGGCAGAACGCTACTGTGAAATATCCTTTAAACCGCCAGACCTAGATTACCGTAGAACCCCCGTTATTACCGCAGAACCGCCGTTATTACCATAGAACCACCGTTATTACCGTAGAACCGCTGTGATTACCGTAGAACCGCCGTTATTACCGTAGAACCACCGTTATTACCGTAGAACCACCGTTATTACCGTAGAACCGCCGTTATTACCATAGAGCCGCCGTTATTACCGTAGAACCCCCTTTATTACCGTAGAACCCCCGTTATTACCGCAGAACCGCCGTTATTACCATAGAACCACCGTTATTACCGCAGAACCACCGTTATTACCGTAGAACCGCCGTTACTACCGTAGAAGCACCGTTATTACCTTAGAACCACCGTTATTACCGCAGAACCACCGTTATTACCGTAGAACCGCCGTTATTACCGTAGAACCGCCGTTATTACCGTAGAACCGCCGTTATTACCGCAGAACCGCTGTTATTACCGCAGAACCGCTGTTATTACCAAAGAACCGCGGTTATTACCGTAGAACCGCCGTTATTACCGTAGAAGCACCGTTATTACCGTAGAACCACCGTTATTACCGCAGAACCACCGTTATTACCGTAGAACCGCCGTTATTACCGTAGAACCGCCGTTATTACCGTAGAACCGCCGTTATTACCGCAGAACCGCTGTTATTACCGCAGAACCGCTGTTATTACCAAAGAACCGCGGTTATTACCGTAGAACCGCCGTTATTACCGTAGAAGCACCGTTATTACCGTAGAACCACCGTTATTACCGCAGAACCGCCGTTATTACCGTAGAAGCGCCGTTTTTACCGTAGAACCGCCGTTATTACCATAGAACCGCCGTTATTACCATAGAACCACCGTTATTACCATAGAACCGCCGTTATTACCGTAGAACCACCGTTATTACCGTAGAACCGCCGTTATTACCGTAGAACCGCCGTTATTACCGTAGAACCGCCGTTTTTACCGTAGAAGCACCGTTATTGCCGTAGAACCGCCGTTATTACGGTAGAACCGCGGTCATTACCGTAGAATCGCGGTTGCGTGCTTATTCTGTGTGGATGTGCAGGAATCCTTCCGTTAGGCTATTTATAAAAAGGCTCTAGCACGCACTGACTTTTCTAGTGTACTCAGGCGGCCGGCATCCATTGGCCATCTCAGGACAAAATTAACATATTGTTTCAGCATCGCTCACGAAATACTCATGCCTACCATTCACTACAGTCGCTAATACATTTCGTTGCTATTGCATGGAAGACGGACCCTAGTTTCAAATTATTGCGAACGAAGAATGATATGGAACTACTTTTTTCAGCGGTGAAGCCCCTGGCGGTGTGGGGTCCCCTGTACTCGGCCTCCAAAGCCGCCGTGCTTAACTACACCAGAGTCATGTCGGTAAGCGGCCTATTTATTAAAAAAACATTGCTTTTACGTATATATATAATATTATAATAATATCTTCTGACATAAAGAGGTTGCATAATACATTGTAGCGGTAGAAGTACACGATATAAAATATGACAAAGGCTAAAACGTTTTTTTTTTTTAAATATTAAATCAATATCACTTTGCTACTCTACTTGACCAAACAATGCTCTCTCTCTCTCTCTCTCTCGCTCTCTCTCTCTCTCTCTCTATATATATATATATATATATATTATCTGATGGTGATGGTGAGCAGTTTTATCGCAGTTTGCGAATACCGTGACTTCTTGGAAATAAACGCAGCGGACGGAACAGCGAGAGAGGGATGTTACTGCCACGATGGTGTGTGTGGGGGGGGGGGGGGGCACGAAAATTCAAAATTCGATTAAACATTGCAGCTGACTTATGACAATTATGCAACATTTTGGAGAAGGGACCAGCGGAATTATAAGAGGAAAATATGGAGCATTTTCTTAATTTGTGGAAACCCACAACTCTCCAGTCTCAGGTAGGCACATTAAGAGAAAATGTATCTTTCTGCTGCGAGGAAAGAGGAAACAGGCGAGAAAAAGGGTCATTTGAGCGGGGGTATGTGAATACCGGGACAAGGCTGAATTCTCTTGTTGGCTTCTCTCACTGTCTACCATCTAGCTCCATGCTCTGCCTTGCAAATATCTTAGTTAGTCTCATGGGTTTAGGATGTACGCTAATCTAGCAATAAATTACGACGAATTAAATGTTAGATATATAACTAGATATGAGTGATAAAATGAAAACAATTAAGTAATCAGAAATGTGGGTTATTGGAGAGTGTAGACCCGGGGAGGTAGGGATGGGGGTGGAGGGGTGTACTACAACGGTCATAGTGTGCAGGGGGCATTCATGGTACGTAGGGCGACATAGTGTATTTGACAATAAACCTTCCATCTGGCATAGTTATCATATCGGCACAATGATTGGTGTTGTAGACTGCGCTCAATGAAATAAAGGAGGATACTCGCCTGTTTTTATTTCGTCGCCGAATTCCGTAAACCGCAGACAGTACACTGGTGACACACTACACTGACCAAGCCATTCACCCATAAGTGGATGACTTTTGAACTTGTTAAGCATGGCTGCTTCCTTCACTGTGACGACACCAGACGGAACCATCGTTTCAACAAGTGAATATGTACACACTGCAAGGGCGGATCCAGGGGGAGGGGGGGGGGGTGTCCAGTGTGTCCGGACTCCCCCTTTTTGAGAAAGAATGCAGTTTTTCAATGCAAAATTTAGGCCAACTGTGGCGTGGACCCCCCCCCCCCCTTTTTTTTGAGGAAGAACGCTATCTGAGGCGGCGTGGACCCCCCCCCCCCCTCCGGCCGTCCAAAAACTGGCGGATCTCCCGGTCGCAAAAAAGAGCCCCCTCCCGGTCGCAGGTTCGGACACCCCCCGCCCCCCCCCCCCCCCTATCCTTTTAAAATTCCTAGATCCGCCCCTGCAGTTTCATGTTTGTTTTCTACGGAATTCGGCCTCTGAACCCCGGAATTCCTGGTGTCTTTCAGTCCGGGCTCCATCTGGCGAGCCATGGGATCCAGATGATGTGTCTGTGTCCCTCCATCGTGGATACCGACTTGTTGACGGAGTGCCATAAGCCGGACCGGGTCGAGTTATTCGAGGAGAAGCATAAGTGGCTGCAGCTGAAGCGCAAGGAGGGCCTCATCCAGTGAGTCAATCGATAAGCGCCATCATTGGCCGCACGGTATACCCAAGCTCTTCAGGACCTACCGGTCGTGCTACGCCGATTGTCAATGAAATGTTCACACATTCAGACAGTCACATTCAGACAGTCACTTTCAATCAGCCGCCATCTTTTCCCGAATGTCCTGCGCTGTTTTGAACGGGGCACATCGGCATGCCGAAAGGATGCGCGCGCACCCGACCCGGGTGTAAGAAGTGTTGGGCGGTGTACCGATGAGTAATGTGTGTATTCGGTCCACCTTGGGGATATACCGGGTTTCCAACGAAATGCGCCCATTGGTGGGGTGGTCTTTTTTTTTAAATGTTAGCGTCAACCATTATGGCAGAATAGCTCACATATTGCTCGTGCGTAATGTTTACTACAACAATCGATGAGGGGGCCTTCGTGTAGGCCGGAAGAAAAAGTTCCATGCTTCTAGGTCGCCCTCTATTTTATCAGCGAGACGTCAGGTTTGCGCGCCGGAGTACGATTGACCGCGGTCCATCGCCTCCACGAGAGCAGTCCCGCATAACCCGTAAATATCGATGCATAATAATTATCCTTTCTTGACCAATATTTTACACTTTAGGGCTCATTATTTAGTGGACATATGCCCGCAACACACTGTATGCGAAGGTCGATCGTGCTCCGGCACTCGACCCAGCTGTACGTGGCGCTTCTGTTCACTCTTGTAGGCCTACCATTTGTTAGGGCAATAAATAAGACATATAACATGCACTACTGTTGCTCGAATGGTACAACTAAATGAGAGACTGTGGCTTTCTGGTGTATTATGGCATCAAATTCGTACATCGTTGTCGTGTTATATAGTCATATAGAAAGCCATTTCTTAGTGCTTACACTAACGAGATCTGACCGTCTGTTCAGTACGTGTGGGCCTACAACAAGTTTGCTGTGGATATTAAATTGCTGTAATTTTGAATGAAGCTTACAACCTGAAGATATGCAAGCGAAAAAAAAATCAATTACAAACATACCGGCATTAGCTCAGATATGACGCTCAGATATATGTCGATGATGTCACTTGATAGCTGGGTCTCAAATATGAACGTCTCAACTGTCTTACTGATTTAAATAATTCCCTTCCCCCACCAGGCCGGAAACTGTGGCTGACATCTTAATGGACATGTTACGGAGAGACGAGGAGCTGAATGGAGCCGCCGCAGTTATAGAGGGCAACACCCCTGAATTCCTGTATGTCACATCCGGACAGTGACGTCATCAAACCGATCTCAGCATGACGTCATCAAACCGATCTCAGCATGACGTCATCAAACCGATTTCAGCTTGACGTCGGTAGCACGCGCTGTAGCCTTTCCCTTTACCATCACAATAAGCGTTGTAATCATTTCTTTTGGTAGTATGACTTGTTGTGAAGTAGGTCGGAAATAAAAAGTTTCATTTAATGAAGGACTTAGTATAATTGTACATTCTGTAAGTTATCTATATACCAAATAAACTGTCCAATTGTCAACATGTTTTATTAAACACGTATGTACATATGTCAACATATATTATAGACACATACAATGGAACATTTAAATAAAAAATGTATAAAGTTATTTCTGCTTTGCTGCATTTGCTGCCTTGTAAATATACTTATTTGCCTTCTGCTGCAAAGTACATTAATATGTCTACACTAACAAAATGAAGTTGTGTTTCAGGATTTGATGGTTAGGACATGTTGCGTGAAACCAACAACGTCACATGTGGCTAGCACGAGCGTTGCGTCTATAAACTAATTATATTTTAGATAAACATACAGTACAATGGAAAATTTAAATAAAACATATATAAACTAATTACAGTTTGCTGCCTTGTAAATAAACAGAATACATCTGAAAAAAATCGGCGGTGACAGGCAAAAGTGTAGCTTGAGCAAAAATATAATATAAAATAGACCGAAATATAATCAACTGCCTCAGTGATAGAAACTCACGAGGTACGTAGTAGCCACGGGAACTGAACTATATCGAGAGTGTTTCCAAGCAAACTATACCGGTGGCGTACTTCGCCAATCTTATCAAATAAGTTACCGTGCATATGAAATAGATGTAGGCTATCCCATATATTTGAAGCCGCCTCGTGCATACAATATACATAAAAATAAAATTGATCTTGAAATTATTATATTACAATAACCGTGTATTGCACGAAACACCGCCTAACATGAATAACTTGCAAAACTGTTGTCATTATTATTAGTTCCATTGTCATTATTATAAAAAAAAATCATTCTGGACCGACATTCCCCTTGTCCGAGCAGCAGCCCATTCATTGATACGCATGAGTGTATTAGCGTAGGCCTAACCTCAGGACACGAGACGTTCAGTTACTCATACAGCAATTTTCTCTCCGAAAAATGAGTTTCAGATTGTTTCGTAAAAAACGTTCTCTACATCTAGCAGTCTCAGTGTAAAAGTTGCATATAGAGCTCTTTCCCGCCAAAAGTAAAGAGGCCAACATACAAATAAGAATCAGTCCCTAAATCATCCCTAATTTCTTTTGTCTATATTCCACGCATGCCCCGTACACTGCCAAATGGAGTCTCTTAGCCTTGCACGTGATACCAATTTACCAGTAAGTTTTCAACTTAGTACTTAGTGGTAAACATCATGAGTGTTTGTGCTACGCGATGCTTTGTTACAAGCAGCAGTGCCGCGACAGAGTTCTGTGGTGTCTCGGGATAGACACTTTTGCCATATCACAGCCGAAACGGCGATGTTTATTAGGTTTGGGAATTTATAGAATGAAACAATGGAGTTTTCAGCAGATTGTGATATAAATGTCGCCTGGGCTTAATTTTTTGCGGATAAGGGCTCGATATATTCAACTTTAACAAAAAAAAATACAAATATTTCTCTATCTATATACCTATCCTGTACCAGTCTGGCAGAAAACGTCTCTAAAATATACTTTTTAGCCATTGAACACTGTAACATTTTACCGTGTTAAGAAAACAACGACTTCAATCAATGATTTCTGATTGAAACAGTGTTGTATGGGCAATGAAAAACAGCATTCTTCCCCAAAGGTGGGAGGGGCAGGCTGGACACCCTGGATCCGACCTTTCCACCGATTTAGATCGCACAGTTCACGCGACATGAGAGGCACATTGATCAGTCAATCAATCGCACGCGATATCTGATCGCTTGAAAGTGCTCACATCCCACCTAGCCTCAAGCTTGCCGACCCGCTGGCCTTCACACACCTCGCACGTCGTACGCCTCTCATCGTTGAACAGAGTGCACCAGGGGCAGGTCCATGCCTGTGGCGTGCCGCTGTCGTCGCTGCTGCGATTCACGCTGAGGGACGTGACTCCGGTGATTTCGGGGTCGCCCGGAGCCGACTGTGACTGCATCGCTTGTCGTCTCTCTCCGTCGTCATCTTGTACGGTCTCTTGCGGCCATTCAACCTGTGACGACCAATGTACGTGCGATTACCATTAATATTATAGTCGTGCAATGTGGCGAATTGTGCCATCTGGAGGAAACGTAAACGCTGATGCCTTACTAGCCTGAAAACAAGACGTTAATGTCGTTAGACAGTTGGAGGGGCGACATTGTCTAACGACAGTATTAACGTCTTGTTTTCAGGCTAATGCCTTACTTGTAGGCGATTGAGGACACTTATTTTGTAGGCCTGCGTAAACTCACAAGCGCTACAGATATGTGGATGGAGACGGGGTTGAGGGGCGGGGGGGGGGGTGTTATAACACACTATGCATAACTCCATGGTGTGCCCCCCCCCCCCGCCCTACTAATAGACCACACCCATCCACATGCACAGATCTGCATCTATTAGGCCTATGGTAGCCCAGTGAACTTGACCCTTCTGACAACAAGCTGATAGCCTTACACCCCCGTTAGGGTTGAGGTCGTGAGGGCCATGCGTCATGCACTATAGATAGGGTCTTGGCTAAGCCAATTAACACCCTAACTTACGGCCTAAGCCCGGGACCCTAGGTTTCCGAAATACAAATCCTACATTAAGCTATATTGTATATATGTGGTACTTGTATGGAGCCAGGCTATATTTTTGGGTTGCCGCCGCTTGAACATTAATTAGATCAATAAATTGAATGCTTACCTGCTGCTTCAATTGGATGGGTTCTTTGTGGGGCGCTGCCATGACAACAATGTCTGTCGATTGAAGTAACCTACATTGACGATCGACCCTGGGTTGTCAAGTTTTCACGATCGACCCTGGGTTGTCAAGTTTTCACGATCGACCCTGGGTTGTCAAGTTTTCACGCTCGACCCTTGTCAAGTTTTTACGTGATTCCAGCTAGCTGGAACCTCTTTGCATGGAGGAAAAATCCACCAGCAGAGCTTTCCACCTGTAGCTTCGAATGCACAGTAGGCTACGTGTTAACCGCTCTGCAGCAAATTTGAATGTGGCGCACAAGCCGCGCATGCCTGGTAGGCCCCGTGGCCCCTGGACGGCACTAACCGCCCGTGAGTTATGGAAGGCCGTCGCCACTCTTACTAAGCTTACTAGAATTCAGATTTAAGCCTTATTTATCTGAATTTCAGGTCTAACATATTAAATATTCTTCAGAAGCATTGATTAGTTATTGCTAACGTAGACATTTGAGGCGAATTAATCTGGAGTATATTTGTCGCAGATTAGCAAAACAATTTGAACCATTTGGGGCTCAATCGGCTTTCCATTTTAGGGTTTTCCCGGGGAAATCCCGTAAGAGGGGGTGGGGAGGGGGGGGGGGATCCAACGCAGGTTGGTTGGAAACCAGTTCGCTTATGAGGCTGGGGTGACGCTTCGTCACGGAGCGGGGGGTCTGCACCCGCATCACCCCCGCCCCACACCCTCCTGAATCCGCGACTGGGTATATAGTAGGTATATTTCTATAGATCTACATGACTTATGGCATATATATCCAGACCCCCTAATTTGCCTGGTAATTGTGCATTTCTAGAGGGTCACTGGCGGAGCCAGGGGGAGGATCCACTGAGGGGGATCGCCGCTCCAGAGAGGTGCGTTGAATCCCATTTCCAGTGCAAATCAATTATACATTTGTTTATGTTTGTTGTGCATGCCCCGCCCCCTCCCCTCTTTAGAATGGACGCCCCACCCGCACAATCGCTCTATCACCCTCAGCCCGTCATATATATATGCAGCAGATGCATGTTCTGTGTCACTCTGTGCTCTGCCTTCGACTCACTCCGCTAGTGCTCCAGTAAAAGCTAACTTGCGTAGTGCCACCGTGCGGGGAGCTTGGTTCTGTGTAAGACTATATCCGAAGTAGCGAAAAAGGATTAAGCTTATTATCAAGTTATTATTACAGAATTTTCTAAAGAACAGTTTCGTTCTTTCGTTCGGGTAAATTAGGCCCTTGTTGTTCAATGAACTTGCATTATTGAGTTCGACTCCGCGGCGTGTTAAAAAAAATGTCTGCCTCTGGAATATAAACAAAATATTTCGGCGAACTTTTTGCGGCCTTTTTTTGGGGGTCAACACCCTTACAAGTGCACTCTGACCGACAATGTAGTCATGTGACCTACACACAGGCGATCATGTGAGCACTTATTTCACAGCGACAAACCGATCGGCTAAAAAAAAGAGGTGCGGTCTTTGTGGCTGACAAACCATCAGCATTAATTGCGACTTGACAGCGCATTTGGTATACAATTTACCGAACGGAAGATAACTCGCCTCATCATATGATATTGTTACTGCACACTGATTCGGTGATTAACATTGACAGTAACGTTACTGTGAGTGTTGTATTTATATACCGGTAATCGCTAGCACAGGCCACAGGCACAGTAAATCGACTGACACAGAGGGGTGGGGGGCAGGGTTCCGCACGGCCTACTAATACTGTGCACCCCCCCCCCTCTGTGTCAGTCGATTTACTGTGCCTGTGATCGCTAGCAGGAGTTTCAATCGTGGGTCGTGGGGGCTGGAGAGGAGGCCGGGGCGGCAACATTTAACATTTATGTGTGTATATATATAAAATAACGTATATAAATATATATGACACATGACTGCTGCATTTTTTATTGGTGTATTATTAGTTTGCTGTAATTATTATTTCTGCCCATTGATCTGCAGCATCTGTTAATAGGAATATACATCCTCACTATAGTTTGTCCAGTTAATTAATCCTCCACTAACTAATTACTGTTATACTGTACAATGATAAATGGGATAAGTAACCATAACATGAATGTATAAGAGCATATATTACATGCTGCAATATATATGGTTATGAATTGTATTTATGTGAAATGTATAATGTAGAGTAAGTGAGGTACCTATAGAGGTATGTACATGACCTTAATTGATATATATAGCTACAGTCAAGAAATCTATACTGAAACAACCCTCAAAATGGGTAAATGGTCCTGACCTAAATTAATATCGTATGTGGCATGTATAATAAATAAAATAGGTGAATCTGGTGGTTTTGCAGACCGGAATGAGGCCAGCTTGCAAAAATCATAATGGTTTTTTGACCCGCACATATGTAACTGTAAATTACCTTCATTATTAGCTTAATTAATCCCTAGCTGTATGCATGCTCCAGACCCTGGAATCTGTGTGAAAATAATTATCAGATTTGTGTAGGAATGCTGCAGAAATAGTAGCTCTATCCGCCATGAATGATATGCAGACTCCACTTTATCACACATATTACTCCCTACCTAATACTATAATGTAACTACAATACATGTACAATAATTCAGGGGAAAAAAATCATTTGAATGAGTGGTTGTCTCTGCAAGGTGAAGACTGTATTTACTTGTAGCGCAGAGATGGGTATCTCTCAAGGGACTACAGCCATTGCGCTCATGTTGGCAGCCCTGGTGGGACTCTGTAGCAGCCACCTCTGTCTCCTCTCACCACCACAAAGAGGAGGGTTTGGCCCTGGACTGAACACCCCAGGTAAGTGGACCTGAGCCCTGGACCCAACACCCCAGGTCAGTGGACCCCAAACACCAGGTAAGCTCTGGACCTCAGCCTTGGACCCAACACCTAGGGTAAGTGGACCTCAGCCCTGGACCCCACACCCCAGGTCAGTGGACCTCAGCCCTGGCCCCAACACCCCAGGTAAGTGGACCTCAGCCCTGGCCCCAACACCCCAGGTAAGTGGACCTCAGCCCTGGACCCCACACCCCAGGTAAGTGGACCTCAGCCCTGGACCCAACACCCCAGATAAGTGAACCTCAGCCCTGGACCCAACACCCCAGGTAAGTGGGCCTTAGCCCTGAACCCAACACCTCAGCCCTGGACTCAACACCCCAGGTAAGTGGACCTCAGCCCTGGATCCAACACCCCAGGTAAGTGGACCACAGCTCTGGACCTAACACCCCAGCTAAGTGGACCCAACACCCCAGGTAAGTGGACCTCAGCCCTGGACCCAACACCCCAGCTAAGTGGACCTCATCCCTCGACCCAACATCCCAGGTAAGTGATCCCAACATCCCAGGTAAGTGGACCTCAGCCTCTGGACCAAACACCCCAGGTAAGTGTACCCAACATCGCAGGTAAGTGGACCTCAGCCCTGGACCCAACACCCCAGGTAAGTGGACCTCAGCCCTGGACCCAACACCCCAGCTAAATGGATCCAACACCCCAGGTAAGTGGACCTCAGCCCTGGACCCAACACCCCAGCTAAGTGGACCCAACACCCCAGGTAAGTGGACCTCACCCCTGGACCCAACACCCCAGGTAAGTGGACCTAATACTCCAGGTAAGTGGACCTCAGCCCTGGACCCAACACCCCAAGCAAGTGAACCTCAGCCCTGGACCCAACACCCCAGGTAAGTGGACCTCAGCTCTGGACCCAACACTCCAGGTAAGTGGGCCTTAGCCATGGACCCAACACCCGAGATGAGTGGGCCTTAGCCCTGGACCCAACACCCCAGGTAAGTGGGCCTTAGCCCTGGACCCAACACCCCAGGTAAGTGGGCCTCAGCCCTGGACCCAACACGCCAGGTAAGTGGGCCTTTGCCCTGGACCCAACACGCCCGCTAAGTGGACCACAGCCCTGGACCCAACATTCCAGCTAAGTGGATCCAACACCCCAGGTAAGTGGACCTCAGCCCTGGACCCAACACCCCAGGTAAGTGGACCTCAGCCCTGGACCCAACACCACAGGTAAGTGGGCCTTAGCCCTGGACCCAACACACCAGGTAAGTGGGCCTTTGCCCTGGACCCAACACGCCCGCTAGGTAGACCTCAGCCCTGGACCCAACATTCCAGCTAAGTGGACCCAACACCCCAGGTAAGTGGACCTCAGCCCTGGACCCAACACCCCAGGTAAGTGGACCTCACCCCTGGACCCAACACCCAAGGTGAGTGGACCTCAGCCCTGGACCCAACACCCCAGGTGAGTGGACCTCAGCCCTGGACGCAACACCCTAGGTAAGTGGACCTCAGCCCTGGACCCAAAACCCCAGGTAAGTGGACCTCAGTCCTGGACCCAGCACCCCAGGTAAGTGGACCTCAGCCCTGGACCCAACACCCCAGGTAAGTGGACCTCAGCCCTGGACCCAAAACCCCAGGTGAGTGGACCTCAGCCCTGGGCGCAACACCCCAGCTAAGTGGACCTCAGCCCTGGATCCAACACCCCAGGTAAGTGGACCTCACCCCTGGACCCAACACCCAAGGTGAGTGGACCTCAGCCCTGGACCCAACACCCCAGGTGAGTGGACCTCAGCCGTGGACGCAACACCCTAGGTAAGTGGACCTCAGCCCTGGACCCAAAACCCCAGGTAAGTGGACCTCAGTCCTGGACCCAGCACCCCAGGTAAGTGGACCTCAGCCCTGGGCCCAACACCCCAGGTAAGTGGACCTCAGCCCTGGACCCAAAACCCCAGGTGAGTGGACCTCAGCCCTGGGCGCAACACCCCAGCTAAGTGGACCTCAGCCCTGGATCCAACACCCCAGGTGAGTGGACCTCAGCCCTGGACCCAACACGCCAGGTGAGTGGACCTCAGCCCTGGACCCAAAACCCCAGGTAAGTGGACCTCAGCCCTGGACGCAACACCCCATGTCAGTGGACCTCAGCCCTGGACCCAAAACCCCAGGTAAGTGGACCTCAGTCCTG
This sequence comes from Arenicola marina, assembly GCA_964019135.1. Classification (NCBI taxonomy): domain Eukaryota; kingdom Metazoa; phylum Annelida; class Polychaeta; family Arenicolidae; genus Arenicola; species Arenicola marina. Next base: position 18,583,296 of record OZ025256.1, on the reverse strand, counting down.
GACCCAGCACCCCAGGTAAGTGGACCTCAGCTCTGGACGCAACACCCCATGTCAGTGGACCTCAGCCCTGGACCCAAAACCCCAGGTAAGTGGACCTCAGTCCTGGACCCAGCACTCCAGGTAAGTGGACCTCAGCCCTGGACCCAACACCCCAGGTAAGTGGACCTCAGCCCTGGACGCAACACCCCAGCTAAGTGGACCTCAGCCCTGGATCCAACACCCCAGGTGAGTGGACCTCAGCCCTGGACCCAACACCCCAGGTGAGTGGACCTCAGCCCTGGACCCAAAACCCCAGGTAAGTGGATTTCATCCCACCTTTTGCCTTTTACTGTTCGAAAAATTGTGTTTCAAAATAGTAAATATGTTATTGTGTACAGAAACAGGCCCAAGCACATATATATGGCACCGTATTTGTCCACTGCTCTGATTCGGTGTAAAAGTGACACTGTTTACGCGTGACCAGCTAGTGCAAGTTTGAGATTTCGGCATCTGCTAAAGACAATGAATTTGCAGTTCATAGTAGTCTTGTTGTGATTTAAAAATTGCGATTTATTTAGCGACAAATTGTATCTTTAAATATGCTAATGTCTTTGCAGGGTCGGAAGAATGTTTTGCGATTAAGGGTCCTTGTGGAGCTAAGCCGCTATCTGTTCCCATACAGATCAGGTGAGTACCGTAACTTTCTTTGATGCCCCACTAAAAATTGTTTCTTAAGTTTGTTATTGTCGCAATAATCTGCACTGCAATGAACCTTTTAGTACCGCTGAGCAAGGGATGGAAGGCGAGGAGACTCTATAATGTAGGTCAGGTGATCTCTAGGGGTCTGGAAGGGGTGAATAGCGACACGCGACACAGGCATACTTGAAAAATCGACATTCGACATTGACCCCCAAATTTCGACACTAAGGATCTAAAAAACCAGAATCGACACTGGAATTAGTCAAAAAGCGCCAGGGAACGTCGTGAGAAGTAGACATTCGACGTTGCAAATCCCCCACTAGCTCCGAAAAACGACCGCGGGGCGGGGGTGGGGGTTGTTCCGTCAATCCAACCTTGATTAAGTGCAATTACACTAAAATGGCGGCTCTGCGGTCGAAAAAGGGGATCGGTAGAACATAACAACTCTCCCGATGACGAGTTAAATTGTTTAGTGAAGTTTGTATTGTGACCCATTCGAAGGGGGCGGGTCCGCTGGTCTGAAGCTCATTTCGCTACAAACTGAGCTATGTAGATAGAATTACGGCGGTCAAACCTCGTAAAATAACATGTCCTATCTAAATCCTATTGCATCAATAAAACTATCGGAAGGTTACGTGGTATAACCCTAAATTCTTTAACGTTCAAAGAATGTTTTCAGAGGGTTACGTTATAACAGTAACGAAGGAACAACCTTAAATTAACGCTGGCGGGACTTCAGGTGTTAGGTGGGAAGGTATTGTACATACTGGTTGGCATCCGTCCGTCTGCGGAAGACGATGGATTTGCAGCTTTGTGTTGGTTTAGGTAATACGATTTGCGTCGCGGCATTTGCGCTTATGACTGAATACGCCTGTCTGTGAACGACAGAGCTTCCCGCATTCCTGTCGATAGTTCTTGGTTTGTAGTCACTGCATGGGCGCCTAGTTTGTCGTTTCAAGTCCAGTTCCTCAAACCGGAGCCCGTCGTGGTGTGCCAGTCCCTAACGCACGACACGTGCCCATTCCCTCTTTTAGGATGTTCAATCCTGCGCTCACTGTACATACTATCAGCTGACATTATACCTCTTGTATGATACCCACATTGACTCACTTACAGGTCGTTTCGGGTGTCCCATTAATCGCCTATGTCTCCTGGTTGTTTGTTTTTCTGGTATCTTAAAATTTGTTCCAGGAATCGTAAGAGTGAAACAATAGAGGTCTCAACTTTTATATATAATTATAGTATTTCATCCCCTATCACTATAGCTTCGACCCGTTTTTTACTTTCCCAAAGTTTAATCCTGTTGGCGGACTTCAATGCTTATATATCTCATATGTATTATGAGTTGAACCGGAGTGCCTTTTCTTTCGGACAGAGCGGGAACAAACTTCACTGTGATATTCCAGAAGAATCTGGACCACTGGAACAAGAACGACCCGGTAAATAGAAGCTTGATATCAACGATTCAAAAATGCAAGACGCAAGACGACGGATTGTGAACTACTTGAGGGTGTATTCTTCTATTTCTTTTAAGTGTACTTAGGTTATAAGTGGCCGTTCATATACATGGATATCTTTGGGGTGTGAATTTAGAATATTAAAATAATGTCATATGGACACAGTTGAAAAAGCTGACTAAAAAGTTGAGAAAATGTGATGTTTATAAGTGTAACTCACCAAGTATTTTTCATACTTTCGTACTTTATATGGGTTAATTACATATATATGAAGGACTTGTATATGCACACCTACTTAACATTACGGAAAACTAGCTATAATAAAACACAAATATGACCATTTGATAGGCCAGTATAATTCCCATTAATTACTTTTTTAATAAAGTAGGGTAATGTTAAGGTAAAACGGGGAAAACGTTGACCCTAACCACCAACTTGCTTATGCAGAATATCTTTCTTATTTCAGGGTTTCTTCAGTGTATCCCTGGGTAAAACCAAAACCGCGTCACGTAAAATAGCCTTCAAGGAAGTGGGTCACGTGACGGACGCTGCGACCCCAAGTCTCCATCTGTATAGCGTCAACATCACGATACCAGTCGAGTGAGTACTCTGTCCCCAACCCTTGCGAGTCTGAGGGCCGCCCCGATAGGTCAGTGGGTTAGAGCCCTCTACTTGCTCGTACCTCTGTCATTGCGCTGATGATTTTGCAATGAAGAACAGTCCTATCGTATTCTCTCCTAGTGGATGTATACATCAGCACCGTTGTTTCAGACTAGTTCATTGCCGCTGGGACTGCATGGTGACATAATGAATGTTTTTGTTTTAGCAAATCTGGTCCAAGCCATGCATTGGTATCAAATACACGAGGTGTATTGCAGCGTTCTAGCTCTCAGCGATTTTTGTTTTTCAAATTTTAATTTTGTCAGCAGGATTTATGTTACATAATGCCTCGTTTCAATGCCATTTAGGCGTATTTGCAATGCAAGTTTCTTTTTATCTATCTTTTATAGGCCGGCAACATATGTCCTACAAGTGATTTATGAAACCAAGAATCCCTCCGCGCCCCCAGCCTTTTACCAGTGTGCAGACTTCAGTGTCGCCTCCAAGTGGCCGAATAAAGAACTAAGTCCTAGCCTCAATGTCCTCTTGGCGGACAAGGAATGGGGAACTGACTGAAAGCAGTACAGTGACGACTAGCCTTATATTTGCTTTGTGTTTTCACAATTTAGAATACAAAATATGTTTATGGCTATGCACTGAACCTGATGTTTCTATGCAATGAATCGGTTATTAATAGTCATTTGGATAATAGGGGGCAGTAATGAAACAAATGTTGGAAGAAATTGAAGGGAGGGGCACTGTGCGCATTTAGCGCTAACATCCTTCAACCAACTTAATGGAAGCCTTCTTTTATTATTACCGTATGTATGTAGTGGTCATTTAAAGTCCTCGATGTTTACTTAGAACTCGTGCTGTGCTGACGTCACAACAAACATTGTGACATCACATTAATATGCTGACGTCACAACAAACATTGTGACATCACATTAATGTGCTGACGTCACAACAAACATTGTGACATCACATTAATATGCTGACGTCACAACAAATATTGTGACATCACATTAATGTGCTGACGTCACAACAAACATTGTGACATCACATTAATATGCTGACGCCACAACAAACATTGTGACATCACATTAATATGCTGACGTCACAACAAACATTGTGAAATCACATTAATATGCTGACGTCACAACAAACATTGTGACATCACATTAATGTGCTGACTTGGTGACATCATCGTCATCCTGGCTATAAATCTGTCTCAAGTTTCCCGCGCGTATTAGCTGTTGGCGCGCCATATAGCCTATGAATAAAAGCCAATAGGGGTCGAATTCTTCTTGTTGAACAACGTATGTTGCCGTACATTGATATTGGTGGTTGACACAACAAATCTCGAGTCTTCGATGTCGATCAAGCCCCGAGGATTCGGCTTGACTACGTGGCTGGCAATAAACTAAACCTCAAAGTAAACAAATTTGTTTTGGTGATGTGTTTGTCTTCATTACGAGCTCAGTCGTCGCTATTTGGACCAAGTGTTAATTTGACAATATAAGAGACAGAATCACCGTCATGCTAAGAAAAAACAAAATCCGGATTGAATTTTCATGATTTTTATTTATTACGAATGTAGATGAACACCGGCGACATTTAGTTAAATTTACTGGCAGTCCAAGTCACATTGATTGTGTAAGAAAGAACATTCCGTTAAACGCTACTACACTCGTTTTGTTTAAATATACTGACCAATTGTTTGTGGGGTCTTGAATACAAGATCAAACTGGCTTTTCATTATGGATGCTAGTGACAAGAGAAACATCAGAACATCAGCATTTAAACTATACTGGACTTCAAATTTCAAATGGCTGTCGTAAATATACTGACCATTTGCTTGTGCGTTTTTTTCTTTCTTGAATTAAGGACATTAAAATAACTTTTGCCATTATGCTATAATGAACAATTGTTGAAATGCAATGTATAAAAATTCTTACTTTTTAGTTTTTTTAAATTTCATTTCATTATTTAAAGATTATTAAAATAAATATAAAATAAAAAACGACTCCTCAATTTACACTACTGTGTACAATAAGAGGTTCATATAAATAACGCACATGAGCAAAAGTAGTTGAGAAGTTTGCTAACATTAATCTGGAGCTGTCCATATACTCTGCAATGAATAGAGAACACAGCGGGTCCAAGGTTAGGGATGTTACTGTTCTGCCTATATATGCATTTCTAGCTGAATCATATCCATCTCTGCTTTGCAGTGATACAGACAGATCCCTTTGCAACGCAGAGCTGGTCGGTCGGTGGTCGGATTCGAGGGTCGTGCATTTGCGCTGAATCAGCTGACTCAGCTGAATCGTTAGCAGTCACAAACTACATCCTCCCTTTTGAATGACGTCACGTCCCATCTAGATTTCGGTTCTGCGCCCTTAAATTGTCCTTCGCATGCGGCGCACGTGGTGTTCGGGAAGTCGTTGACCAGCGTGCAGTAGGAGCAGGTCCATTGTGGTTTGGCGTAGCTGGCGTCAGCACTTTGTGGGTCCCCGCTGCCATCTGACCGCCCTGTCGTTCTGGCGTATGCTCTCTCACGCTCAAGGGCCCGGAGTCTTCCTTGTAAAGTCTCCACCTACAATATTTATAACAATATTGTACATATAAAATATTAGGCCCATATGTATTATTTAAAAGACCGAAATTATCCCAATATTTTTATGATAACTTAAATCCTGGGTCCTGCAGATCGGATTCCCTTTTTTGCTGTAATTGAATGGTTTTATATTTTTAAGAGACAAATTCATCGACAAATAGTGTTGGACACTCCAGTCCGGACTGTCAGCGTATGTACGGATGCGGCGAGAACCTCCAGCCCCCTCTACACCCCCCCCCCCCCCACATTTAATTTCTATCCACCTCTATTGTACACAACTAGTTTAAATCAATATATTTGCCAAAATTACAATGTTTAACGTTAACAGGATAAAACCATATTTTCTCAATATAATACTCAGGTAATCAGAGTTAATTTTAATGTTGTTTGACTGTTATGGTAGGCCTACCCGCATGGGCTCATTTTAAGATCTAAATTAATTATAAGGGTAATTAATAATTGGACAAAAATACTATAATTAAATGAAGAAAATTATCCCCAAATCCACCCGATATAACCAATAATAACAAAGCTTTGCACGAAGTAGGCTATTATTCAAAAAAATTGAGATAATGTGGACATATTGTGTTTTTTTATGCATAACTTAGTGTATTAACAGGCCGGTTAAATTAAATCGCAAATTAAAGCCGAGGCTGTGGCCGGGTGTTTAAATATATATGGGAAGTGAGAAGGTAATTACAAACCTGTTGTCTCAGTAGACGGATCTCCTCCTGGTCCCGTCGCCGTGCCTCTAACAGGGTCGATACCAGTCGTGTGTTTCCGTCGTCGTCGTCTGCGGAGCTCTCGCAGCGGTTACATCTGTCAGACGGCCGGGCCGGGGCCGCGACCGGACGACCGCTCGCTTGACTTACAGCCACCAATTCAGCCGCCAGTGCAATTTCTTGTGTCAGGAATCTAGTAGATCCTGAAGGTTCCTCTTACTTCTCTGGGTTTTGTTCAATGTATTACGCTTGTGCTTCTGTCACCAATGTCGAAGTAGTACTGGCCCAACCTTGTGCCCATGTCCCTTTATACACCTTGTCGACTGCGCAGTGTTTCTCGGTATATATTCCAAATGGACCAGAACGCAGTTTGGCATGACGTTGCACATTAGGGTATCCCGCGGTAGTTCCCCAAATCTATAATTAGCCATCTATTGATGTTTACTCATAACGCAGGTGCACATGTTGCCACGCGGCACACATTCATGTACACAAAACTCGTAGCTTTTGACGTCCCAATTCTGTATAAAATGAATCACAACAATTTTAATGGTAATTTCTTGGTATATCCTTGGCGCAAGTCCCCCTAGGCAAGCCCGCTTATCTAGGAGAAGCGGGCTTGCCTGGGGGCACTTGCGCCAATTAAGGTCTTTCCCAGTGTAGTGTCAGTGATCTATCCACCGCTAGATTTGTTTGTGTCACTTACTTTGTCCCGATTGCTTCTGGGTTTTGTTCAATATATTATAGGCCTACGCTTAACCGTCCTTCTGTTATCTATGGAAGTAGTACGTACTGACCCAACGATGCGCCGCTTTCCTTGGCATAAGGAAATCGGAAAATTATGCATTGGGCGTCGCAGTTTGGGATGACGTCACATTGGGGTATCCCGCGGTAGTTCCCCGAGTCTATAATTAGCCATCTGTTGATGTTTACTCCAAACGCAGGTGCATGTGCGTGGTTATTTGCACTTTGCCACCCCAATCTGACGCATTCTGTATCAGATTAATTACATAACAAAGTATTCCATATTTAATGATAAATATCTAATTAATATGCAATGATTGTCGAATTATTCCGAAGTGTGAAACATATCAATTGCATGATCTCGATCTAAACATCAAATTTGATAATTAACTGAATAATACATGCTACATAAGAGTTAAATGGATTGAATGAACAGGCCAAATTATGATTATTTTCACGTAGACCTACCAAAATATCGCAACGTAGTTCCTGGCCCGCGGTTAGATTAGGCTCCGCCCGGTATGGTCCTATTCCCGCCGTAAATCAGTCGAACCGATCTTTTTCCCCAGAACGGTCCGTCCTGCCCTCTGTAGGAATACCCTCCAGATACATTGATCGTCATAACCAATTTTAATGCAGGAAAGATGCATACGACGTGTAAATTATGTAGAAGTATTGACGCTGCTAAACGCACATAATGCCCGCGGTCTTTGCTATAGTAAAGGCCTATATATATACCCGTCGCCTCAACTGCAATATGCGTCTGCATGCAGCGGCGCCGGCCTGCCGCTGACTGCGGGCTTTGATGCTGTGTGAGTTTCGCTTCCGAGGCGGATGGCAAGCCTGATATATATGGGAGGCCATTTGGGTCACACTATTACATTGGATCAGCTCATCACACCGAGATGGGTAAGAATTAAGAAGAAGAGGGAAAACCGCAATTGAGTAGCCCATGACTGTGTTCGAAGGCGCTAATTAGTATAAAAGCTAGGTGTCAGCTCGATCATGCATTGGACCTCATGCGCATTTCTTCTTTTTTTCTTTCTTCTTTTTATTGATCACTGGACATTAATGTACATTTATAAACGAAAAAACAATCGAAAATATATAATGTTGCATAAACCTATGTATTATTTGCTGCCGCTTATCTGAGTGTTATATAAACAAACGGATTAATGGCTGCCACTTATCTGAACAATTTCTCATGTTGTTTTCTAAAAGAAAATGATGCTGACTATAGAATTTATGTACGTGAACGACCGTCAGCTAGTGGACGTATGTGGACGCTAGGTATATTCAGCGATGGCGCCCTGATATGCTGACACCGCCGGTTATCACCGCAAAATACTCCTATCATACCCAGTACACCACAACTGCGTCCAGTTTTTGGTATTGACTTTGTGGTCGCCTAGCTGACGGTTCAGCTGGACCGGTCTCTTTTTACGGTTGCACCCATCCATTTTTACAGATGGGTGCACTGGGGTAGCCCTAGTTCTGTGGCTGTAGGGCGGGCAAAAATCCCACAGTGCCCGTCAGATTTTTGCCCGTCCTACATGCAGCCACAGAACTGGGGCTAGGTGTGGTGGGGTGAGATCCACGAAATGGGGGTGGTGATGGAAAGTGGCAACCCTCTAAGCGGCCAGTTTAATCCCGCCATCTGTGCAAAACACAGATTTGTTGACAATAACTCCACAACAAATATATAGGCCTACTGGGGTAAGCGAGTCATAATTAAGGCCGCATATATTATGAAACGACCTGAAAAAAACTTAGTGATATTGCGGTCTTGATCTTTGTGGTGTTATCTTGAACAAATCTGAAAGAGCCACAGGCACTTAAATCCACTTAGTAAAACACAGATTTGTTGACAATAACTCCACAACAAATATATAGGCCTACTGGGGTAAGCGAGTCATAATTAAGGCCGCATATATTATGAAACGACCTGAAAAAAACTTAGTGATATTGCGGTCTTGATCTTTGTGGTGTTATCTTGAACAAATCTGAAAGAGCCACAGGCACTTAAATCCACTTAGTAAAACACAGATTTGTTGACAATAACTCCACAACAAATATATAGGCCTACTGGGGTAAGCGAGTCATAATTAAGGCCGCATATATTATGAAACGACCTGAAATAAACTTAGTGATATTGCGGTCTTGATCTTTGTGGTGTTATCTTGAACAAATCTGAAAGAACCACAGGCACTTAAATCCACTTAGTAGGGAGTGTGCCCCCCCCCCCCACCCCCCCAAACACACACACACAGCTTGGCCCTCCCTTCTGTGTCAGTGGATTTACTGCACCACGTGAATGGGGCGTTCTATATTTTCCGTTGTTTAGATATGTGCCATCCCATGCTCCCAGCAGAGGGCGTTCCGCTAACAGGCGAAGCTTGAGCGACCTCTGGCGATGGCGATGCGCATGTGATAGATAAATAGCCTGGTTCCGCGGTCCCAACTTCGCTCGCCAAGCTTACTTGTATGAGATTGAGCGGCGGTACCAGCTTTATAGATAAACCCAACACGCTCAGAGTCAGACAGTGGTGTTGCATGAAAATCGCGATTCCGTGAAAAACCCGGGACATTCACGTGAAAAGTACGAGTCCACGAAAATTTACTCCGTTAAAAATGCGAGACTTCACTGCCGACTCGCCTTTACGGCTTTACCACGGCGGGGGGGCCACGGCCACAGCCACCACTGCGGCACTGGCTTAATTTTTTCACTCGAGCTGTACGTGCTTGAAGTTGAAGTTGAAAACGTGAAACCAAAGTCATAAATGTTGTACTCACGTTTCGGCCCATATTTTCCGCGAATTTGGCGCGATTTAGTGTCAAGTCTATTGCCTTATATTGGTGTGGCTAAGTGAATATTACCCCTAAGTGTTACATTGGTTAATTGCTAATAAATTGAGCAAACTGTCAAAAGACAAAACCTTTCACAAGTAACATATTAGGTAGCCCCAACCTTGTGGCGTTTTGTCAGGCAAGGAGGGAGGTACGACTGGACGCCTGTTAAAACTGGCACGTAACGGGACTACATATTAGGCTAATATCACTTGTAACTAAAATTGCAAGTTTTAGTTATGGTTCAAAGAGGTGTAGTTTTGTTTAATATATGATCTTGTGTGGAGTAATTGACCAATGCCTTCTTAGGTTTACACATTACATCCTGTTCAGTTTATGCCGACTCTCCCACAAGCAATACAATAAGGTTATGAGTTATTTTCTGTAATTTTTTGGCAGAACACTGTGGGAAAGTTTTGCTAAGTGCATGGTCAGCATAGTTTTGAAACTAGAATTGTTTAGGATTTTACCGGGCTCACTGGTATAGCTATTAAGGCTGTAGCAAGCCATTTCAGTGCTGCCTTCATTGTTAAGACGAAATATCAATATTTCATCTTTTTTTATTTAAATGTAAATGTGCAGATCAGCAGATGGCTTCAAGGTTTTTGTTTTCGCAGATATGATGGTACTGTTGGGATAAGTTGTGAATACAGTAATTGTGAAACTGGGTTCCTTGCTTTGAGGAATAGATGTTTGCGTAAAAACTTTCTTTCAGCTGTGATGCATCTGTGTAAATTAGTCTCAGTGCAGTTATGATGCTGGATTTATTTAACTGTTAAACTGACTTTAAGCTTTGAGGCCTTGATCTTTGCATTCATATTACTGTTTAGCCCCAATTGTCCATTTTGCTGTACCGTTTTCATTTCACAGATGCTGTACGCCTACCGAGCTCAGCTGCAATTATCATTTCGTCACTGTTTCTATTCAATAACTTCACTCATTTTCATACAGCAGCCACGCATAAATTCGCTATGTTTCATCTTCAGCCAATTAACAGTAATCCCTAATTCCACCTCACCCCCCCCCCCCCACCCCCCCCCCCCCACTCTGCACCCCTCCCCCGGCTGTAATCAAATTGTCCCAATCATCCTGTGGTCAAAGTGGGCATAGACAGTTAAATATGCTTTTCTGGGCTTAATAAACATTAACAAGCCAGAGCCTTTGTAGCCACATTGGTTGGTGTTCAATAATAATAATAATTACCCTGGTACCAATACATTCTCCATGACATTTATCTGTGAATTATACATCTACAAATGTCTTATGTGGAAATAATGCATTATTTCATAAATATTAACAATAGTTAGGGTGTAATAAATAATATAACAAATAGCAGAACATTTACTGTATGAGCATTTTTTTCGTTCCTGAACATAGATTTGTTATATCACTAACACTGGTCGCAAATACAACTTACTTTATCTAAATTGCTTGTCCGGGTCATTAATTAATTTAGCTTCCTCCATCAACTTCTAGCGTACATGTACTGTTGTAAATGGAGATGATAATGTTTTGAATCTTGTAAAGTCTGCATACAAGTGGTATATATTTATCAATGGATATTTTCTTGTTTCAGAAATTCTACATAAAACAGACAATAGGGTACTGAGGTTATCACCCTGTAACTATTACAGCTCACAATGAAGTCCCGCTCTCCTGCCTCAACGCCAACCCCGACTGAACCAGGAGACCGAAGCAAAGGAGAATCGCGAGGGAATGACAACCATCGAGAGATCCGCTTGTTCGGGAGAACACTCAATCTCATAGTCTTTGTGGTGCACTGTAATATTGCACTCTATGCCATGTGCTTCTTCATCCAGATTGGAACATTGCCTGTAAGTTATGAACTTGAACTGTGGTTACATTTATTAAAAATAGTAACTGACTATAATGACAGAACAAAATGTAATCATCTGTCCATGATAGCATTTGTGCCATGTGTGGTGTGAATGCCTTGCTGAAGCATTGACCAAATATTTCTTGCAGTACCTCAGTAAGAAGCTAGGAGCGGACCCGGTCGTGTTTGGCTACCTACAAACGACCTTCGCGGTGGTTCAGTTGCTGGGCGGTCCGCTGTTCGGAAGGTTTGGTGACCTCTATGGCGGCCGCGCGGCCTTGACCTTAGCATTCTCCTCTGCGGCGTTGAGCTATGGTCTGACTGGGATGGCGGTCAGTGTCCCTCTCCTCTTCATGGCCAGATTGCCTTCAGTTTTCATGCACGCCATGCAAGGTAAGATTACAGTGCAATAGTCAATGACAATGGAATGTAGTCCCCAACATCGTTCTACATATCCTCACTATGTGAGGGTCACTTTTAAACTCCCACTCTGCGTTATGGGTCGTTATGCGTTACACGACGTATTTACACGACTACAAAGTGTCTATTCCACAAAAAATCCATGTTTAAAAAGTCTATTCTACCAGCAATCAATGTTTAAAAAGCCTATTCTACCAGCAATCCATATTTAAAAAGTCTATTCTACCCAGCAATCCATGTTTAAAAAGTCTATTCTACCAGCAATCCATGTTTAAAAAGTCCTTCTACCAGCAATCCATGTTTAAAAGTCTTTTCTACCAGCAATCCATGCTTGAAAAGTTTATTCTACCCAGCAATCCATGTTTAAAAAGTATCCTACCAGCAATCCATGTTTAAAAAGTCTTCTACAAGCAATCCATGTTTAAAAAGTTTAATTCTACCCTGCAATCCATGTTTAAAAAGTCTATTCTACCAGCAATCCATGTTTAAAAAGTCCTTCTATCAGCAATCCATGTTTAAAAGTCTTTTCTACCAGCAATCCATGCTTGAAAAGTTTGTTCTACCCAGCAATCCATGTTTAAAAAGTCTATTCTACCAGCAATCCATGTTTAAAAAGTCTTCTACCAGCAATCCATGCTTAAAAAGTCTATTCTACCCAGCAATCCATGTTTAAAAAGTCTATTCTACCCAGCAATCCATGTTTAAAAAGTATTCTACCAGCAATCAATGTTTAAAAAGTCTATTCTACCAGCAATCCATGTTTAAAAAGTTTATTCTACCCAGCAATCCATGTTTAAAAAGTCTATTCTACCAGCAATCCATGTTTAAAAGGTCCTTCTACCAGCAATCCATGTTTAAAAGTCTTTTCTACCAGCAATCCATGCTTGAAAAGTCTTATTCTACCCAGCAAACCATGTTTAAAAAGTATCCTACCAGCAATTCATGTTTAAAAAGTCTTCTACCAACATTCCATGTTTAAAAAGTCTAATTCTACCCAGCAATCCATGTTTAAAAAGTCTATTCTAGCCAGCAATCCATGTTTAAAAAGTATTCTACCAGCACTCCATGTTTAAAAACTATCCTACCAGCAATCCATGTTTAAAAAGTCTATTCTACCAGCAATCCATGTTTAAAAAATCTATTCGACCAGCAATAAATGTTTAAAAAGTCTTCTGCCAGCAATCCATGTTTAAAAAGTCTATTCTACCAGCAATCCATGTTTAAAAGTCTATTTGACCAGCAATCCATGTTTAAAAAGTCTATTCTACCCAGCAATCCATGTTTAAAAAGTATTCTACCAGTAATCCATGTTTAAAAAGTCTATTTGACCAGCAATCCATGTTTAAAAAGTATTCTACCAGCAATCAATGTTTAAAAAGTCTATTCTACCAGCAATCCATGTTTAAAAAGTCTATTCTACCCAGCAATCCATGTTTAAAAAGTCTATTTTACCAGCAATCCATGTTTAAAAAGTCCTTCTACCAGCAATCCATGTTTAAAAGTCTTTTCTACCAGCAATCCATGCTTGAAAAAGTCTTATTCTACCCAGCAGTCCATGCTTGAAAAAGTCTTATTCTACCCAGCAATTCATGTTTAAAAAGTAAAAGTCTTTTCTACCAGCAATCCATGCTTGAAAGTCTTATTCTACCCAGCAATCCATGCTTGAAAAAGTCTTATTCTACCCAGCAATCCTTGTTTAAACAGTATCCTACCAGCAATCCATGTTTAAAAAGTCTTGTACCAGCAATCCATGTTTAAAAAGTTTAATTCTACCCAGCAATCCATGTTTAAAAAGTCTATTCTACCCAGCAATCCATGTTTAAAAGGTATTCTACCAGCACTCCATGTTTAAAAAGTGATCCAAAAATATTTAAGGGCTTTGACTTGGTAACCGGTAACCATCAATATTGTTCGGTTGTAGGTGGTCAGATGGTGGTCACGGACTTGTGTGAGTCTTCAGAGAGGACAGACGCGCTGGCCAAGCTAGGACTGTCCTACGGCATCGGCATGATCGCAGGCCCCCTGGTGGGCGGAAAGCTTACCACTAACTTTGGGTACGTAGTGGATGTAGAGTGACACTTAGAGGGTAGATGGATGGCGCCATCGACCAGGCTCGTATTGGTTCGGGAGCCAGGATCTCTTGATCTCTAAATACTGAGATATTCAAACATTGATCCATGTTAGGCTTAATCGGTTAAGTCGATTCCGTTCAAATGTCTTCACTTATCAAAAAGCAACACATATCAGATTATCTTATTTGACGAGGGTCATGTGTCAGAAACCGTTCAAAATTGAGCGCTAAATCCTAGCGGAGGTGCTTCTTCATTAGGGGATTGCTATTCGCTGATGACACAGCGCTAAGTCGACGTTTCAAGGCGTGTGGGGGCCGCCCCGATAGCTCAGTGGGCTAGAGCGCCCGCATTGAGTGCTCTGGCCACCTGAGAGCCTAACGGCACGTGGATCGATGGTTTAAGCCCTGCTGTGACCATGCCTTTGTGGTCTCAGATTAAAGATCCCATGTCTTTCTTCGTAAAGAGTAGGGGGTTACCCACCCCGGGGACATAGCTCCACTCTCCCTTCCTTCTCCCAATCAGCCAATCCTTCCTTCTCCCACTGACGCGATATGACCAATCAGGGTTAAAGCGTCCTGAATAGCCAACCAATGCGTGTGCATTGCCTGTGTGTGTTGTATATCATGACGTATTGCTATCAGGGAGGAGACGGCGGCGTTCATAGCGTGTGCGGGCTCCATCCTCAGCATCATCATCTGCCTCCACTACGTCCCCGTCAGAACCAAGAGACCGGAAGTCCAGCGCAATGAAGGTCAGTCCCCTCGTGACCGAATGGACCAGAGAGACAAGCGAGCACTCTATATTTACCCACCGTTGATAATTTTCTGGCGTTAATGTCTTGCACCGAAAGCGTATTTCATCGGCATTTAACCATGTTCGTCTATAGTGTAGGGCAGAGAGGGGTATTTAGACATTAAAGTTACAAACTGTTCAGTCATTGTTCATAACCATGTATCATGCTGTAAAGTTTGTGCGTATTTAATGTATCATGAATTCTGGGCCTAAAACGGAAATAAATCGCAATCACTATCACTATGTTGGGCCAACCCGAGTACCGGACGTTTCTCTACCACGCTTTCAGTGCGTGCCAATATATTTGCTTCTCAGATTTATCTGTTGACCCGTTTATGTAGATAGTGGTACTGCACTAGAGAGGTCGACCATATTTTCGTACGTAGGTAGTTTGACCCTTGCCTTCGGTCTACGCGTGTGAAGATGGAGACTGGTACTGTGCCTATCAGGCACAGGGTGTCCAAGGAACTGTGCTGGCCAACTCGATGGTTAACCAATTGCCTGGTGGAAGAACAATTATTATGATATATTGCATCTGTTATTTGCAGATCGTTCCAGTTCCGCCATCTTCAATGTTACAAAGCTGTTATCGTTGCTCAAACACCCTGAAGCCGTCCTACTGTTGACGGTGAAGCTGATCTCTGGTCGGTATAAATGCCGTACGGTTATATAATTATACACTCTGTAACTTTGTATTTCGTAGGAATCGAACTAAGCAATAAATGGCACGCACAATTTGTGAAGCCTTGTCAGAGATATTGTTCTATTTTACTGCACTGAGCATGTCTGATGCATTATATTGGTTACATTTCATTTCATTTCAGGTATTCCCATCGGTATATTCCAGAGCATGTTTTCTGTGGTTGCCATGGACACGTTTAAGCTGCCTGCGGACCAAAACGGCTTCATCATGTCATACATAGGATTGCTGGCCTTGGTGAGTGTTGTCTCATCATGTCATACATAGGATTGCTGGCCTTGGTGAGTGTTGTCTCATCATGTCATACATAGGATTGCTGGCCTTGGTGAGTGTTGTCTCATCATGTCATACATAGGATTGCTGGCCTTGGTGAGTGTTGTCTCATCATGTCATACATAGGATTGCTGGCCTTGGTGAGTGTTGTCTCATCATGTCATACATAGGATTGCTGGCCTTGGTGAGTGTTGTCTCATCATGTCATACATAGGATTGCTAGCCTTGGTGAGTGTTGTCTCATCATGTCATACATAGGATTGCTGGCCTTGGTTAGTGTTGTCTCATCATGTCATACATAGGATTGCTGGCCTTGGTGAGTGTTGTCTCATCATGTCATACATAGGATTGCTGGCCTTGGTGAGTGTTGTCTCATCATGTCATACATAGGATTGCTGGCCTTGGTGAGTGTTGTCTCATCATGTCATACATAGGATTGCTGGCCTTGGTGAGTGTTGTCTCATCATGTCATACATAGGATTGCTGGCCTTGGTGAGTGTTGTCTCATCATGTCATACATAGGATTGCTGGCCTTGGTGAGTGTTGTCTCATCATGTCATACATAGGATTGCTGGCCTTGATGAGTGTTGTCTCATCATGTCATACATAGGATTGCTGGCCTTGGTGAGTGTTGTCTCATCATGTCATACATAGGATTGCTGACCTTGGTGAGTGTTGTCTCATCATGTCATACATAGGATTGCTGGCCTTGGTGAGTGTTGTCTCATCATGTCATACATAGGATTGCTGGCCTTGGTGAGTGTTGTCTCATTATGTCATACATAGGATTGCTGGCCTTGGTGAGTGTTGTCTCATCATGTCATACATAGGATTGCTGGCCTTGGTGAGTGTTGTCTCATCATGTCATACATAGGATTGCTGGCCTTGGTGAGTGTTGTCTCATCATGTCATACATAGGATTGCTGGCCTTGGTGAGTGTTGTCTCATCATGTCATACATAGGATTGCTGGCCTTGGTGAGTGTTGTCTCATCATGTCATACATAGGATTGCTGACCTTGGTGAGTGTTGTCTCATCATGTCATACATAGGATTGCTGGCCTTGGTGAGTGTTGTCTCATCATGTCATACATAGGATTGCTGGCCTTGGTGAGTGTTGTCTCATCATGTCCTACATAGGATTGCTGACCTTGGTGAGTGTTGTCTCATCATGTCATACATAGGATTGCTGGCCTTGGTGAGTGTTGTCTCATCATGTCATACATAGGATTGCTGGCCTTGGTGAGTGTTGTCTCATCATGTCATACATAGGATTGCTGGCCTTGGTGAGTGTTGTCTCATCATGTCATACATAGGATTGCTGGCCTTGGTGAGTGTTGTCTCATTATGTCATACATAGGATTGCTGGCCTTGGTGAGTGTTGTCTCATCATGTCATACATAGGATTGCTGGCCTTGGTTAGTGTTGTCTCATCATGTCATACATAGGATTGCTGGCCTTGGTGAGTGTTGTCTCATCATGTCATACATAGGATTGCTGGCCTTGGTGAGTGTTGTCTCATCATGTCATACATAGGATTGCTGGCCTTGGTGAGTGTTGTCTCATCATGTCATACATAGGATTGCTGGCCTTGGTGAGTGTTGTCTCATCATGTCATACATAGGATTGCTGGCCTTGGTGAGTGTTGTCTCATCATGTCATACATAGGAGTGCTGGCCTTGGTGAGTGTTGTCTCATCATGTCATACATAGGATTGCTGGCCTTGGTGAGTGTTGTCTCATCATGTCATACATAGGAGTGCTGGCCTTGGTGAGTGTTGTCTCATCATGTCATACATAGGATTGCTGGCCTTGGTGAGTGTTGTCTCATCATGTCATACATAGGATTGCTGGCCTTGGTGAGTGTTGTCTCATCATGTCATACATAGGATTGCTGGCCTTGGTGAGTTGTCTCATCATGTCATACATAGGATTGCTGGCCTTGGTGAGTGTTGTCTCATCATGTCATACATAGGAGTGCTGGCCTTGGTGAGTGTTGTCTCATCATGTCATACATAGGATTGCTGGCCTTGGTGAGTGTTGTCTCATCATGTCATACATAGGATTGCTGACCTTGGTGAGTGTTGTCTCATCATGTCATACATAGGATTGCTGGCCTTGGTGAGTGTTGTCTCATCATGTCATACATAGGATTGCTGGCCTTGGTGAGTGTTGTCTCATCATGTCATACATAGGATTGCTGGCCTTGGTGAGTGTTGTCTCATCATGTCATACATAGGATTGCTGGCCTTGGTTAGTGTTGTCTCATCATGTCATACATAGGATTGCTGGCCTTGGTGAGTGTTGTCTCATCATGTCATACATAGGATTGCTGGCCTTGGTGAGTGTTGTCTCATCATGTCATACATAGGATTGCTGGCCTTGGTGAGTGTTGTCTCATCATGTCATACATAGGATTGCTGGCCTTGGTGAGTGTTGTCTCATCATGTCATACATAGGATTGCTGACCTTGGTGAGTGTTGTCTCATCATGTCATACATAGGATTGCTGGCCTTGGTGAGTGTTGTCTCATCATGTCATACATAGGATTGCTGGCCTTGGTGAGTGTTGTCTCATCATGTCATACATAGGATTGCTGACCTTGGTGAGTGTTGTCTCATGTCATACATAGGATTGCTGACCTTGGTGAGTGTTGTCTCATTATGTCATACATAGGATTGCTGGCCTTGGTGAGTGTTGTCTCATTATGTCATACATAGGATTGCTGGCCTTGGTGAGTGTTGTCTCATCATGTCATACATAGGATTGCTGGCCTTTGTGAGTGTTGTCTCATCATGTCATACATAGGATTGCTGACCTTGGTGAGTGTTGTCTCATCATGTCATACATAGGATTGCTGGCCTTGGTGAGTGTTGTCTCATCATGTCATACATAGGATTGCTGGCCTTGGTGAGTGTTGTCTCATCATGTCATACATAGGATTGCTGGCCTTGGTGAGTGTTGTCTCATCATGTCATACATAGGATTGCTGACCTTGGTGAGTGTTGTCTCATCATGTCATACATAGGATTGCTGGCCTTGATTTATCGTCTCATATTTTAAGTTTCTAGGATGAGCAGGAGATTGTATGTTTGTAAATCTTGTATTTTAAGTTTTTAAGATGAGCAGGTGATTTGTAAGTCTTGTATTGTGTTTAGTCTTGTATTTTATTTATTCTTGTATTGCCTTGATTTATCGTCTCATATTTTAAGTTTCTAAGATGAGCAGGAGATTGTATGTTTGTAAATCTTGTATTTTAAGTTTTTAAGATGAGCAGGTGATTTGTAAGTCTTGTATTGTGTTTAGTCTTGTATTTTATTTATTCTTGTATTGTATTTAGCCTTGTATAGTCTTCTATTTAATGTATGTTAAGGTATGATGTAACAACACAATTGGAACTACTCAAGACGAATATGTAGCTGTTTCTTTGCCATGTCGCCCAGGTTACTCAAGGAGTCGGCGTGGGTTTCCTTGCGAAGAGGATGTCAGAGATGTCCATCATCAGACTGGCTGCCTTCATCATGGTCTGGTCCTATCTACTGCTGGTGAGTGGTCAGTGGAGTGGGGTGGGGTGTCAGTGCTGCCTTCATCATGGTCTGGTCCTATCTACTGCTGGTGAGTGGTCAGTGGAGGGGGGTGGGGTGGGGTGTCAGTGCTGCCTTCATCATGGTCTGGTCCTATCTACTGCTGGTGAGTGGTCAGTGGAGGGGGTGGGGTGGGGTGTCAGTGCTGCCGTCATCATGGTCTGGTCCTATCTACTGCTGGTGAGTGGTCAGTGGAGGGGGTGGGGTGGGGTGTCAGTGCTGCCGTCACCATGGTCTGGTCCTATCTACTGCTGGTGAGTCGTCAGTGGAGGGGGTGGGGTGGGGTGTCAGTGCTGCCGTCACCATGGTCTGGTCCTATCTACTGCTGGTGAGTGGTCAGTGGAGGGGGTGGGGTGGGGTGTCAGTGCTGCCTTCACCATGGTCTGGTCCTATCTACTGCTGGTGAGTGGTCAGTGGAGGGGGTGGGGTGGGGTGTCAGTGCTGCCTTCATCATGGTCTGGTCCTATCTACTGCTGGTGAGTGGTCAGTGGAGGGGGTGGGGTGGGGTGTCAGTGCTGCCGTCATCATGGTCTGGTCCTATCTACTGCTGGTGAGTGGTCAGTGGAGGGGGTGGGGTGGGGTGTCAGTGCTGCCGTCACCATGGTCTGGTCCTATCTACTGCTGGTGAGTGGTCAGTGGAGGGGGTGGGGTGGGGTGTCAGTGCTGCCGTCACCATGGTCTGGTCCTATCTACTGCTGGTGAGTGGTCAGTGGAGGGGGTGGGGTGGGGTGTCAGTGCTGCCTTCATCATGGTCTGGTCCTATCTACTGCTGGTGAGTGGTCAGTGGAGGGGGGCGGGGTGGGGTGTCAGTGCTGCCGTCACCATGGTCTGGTCCTATCTACTGCTGGTGAGTGGTCAGTGGAGGGGGTGGGGTGGGGTGTCAGTGCTGCCGTCATCATGGTCTGGTCCTATCTACTGCTGGTGAGTGGTCAGTGGAGGGGGTGGGGTGGGGTGTCAGTGCTGCCGTCACCATGGTCTGGTCCTATCTACTGCTGGTGAGTGGTCAGTGGAGGGGGTGGGGTGGGGTGTCAGTGCTGCCGTCATCATGGTCTGGTCCTATCTACTGCTGGTGAGTGGTCAGTGGAGGGGGTGGGGTGGGGTGTCAGTGCTGCCGTCATCATGGTCTGGTCCTATCTACTGCTGGTGAGTGGTCAGTGGAGGGGGGTGGGGTGGGGTGTCAGTGCTGCCTTCATCATGGTCTGGTCTTATCTACTGCTGGTGAGTGGTCAGTGGAGGGGGTGGGGTGGGGTGTCAGTGCTGCCGTCACCATGGTCTGGTCCTATCTACTGCTGGTGAGTGGTCAGTGGAGGGGGTGGGGTGGGGTGTCAGTGCTGCCGTCATCATGGTCTGGTCCTATCTACTGCTGGTGAGTGGTCAGTGGAGGGGGTGGGGTGGGGTGTCAGTGCTGCCTTCACCATGGTCTGGTCCTATCTACTGCTGGTGAGTGGTCAGTGGAGTGGGGTGGGGTGGGGTGTCAGTGCTGCCGTCATCATGGTCTGGTCCTATCTACTGCTGGTGAGTGGTCAGTGGAGGGGGTGGGGTGGGGTGTCAGTGCTGCCTTCACCATGGTCTGGTCCTATCTACTGCTGGTGACTGGTCAGTGGAGCGGGGTGGGGTGGGGTGTCAGTGCTGCCTTCACCATGGTCTGGTCCTATCTACTGCTGGTGACTGGTCAGTGGAGCGGGGTGGGGTGGGGTGTCAGTGCTGCCTTCATCATGGTCTGGTCCTATCTACTGCTGGTGAGTGGTCAGTGGAGTGGGGTGGGGTGTCAGTGCTGCCGTCAACATGGTCTGGTCCTATCTACTGCTGGTGAGTGGTCAGTGGAGGGGGGTGGGGTGGGGTGTCAGTGCTGCCTTCATCATGGTCTGGTCCTATCTACTGCTGGTGAGTGGTCAGTGGAGGGGGGTGGGGTGGGGTGTCAGTGCTGCCTTCATCATGGTCTGGTCCTATCTACTGCTGGTGAGTGGTCAGTGGAGGGGGGTGGGGTGGGGTGTCAGTGCTGCCTTCATCATGGTCTGGTCCTATCTACTGCTGGTGAGTGGTCAGTGGAGGGGGGTGGGGTGGGGTGTCAGTGCTGCCTTCACCATGGTCTGGTCCTATCTACTGCTGGTGAGTGGTCAGTGGAGGGGGGTGGGGTGGGGTGTCAGTGCTGCCTTCACCATGGTCTGGTCCTATCTACTGCTGGTGAGTGGTCAGTGGAGTGGGGTGGGGTGGGGTGTCAGTGCTGCCTTCATCATGGTCTGGTCCTATCTACTGCTGGTGAGTGGTCAGTGGAGGGGCTGGGGTGGGGTGTCAGTGCTGCCTTCATCATGGTCTGGTCCTATCTACTGCTGGTGAGTGGTCAGTGGAGGGGGGTGGGGTGGGGTGTCAGTGCTGCCTTCATCATGGTCTGGTCCTATCTACTGCTGGTGAGTGGTCAGTGGAGGGGGTGGGGTGGAGTGTCAGTGCTGCCGTCATCATGGTCTGGTCCTATCTACTGCTGGTGAGTGGTCAGTGGAGGGGGTGGGGTGGGGTGTCAGTGCTGCCGTCACCATGGTCTGGTCCTATCTACTGCTGGTGAGTGGTCAGTGGAGGGGGTGGGGTGGGGTGTCAGTGCTGCCTTCATCATGGTCTGGTCCTATCTACTGCTGGTGAGTGGTCAGTGGAGGGGGGTGGGGTGGGGTGTCAGTGCTGCCGTCATCATGGTCTGGTCCTATCTACTGCTGGTGAGTGGTCAGTGGAGGGGGTGGGGTGGGGTGTCAGTGCTGCCTTCACCATGGTCTGGTCCTATCTACTGCTGGTGAGTGGTCAGTGGAGGGGGTGGGGTGGGGTGTCAGTGCTGCCTTCATCATGGTCTGGTCCTATCTACTGCTGGTGAGTGGTCAGTGGAGGGGGGTGGGGTGGGGTGTCAGTGCTGCCTTCATCATGGTCTGGTCCTATCTACTGCTGGTGAGTGGTCAGTGGAGGGGGGTGGGGTGGGGTGTCAGTGCTGCCTTCACCATGGTCTGGTCCTATCTACTGCTGGTGAGTGGTCAGTGGAGGGGGTGGGGTGGGGTGTCAGTGCTGCCTTTATCATGGTCTGGTCCTATCTACTGCTGGTGAGTGGTCAGTTGAGGGGGTGGGGTGGGGTGTCAGTGCTGCCGTCACCATGGTCTGGTCCTATCTACTGCTGGTGAGTGGTCAGTGGAGGGGGTGGGGTGGGGTGTCAGTGCTGCCGTCATCATGGTCTGGTCCTATCTACTGCTGGTGAGTGGTCAGTGGAGGGGGGTGGGGTGGGGTGTCAGTGCTGCCTTCATCATGGTCTGATCCTATCTACTGTTGGTGAGTGGTCAGTGGAGGGGGGTGGGGTGGGGTGTCAGTGCTGCCTTCATCATGGTCTGGTCCTATCTACTGCTGGTGAGTGGTCAGTGGAGGGGGGTGGGGTGGGGTGTCAGTGCTGCCTTCATCATGGTCTGGTCCTATCTACTGCTGGTGAGTGGTCAGTGGAGGGGGGTGGGGTGGGGTGTCAGTGCTGCCTTCACCATGGTCTGGTCCTATCTACTGCTGGTGAGTGGTGAGTGGAGGGGGGTGGGATGGGGTGTCAGTGCTGCCTTCACCATGGTCTGGTCCTATCTACTGCTGGTGAGTGGTCAGTGGAGGGGGGTGGGGTGGGGTGTCAGTGCTGCCTTCACCATGGTCTGGTCCTATCTACTGCTGGTGAGTGGTCAGTGGAGGTGGTGGGGTGGGGTGTCAGTGCTGCCTTCACCATGGTCTGGTCCTATCTACTGTTGGTGAGTGGTGAGTGGAGGGGGTGGGGTGTCAGTGCTACCTCCACCATGGTCTGGTCCTATCTACTGCTGGTGAGTGGTCAGTGGAGGGGGTGGGGTGGGGTGTCAGTGCTGCCTTCACCATGGTCTGGTCCTATCTACTGCTGGTGAGTGGTCAGTGGAGGGGGGTGGGGTGGGGTGTCAGTGCTGCCTTCACCATGGTCTGGTCCTATCTACTGCTGGTGAGTGGTCAGTGGAGGTGGTGGGGTGGGGTGTCAGTGCTGCCTTCACCATGGTCTGGTCCTATCTACTGTTGGTGAGTGGTGAGTGGAGGGGGTGGGGTGTCAGTGCTACCTCCACCATGGTCTGGTCCTATCTACTGCTGGTGAGTGGTCAGTGGAGGGGGTGGGGTGGGGTGTCAGTGCTGCCTTCATCATGGTCTGGTCCTATCTACTGCTGGTGAGTGGTCAGTGGAGGGGGTGGGGTGGGGTGTCAGTGCTGCCTTCATCATGGTCTGGTCCTATCTACTGCTGGTGAGTGGTCAGTGGAGTGGGGTGGGGTGGGGTGTCAGTGCTGCCTTCATCATGGTCTGGTCCTATCTACTGCTGGTGAGTGGTCAGTGGAGGGGGGTGGGGTGTCAGTGCTGCCTTCATCATGGTCTGGTCCTATCTACTGCTGGTGAGTGGTCAGTGGAGGGGGTGGGGTGGGGTGTCAGTGCTGCCTTCATCATGGTCTGGTCCTATCTACTGCTGGTGAGTGGTCAGTGGAGGGGGGTGGGGTGGGGTGTCAGTGCTGCCTTCACCATGGTCTGGTCCTATCTACTGCTGGTGAGTGGTCAGTGGAGGGGGGTGGGGTGGGGTGTCAGTGCTGCCTTCACCATGGTCTGGTCCTATCTACTGCTGGTGAGTGGTCAGTGGAGTGGGGTGGGGTGGGGTGTCAGTGCTGCCTTCATCATGGTCTGGTCCTATCTACTGCTGGTGAGTGGTCAGTGGAGGGGGGTGGGGTGGGGTGTCAGTGCTGCCTTCATCATGGTCTGGTCCTATCTACTGCTGGTGAGTGGTCAGTGGAGGGGGGTGGGGTGGGGTGTCAGTGCTGCCTTCACCATGGTCTGGTCCTATCTACTGCTGGTGAGTGGTCAGTGGAGGGGGTGGGGTGGGGTGTCAGTGCTGCCTTCACCATGGTCTGGTCCTATCTACTGCTGGTGAGTGGTCAGTGGAGTGGGGTGGGGTGGGGTGTCAGTGCTGCCTTCATCATGGTCTGGTCCTATCTACTGCTGGTGAGTGGTCAGTGGAGGGGGGTGGGGTGGGGTGTCAGTGCTGCCTTCATCATGGTCTGGTCCTATCTACTGCTGGTGAGTGGTCAGTGGAGGGGGGTGGGGTGGGGTGTCATTGCTGCCTTCATCATGGTTTGGTCCTATCTACTGCTGGTGAGTGGTCAGTGGAGGGGGGTGGGGTGGGGTGGGGTGTCAGTGCTGCCTTCACCATGGTCTGGTCCTATCTACTGCTGGTGAGTGGTGAGTGGAGGGGGGTGGGGTGGGGTGTCAGTGCTGCCTTCACCATGGTCTGGTCCTATCTACTGCTGGTGAGTGGTCAGTGGAGGGGGGTGGGGTGGGGTGTCAGTGCTGCCTTCACCATAGTCTGGTCCTATCTACTGCTGGTGAGTGGTCAGTGGAGGGGGTGGGGTGGGGTGTCAGTGCTGCCTTCATCATGGTCTGGTCCTATCTACTGCTGGTGAGTGGTCGGTGGAGGGAGTGGGGTGGGGTGTCAGTGCTGCCTTCACCATGGTCTGGTCCTATCTACTGCTGGTGAGTGGTCAGTGGAGGGGGGTGGGGTGGGGTGTCAGTGCTGCCTTCATCATGGTCTGGTCCTATCTACTGCTGGTGAGTGGTCAGTGGGGTGGGGGGGTGGGGTGTCAGTGCTGTCTTCATCATGGTCTGGTCCTATCTACTGCTGGTGAGTGGTCAGTGGAGTGGGGTGGGGTGGGGTGTCAGTGCTGCCTTCATCATGGTCTGGTCCTATCTACTGCTGGTGAGTGGTCAGTGGAGGGGGGTGGGGTGGGGTGTCATTGCTGCCTTCATCATGGTCTGGTCCTATCTACTGCTGGTCAGTGGTCAGTGGAGGGGGTGGGGTGGGGTGTCAGTGCTGCCTTCATCATGGTCTGGTCCTATCTACTGCTGGTGAGTGGTCAGTGGAGGGGGGTGGGGTGGGGTGTCAGTGCTGCCTTCATCATGGTCTGGTCCTATCTACTGCTGGTGAGTGGTCAGTGGAGTGGGGTAGGGTGGGGTGTCAGTGCTGCCTTCACCATGGTCTGGTCCTATCTACTGCTGGTGAGTGGTCAGTGGAGTGGGGTGGGGTGGGGTGTCAGTGCTGCCTTCATCATGGTCTGGTCCTATCTACTGCTGGTGAGTGGTCAGTGGAGGGGGTGGGGTGGGGTGTCAGTGCTGCCTTCATCATGGTCTGGTCCTATCTACTGCTGGTAAGTGGTCAGTGGAGTGGGGTGGGGTGTCAGTGCTGCCTTCACCATGGTCTGGTCCTATCTACTGCTGGTCAGTGGTCAGTGGAGGGGGGTGGGGTGGGGTGTCAGTGCTGCCTTCACCATGGTCTGGTCCTATCTACTGCTGGTGAGTGGTCAGTGGAGTGGGGTGGGGTGGGGTGTCAGTGCTGCCTTCACCATGGTCTGGTCCTATCTACTGCTGGTGAGTGGTCAGTGGGGTGGGGGGGGTGGGGTGTCAGTGCTGCCTTCATCATGGTCTGGTCCTATCTACTGCTGGTGAGTGGTCAGTGGAGGGGGGTGGGGTGGGGTGTCAGTGCTGCCTTCACCATGGTCTGGTCCTATCTACTGCTGGTGAGTGGTCAGTGGAGGGGGGTGGGGTGGGGTGTCAGTGCTGCCTTCACCATGGTCTGGTCCTATCTACTGTTGGTGAGTGGTCAGTGGAGGGGGTGGGGTGGGGTGTCAGTGCTGCCTTCATCATGGTCTGGTCCTATCTACTGCTGGTGAGTGGTCAGTGGAGGGGGGTGGGGTGGGGTGTCAGTGCTGCCTTCACCATGGTCTGGTCCTATCTACTGCTGGTGAGTGGTCAGTGGAGTGGGGTGGGGTGTCAGTACTGCCTTCACCATGGTCTGGTCCTATCTACTGCTGGTGAGTGGTCAGTGGAGGGGGGTGGGGTGGGGTGTCAGTGCTGCCTTCATCATGGTCTGGTCTTATCTACTGCTGGTGAGTGGTCAGTGGAGGGGGGTGGGGTGGGGTGTCAGTGCTGCCTTCATCATGGTCTGGTCCTATCTACTGCTGGTGAGTGGTCAGTGGAGTGGGGTGGGGTGTCAGTACTGCCTTCACCATGGTCTGGTCCTATCTACTGCTGGTGAGTGGTCAGTGGAGGGGGGTGGGGTGGGGTGTCAGTGCTGCCTTTATCATGGTCTGGTCCTATCTACTGCTGGTGAGTGGTCAGTGGAGGGGGGTGGGGTGGGGTGTCAGTGCTGGTTCCACCATGGTCTGGTCCTATGCTGTGTGTGTTGCAGGCCTTCGTGGTGGACGTCTTCCAGCTGTACGTGGTCCTGGCGCCCCTCTGTGTCGGCCTCACGCTCATGAGTGTCGTCATCGGCAGCGCCCTCACGCGGACAGTCTCTGACGCCGATACAGGTGAGAGCGCAACACCCCACAAACACCCCACAAACAACCTACAAACAGCCCAAAAACAACCCCCCAACACCCCGCAACTACCGAACAAACAGCCCACAAACAACCCACCAACACCCCACAAACAACCCGCAAACACCCCACAAGCAACCCACAAACAACAATAATCTTAGAATATGAAGAACACTGCGAAGCCACGTTTACTTTATAGGATAGTACAGCGATTCCCATCTTTATTGACTTCATGGGAAAAAAATAGTTTTATACACCCTCAAGTATTTTATATAATAGGATAGGAATAGCGATATGCATCCTCAATTAATTGATAGGAATAGTGTTAGACACCCTCAATTACTTGATGGGATAGAAATAGTGCTATGCATCAATTCCTTTTATAAAATTGTTGATTTTATTGGACATGAGATGACTACATATATTCTTAGCCTTGAATTAAGCATTGTGTGTACAATGAATGTGACTGTTTTGACTGTAAGCTGTATATGTAAATATGTTTTATTCTATTGTGCAGGTGCCATGTTGGGCGTCAATATGGCGGTCAACTCGATGATCCGCACGGTGTCGCCATCTGTCGGCGGAGTGATGTTAAACAAGTTTGGCTTCTCGTCTTTCGGATTTCTCGGCTGCGCCAACAGTCTCATGATCACCCTCTTCCTGTTGATCAGGGGTATCTGAGAGGGTCGTGGTCATCGTCAAATGTAGCATTTGTCTCGCGTTCTCAAGCAAACTGGTGCCTCGTATATGAATCTTATATATATATATTTCAATACAGGTTTTATCCGTCAGGTTTTCCTGTCTCAGATGTATATTTTGTTAGCTGTATTTTCGTACATGATGTGCGAGGAATGCATAATGTCTTTGCTCCTGTTTGTTATTGTAATGTGTTCTGGGTTATGGTACGGGCTCACGGTATATTAGCGATGGCGGTGACGATATGGTAGCACAGCTTCACTCCTGCAGGGAATGGCGGGATGGGTGAAGTCACTCACACGAGGTCTATTACTGACGGAAATAACGGAACTCTTCACTAAATGTCATTAATTATATATTAAGTGATATTTATTTTAACGGTGCAAGTTATGTTCAACGGCCTTAATGCGTCACGTGTTGTTTCTGCGCCTCCTCTTCCGCTTCAGGTAGGCGAATAAATCGTCACAATCCTCAGAAGTGGAACCGCATGAAGTAATTGGCATGTGTTAATTAAATGGGGTGGGATTGATAACCTTGAGTTTTGTTAGACCTATCTGGATGGGTGTTTGGTAATAGATGTCTCGCTGGAGTTATATTTCTGTGTGTAAGAGTCCCTCAATATAAGGTTTGCACCGTCAAGTACCCGTATGAGCTGGATCCCGTCTCATGTACGTCGATTGTGTTAAGATTTGCCATAACGCACAATATAATGAGATACTAATAATAACGGGGGCCGCCTCGATAGCTCAGTGGGTTAGAGCGCTAGCCATGAGTGCTCTGGCCACCCGAGAGCCTAACGGCACGTGGATCGGTGGTTCGAGCCCCGCTGTGGCCATGTCGGTGTGGTCGCAGGATAAATATCCCATGTTCTTCTACGCAAAGAGTAGGGGTTTACCCCGGGGACATGGCTCCACTCTCCATTCGTTCTCCCATTGACGCGATATGACCAGAAGTGGTTAAAGCGTCCTGAATATACAACCAACCAATCCTTCCGTCTCCCATTGACGCGATATGACCAGAAGTGGTTAAAGCGTCCTGAATATACAACCAACCAATCCTTCCGTCTCCCATTGACGCGATATGACCAGAAGTGGTTAAAGCTTCCTGAATATACAACCAACCAATCCTTCCGTCTCCCATTGACGCGATATGACCAGAAGTGGTTAAAGCGTCCTGAATATACAACCGACCAATCCTTCCGTCTCCCATTGACGCGATATGACCAGAAGTGGTTAAAGCGTCCTGAATATACAACCAACCAATCCTTCCGTCTCCCATTGACGCGATATGACCAGAAGTGGTTAAAGCTTCCTGAATATACAACCAACCAATCCTTCCGTCTCCCATTGACGCGATATGACCAGAAGTGGTTAAAGCGTCCTGAATATACAACCAACCAATCCTTCCGTCTCCCATTGACGCGATATGACCAGAAGTGGTTAAAGCTTCCTGAATATACAACCAACCAATCCTTCCGTCTCCCATTGACGCGATATGACCAGAAGTGGTTAAAGCTTCCTGAATATACAACCAACCAATCCTTCCGTCTCCCATTGACGCGATATGACCAGAAGTGGTTAAAGCTTCCTGAATATACAACCAACCAATCCTTCCGTCTCCCATTGACGCGATATGACCAGAAGTGGTTAAAGCGTCCTGAATATACAACCGACCAATCCTTCCGTCTCCCATTGACGCGATATGACCAGAAGTGGTTAAAGCGTCCTGAATATACAACCAACCAATCCTTCCGTCTCCCATTGACGCGATATGACCAGAAGTGGTTAAAGCGTCCTGAATATACAACCAACCAATCCTTCCGTCTCCCATTGACGCGATATGACCAGAAGTGGTTAAAGCTTCCTGAATATACAACCAACCAATCCTTCCGTCTCCCATTGACGCGATATGACCAGAAGTGGTTAAAGCTTCCTGAATATACAACCAACGTTTGTTGTGAACATCAATATGAGAATTCGCTGCTGTCAACCTCGTGAAATAAATAAAGTTTATATTAAAAAAAAAAAAAACGTAATAATATTGTGCAAATAATAATTGTAGAAAACAACGACTGTCTCATTTTCAGTACTTCACCTCTACATAGTTGATAAAGAATATCGAATTCATTTAGAAGAAAGCTAATTAAAGGTCTGTGATATTTATGTAAATTACCAATTAGCTACTCCTGGATATTACAAGGCAGCGGTTGTTGTTTACACTTTGTTATAATTATGATCTATTAAAGTAACTGTTGCATTATGGTCCATAACGTTACACTCGTTAATTGAGTAAAGTTCAGCGAGTATCTGCCACGTCAGACTAGGATATCAAAATGCAATGTGTTAGACGACAGAGCGATGTGTCTTTCATAATGGTCCCAACAGTGTATAACGTGTATTCGCATACTGTAATAAATCAAATTTATTTATGTAGTCTTTGCGGCATTGCTTTTCATTATATTTTATTGAACATACATGGTATAATATCTTCTATACATGTATATCCACTTATTAAACCAACAGGAATACAATGATAATCAAACTATTACTTATTGTTCGACCGGAAGTTATGATTGAAGACCAGTGCCCGCTTCGTGCGGCGCCGCCTGGCGACTGAGTCTGTCCCAACGGGAGCGGAAAGAGAAGCGCGCCGTGTCTTTGTACCGCTGTGTGTGTCTAGGGTTCTCAGAGTCGGAACCTCCAGTGCTGTATAACTGGCGGCCTGTACCAGCGTGGTGGCCGCCATTGCTCTCGTTAGTCGAGTTATCATAATAACCAGTTTTACCATGTGACTTTACATCTCCATGGCAATTAGGCATCATGTTCACGTGGCCATGGTAACCATCCACGCGGCTAGCCGCACGGTCTCTCGTAGCGTTTCTGCCCACGTGGGGACTGCACGTGTAGCGTAGGAAAAATGTTTTATCGACTGTGACGTCATCGACAGTGTCGTCGCCTAGCGAGTCCCGCTGCCGAGCTTCGCTCTCAGTTTCCACTTCGTACCGGAACAGGGATTTACGAGACACCGGGGAGTCGAAGATCAGTTGAAGACCACTTCCGGTGATATGCTGGTCAGGCCTCAGTGCGCCGCCGCCAGGTGGCACACGCTGGTCAGACCTCAGTGCGCCGCCGCCAGGTGGCACACGCTGGTCAGACCTCAGGGCGCCGCCGCCAGGTGGCACACGCTGGTCAGACCTCAGTGCGCCGCCGCCAGGTGGCACACGCTGGTCAGACCTCAGTGCGCCGCCGCCAGGTGGCACACGCTGGTCAGACCTCAGTGCGCCGCCGCCAGGTGGCACACGCTGGTCAGACCTCAGAGCGCCGCCGCCAGGTGGCACACGCTGGTCAGACCTCAGTGCGCCGCCGCCAGGTGGCACACGCTGGTCAGACCTCAGAGCGCCGCCGCCAGGTGGCACACGCTGGTCAGATCTCAGTGCGCCGCCGCCAGGGGGCACACGCTGGTCAGACCTCAGTGCGCCGCCGCCAGGTGGCACATGTCCGTAGCCGCCAGAGAAGTCTCCCTCCATATCCAGGTCCGTAGAGATCAACCTAAAGTGGTTTGCTTCGGAGTTTGCTCTAAGACGTCTTACATCCAGATCCTTGCCATTTGGACAGCCTGTGAGTATAGAGGTCGCATGGGGGTCAGAGATCGGGCCTCTGTAACTGTGGTGGCGGGGGGTGCTTGGCGGACGCCTAAACTCCCCGTCACCAGCCCAATGACAATCGTGGCGTTCATTCCAAGGCGAATGTGACTGCGTTCTCGTCGCCTGTTCTTTCAGAGAATAATCTCGTGTCGTTAACTGACCCTGTGATGACCTCAGACTTCCAATTGATGACCTTTGGCGTCCCGCAAACTGACCTTCATATGACACCTGCTTCGTCGACTGACCTTCTGGCGACCTTCGCGTGACCTCTTCGCTTCCGCTCTCGCTGCTATGCTCGTTGCTACTCTCACTGAAACTTCTCGACCGTAGCTTGGCGCCCGCCGAGCGACTGTCGCCATCACTGTTAGAACCGGACGTTCGCCTTGAGGAGGCGGCATCGGAGAGTCTATGTACAGGGAGCCAGGTGCCTTCCATCGTGCCGTGGCTGTTCCGTGAGCTGTTGTGACAACGGTCGTCATGGTAACCATCGCTGTCGCGGCCTCGGACCCGGTGGTTGGCTATCGGAGAACCTGGTTTCCTGCAATAACCCTGAAATCCTCCGCCCTTGCGGTCATCCTCGACACTATAGAAACATTCTCGTGGGCGTGCATCGTCGTCATAGCAACGGGTGGATATGTTTGAATTTGACATTTCCGTCGGGTATGGTCTGTTTAGTATTTCCTCTGAGTGATATTGTCGGTACAGTTTGTGAGTCTCGTTCAGAGACTGGTTGTTACAGGGGGTGACACCCTCTCTCTCGTCAGGGTGGGGACTGACCTCCTCGGGCACCACACACAGGGTGGAGTGGGGTCGCCGCAGCGGGCGGTGGAGCAGTCGCGGGCCGCCGCGGGGGAAGGGGGGTCGGGGAGGGAGCCCCTTGAAGCGGAGGGACCATCGGGGCACTGGGACAAGAGGCCGACCAATCGGAGGTGACGTCACTGAGGTCCTGTATCCGGTCCGTGTCACGCCGTCTGGTGGTGACGTCACCGAGGTCCTGTATCCGGTCCGTGTCACGCCGTCTGGTGGTGACGTCATCGAGGTCCTGTATCCGGTCCGTGTCACGCCGTCTGGTGGTGACGTCACCGAGGTCCTGTATCCGGTCCGAGTCGAGGCGTCGGGAGGTGACGTCACTGAAATACATTGTTCAAAGGATTTGTTCGGAACTTTGTCAGCCCACATGACAAAATCGTCCTGCAAAATGCCGTTCCAGTCATGTCGCCTGTTTCGCCTGGGACTCACATGACTCACGTGGGGTGTCGTTGACAGTTCTTCTAGCGACGCGGCCTTCTGCCTGTCACTTTGACGCAGCATCTCGGACGGAGCCATTTCACCAGAGCTTGTCGCCGCCGCTTTTGAACTTACGACTGACTCGCAGGACGCCACCCTCCTCAAATAGGTGACCTTGAGAGCCGGCCACTGCCCCCTGGGGGCGGCGTTATTAAAGAACCGCAGCTTGTCCTGGAGATTCTGTTCCACGTGGCGCTTGAAGGACGCGCGCTTGAGCTCCACGTGCACCTGGCGTCGTCTGCCGCTGACGTCAATGGCGTCCGACAGTCTGGCGGCCCACTCCCGCGCCTCCCGCCCATCATGGGCCTTCAGCACCCATGGCGGCCCCACCAGGGGCACTACCGTCAGCCGCTTGCACAGCCTACTGACCCCCTTCCCGGGCTTCCCGCCGCCATCGCCGCCCCCGACGTCCATAGTCTCGGCACGGTGAAGGTCGCTCAGCTCCAGTTTGAACTTGGGGTGACTTCCGGCGAGGCCCTCTGGCTGCTTCCGGTAGACGAGGAGACACACGCGACTCAAGACGAAGTAATACGGCTTCCAGGCCTTGAGCGCTCCGCGCGCCTGTTTCCAGAGGTAGCCGGCCTGCAGGACACCCTGGTCGTCACGGCCGTGAACGATCATGGCGCCGACTGACGGCTAGTGAGCAAACAAAAAACACATCTGGTATCCCAATAGACCGATCCAGGCTGTCACTCATTCACTGACGTCACCGTTACTTTAAATAATTTATCCAATCATGTGGTGAAGAAAAGCTCTCCCACGTGCGTTATGTCGGACAAACAAGTCGGACAAACAATGCAGCATGGCACTTTCTTGTCAGTTTCAGAGATTAGCACCTGTACCTTCAATTTCATACTAACGATTAAGGAAAAAGAATCAAGCGTGGCTAATGTCGGAGTATGGATCGGTCGTGTCCCGCGTGTATTGAGAGATCTCTATGCCTATATTGAGCGTCAACTGGCGTTCCTATTATCATCTGGAGCGTCATACGCATTGCTGACCAGACAACGATTCTTAAGTGACACGTACATACGACAGAGTGACGAGCGATGATGGGAAGCGGAGCAACGAAGGAGCTTCTTGTCCTCCAACATGTCATCTCTCCAAGACGATATATCAAAATATCTCCTTGATATCCTATTTTGTTGCCGTTTGGAATAGAATGAGCGGTAGCAGTCGCTATGCCATCAAGACAGGAACTTGAACGTAACTAACCTTGCTGTTATAATGGAACTGCCTTACAGCGCTCCGGGTGTTATAATGGGATTGCCTTACAGCGCTCCGGGTGTTATAATGGGACCGCCTTACAGCGCTCCGGGTGTTATAATGGGACCGCCTTACAGCGCTCCGGGTGTTATAATGGGACCGCCTTACAGCGCTCCCGGTGTTATATGGGACCGCCTTACTGCGCTCCGGGTGATAGTTTCATGACGACACGTAAGTCAATGGCGCTCGCTGTCAATGGTATGGAATAACCTGCATGCATTTCACGGCTGTTGAGGGGGCCCGGGACCCTTGCACGTGTTCCTGTTGGCTGTACGCCGTGACTGCAGCCAGCCAGCCAGGCAGCCGACCAGCCAGCCCAACCAGCCAGGCAGTCGGCCAGGCAGCCAGCCAGCCAGCCAGCCCAACCAGCTGGCATATAGTCTCACGGGTGATGAGCTTGACCCGCTCACAGGAGTTCACAACGCGACCACAAACCTGGATTGGTTTGAGGGGGAGACGGGGACGGCAGCCAGGAACTGTTTTGCCCTGTCCACACGAGTGGATCGTGGGTAAGCGGCGGTCAGTGAAGATGAGCGTGAGAGCTGTGACCCCCTATAGGACTCCCCCCCCCCCCTCTCCCCCTCCTACCGTGTCCCTGGCGTGTATGGCGCACTGCTCGCTGGTGTGACTAGGGGATATCCCGTGTTGTCCTCCGTCATTGGTCCTTGATCAATTCCTGGCGACGTGAGGTGTTCTTTGTTGTCATTTCACAACAGCCTTTCCCAAGTTTCCCAGTGTTTAATTCACTTCACCCAAAATATGTTCAATTGCGGGTAATTGACGTCTATTCTTTCCGTCGCGTGATTAAATGGCGGCCATGACTGCCTGGCGTTAATTCCACTGTAGACTTACTTTTTATCCATCTCCATCGTCATTCATTTTCGGAAGTATCGCATTTTACTCCATCGGTTGACAGCTGCCTACGCATTGAAACACATCCATGAGACTGGATGGAACACTCGCCGTCGTGTCCGGGATAAACTGGTCCTAGCATCCGTGCTTCGGTCACACGGCGCCAGGGCAATTCATGCAGTAGTCATGGTAACTGTCTCCACGGCTAGGGGGGTAACCAGCATGTCCGCCATGTACTCCACGATATGTGACCGTCGCGTGTTGCCAAGTGCTTTCCTGATTAAGTCTGAATGATCCCACAGGGTTATTGCGTTGATTCCGCTGTATGACCACACATCGGGATGCTTCTAACATACTTGGTTCCCAGTGAGGCCGCTTAATTACTAAAAAGCTGACTGTTTCCGCGAGCAACAGCTTGTGAATTGTGTGTAAAACATCGCCCCAGTAACCTTAAATCATCACGTATATAATCAAAAAAAGCAATTGGATGCTGCTCCAGCTGTATCAGTACTTTCATTGCGCGCCACACAATTAATATTGGTACTTCCCCGGCCGGTGTCGTTACCAAAATATCACTGGCGAAGGTGCTGCCACCTCGGGGGCGATGTCGCCGTGCCGAGATATGCGTGACGTTTTGTAGCTGACGACGTCATGATATGACCGTCACCAACACGCCCTTTAGGTTGTCATGTGAAGCCATCCCGCCCTCCTATAGGCTGTTCTGTAGAGCCATCCCGCCCCCCTGTGTGTCGTCCTGTAGAGGCAAACCTGGCGTCCACCTGCGGTCAGCACGTCAGGGAGCGGGGGCCACGTTATAACAAACACACCCACTCGGCTGTCAGCGCAGAAACGCCCCCTCGCGGCGGCCCGCGCCTAACCAGGAGAGTGATCCATGTTGCTGCGGGGTGGTCGCCCGTCACAGCTGGGTCGAGAATTATTATGGCCTGTTGATGTGTAGTATTACGGACCACTAAAAGGGATGTGTTGTCCTATTTGTCATGATAAATGTTTAAACACCCTCGGCCGGTCTGTCTGGTGTTGGTGGTGGTGGTGCTTCCCATGTACAACATGGTTCACACACTCTGTGTACTGCATGGGCGAGGCAAGCGGCAAGTCGCTCCATCGCTCCGTATTGACGTGTGGTATTCAGGTATGGTAGCTATTTCCTTGATGTGTAAGCGTGCGCGATAACAGTATAGCAATTGACAACATGTAATTGACAGAATACCATGTGGTTTGTATGACGATTTGCGATCCGAATCGGTTAGACACGGGCAATTACAAAATGAACCATGTAACTTGGAGTGGGGTGGGGGGGGGGCTATACGCTATAAAAGTTAATACAAAGTTGCAAAATTAATTCATCACTGTTTTGGTATCGACATCACTATTGGTATCGACATCACTGCATTGGTATCGACATCACTATTGGTATCGACATCACTGTTTTGGTATCGACATCACTGTTTTGGTATCGACATCACTATTGGTATCGACATCGCTGTTTTGGTATCGACATCACTATTGGTATCGACATCACTGTATTGGTATCGACATCACTGTATTGGTATCGACATCACTATTGGTATCGACATCACTGTTTTGGTATCGACACACTGTATTGGTATCGACATCACTGTTTTGGTATCGACATCACTATTGGTATCGACATCACTGTATTGGTATCGACATCACTATTGGTATCGACATCACTGTTTTGGTATCGACATCACTGTATTGGTATCGACATCACTATTGGTATCGACATCACTATTGGTATCGACATCACTGTTTTGGTATCGACATCGCTCTATTGGTATCGACATCACTGTTTTGGTATCGACATCACTATTGGTATCGACATCACTGTATTGGTATCGACATCACTGTATTGGTATCGACATCACTGTTTTGGTATCGACATCGCTCTATTGGTATCGACATCACTGTATTGGTATCGACATCACTGTTTTGGTATCGACATCACTGTTTTGGTATCGACATCGCTGTATTGGTATCGACATCACTGTTTTGGTATCGACATCACTGTATTGGTATCGACATCACTGTATTGGTATCGACATCACTGTTTTGGTATCGACATCACTGCATTGGTATCGACATCACTGTTTTGGTATCGACATCACTGCATTGGTATCGACATCACTGTATTGGTATCGACATCACTGTTTTGGTATCGACATCGCTCTATTGGTATCGACATCACTGTATTGGTATCGACATCACTGTTTTGGTATCGACATCACTGTTTTGGTATCGACATCGCTGTATTGGTATCGACATCACTGTTTTGGTATCGACATCACTGTATTGGTATCGACATCGCTCTATTGGTATCGACATCACTGTTTTGGTATCGACATCACTGTTTTGGTATCGACATCACTGTTTTGGTATCGACATCACTGTATTGGTATCGACATCACTGTTTTGGTATCGACATCACTGCATTGGTATCGACATCACTGTTTTGGTATCGACATCACTGCATTGGTATCGACATCACTGTTTTGGTATCGACATCACTGTTTTGGTATCGACATCACTGTATTGGTATCGACATCACTGTATTGGTATCGACATCACTGTATTGGTATCGGCATCACTGTATTGGTATCGACATCACTGTATTGGTATCGACATCACTGTATTGGTATCGACATCACTGTATTGGTATCGACATCACTGTATTGGTATCGACATCACTGTTTTGGTATCGACATCACTGCATTGGTATCGACATCACTGTTTTGGTATCGACATCACTGTATTGGTATCGACATCACTGTATTGGTATCGACATCACTATATTGGTATCGACATCACTGTTTTGGTATCGACATCACTGCATTGGTATCGACATCACTGTTTTGGTATCGACATCACTGCATTGGTATCGACATCACTGTTTTGGTATCGACATCACTGTATTGGTATCGACATCACTGTATTGGTATCGACATCACTGTATTGGTATCGACATCACTGTTTTGGTATCGACATCACTGCATTGGTATCGACATCACTGTTTTGGTATCGACATCACTGTTTTGGTATCGACATCACTGCATTGGTATCGACATCACTGTTTTGGTATCGACATCACTGCATTGGTATCGACATCACTGTTTTGGTATCGACATCACTGCATTGGTATCGACATCACTGTTTTGGTATCGACATCACTGTATTGGTATCGACATCACTGTATTGGTATCGACATCACTGTATTGGTATCGACATCACTGTATTGGTATCGGCATCACTGTATTGGTATCGACATCACTGTATTGGTATCGACATCACTGTATTGGTATCGACATCACTGTATTGGTATCGACATCACTGTATTGGTATCGACATCACTGTTTTGGTATCGACATCACTGCATTGGTATCGACATCACTGTTTTGGTATCGACATCACTGTATTGGTATCGACATCACTGTATTGGTATCGACATCACTATATTGGTATCGACATCGCTCTATTGGTATCGACATCACTGTTTTGGTATCGACATCACTGTTTTGGTATCGACATCACTGTATTGGTATCGACATCACTGTTTTGGTATCGACATCACTGCATTGGTATCGACATCACTGTTTTGGTATCGACATCACTGTTTTGGTATCGACATCACTGCATTGGTATCGACATCACTGTATTGGTATCGACATCACTGTATTGGTATCGACATCACTGTATTGGTATCGACATCACTGTATTGGTATCGGCATCACTGTATTGGTATCGACATCACTGTATTGGTATCGACATCACTGTATTGGTATCGACATCACTGTATTGGTATCGACATCACTGTATTGGTATCGACATCACTGTTTTGGTATCGACATCACTGCATTGGTATCGACATCACTGTTTTGGTATCGACATCACTGTATTGGTATCGACATCACTGTATTGGTATCGACATCACTATATTGGTATCGACATCGCTCTATTGGTATCGACATCACTGTTTTGGTATCGACATCACTGTTTTGGTATCGACATCACTGTATTGGTATCGACATCACTGTATTGGTATCGACATCACTGTATTGGTATCGACATCGCTCTATTGGTATCGACATCACTGTATTGGTATCGACATCACTGTATTGGTATCGACATCACTGTTTTGGTATCGACATCGCTCTATTGGTAGCGACATCACTGTTTTGGTATCGACATCGATCTATTGGTATCGACATCACTGTATTGGTATCGACATCACTGTATTGGTATCGACATTACTGTATTGGTATCGACATCGCTCTATTGGTATCGACATCACTGTTTTGGTATCGACATCGCTCTATTGGTATCGACATCACTGTATTGGTATCGACATCACTGTATTGGTATCGACATCGCTCTATTGGTATCGACATCACTGTATTGGTATCGACATCACTGTATTGGTATCGACATCGCTCTGTTGGTATCGACATCACTGTATTGGTATCGACATCGCTCTATTGGTATCGACATCACTGTATTGGTATCGACATCGCTCTATTGGTATCGACATCACTGTATTGGTATCGACATCACTGTATTGGTATCGACATCACTGTATTGGTATCGACATCACTGTATTGGTATCGACATCACTGTATTGGTATCGACATCACTGTATTGGTATCGACATCACTGTATTGGTATCGACATCACTGTATTGATATCGACATCACTGTATTGGTATCGACATCGCCGTATTAGTATAAACATTACTGTATTGGTATCGACATCGCTGTTTTGGTATCGACATCACTGTTTTGGTAGCGACATCACCGTTTTGGTATCGACATCACTGTATTGGTATCGACATCGCTCTATTGGTATCGACATCACTGTATTGGTATCGACATCGCTCTATTGGTATCGACATCACTGTATTGGTATCGACATCACTGTATTGGTATCGACATCACTGTTTTGGTATCGACATCACTGTATTGGTATCGACATCACTGTATTGGTATCGACATCGCCGTATTAGTATAAACATTACTGTATTGGTACCGACATCACTGTATTGGTATCGACATCACTGTTTTGGTATCGACATCACTGTATTGGTATCGACATCGCTGTTTTGGTATCGACATCACTGTTTTGGTAGCGACGACATCGCTGTTTTGGTATCGACATCACTGTTTTGGTATCGACATCACTGTATTGGTATCGTCATCATTGTATTGGTATCGACATCGCCGTATTAGTATAAACATTACTGTATTGGTATCGACATCACTGTATTGGTATCGACATCACTGTATTGGTATCGACATCGCTCTATTGGTATCGACATCACTGTATTGGTATCGACATCGCTCTATTGGTATCGACATCACTGTATTGGTATCGACATCGCTCTGTTGGTATCGACATCACTGTTTTGGTATCGACATCGCTGTATTGGTATCGACATCACTGTTTTGGTATCGACATCACTGTATTGGTATCGACATCACTGTATTGGTATCGACATCGCTCTATTGGTATCGACATCACTGTATTGGTATCGACATCACTGTATTGGTATCGACATCACTGTTGTGGTATCGACATCACTGTATTGGTATCGACATCGCTCTATTCTTATCGACATCGCTGTATTGGTATCGACATCACTGTTTTGGTTTCGACATCGCTGTATTGGTATAGACATCACTGTATTGGTATCGACATCACTGTTTTGGTATCGACATCACTGTTTTGGTATCGACATCGCTCTATTGGTATCGACATCGCTGTTTTGGTATCGACATCACTGTTTTGGTATCGACATCACTGTATTGGTATCGACATCACTGTATTGGTATCGACATCGCCGTATTGGTATCGACATCACTGTATTGGTATCGACATCACTGTATTGGTATCGACATCACTGTTTTGGTATCGACATCACTGTATTGCTATCGACATCGCTCTATTGGTATCGACATCACTGTATTGGTATCGACATCACTGTTTTGGTTTCGACATCGCTGTATTGGTATCGACATCACTGTATTGGTATCGACATCGCTCTGTTGGTATCGACATCACTGTATTGGTATCGACATCGCTCTATTGGTATCGACATCACTGTATTGGTATCGACATCACTGTATTGGTATCGACATCACTGTATTGGTATCGACATCACTGTATTGGTATCGACATCACTGTATTGGTATCGACATCGCTCTATTGGTATCGACATCACTGTATTGGTATCGACATCACTGTTTTGGTTTCGACATCGCTGTATTGGTATCGACATCACTGTAATGGTATCGACATCGCTCTGTTGGTATCGACATCACTGTATTGGTATCGACATCGCTCTATTGGTATCGACATCACTGTATTGGTATCGACATCACTGTATTGGTATCGACATCACTGTATTGGTATCGACATCACTGTATTGGTATCGACATCACTGTTTTGGTATCGACATCACTGTTTTGGTATCGACATCGCTCTATTGGTATCGACATCGCTGTTTTGGTATCGACATCACTGTTTTGGTATCGACATCGCTCTATTGGTATCGACATCGCTGTTTTGGTATCGACATCACTGTTTTGGTATCGACATCACTGTATTGGTATCGACATCACTGTATTGGTATCGACATCGCCGTATTGGTATCGACATCACTGTATTGGTATCGACACACTGTATTGGTATCGACATCACTGTTTTGGTATCGACATCACTGTATTGGTATCGACATCACTGTATTGGTATCGACATCACTGTATTGGTATCGACATCACTGTATTGGTATCGACATCGCCGTATTGGTATCGACATCACTGTATTGGACCTGACATCACTGTTTTGGTATCGACATCACTGTATTGGTATCGACATCACTGTATTGGTATCGACATCACTGTATTGGACTCGACATCACTGTATTGGTATCGACATCACTGTATTGGTATCGACATCACTGTAGTGGTATCGACATCACTGTATTGGTATCGACTTCACTGTATTGGACTCGACATCACTGTTTTGGTATCGACATCACTGTATTGGTATCGACATCACTGTATTGGTATCGACATCACTGTATTGGTATCGACATCACTGTATTGGTATCGACATCACTGTATTGGACTCGACATCACTGTTTTGGTATCGACATCACTGCATTGGTATCGACATCACTGTATTGGTATCGACCATAACAACATCGACAAAGACTGGACTGGAACTATAATCACCGGTCTTTCGTGGCACTGTTGCACGAGAGCACGTTATGACCTGGTAAGGTTAATATATCACATATTGTGACCTGGTGTGCTTAGTATAGGACACGTTATGACCTAGTGAGTTTAATATATCACATATTGTGACCTGATGTGGTTAATATATCACATGTTGTGACCTGGTGTGCTTAGTATAGAATATGTTATGACCTGGTGAGGTTAATATATCACATGTTGTGACCTGGTGTGGTTAATATACCACATATCGTGACCTGGTGTGGTTATTATATCACATGTTGTGAACTGGTGTGCTTAGTATAGGACACGTTATGACCTAGTGAGGTTAATATATCACATATTGTGACCTGATGTGGTTAATATATCACATGTTGTGACCTAGTGTGCTTAGTATAGGACACGTTATGACCTGGTGAGGTTAATATATCACATATGGTGACCTGATGTGGTTAATATATCACATGTTGTGACCTGGTGAGGTTAATATATCACATGTTGTGACCTGGTGAGGTTAATATATCATATGTTGTGCCCTAGTATGGCTAAATATATCACATATTGTGACCTGCATGGTGTGGCTAATATATCACATGTTGTGACCTGGTGAGGTTAATA
The DNA here is from genome assembly GCA_964019135.1 of Arenicola marina. NCBI lineage: Eukaryota > Metazoa > Annelida > Polychaeta > Arenicolidae > Arenicola > Arenicola marina. Next base: position 18,540,956 of record OZ025256.1, on the reverse strand, counting down.
TATCACATATTGTGACATGTTGTGCTTAGTATAGGACACGTTATGACCTGGCGTGGCTAATATATCACATGTTGTGACCTGTTGTGACCTGTTGTGACCTGGTGAGCCTGGGGTCTGGGGAGCCGCCGGGTGTCGCCACTGGGGGGTATCGTCTGGGGAGCCGCCGGGTGTCGCCAAAAGGGGGCTCGAGCGCAGGAAGGAGGGGCGGGGGTTGGGGAGGGGGGTGGGGCAGCGTCACCGGAGAGGGTCGTAGGAGTGCTACCTAGATGTATCACTGAGGGGATCCAGGAGCAAGGAGGGGTTAAGAGGGGGGGGGGGGGGGCTGTACAAGTGAATGTGTTGTATGCATAGGTAGTAATCCTACACCCACTTTTAATCATTCATAATGTATGTCCATTTCCGATTGAAATTTTATTTCCCAACCAGTGGTTGCAATAAATACAGTCTCTCGGTGCGATACAGTCAATCGATGCTTATATTAATTAATATGGTTCGGAAATCATTTCTTAATTCTGTTTAGAACCATTTGTCTCTGGACGTTGAAGATGTGTTTGGCTTTTTTATATATCATGTTGTCAGCGTCCAAGGCGCTGCGAACAAAGTAATCGTATTGCAAGTACTCCGGATCGTTGTCGTCATAGTAACCGTCTTTTCTATTCTTCCGGTTGGCTTTGTTGTCATGAATAACCGAGTCATCGACAACGAATTTGCGGATACCTGAACACTTGGAAAACGGGATGCGATAGACGTGGTCCAACATCTGGACAGAGGTGTCGAATTCCTCGACTAGACCAATCACAGAAAACCACTTCTCTAAGTTAACTAAGATGTAATCCAACAGGTGTTTGCGCTCAGGTTGGCTCAACCGGTGAAGCTGAAGTCGATTTTTAAACCAACAGGGCCAAGTACCCGGATCTGACAGCGCGACCGCAGTGCCCTCTAGGGACTCGTTGCTGGCCCGAGCGGACCAATCTCCACACGAGGTGGCGTCGTAGGCAAGCTGCTGGAAGGTCAAACTGCCCTGGTGGAGAATCCAGTCGCGCAGCGTGACGTCATTGGCCTTCAACACGCCACACATCTCATCCGTGGCTGCCTGGCCCGCCGCCTGGCGGCAGTAGTGGTAACTAGACACGGCGCGTGCCATGGGGTCCCGCAGCATGGTGAAGTACGAGCAACGGCCGCCAGGGGCGTACTTACACATCCCGAAGGAATACTGTCCCATCTGGACCTGCGCCTCGGGCAGCCGCGTGCCGGAACTGTTCCCACTTCCGGTTACGTCCAGTTCCCATCCGGCTCGCGCGTCGCTAGTCCATGGCACCGCTTTCGACAACATGTTCCGCTGCGCAATCTCCGTCAGACACTGACTCAAGGCGGCGCCACCGGCGCGGTGCTGCTGTACGAATATCACATTGCCGTCACGATACGCATCCTCCTGAACCGCCGCTATGCGGTGTGCTCTTCCGCCGCCGCTGCGAAGAAAATAGTTCGGTAGCGTGTTGTTTTGCGTTATCCATGGAAACCGATCCTGGACGGAGCGCGCTGACACCAGATGGCGCTCGAAGTCTTGTCTTTCTTCCGCTTCCTGTATGCTATGCAGCGCGCGCACCACGCGTACCAGCTTCAGGTCTGATCTGGAGGCGGAGAAGAAACAACATTTAAGTACTCATCACAACTCATCACAACTTATCACAACTCATTACAACTCATCACAACAACCATTCAGCCTCGCGAAAACCAGGTTCACACCAGCTTTACAACAGTTTTACACCTGGTTTACACCAGGTGTACACCAGATTTACACCTGGTATACACCTGGTTTACACCAGGTCTATAACTGGATTACACCAGATTTACACCTGGTTTACACCTGGTTTACACCTGGTTTACACTTGGTTTACACCTGGTTTACACTTGGTTTACACCTGGTTTGTATCACACGGTTATAGTACGCTGTTATTTCATACTGTTATATCACACTGTTGCAACATCGTTATATAACCCAGACCGAGTTCCGTGGGTTATTTAAGGAACTTGTAGAGATTAATCATTGGTAGCGATTAATCATACTCCAGGCAATAATCCCCCAGCTAAGACACGGGCGAAAGCGGCTTCCCGCGGTTCGGCGCGGTGTCAGGTGTCAGAGAAGATAGATGGGTAACAATTTGAAGCCGACATCCTCATTGCATACAGCCATATCACATGTCAGGGGATACATTCCAGACCCCACGGCGCTGTGCGCTGTGCACCGTCACAGTCCCTCATCCAGCCACCGTCACAGTTCCTCATCCAGCCACCGTCACAGTCCCTCATCCAGCCACCGTCACAGTCCCTCATCCAGCCACCGTCACAGTCCCTCGTCCAGCCACCGTCACAGTCCCTCGTCGAGCCACCGTCACAGTCCCTCGTCCAGCCACCACCACAGTCCCTCATCCAGCCACCGTCACAGTCCCTCGTCCAGCCACCGTCACAGTCCCTCGTCCAGCCAGTCACAGTCGCATCCAGCCACCGTCACAGTCCCTCATCTAGCCACCGTCACAGTCTTATCCAGCCACCGTCACAGTCCCTCATCCAGCCACCGTCACAGTCCGTCATCCAGCCAACGTCACAGTCCCTCGTCCAGCCACCGTCACAGTCCATCATCCAGCTACCACCACAGTCCCTCATCCAGCCACCGTCACAGTTCCTCATGCAGCCACCGTCACAGTCTTATCCAGCCACCGTCACAGTCCCTCATCCAGCCACCGTCACAGTCCCTCATCTAGCCACCGTCACATTCTTATCCAGCCACCGTCACAGTCCCTCATCCAGCCACCGGCACAGTCCCTCATTCAGCCACCGTCACAGTCCCTCATCCAGCCACCGTCACAGTCCCTCATCCAGCCACCGTCACAGTCCCTGGGCCAGCCACGTTCACAGTCCCTCATCCAGCCACGGTCACAGTCCCTCATCCAGCCACCGTCACAGTCTCATCCTGCCACCGTCACAGTCCCTCATCCAGCCACCGGCACAGTCCCTCATCCAGCCACCGTCACAGTCGCATCCAGGCACCGTCACAGTCTCATCCAGCCACGGTCACAGTCCCTCTTCCAGCCACCGTCACAGTCCCTCATCCAGCCACCGTCACAGTCTCATCCAGCCACCGTCACTGTCCCTCATCCAGCCACCGGCACAGTCCCTCATCCAGCCACGGTTACAGTCTCATCCAGCCACCGTCACAGTCTCATCCAGCCACCGTCACATTCCCTCATCCAGCCACGGTCACAGTCGCATCCAGCCACCGTCACAGTCCCTCATCCAGCCACCGGCACAGTCCCTCATCCAGCCACGGTTACAGTCTCATCCAGCCACCGTCACAGTCCCTCATCCAGCCACCGTCACAGTCCCTCATCTAGCCACAGTCACAGTCCCTCATCCAGCCCCCGTCACAGTCCCTCATCCAGCCACCGTCACAGTTTCTCATCCAGCCACCGTCACAGTCCCTCATCCAGCCACCGTCACAGTCCCTCATTCAGCCACCGCCACAGTCCCTCATCCAGCCACTGTGACAGTCCCTCATCCAGCCACCGTCACAATCCCTCATCCAGCCACCGTCAGTCCCTCATCCAGCCACCGTCACAGTCCCTCATTCAGCCATTGTCACAGTCCCTCATTCAGCCATTGTCACAGTCCCTCATCCAGCCACCGTCACAGTCCCTCATCCAGCCCCCGTCACAGTCCCTCATCGAGCCACCGCCACAGTCCCTCATCCAGCCACCGTCACAGACCCTCTCCAGCCACCGTCACAGTCCCTCATCCAGCCACAGTCACAGTCCCTCATCCAGCCACCGTCACAGTCCCCCACCCAGCCACCGTCACAGTCCCTCATCCAGCCACCGTCACAGTCCCTCATCCAGCCACCGTCACAGTCCCACACCCAGCCACCGTCAGTCCCTCATCCAGCCACCGTCAGTCCCTCATCCAGCCACCGTCACAGTCCCTCATCCAGCCATTGTCACAGTCCCTCATCCAGCCACCGTCTCGGTCCCTCATCCAGCCACCTTCACAGTCCCTCATCTAGCCACCGTCACAGTCCCTCATCCAGCCACCGTCACAGTCCCTCATCCAGCCACTGTCAGTCCCTCATCCAGCCACCGTCACAGTCCCTCATCCAGCCACCGTCACAGTCCCTCATCCAGCCACCGTCACAGTCCCTAATCCAGCCACCGTCACAGTCCCTCATCCAGCCACTGTCAGTCCCTCATCCAGCCACCGTCACAGTCCCTCATCCAGCCACCGTCACAGTCCCTCATCCAGCCACCGTCACAGTCCCTCATCCAGCCACCGTCACAGTGTCATCCAGCCACCGTCACAGTCCCTCATCCAGCCACCGGCACAGTCCCTCATCCAGCCACAGGCAGTCCCTCATCCAGCCACCGTCAGTCCCTCATCCAGCCATTGTCACATTCCCTCATCCAGTCACCGTCACAGTCCCTCATGCAGCCAACGTCACAGTCCCTCATCCAGCCGCCGTCACAGTCCCTCATCCAGCCACCGTCACAGTCCCTCATCCAGCCACCGTCACAGTCCCTCATCCAGCCACCGTCACAGTCCCCCACCCAGCCACCGTCACAGTCTCATCCAGCTACCGTCACAGTCCCTCATCCAGCCACCGGCACAGTCCCTCATCCAGCCACCGTCACAGTCCCTCATCCAGCCACCGTCAGTCCCTCATCCAGCCACCGTCAGTCCCTCATCCAGCCATTGTCACATTTCCTCATCCAGCCACAGGCACAGTCCCTCATCCAGCCACCGTCACAGTCCCTCATCCAGCCACCGTCACAGTCCCTCATCCAGCCACTGTCAGTCCCTCATCCAGCCACCGTCACAGTCCCTCATCCAGCCACCGTCACAGTCCCTCATCCAGCCACCGTCACAGTCCCTCATCCAGCCACGGTCACAGTCGCATCCAGCCACCGTCACAGTCCCTCATCCAGCCACCGGCACAGTCCCTCATCCAGCCACGGTTACAGTCTCATCCAGCCACCGTCACAGTCCCTCATCCAGCCACCGTCACAGTCCCTCATCTAGCCACAGTCACAGTCCCTCATCCAGCCCCCGTCACAGTCCCTCATCCAGCCACCGTCACAGTTTCTCATCCAGCCACCGTCACAGTCCCTCATCCAGCCACCGTCACAGTCCCTCATTCAGCCACCGCCACAGTCCCTCATCCAGCCACTGTGACAGTCCCTCATCCAGCCACCGTCACAATCCCTCATCTAGCCACCGTCAGTCCCTCATCCAGCCACCGTCACAGTCCCTCATTCAGCCATTGTCACAGTCCCTCATTCAGCCATTGTCACAGTCCCTCATCCAGCCACCGTCACAGTCCCTCATCCAGCCCCCGTCACAGTCCCTCATCGAGCCACCGCCACAGTCCCTCATCCAGCCACCGTCACAGACCCTCTCCAGCCACCGTCACAGTCCCTCATCCAGCCACAGTCACAGTCCCTCATCCAGCCACCGTCACAGTCCCCCACCCAGCCACCGTCACAGTCCCTCATCCAGCCACCGTCACAGTCCCTCATCCAGCCACCGTCACAGTCCCACACCCAGCCACCGTCAGTCCCTCATCCAGCCACCGTCAGTCCCTCATCCAGCCACCGTCACAGTCCCTCATCCAGCCATTGTCACAGTCCCTCATCCAGCCACCGTCTCGGTCCCTCATCCAGCCACCTTCACAGTCCCTCATCCAGCCGCCGTCACAGTCCCTCATCCAGCCACCGTCACAGTCCCTCATCCAGCCGCCGTCACAGTCCCTCATCCAGCCACCGTCACAGTCCCTCATCCAGCCACCGTCACAGTCCCTCATCCAGCCACCGTCACAGTCCCCCACCCAGCCACCGTCACAGTCTCATCCAGCTACCGTCACAGTCCCTCATCCAGCCACCGGCACAGTCCCTCATCCAGCCGCCGTCACAGTCCCTCATCCAGCCACCGTCAGTCCCTCATCCAGCCACCGTCAGTCCCTCATCCAGCCATTGTCACATTTCCTCATCCAGCCACAGGCACAGTCCCTCATCCAGCCACCGTCACAGTCCCTCATCCAGCCACCGTCACAGTCCCTCATCCAGCCGCCGTCACAGTCCCTCATCCAGCCGCCGTCACAGTCCCTCATCCAGCCACCGTCACAGTCCCTCATCCAGCCACCGTCACAGTCCCTCATCCAGCCACCGTCACAGTCCCTCATCCAGCCACCGCCATAGTCCCTCATCCAGCCACCGTCACAGTCCCTCATCCAGCCACCGTCACAGTCCCTCATCCAGCCACCGTCAGTCCCTCATCCAGCCACCGTCACAGTCCCTCATTCAGCCATTGTCACAGTCCCTCATCCAGCCACCGTCACACTCCCTCATCCAGCCACAGTCACAGTCCCTCATCCAGCCACCGTCACAGTCCCTCATCCAGCCACCGTCACAGTCTCATTCAGCTACCGTCACAGTCCCTCATCCAGCCCCCGTCACAGTCCCTCATCCAGCCACCGTCACAGTCCCTCATCCAGCCACCGTCACTCCCTCATCCAGCCACCGTCACAGTCCCTCATCCAGCCACCGTCACAGTCCCACATCCAGCCACCGTCACATTCCCCCACCCAGCCACCGTCACAGTCCCTCATCCAGCCACCGTCACAGTCCCTCATCCAGCCACCGTCACAGTCCCTCATCCAGCCGCCGTCACAGTCCCTCATCCAGCCGCCGTCACAGTCCCTCATCCAGCCACCGTCACAGTCCCTAATCCAGCCACCGTCAGTCCCTCATCCAGCCACCGTCACAGTCCCTCATCCAGCCACAGTCACAGTCCCTCATCCAGCCACCGTCACAGTCCCTCATCCAGCCACCGTCACAGTCTCATTCAGCTACCGTCACAGTCCCTCATCCAGCCCCCGTCACAGTCCCTCATCCAGCCACCGTCACAGTCCCTCATCCAGCCACCGTCAGTCCCTCATCCAGCCACCGTCACAGACCCTCATCCAGCCACCGTCACAGTCCCTCATCCAGCCACCGTCACAGTCCCTCATCCAGCCACCGTCACAGTCCCTCATCCAGCCACCGTCACAGTCCCACATCCAGCCACCGTCACATTCCCCCACCCAGCCACCGTCACAGTCCCTCATCCAGCCGCCGTCACAGTCCCTCATCCAGCCCCCGTCACAGTCCTTCATCCAGCCACCGTCACAGTTCCTCATCCAGCCACCGTCACAGTCCCTCATCCAGCCACCGCCATAGTCCCTCATCCAGCCACCGTCACAGTTCGTTATCCAGCCAGTCACAGTCCCTCATCCAGCCCCCGTCACAGTCCGTCATCCAGCCACAGTCACAGTCCCTCATCCAGCCCCCGTCGCAGTCCCTCATCCAGCCACCGTCACAGTCCCTCATCCAGCCACCGTCACAGTCCCTCATCCAGCCACCGTCACAGTCCCTCATCCAGCCACCGTCACAGTCCCTCATCCAGCCACCGTCACAGTCCCTCATCCAGCCACAGTCACAGTCCCTCATCCAGCCACCGTCACAGTCCCTCGTCCACTGATCCTGTTTTATGTCTGGCAGTCGTAATCAGACGTTATAGTCAATACTAATATTGTTCCGCTAAAAAAAAAACCAACGAGCCCTTCGACCATGTGACTTTAGCTTATGTTAGCGCCGTTTTACTCAGAAGCTTAGCTGGTCGGTTTTCGCAAGCCCTGCCCCTCCCACTGCGGAAAAAGTGGAAATGGAACACAACTCATCATGTAACCAATTTCCTGTGCCTTCTATTCCGACCAATCTTCTGACAGACGAGATTTGCATCTCGACCGACGAGATTTGCTTAATTGTGAGAGTGGTTGGGTCTGTTAAAAAAAATCGCCTGATATATATCAGCAGCCGTCTTCTCTAACCACCCTAAAAAAGAAGCTTCTCTTTGGCCTAGGGTCATTCGTCTTGGCTTTTTTCCACCGTCTATGACATCTGGGGGAGACGAACTCTTTGTGACGACAGAAATATCGCTCCGCGGGTCAAGAGGCCACGTGACGCACGTGACAACATCTCAAGCGACCCATTGGACACAATTTTATGATTTATATCCCTCACTCGGAGAGGGTGAGCGACAAAAGGAAAGCCATTAACCTCTGGATGTACATAAGCAGGCGGGATTCCGGGACAATTTTGTTCCGTGGCGGATGAGTTAAATGGGAAGGCGGCTGTGCCGTGTGTTACGCTAACAAATTGTCGTCGGTTCACAGCGGGGGCGCCGAGCGATTCAACGCGTCCTCATTGGCTAATGTTTATGGCGGTTGCTAACAGTGCGTGTCCCTCGTGAAGCGCCCCCCCCCCCACCCCTCTCTCTGTCGTCCCCGTTCGGCCTGGTACTCTATAGGTCTATATTCATTGTGGGGCGGGACAACCTGTAGTAGTGTGTAAGCTGAGGCGACAGGGGGCGTTCCCGATAAGATGGGAGAGTGAGTAACTGCGTCCTTTGCAACCATACTCAACACACTATTGTAGGTCTGGATATCTGTCGTCTATATGTGTTACTATATGGTGTAGATACTGACATGTGCTGTACGGGTCTTTGTAGGCATGCTTACTAAAGGTAGGGTATAAGGTCTAGCGTTAACAATCCCACTGTGGCAGCCGGTTGTGTCTGGTTGACACAATACCTGACGGAAACGATGCTTGTTAATGTTTTTAAACATCCTTCAAGGCTGAGGCAATGATAGTAACAGATTAATAGCCGTGACGAAATAAAAACAAGGGCTGGTAAAGTCATTGAAGACCAGTGGTAACTAGCGCATACCCTTGGGTAATGGAAGGTGTGAGTCCATAGAATGGTTGGTTAAAGGAAGGGATGAGATACCAGAAGCAATTGATCAATAAAAAGGGTGGAAAGATGAAAGTATTGTTCAAGAAAATGGTGAGATAACTACCAGGTTGTGAAACGGAAGGCATGAAAGTAGGGAAGCGCTTCGTTCAAGCATTAGGAGAAGGGTGGGGGAGGGGGGGGGGGGTGGCATCAGGACGGTGATCAGGTGAGGGATGAACAAGTGGTAAGATAATATGAAGTTGTGGAAGAAGGAAAGTGACGGAATAAATTAAGTGACGTGATAGGATAACAGAAGTGATGGATAGAGAAGTGATGGGCAGAAAAGTTGCGTTATAGGATAACAGAAGTGAAGGATAGAAAAGTGATGGACAGAAAAGTAATGGATCGGGAAGGGATGGATATAGAAGTGATGGATACAGAAGTGATGGATAGAGAAGTAATGGATAGGGAAGGGATGGATAGAGAAGTAATGGATAGACAAGTAATGGATGGGGAAGGGATCATGGATAGAGAAGTGATGGCAAGAGAAGTGATGGATAGGAAAGGGATGGATAGAGAAGTGATGGACAGGGAAGGGATGGATAGAGAAGTAATGGATAGAGAAGTCATGGATAGGGAAGGGATGAATAGAGAAGTGATGGGATGAGCAAACAGGTTGGTTAAAAGATATTTTATGATATAAGTAAAGCGTTGATGATTTATGTTGGTTAAGGAAGGGATGAGGCAGAAAATATCTGATTACGGAAGGGGTGCGTTAAGGGCACAACTCGGGGGAGTTAAAACAACGAGTTCATGGGAACGCGGTCGGTTAATGTAATGGTGAGATAAGTAAAAGGGTTGACTGAGGAAGGTGGGAGATGTGATATGTGCCTTCTGTCAAATATCACATGAAGAAGCGAAAATGTAAATGGCTACGCCATGGTGAGTTAAGGGAATGGGTTCAAACACGCTAAGGGTTGGCAGAAGAAATTGTTCCCTTCCATCTACTTCATCTTTGCTTGTTTTTTTAATAATCACATCATACTGGCATCGCAGTCATCGATTTTTATTTTTTTTGCTCGCCATTATCCAGTTTTCTGATTCTAACTCAGCGCAACAATATCATAACATCATTCCCGACAATACGTGCAAGAAACCTCTCCTCTGACAGGACCACCCCCGATCCCCTCACCGGGAAAAACGCCGACCCCTCACCATTTCCACATTCCCTAATGAAGACCCCTGGGATCTACCCCCTCCCCCCCCCCCCACGCCCACCCCCACCCCCCTCACGACGCTGCCGGCAAGACTACCGCGGCGCGCATCATCCATCTCCATTGCCATGACAACCTCCTCCGCGGTCGGCACTATTGAGCTGGTACCACCACTCCTACTCCCACAAGCCGTCCATAAAGAATGAGAGAGACTCTCCCTGGATAGACTCTGCTCTTGACTCTGATGTAGCGCCGGGGAAGTGGGTGTGTCCATACGCCAACCAATCATTGCGACGTTATCACGGAGAGCGATGGTCTGATTACGGCCATACTATGTCACAACATATGTCAAGGAGGGCACTCCTTGGTCGGGCCAATCACAATCGTTATTTCCAATGAGCGAACCAATCACAACGGGACACTCCATCGTCTGGCCAATCACAATCGTTATTTCCAGTGAGCGAACCAATCACAACGGGACACTCCATGGTCTGGCCAATCACAATCGTTATCTCCAGTGAGCGAACCAATCACAACGGGGCACTCCATGGTCTGGCTAATCGCAATCGTTATCTCCAGTGAGCGAACCAATCACAACGGGACACTCCATGGTCTGGCTAATCGCAATCGTTATCTCCAGTGAGCGAACCAATCACAACGGGACACTCCATGGTCTGGCCAATCACAATCGTTATCTCCAGTGAGCGAACCAATCACAACGGGACACTCCATGGTCTGGCCAATCACGATCGTTATCTCCAGTGAGCGAACCAATCACAACGGGACACTCCATGGTCTGGCCAATCACGATCGTTATCTCCAGTGAGCGAACCAATCACAACGGGACACTCCATGGTCTGGCCAATCACAATCGTTATCTCCAGTGAGCGAACTAATCACAACGGGACACTCCATGGTCTGGCCAATCACGATCGTTATCTCCAGTGAGCGAACCAATCACAACGGGACACTCCATGGTCTGGCCAATCACAATCGTTATCTCCAGGGAGCGAACTAATCACAACGGGACACTCCATGGTCTGGCCAATCACGATCGTTATCTTCAGTGAGCGAACCAATCACAACGGGACACTCCATCGTCTGGCCAATCACAATCGTTATCTCCAGTGAGCGAACCAATCACAACGGGACACTCCATGGTCTGGCCAATCACAATCGTTATCTCCAGTGAGCGAACCAATCACAACGGGGCACTCCGTGGTCTGGCCAATCACAATTGTTATCTCCAGTGAGCGAACCAATCACAACGGGACACTCCATGGTCTGGCCAATCACAATCGTTATCTCCAGTGAGCGAACCAATCACAACGGGGCACTCCGTGGTCTGGCCAATCACAATTGTTATCTCCAGTGAGCGAACCAATCACAACGGGACACTCCATGGTCGGGCCAATCACAATCGTTATCTCCAGTGAGCGAACCAATCACAACGGGGCACTCCATGGTCTGGCCAATCACAATCGTTATCTCCAGTGAGCGAACCAATCACAACGGGACACTCCATGGTCTGGCCAATCACAATCGTTATCTCCAGTGAGCGAACCAATCACAACGGGACACTCCATGGTCTGGCCAATCACAAGTGTTATCTCCAGTGAGCGAACCAATCACAACGGGACACTCCATGGTCGGGCCAATCACAATCGTTATCTCCAGTGAGCGAACCAATCACAACGGGACACTCCGTGGTCTGGCCAATCACAATCGTTTTCTCCAGTGAGCGAACCAATCACAACGGGGCACTCCATGGCCTGGCCAATCACAATCGTTATCTCCAGTGAGCGAACCAATCACAACGGGACACTCCATGGTCTGGCCAATCACAATTGTTATCTCCAGTTAGCGAACCAATCACAACGGGACACTCCATGGTCTGGCCAATCACAATCGTTATCTCCAGTGAGCGAACCAATCACAACGGGACACTCCATGGTCTGGCCAATCACAATCGTTATCTCCAATGAGCGAACCAATCACAACGGGACACTCCATGGTCTGGCCAATCACAATCGTTATCTCCAGTGAGCGAACCAATCACAACGGGACACTCCATGGTCTGGCCAATCACAGTCGTTATCCCCAGTGAGCGAACCAATCACAACGGGGCACTCCGTGGTCTGGCCAATCACAATTGTTATTTCCAGTGAGCGAACCAATCACAACGGGACACTCCATGGTCTGGCCAATCACGATCGTTATCTCCAGTGAGCGAACCAATCACAACGGGGCACTTCATGGTCTGGCCAATCACATTCGCGTGCCTTAATTGTTGAATACTGGCAAGCTTGTAATATTTATCGATTGAATGATAGATTTCTGTTCAGTTATAGTGTAAAAATTGTATCTGTTTACTATAACACGTTGTCACAGGTTGGGGGTAGCGACATTGCGTCTGTTTATTATAACACGTTTTCACAGGTCGGGGGTAGCGACATTGCGTCTGTTTATTATAACACGTTGTCACAGGTTGGGGGTAGCGACATTGCGTCTGTTTATTATAACACGTTGTCACAGGCTGGGGATAGCGACATTGCGTCTGTTTATTATAACACGTTGTCACAGGTTGGGGGTAGCGACATTGCGTCTGTTTATTATAACACGTTGTCACAGGTTGGGGGTAGCGACATTGCGTATGTTTATTATAACACGTTGTCACAGGTTGGGGGTAGCGACATTGCGTCTGTTTATTATAACACGTTGTCACAGGTTGGGGGTAGCGACATTGCGTCTGTTTATTATAACACGTTTTCACAGGTCGGGGGTAGCGACATTGCGTCTGTTTATTATAACACGTTGTCACAGGTTGGGGGTAGCGACATTGCGTCTGTTTATTATAACACGTTGTCACAGGTTGGGGATAGCGACATTGCGTCTGTTTACTATAACACGTTGTCGCAGGTTGGGGGTAGCGACATTGCGTCTGTTTATTATAACACGTTGTCACAGGTTGGGGGTAGCGACATTGCGTCTGTTTATTATAACACGTTTTCACAGGTCGGGGGTAGCGACATTGCGTCTGTTTATTATAACACGTTGTCACAGGTTGGGGGTAGCGACATTGCGTCTGTTTATTATAACACGTTGTCACAGGTTGGGGATAGCGACATTGCGTCTGTTTACTATAACACGTTGTCGCAGGTTGGGGGTAGCGACATTGCGTCTGTTTATTATAACACGTTGTCACAGGCTGGGGGTAGCGACATTGCGTCTGTTTATTATAACACGTTGTCACAGGTCGGGGGTAGCGACATTGCGTATGTTTATTATAACACGTTGTCACAGGTTGGGGGTAGCGACATTGTGTCTGCTTATTATAACACGTTGTCATAGGTTGTGGATAGCAACATTGTGTCTGTTTATTGGAACATTTGGAGATAGCCAACCAGTAAAGTGCACTCCACCTAAACCCGCTCGAAGAAGAACCAACTGCATGGCCCACGCAGTTCCCCTGGATCTCTCGCAGCCGCTTCTTGTGCCCTTAATGAGGTTGTACTTCGCTGTAATTAGTAATGTTTAAGCGAATTCAGTGCGAGTTCAGTACACATGTGCCGATTTTGCAGTTATAATTAGTTTGGAATGGCGTACATGAGCGGTCATATGGCATCAGAACGCAGAAGAGCTTACTGGTAATGATTCATTATTTGCGTGGTTTGCAGGCCTGTGTGCATGTTTTACATCGTATTTTTATGAAACTGTTCCAGCTTTACGACGTGAATAACGGTGAAGAAGGTTATGTGAATAACAGTAGATGTGAGGGCTCCCGAAGCTTCCGCACCGGTTAGTAGGAGCTCGGGCACTTGTCTCCCTACCGTCCGTATGTTTCTGTCTCTACCCGTCGTCTTCATTTTTTTTTACCATTCTAACTATCTCTACGAATGCTTTCCAGAAATTATCTCTACTGTCCTCCCTATTTGTTTTCTTTCTGCCTGTCTTCTCAGTGTCTCTGCCATTGCCGCTATCTCTCGCTATACTATGCTCGCTATCCTATGTACCGGTCTGTACTCATCCACTCTATCTCTACCCATCCCCTATCCCTCTCTTTCCCATCCTCCAGATCTCTTTCTGTACCCAACAATTGTATCCCTCTTTCTCTACCGATCCTCTCCATCTCTCTATCTGTACCTATATCTCTAGCTTTATCTCTATATCTACCCATCCTCGCCACCTCTCTATCTGTACCTATATCTCTAGCTATATCTCTATATCTACCGATCCTCTCCATCTCTCTATCTGTACCTATATCTCTAGCTTTATCTCTATCTGTACCTATATCTCTAGCTTTATCTCTATATCTACCCATCCTCTCCATCTCCCTATCTGTACCTATATCTCTAGCTTTATCTCTATATCTACCCATCCTCTCCATCTCCCTATCTGTACCTATATCTCTAGCTTTATCTCTATATCTACCCATCCTCGCCACCTCTCTATCTGTACCTATATCTCTAGCTTTATCTCTATATCTACCCATCCTCTCCACCTCTCTATCTGTACCTATATCTCTAGCTTTATCTCTATATCTACCCATCCTCTCCATCTCCCTATCTGTACCTATATCTCTAGCTTTATCTCTATATCTACCCATCCTCGCCACCTCTCTATCTGTACCTATATCTCTAGCTTTATCTCTATATCTACCCATCCTCTCCACCTCTCTATCTGTACCTATATCTCTAGCGTTATCTCTATATCTACCCATCCTCGCCACCTCTCTATCTGTACCTATATCTCTAGCTTTATCTGTATATCTACCCATCCTCGCCACCTCTCTATCTGTACCTATATCTCTAGCTTTATCTCTATATCTACCCATCCTCGCCACCTCTCTATCTGTACCTATATCTCTAGCTTTATCTCTATATCTACCCATCCTCGCCACCTCTCTATCTGTACCTATATCTCTAGCTTTATCTCTATATCTACCCATCCTCGCCACCTCTCTATCTGTACCTATATCTCTAGCTTTATCTCTATATCTACCCATCCTCTCCATCTCTCTATCTGTACCTATATCTCTAGCGTTATCTCTATATCTACCCATCCTCGCCACCTCTCTATCTGTACCTATATCTCTAGCTTTATCTCTATATCTACCCATCCCCGCCACCTCTCTATCTGTACCTATATCTCTAGCTTTATCTCTATATCTACCCATCCTCGCCACCTCTCTATCTGTACCTATATCTCTAGCTTTATCTCTATATCTACCCATCCTCTCCATCTCTCTATCTGTACCTATATCTCTAGCTTTATCTCTATATCTACCCATCCTCTCCACCTCTCTATCTGTACCTATATCTCTAGCTTTATCTCTATATCTACCCATCCTCTCCATCTCTCTATCTGTACCTATATCTCTAGCTTTATCTCTATATCTACCCATCCTCGCCACCTCTCTATCTGTAACTATATCTCTAGCTTTATCTCTATATCTACCCATCCTCTCCACCTCTCTATCTGTACCTATGTCTCTAGCTTTATCTCTATATCTACCCATCCTCTCTATCTTTACAATTTTCATTGTTCCTCTACCTGTAGCCATCCTCTAAATTCTCTCTATATCACCCATGTATCATTTTTGTTTTCTATTTTTACCTTTTCTATTTTCTCACTACCTTACTATCTGTACCCTGCTCTCTATCTCTCTATTTCTACCATTCTCTCTACCTCTACCTAGAGGCATTAAAATTGTAATGAGTGCCAATAGTAAATAAATAGTGTTTACGCGCACACACACATGCCTTTTACCCTCTATCTTTAGCAGACATCGGTTAATGTGCCTATATAAGAGAATAGAATATAATTAAGAGGAACAAAGTTGCGAATTAGTGAATTGTCTGATTCGGCCTAGGGATGCTGTGCAATATACAACTCGCACCCAGTTCACGCCGTTAACTCGATCCATCAACTGGTAAAAATTCTCTCATCGGTTCCGCGACAGCCATCGCCATCAGCGCATGCGCACGATTGAAACAGGAAACCTAGTTGGCTTGACCTTTGCACCTCCCCCCCTTCTCCCTGCACGCCCCCACGCCCCCTAGTAGACCGTCATCTATTTGCATCTCCGCCTTCTTTGACCTCTGACACTGTGTTGGTGATCCGTCACCCGGACTCCACGCCAGCATGTCCCGGAGCTCCAGACGGAAAACTCGGCCCCCAGATGGCGCCCCATCGCCGGCTGGGGGCCGGTACACTCTCCAGACACGCTTCACACCTCACCCGGCAGGTGGCGCGCGCTATCGGGATGGGTTCGGGGGGTAAACATTGCGATCTGTCCATCATTCTTCAAGCTGTCCGCGCTCGTCCGGACCACCGGGATAGCGCTCCTGGCAATCTGGATCCAGGAACATATTCCAGGAAGCCAGAACCGGGATGGTGGGGCCGGGGTGGTGAGGCCGGACTACTGGGGCCAGGGTGGTGGGGCCTGGGTGGTGGGGCCGGGGGAGTGGGGCCGGGTAGGTGGGGCTGGCGTGGTGGGATCAGTTTGCCAGAGGACCAGACAACACACAGACAGTTTGCCAGAGGACCAGACAATACACACACAGTTTGCCAGAGGACCAGACAACACACAGTTTGCCAGAGGACCAGACAACACACACACAGTTTGCCAGAGGACCAGACAACACACAGACAGTTTGCCAGAGGACCAGACAATACACACACAGTTTGCCAGAGGACCAGACAACACACAGTTTGCCAGAGGACCAGACAACACACACACAGTTTGCCAGAGGACCAGACAACACACAGACAGTTTGCCAGAGGACCAGACAACACACACACAGTTTGCCAGAGGACCAGACAACACACAGCCAGTTTGCCAGAGGACCAGACAACACACAGATAGTTTGCCAGAGGACCAGACAACACACAGACAGTTTGCCAGAGGACCAGACAACACACACACAGTTTGCCAGAGGACCAGACAACACACAGCCAGTTTGCCAGAGGACCAGACAACACACAGATAGTTTGCCAGAGGACCAGACAACACACAGACAGTTTGCCAGAGGACCAGACAACACACAGATAGTTTGCCAGAGGACCAGACAACACACAGACAGTTTGCCAGAGGACCAGACAACACACAGACAGTTTGCCAGAGGACCAGACAACACACAGACAGTTTGCCAGAGGACCAGACAACACACAGACAGTTTGCCAGAGGACCAGACAACCCACACACAGTTTGCCAGAAGACCAGACAACACACAGATAGTTTGCCAGAGGACCAGACAACCCACACACAGTTTGCCAGAAGACCAGACAACACACAGACGGTTTGCCAGAGGACCAGACAACACACAGACAGTTTGCCAGAGGACCAGACAACACACAGACAGTTTGCCAGAGGACCAGACAACACACACACAGTTTGCCAGAGGACCAGACAACACACAGACAGTTTGCCAGAGGACCAGACAACACACAGACAGTTTGCCAGAGGACCAGACAACACACAGACAGTTTGCCAGGGGACCAGACAACACACAGACAGTTTGCCAGAGGACCAGACAACACACAGACAGTTTGCCAGAGGACCAGACAACACACAGACAGTTTGCCAGAGGACCAGACAACCCACAGACAGTTTGCCAGAGGACCAGACAACACACACACAGTTTGCCAGAGGACCAGACAATACACACACAGTTTGCCAGAGGACCAGACAACCCACACACAGTTTGCCAGAGGACCAGACAACACACAGACGGTTTGCCAGAGGACCAGACAACACACAGACAGTTTGCCAGAGGACCAGACAACACACACACAGTTTGCCAGAGGACCAGACAACCCACACACAGTTTGCCAGAGGACCAGACAACACACAGACAGTTTGCCAGAGGACCAGACAACCCACACACAGTTTGCCAGAGGACCAGACAACCCACACACAGTTTGCCAGAGGACCAGACAACACACAGACAGTTTGCCAGAGGACCAGACAACCCACACACAGTTTGCCAGAGGACCAGACAACACACAGACGGTTTGCCAGAGGACCAGACAACACACATACAGTTTGCCAGAGGACCAGACATCGCTATATGTTAAGCGAACAACATTCAGTAGATGCCCGATAAATAGTGTACTGCCGCCTCCCCTCCATGCCCCCTCCCCCTCCCCCATCACCCCTCCCACCGCTCTCCAGCCATCATGCCAACAAACATACCCGGTATGTACGCCCTCCCACAGTTGACCTCCAAGGCCAAGAACACAGCTGAAAACATGACATGGGGACAGAAACCCTTGGCACAATGGGTCGTTTGTCATGAAGGCTGTCAGATTGGAGACACTTGTTGAATACATAGGGCGGTGGTCGGAGAAAAAAGCCGGGTCCGCGGAGGAAATCTGGAGTTCTATGTCGCCAGCCCTTCACGGACGCCCTTCAGGTGTGACTAAACCAACAAGATGGGCGGTGAAGTCGTTGGGGGGGGGGGGGGGTGTAGACCGACTGAAATCCTCTTACAACAGACATCGAGCACTTCAGTCGCATTCAAGCTGTATTGCAGTGACGTCTCGAGTTTTCAATATGTAAAAACACCATGAAAAATTGCCGTATTCTTTGGAGACGTGACACCAGGAGGACAGGTCAATATTGGGTAACAAGATATTCAGACAAGTCTTCTTTCGTCTTGTGTGAATTTGCGAATTGCGTAGATCCACGAATGTACGCATCAAGCGAACCATGAATGTACGCACCAAGCGACCCATTAATGTACGCACCAAGCGACCGATTAATGTACGCGCCAAGCGACCCATTAATGTACGCACCAAGCGACCCATTAATGTACGCACCAAGCGACCCATTAATGTACGCACCAAGCGACCCATTAATGTACGCGCCAAGCGACCCATTAATGTACGCACCAAGCGACCCATTAATGTACGCGCCAAGCGACCCATTAATGTACGCACCAAGCGACCCATTAATGTACGCACCAAGCGACCCATTAATGTACGCACCAAGCGACCCATTAATGTACGCGCCAAGCGACCCATTAATGTACGCACCAAGCGACCCATTAATGTACGCGCCAAGCGACCCATTAATGTACGCGCCAAGCGACCCATTAATGTACGCGCCAAGCGACCCATTAATGTACGCGCCAAGCGACCCATTAATGTACGCACCAAGCGACCCATTAATGTACGCGCCAAGCGACCCATTAATGTACGCACCAAGCGACTCATTAATGTACGCGCCAAGCGACCTATTAATGTACGCACCAAGCGACCCATTAATGTACGCGCCAAGCGACCCATTAATGTACGCACCAAGCGACCCATTAATGTACGCACCAAGCGACTCATTAATGTACGCGCCCCATTACCGGAAAAAAACTGTTCTCAGAGAAGAGCTATGTATTTCCCTATACCCAAAAGCCAGAAGTAACGTCAGTTTGCTAGCCTGACGTCCATATTGTACTGGTCCACTGTTTCATACTACATCCAGCTCGCTTAAAGACAACCCCACAACATAGTCAAATAAGGTACACATAACTAGTGTGAAAAGCAAACATCTGTCGCCATCTTGAAGAATTATAAAACTATTGGGCTCACAAGACGGATAAAAGATAAACAACACCACAATGAAGGGATAGATTCCAACTTTCATTACATGGTTACAATAACCAAAAAGACACAAACGGTGTTGTGAAAAAGGTTAGTCTACATTAGCTACAAAGAGAGGGTACATTTTTAAGAGTACCATTACATATTTACGGCCGATGATTCATCCGATGTGTTAAGTTAGTAACAGCACAGCGCATGATTAACTGTGAGCGAACAGCGAAAAAACTTGGTCATTATAGTACATTGGTTTTATTCTAATGTTTGTAGGGTTGACTTGTTTTCACTAATTGCATTTACTGTTGTCTCATAGCGATCCTATGATCATGATGATGCTGGTTGTGCCGAATTGTTTATTCTTGGAAGGTGAGGGTTTCGGGACCAGACGAGGCCGCAGTATGTGTCACGTGTCAGAACAGATGTTAGCATTGCAGCTTTTTTATGTGTTGTATTGACATAGAAAACATGGGTGGATCACTTCTCGCGGGATTCGAGATTTTGGCCTGATGACGTCAGAAGACCGGAAGTACGAATTCTGGCATCGCACCAAGAGTTTTGTCGTCTTGGCCTCCCCCCCCCCCCTCCCGTCCGCCCCCCCCTCCCCCACCTCAAACCCCCCCCCCGCCTCAGCTTACGATCTTGCCCTGTCTGTTGCTTCCATTTTAACACTTCCATCCCCTCCCTTTACACCTCCTGAGTTGTGTATATACTCGGCGCCTCCCCCGCTTCACCCCCCTTCACCCCCCACCCGTCCCACCTCTCCACCCCTCCGGGAAGTCGGCCGGTCGCGGAATCATTGAGATTGTTTATGAAGCCCGTCCGAGAGCACCTGAACAAACCTCCAACCGACAGCGCCCCCTCCCCCCCCCCCTCCCCTCCCCTCCGCTCCTCTCTTTTCCCCTCCCCACCCAGGCGCCCCTCCCCTCCCCACCCAGGCGCCCCTCCCCTCCCCACCCCGGCGAGACCGTGCCCTTGTGGCATGGCAACAGAACTTGGGGGCAACGAGCAAGTGTGGTTTGTGGGGTAGAGGGAGGGAGGTAGGATGGGAGGAGAGGGTGGGGGGTGGCGGTCCAGCCAGAATGATTGACATTTCAATTTAGCAGCGCGTGGTAACCAGGTAATTGGAAGTGGCGGAGGGCAAACACGGCGGCGTGGAGGGATCCCGCCCCACCTTGTTGCCACTAGCAACATCCCGACCCATCCCTCGTGCGCCCAGCAGCATCCCTGCCGGGCGATGGGCGACAGCTCACCGTCTGCCGTCAGCCGCCCCCGCCCCCCCCCCCCTCGCCGCCGTCCCCAGAGAACGTCTCCCCGCCGCCCTCGGTTCTCACCAGCCTCCAGCCCCTCTGCCCAGCGGTGTGGATTTCATAGTGAGCAGAGGGAGGCAGGGACGGACGGATGATACATATGTCAGACGTCACCGCGAGTCTCGATCCCGGTGAGACCCGGACATGGAGACCCGGATGTAACTAGAACCGCATGTAACTGGAACCGCCACCTTCATGCTGCGTAACCATGGTAATCCGTGCCCGTACCTTTAGCAGTACCCGGGCCAATAGCCGTACCGTATTGGTGCCCGTACTGGTATCAATAACTATAGGCATTCACATAACCATTGCCTTAGCCATTCATATAGCCATAGCAATCAATATAGTCATAGGCACTCACATAGCCATACCCATTGACACAGCCAACAACCATTCACATAGCCATTGGCATTCACATAGCCATTGGCATTCACATAGCCATTGGCATTGACATAGCCATTGGCATTGACATAGCCATTGGCATTGACATAGCCAGTGGCATTGACATAGCCATTGGCATTGACATAGCCATAACCATTGACATAGCCATAACCATTGACATAGCAATAACCATTCACAGAGCCATAACCATTGACATAGCCATAATCATTACATAGCCATAACCATTGACATAGCCATAATCATTCACATAGCCATAACCATTGACATAGCCATAACCATTGACATAGCCATAACCATTGACATTGCCATAACCATTGACATAGCCAATAACCATTCACATAGCCATAACCATTGACATAGCTCAACGTCAACAGTGGAACATAGATACCCCGTACATAATATAACTATAGACATTCACATAACCATTGCCTTAGCCATTCATATAGCCATAGCAATCAATATAGTCATAGGCACTCACATAGCCATACCCATTGACAAAGCCAATTATCAGGAGGCTAATGAAGTATTTTATCATTATAATTTTATATTTGCTATTGTATTATTGTTGTATTTGTACCATAGTGTGTGAGAAGCACTTACTCATTCTCTGCCGGTCTTTCTGTCGTCATCGGGATACGCCACCACAGTGGCATGGTAACCGTGAGAAGCAGCATTACCATGACAACCATCATGGCCCGGTCGCCCTTCATAATCCTTCTCCATGACTTTGGCTTTCGGAGTTTATCGCCCTCAAGCAATGACCCATCACGCAGCTGCATCCATGGCAACGCGGGCGTTACCATGGTGATGGACTCCTGTGTTATCCGCTCCTGATACTTGGACGTTAGAGATCCGGACGAGATGGCATCCGACCCGGATGGGGACATGGGCGCCATTTTAAATCTCCAGACTGTGTGGTGCATAATAACGCAGATTCAGATCCCGAATAGCGGGATGACCGCCACTCTCAAGGTCACTCGGCAGCAGGTTTGTATAATATTGTCACCCACCCCGGCACACGGCTCCTGACCTAGGTTACTGCGTCATCACCGGGCAACAAATCAACATCACTTCCGGAGACCGTTGTTCTCACACCTGGACCAGGACAGGCCTCTCACCAATGCGAAGGTAACGCTGGTTGTACGGAGACCCTCTACCCAGGTCCCCCCCCCCTTTATCGATCGCCCCGGCGTGCCTGTACCCTGTACCCCCGGCCGTGCCGCCACTGCCGTGCCCCCTGCCGGCCTCCTTCACGGGCGCCTGACTCTCAGCGGTGCGGTCGCTCCATCTGTGACGTCACTTCCGTCATGGGACGATTTTTTTCAATGGGGGACAAATCGCGCCGCACAAGTCTTTTCGTCCTCGTGTGGAATTGTCTCCAGCTGAGTACGAATCGACGTGGGAACAAGTGCGGCGGGGGGCCGCCTTGATGACAGTGTATTGACGGGGGGTCGCAGGTGTGTGGTGGGGCTGAGGGTGGGGAGCTGGCGGTAGAGGGGGTGGGGTCGGCCTCTCCCTCTCTCCGTGGTGATGACCTTCGCGGCAGCTCAATCAATCAGAGGGGGGGGGGGGGGGGGGGGTGATCCAGCTACTGAGGGCGTGGCTCTATGGGTATTGATCCTGGGTGTGACGCGAACAGAGGACACAGGACACTCCCTCCTGGCGCAGGGCTCACCCCGCCCGTCCCTCCTCCTGTCCCCTTCAACTACCCTCATGGTGAGGTGTGGTCAGGGTGGGGTGTGGTGTGGTCAGGGTGGGGTGAGGTGTGGTCAGGGTGCGATCCTACAGTACGTGGGCGTCTCAAGTCTTAATCCCTGTTGGGTTCTTCATCTGGAAATAAAGTTATACCATAGATTAAAGTGTTATTACTCAATGAAAGGCAGTGTCGTATACTTACACCCATCAAACGAGGTGGATATAATAAAATATACTAGTATAATAGTACGGGCTTCATAATAGTATACATGTAAAAAAATCTACCATTTAAAAAATCTAACGGCTTTCATACAAGACCCGCCATGCAAAGCCAATGATCAATCCATCCTGGGATGTCACATTGCCTGATGTAAGCGCCATGTGGGCCAACGAACTACGCTAAAGTATTCGCTCGACACGTTTGCTACCAGACCAGGCTATCTGGGCCGATTATCAAGCCGTCGGTGGCATATTCCATAACTCCATATGCTCATCATTGGACGGACAAACGGAACGGGCCGGTCCGCAGTGCCCTTTGGCCCTTTATCGCCGACACTAGGCGCCCTTTGGCCCTTTAGCGCCGACACTAGGCGCCCTTTGGCCCCTTAGCACCGCCACTAGGCGCCCTTTGGCCCTTTAGCGCCGACACTTGGCGCCCTTTGGCCCTTTAGCGCCGACACTTGGCGCCGTTGGCCCTTTAGCGCCGACACTAGGCGACTATTCTAATATCGCACCAAAGTCGCATTTTCCCCCCGTATTTTCCAGCTAATGGCAACTTTCTAGCGTCAACATTGAAGCAGTGGCGAGCATTCCAAATCGATAGAGCCGAGAGTCGACTTGCTTATAGATTCATTATTGGCGGCCGAGCAAGGAGGGGGGTGGGGGGGGGGGGGTATGCCCTGTCCAGCACACTACAGGTATGGTGCTCGAGGAGAGGGGGGGGGGGTATGCCCTGACCAGCACACTACAGGTATGGTGCTCCCACTGAGCGCACTGTGTCAAATATAAGCGTACCCGCAGTCTTAAAGAATTAGACCCAGAACCAAAATGGCCAAGAATTGTATTGCAATATTTTCAGCTATATCTAGTATTTATCTTATAACTAACACCTCATGTACTTTGATACCTTTGTGGTATTAATTTTATATTTATATTAAAAGACACTTCATATCAAGTCGCGCAAAGTTGAATCGGCGAATTGAAATGTCTGTGAAATCAGATGTGTTTAATATTATTCTCAAAATCCAAATATTGATTTATACCCTCAACATATCAATGTACATCAACTTCTAGGTGTTGACAATGAAATGTGAGAAGAAGTGAGACATATCCTGACACGGAATTGTTAAGGGTCTGTCTTCTTGGAAGGTCGTGTCTAAGTCATCTTAACTAGTATAACTTACTCCTTGTAGAATACATATAGCAGCAATTTGGATAATTGTATGAACTTTGGTGATATGGCGAATATCGAGGAAATAGGCAAAGGGTCTTCTCGTTGAACCAGGCATTGTACGGATAACGATCCCCAAAAATTGCCAACAGCTTATCGCGAAATGTCTAAGAATTCCTGGCTGCCAATCGCGGAGATCGAAAACGCTACCCCCCCCCCCCCCCCCCAACTAGATGTAGAAACATGACCGAAACGGTGCAGTCATATTGTTACAGCAGATATATTAATTGTCACCCGCTAAATGCTGTACATTCTACAGTAACAAAGATATTTAAGTAGTTGTCTAGCTTAAACACAGTTTTTTCAGCATGACATATGGACCTAAATTTTTTTACCGATTTTTCAACATTGAAGACCTGTAAAATCCGAGTAAATACGTGTCTCTAAACCTATCCGTCTAGTCTCTGATATTGCCCTATGTACCCCCCCCACCCCCCAAACACACCCACCATCTTCTGTGCCCCCACACCCTCGCCCCCAGCCACACCCCTTCGCCCCCACCCCTTCGCCCCCACCCCTTCGCCCCCCACCCTACACCCCTTTGCCCCCACCCACACCCCTTCGCCCCCAGCCCCGCGCTGGATCGTGGTGCAGTGCCGTCCCAGCATTGGGTATGAAGGGCCTGGCCCCCGAGGTGAGAGGGCCGTGATTGACACAGGTATTTGGCCGCGGGGTCTCACACCGGTGTATACAGGCCCTGTAAACATGGCCCCCAGTACACAGGCACCAGCGGCGGCCACCAAAAGCAAACAACACCGGCTAAAATGGCGGCTAATCTCGGACACGTCCGTCAGCTTTCAATCAAGTGAATTTACCTAGTGTTGAAAGGCAGATCGCGCCAAGGGGGTGTGATTTCCAATGGTGAGGCCGTCCGCCGTCTGAGGAGTCTACCACTTGAAGACTCCGGCTGTGCTTATACCCTGTACCTCGCGCCTCTCCAGGCATCCCCGCACCACAGCCTCCCCCATCCCGCACTTACCCACCACAGCAGCCTCCCCCATCCCCACACCCACCCACCACCGCAGCCTCCTCCCTCCCCCCATCCCTCACCACCGCAGCCTCCCCCACCCCCCACCCCCCCCCCCCCCATCGCCGCAGCCCTCCCCCCCAATGTAACACCCACTCACCCCCACAGCCTCCCCCCTCTCCCACCCACCCACCCATTACCTTGGGGACCATGGCGGGAGGGAACCCATGTGAAGTATGAAAAATACCCAACATAAACACTCATCGAAAGCACAAGGGGGCAGTCTGTTGGGTGGAGAGACATTCACAAAATGTTTCTCGAGAGTATTTTTGGAGGATCAAATTCCGTTTCGGCCTCGTCCCGCCTTAGTTTACGCACCAAAAAATATGGCTGACGCTTTCAGCCATGGACAAGCTGAAACGCACTTACGGTGAGCATTAAGCTTGGATAACATCAGGTGTTCGGGCAGGCGAACTCAACCAATCTGGTCTGTTTATCGCAAACCTTCCGGGCCGAAATGGGCGTGTTTAAAAACAGTGTGGCTGGTTGTTTAGATCACGGGCCCCGCCTCCCATCGCCTGCCAACACACACGGACAGACATGATGGGACAAACATTCCAGACACGGTTCTCGTTAAAGACCTCGACAGAGGAATATCACGATAATAAACGGGAAATCTCGTATACATGTGGCCAGTACGCGGCGAGGCCGGGGGAGTTGGGAAGGCGTGGGGGTGGTTGCTTAGCGATGGCTTGAGGGGGGTGCGGACGTATCTACTGGTGGTAAGATGCGTTGAAATTAAATAGCTGATCATTTAAAGACAATTTTTATTACACAAATGTAGCCTGCACCACAAAAAAAAGTAAAAAAAAAGGATAATATTTAAAGGACATTTTTATTGAAACAGGTCCGCTTAACAGGCACCATCGACGGAAAAAAACAAAATGTCTGCACACTGCCCCCCCCGCCCCCTCCCCGGTCACCCAGCACGCAAGTGGCTCTCACTCATATTGCTAGACATGTACCACCCTGTGCTTCACTCATATTGCTAGACATGTACCGCCCTGTGCTTCACTCATGTTGCTAGACATGTACCGCCCTGTGCTTCACTCATATTGCTAGACATGTACCGCCCTGTGCTTTCACTCATATTGCTAGACATGTACCACCCTGTGCTTCACTCACATTGCTAGACATATACCGCCCTGTGCTTCACTCATATTGGTAGACATGTACCGCCCTGTGGTTCATTCATATTGTTAGACATGTACCACCCTGTGCTTCACTCATCTTGTGAGACATGTACCACCCTGTGCTTCACTCATATTGCTAGACATGTACCGCCCTGTGCTTCACTCATATTGTGAGACATGTACCGCCCTGTGGCTTCACTCATATTGCTATACATGTACCGCCCTGTGCTTCACTCATATTGCTAGACATGTACCACCCTGTGCTTCACTCATATTGCTAGACATGTACCACCGTGTGCTTCACTCATATTGTTAGACATGTACCACCACGTGCTTCACTCATATTGCTAGACATGTACCACCCTGTGCTTCACTCATATTGCTAGACATGTACCGCCCTGTGCTTCACTCATATTGCTAGACATGTACCGCCCTGTGCTTCACTCATATTGTTAGAAATGTACCACTGTGTGCTTCACTCATATTGCTCGACATGTACCCGCCCTGTGCTTCGCTCATATTGCTAGATATGTACCGCCCTGTGCTCCACTTATATTGCTAGACATGTACCACCGTGTGCTTCACTCATATTGCTAGACATGTACCACGTGTGCTTCACTCATATTGCTAGACATGTACCACCGTGTGCCTCACTCAAATGGCTAGACATGTACCACCGTGTGCTTCACTCATATTGCTAGACATGTACCACCCTGTGCTTCACTCAAATGGCTAGACATGTACCACCCTGTGCTTCACTCATATTGCTAGACATACCACCATCCGTCTGTCACCACCACCCGTCCTGTCACCACCACCCGTCTGTCCCCACAACCCGTCTGTCACCACCACCCGTCTGTCCCCACCTGCCGCCACCTCCCTCCACCCGTCTGTCCCCACCAGCCGTCACCCCCTCTCCACCCGTCTGTCACCACCATCCGTCTGTCACCACCACCCGTCTGTCACCACCACCCGTCTGTCACCACCACCCGTCTGTCACCACCACCCGTCTGTCACCACCACCCGTCACCCCCCTCCAACCGTCTGTCACCACCACCCGTCTGTCACCACCCCCCGTCTGTCACCACCACCCGTCTGTCACCACCACCCGTCTGTCCCCACTAGCCGTCACCCCCCTCCACCCGTCTGTCACCACCATCCGTCTTTCACCACCATCCGTCTGTCACCACCACCCGTCTGTCACCACCACCCGTCTGTCCCCACCACCCGTCTGTCACCACCACCGTCCTGTCACCACCACCCGTCTGTCACCACCACCCGTCTGTCACCACCACCCGTCTGTCACCACCACCCGTCTGTCACCACCAGCCGTCACCCCCCTCCACCCGTCTGTCCCCCACCATCCGTCTTTTACCACCAACCGTCTGTCACCACCACCCGTCTGTCACCACCACCCGTCTGTCACCCCACCACCCCGTCTGTCACCAC